>OY744515.1:117671502-118394002 GCA_963556195.1 Sepiola atlantica
CGACCATTCACAAACGTTGTCTATCCATCTTTTCTTTTATCTACCTTTCGACCGACCTTGTATTATGCCTTCAACGCATATTTTGCTTAACCCTACATTGAAACGCTTAACGTGACCAAACAATCTCAAGACTTTACATCTGATGACAGAAGATATTGATGGGATGCTAATGAGTTTTCACAACTCTGCGATACTGATGTGATCAGATAGTTCATGATAAGTAATGAAGTGCATGATGTGGCTTTAGAAAGTTTCTACTTTCTGACGTAATTTTATAGTCTAGTTGACACATTCAAGTCCATATAAGACTACAGGAACGACATATGCGCTATAGATTTTCGTTTTGATTTTGCATGGTATGCGTTTAGAAGTAGGACGGTTTCTTTCTTGTGAAAGCGGCCCAACCTCAGCCGATTCTGTGAGTTACAGCTGTTTGTCTGTCGTTAGATGAAGACAGCTTGTTTCCAAAGTAAACAAACAGATTAAATTATTTAAAAAAAATATTATTTAAAAGGAGGTAACGGTGGCTAAGTGGTTAACAACACGGACTGACAATCTAAGTGTTCCAAGTTCGAATTCCGTGCGTTCTACAGAAACATTTTCACCTGTAGTCTCTCCCGTAAATACCTGATGTCTTTCGAGAAAGAATTCTGACTAGAAAGATACCGAGGAAACCAATAGCAACAATAGAATACGAAATGAATGGATGAATTGTGTCCATCAAATATTTGGGGACTAAATGAACGGGGATTCTTACCTCTCGGAACAGATCTTGTCTTGTCACTTTATCAAATAAACGGCGCGATCCAGTAGCAATAGCAGAGTTCAAGTAGTTTACATTGACCGCATCCTCGATTTTATTCTCAATCAGAAGAGCGATGCAGAGCCTCCAATTTTCCTAAAAGAAAAAAATACAAATAGAACCATAGAAAACATTTTTATTGTAGGGGTTGTTGAATAGATATCCATCCTTCTGGCCTTGCTGATAATGAAGAAAAACGGGTTACCATAGTTTAGTTATGAGGTCAAACTGTTTCTTCTTTGGCAATTTAAATCAATTTTACTAAAACAGTTTCATCAACAAAACGAATCGTCTGTAAAGAGTTATGAAAGCAGGAATATAAAAATAGGTTGAGTCTGTAGACATGTATGTACTATACAAGAAAGGTTGAGAACTGGTCCTTCAACTCGTCTTTAGTACAAGCCATGGCTAGAGGCGAGGAAGAAAATATGACATCTGGTCCCGTATATGTTTTGACTACGACATTTTATAAATCGCGAAAAAAAGTTTTTTTTTTGTTTTTTTTTAATGGAAATCGCTCCATACAAGGCATGAAGCCACTTGATGTAAGGAGCTAAAATATATATATATATATATATATCACTTCAAGGTCAAAACCCAGGCAACGATAAGTGTTATATGGATAGATTCAGACCCAGAAAACAGCAATTCTTCTCTCTTTGTCAGAAACGTCGCTAATGAAATGTGAGGATTAAAGGACAAAATAAGGGAAGTGAGAGTTACGAGGCTGCCGAAAGTAAACCCAAGGTCCATTTTCTACTCTCCAATTTCTACTTTGGTGCGGAAGCAGAAGTTGCCTCCTATGCAAACGGTGTTCTTATCGAACAACATATATATTACTCTGCAAGTGAGAACATGTAAGTGTGTTCTTTACCGAATCCCATATAAATCACTCCGTGAGTGAGAACAAGCAAATGCAAAAGAAAATAGATCGTAATTATGTAACTGCGACAACATCAAACTGATTTGCCACTTGGATCTATACTGGTGAGGCAGATGATAACAAATTTACAGAAGACTACAACACACTCTTCTGTCAGAAAATAATTTCTGCCTAAAGGGAGATAACTTTGATCCCTACATAGTTATCTTCTTATATAGTAAAGTCACCTCCCCTCTCACATGGGTGTTTGATAAGTCCGATAACAAAAGCCACATACGTGGATCTTTTCAGTTAGTGATTTCTGCCACATATTGATCGTTGTTTAGAAAACAAAAATCTTAGTTTGCCTCGTTTTCTTCTATTTTAATATTTAGTCCTGCTCAACACTTTTCAAATCTTTTACATAAAGTCAGTTTTTCCCTCTACACGAGGGCTCAATAGTAACAAAAGCCACATGCATAAATCTGTTCAGTTAGTGATTTCTGGTATATATTAGTCTATATTGTAAGAAAACAAGACTTTAGTTTGGCTCGCTTTCTTCTATTTTAATATTTAGTCCTGCTCAAAATTTTATTCATAAAGCAAAGTCATTCTTACATTGTTAAAATGTTATAAATTTGAGAAATGGACAGACATGTTGTTATGCATGAAAGAAAGAAAATAAAACGCGGTTCATGAACATAATATTTATATATTAATTTCTTTCTATAGGGAATACACAAGCATCACTCACACACATACACACAGACCTTGCGTTTTATATATATAGATTTTCACATTTTCTCTGTCCGGCTTGCGGGCTAGGGTCAAAGTGGGTTCTTTTTGGCTAAGATCAAAGTGTAGCATCTGTTCTCTAATTTTAACCAAAAGTTTCATGTCTATTTTCTGGTTCCTCATCCTTCTCTCATGGGTCAGGGAATACAGTAAACACCTCTCACTTTTGTTTTCAGCAGCCAATCTAGACTGACTAACCCTCTTTCTCTATCCTTCTTCTCCCCTCCAGGGTTGAGATGTAACCTTGGCTTTCTCTCTTCTTTTTAACTTTTCTCCCCCTACCCCTCTCAGTGCTATCGCCCCCTATTGTCGCTTTGTCACCATTCTTTTTTAGTACAAAAAACAGCTTCCTCATCTGACGCCATTTAAATGCCAGTTGAAATCATGAACTTTTCACCACTAACCTTTTTCAATTGGCTGAGATATAGAAGAAGAGGGGGAACATGATCCGATCACCACGACCATCGATTCGGAGGAGGATTACAATAGCTCTCTTAGTCTGGGAAAAGCCAGAAAAATGGCTGCTCTCCCAAAGAGCAGCTCCCCCAAGCTGGGAGCAAAACATGAAACAGAGGGGGCATACCGTCCGGATTGTGATAAAACTGAAGGTGCTGCTCTTCTAAAGACATAGAGAAGTGGTTAATTTGTTCCAAATGTACTTTTTTCATATTTTGTACAAATAAATAATTCAAAGTGTAGTATCTGTTCTGTTTTCAGACAGGGGATGAGAAATTCTTCTTGAGTGGGACAAGTTTTATTTTTGTCCTACTTAGAGCTTCCCTTTTGGTGGGGGCTGGATTACCCCCACAAACCAATCTTGTGTCTAACTTTGCCCTCGTGGAGAGACAAGTAAATAGGGATTTTGTAAATCACTATCATTTGAAATGTTTACATGAGGCAAAGCGAAGTTAAGTAATAATCGACAAGAGAAGATAACTCTATCAGACTAAATAATGATTTAGTTTTCAAAATGGCCGTCCGACTCCTTTGATTCGCAAGAACATTTGAACATTTTAAATAGAAAACAAACAACTGGTTTATTTTCAGTAATTTTAATAGAAACTTGAAAAAAATAATGGTAAAAAGTACAGAATACTTAGCACTCAAGAACTCGTAGACCAAAAAAAACACCAATACATAATTTATATAAAACGCATTAGAATGAAATTCTTTACCGAACCCGTCCGATTCATAAGATTTTTTACCATTTACAAACATCTTACAAATATTTTCTACACATTTAATCTAGGTGGGTTATGTTGAGAATTTCTTTCTAATGCATTTTATATAAATTATTTATTGTTTTTTTTACAAGTTCTCGAGTGTTAACTATTCTGTACTTTTACCAACAATGATTTACTACAAAATACAAATTCGGCAAAATTGAGCTTTGAGGGTCCCATAGACTATAATTTGACTTTAAACAGTCCTGTCACACTCATGTTGTGCACACTTTTTCCAGTAATTTATTATTATTATTATTATTGTTTATTTATTTATTTATTTATTTATTTATTTACGAATTGCTAATCTGGATTTAGGGTTAGTGGTAAAGTTAAAGAAGAGCATGTGTAAGTTTAAATTATATTTAAATTTCATTTTTACTTAAATCGATTTTAAAATCAGATTTGATCCTGCTGACAGAGATAGCAGAAGCTTGGGCAGCATCTCTCTCTCTCTTATACACGTTCTAATACAAGCATTTACAGATGAAACAAAGTAACAACACGGTAAAAATAATGCATACAAAAGAAACATTCATTCCTCACAAACTTGATAAGGTTTTGCTTTCAGATGATGTACATAAAAATGTGTACAATAAACTCCTAAAAAGAATGTGTCCAGGTGTGTGTGTGTGGAAGTTGAGGGAAATGTCTAACGTACTGTGTTGGTGATTTTCTTGTGCATCACTTTTTATATTACGGATTATTGCGCCCTCTCCCATCGCAAAAGGGGAAATAATCCGGGCTTGAAACGCCCCCCTGGTGAATGTATGTGTAAATGTGTAGAAAAGGGTAGGTAATGATGCACCACCATTTAGATTACTGAACTATCTCAGCACGTCAGTGACGTTAATAATACCTAGATATTTCTACGAATTCGTTAGGTTATTGCTTCTTTATCTTCCAAGATGTCGGTGTTAAAATTCATTGAAAAAAGACACATGTCCTTACTTACTTAACCCCACTACTAACCCTAAGTCTGGGTTGCAATAGGAAAAATGAATTGAAAACTTTTGTCTGCCTTATGTTTTTGTTTTGTTTTGCATGGATACTTCAAGCACATGGGTGCGTACGAAGTGACTTCACTGCTTGCAACATGACTGCTATCAACCCTTTTCGATCGGACTGCATGGAAAACAGGCGTGAGACGTTGCATGGTGTAGCTCGTCCTGGAGTCTGGGACACTAGCAGCACGTAAAATACGAAAATCGGATGATGAAGATGTGCGTGTGTATTATGAGTCGGCCATTTTGTTCAGGATCGTTTCACCTTTAGGGACACTTAAAGCTCAATTTCGTCTAACAATTATGCATAAGAGAATCATTTTTTGGTACTCTGAAAATTGTGGTACCAAATTTATGCCCGCCAAAATGCCGGGTCATGTGATATTTTTTTGCTGTGTTTGACGAATAATCATACACGTTCTCATTAAATTAATCGTGCTCTACGAAAATCAAAACAAACAAGACGCGTGTGCGTGGTCCCCCTCTGTATGTGACTCGATATGACGAGTGTAAAATGCAATAAATTTGAACAATTTGGGACATTTTTGACCCCCCTTTGACCTCCTGGGGGCGCGAACTAGAATTTTTCTGAGGTCAAGGATGCTCATTTTATATCCAGAACAATTGCCTCTACATTTTGGCCAAGTTTCAGAAAAATTGAATGGATGGATCAAACGGTATGGGAGAAAAGGGTCATTTTTTGCCATTTTGGGGCTTTTGACCCCCTGGGGGCGCGAACCAGATTTTTTCCAAGGTCAGCGATACTTATTTTCTATTAGGAACAATTGCCTCCATATTTTGGCCAAGTTTTAGAGAAATTGAATGGATGGATGAAAAGTTATGGGGCAAAAATGTCATTTTTTGCCATTTCGGGGCCTTTTGACCCCCTGGAGGGCTAACCAGATTTTTTTTCAAAAATCGGAGAATGTCACTTTCTAACCTGACCAAAGTTACAACTTCATGAATAATTTCAGAGAAATTCAATGGATGGTTGCGGAGAAAAATCCGGACGGACGGACGGACATACCTCAAAACATAAGTCCCCCGATTTTATAAATCGGGAGACCAAAAAAAAACATAAGGAAGACAGAGAGTGGATGATATTGTTTCCATATTGCCACTATGGGTTAGTGGTATAGTTTTCTTTTATGGAAATCGCTCCAGACAAGGCATGAAGCCACTTGATGTAAGGAGCTAACAAGAACGAGAGATGATTATTGCAAAGACAGGAGATGCCTATTAGCCTTAGTCTTGAAAAGACCAAGGCTATAGGTAGGAGGAAAACAGTAAGCAGGAAGAGAGTTCCACAAAACTGCAGGTAAGGAAGGGCATGTGTTTTGTTAATGATTTTTAACACTGACATCTTGACGTGAATGTCAACGTGGGAGAAGGCACCACTCAGAAATGTATAACAATATTGACGCAAATTCGTCTGTGGGTTTAAATCTAATTTTTAAATTGATTTAAACAAGAATAAAGATTTAATTTAATTTTAACTTAAAAGTCATAAAAAACACACATGCCCTTCTTTAACCCTACCGCTAACCCTAAGTCCGAGTGGCAATACAAAACAATCTTTCACTGTGTTTCTACTTTTTTTTTTTGTTTTGTTTTCTCTAGCACATAGTTAATTTAATGATAAGGTATGCTTTTTCGCCAGACACAGCAAATATATATATATATATATATCATGTGACCTAGCATTTTTTGGGTCAGGAATTTGGTACAATGGTCCTATCAAAGAGCCCATTATTTTTAACCGACAAAAGTAAAAACGAAACATAAGTAATATCCCTGACACTGTGACAGTTAAAAACAGACAAAAAAGCGTACTATATATTATTTGGTATTATTGTAGATTCACATCCTCAGCTATTCTCCCCTTCTTCCTGAGAAAAGGAGATTCTACTTTTTTTGACAACTACATGTGAATACCTGGAAAGAAAGAAAAGCAAATACTGGTAATCATTACTATTACCGACATAAATTATTTTTAAAAAAATACAGTTGGGAAATTAGTAAAAAAATAATTTATTTTGGTTTACCTTCTCACTTGTGACCTATTTGCATTAAAAGATATATATACTTAATATTTAATAGAAGTTAGAAGCATTTTAAGTTCCATTAATATTGGATCTGAGCAAAGTTGCCATCTTTGTTTAGTTAATCGTCAACAAAGATAGCTATTTTGCTCAGATTCGATATTTACAGAATTTGAAATGCTTATAACTTTTATTAGTTTCGATGATTCAGACTATTGTTCTCATCATAACGTTTTGGCCTTCTTCAGGTGTATCTTTTCAAACTCGGGAATATTTCTGTCGAACTCGGGCTTGTGGACGGAATTTCGGACGAAACCCTTTATTTAATCCACGGGGGTAGCACGCTCTCGTTTCGTCAGCCATGACTGGGAGAAGTCTTCAGTAATTCGCAATTCTTCGTATCGCCCCCCCACCAAGGATTAAACCTTCAGCCTTGAGATGTCTATCACTTTGAACTGAAGGTTGAAGATTCAATCCTCGGTGCAGACGATACGAAGAATTGCGAATTATTGAAGACTTCTCCCAGTCATGGCTGACAAAAAAAGAGCATGCTACCCCCATGGATTAAATAAAGGGTTCCGTTTGAAATTCCGCACAGAAGTCCAGGTTCGACAGAAATATTCCAGAGTTCGACAAGATACACCTGAAGAAGGCCGGAGGTTACAGCAGCCAGACCGTAGTGATGATAACACTCAAGATGGGAAAAGTGATCTGAATAATTGAAATTATACAAATTATCAATCCTCATCTCAAAAATTTAGAAACATAACTTTTATTTACTATTAATTTTTTAACGCTAATAGGTCACAAATGAGTAAGTAAAACAAACTAAATTTTCTTTTTTCCCAACGGTATTTCTTCTAAAATAATTTATATCGGTAATAGTAATGACTACCCAATTATTTTAGAATTTAGAGTGGGAGATCACATTCACATATAAATTTAACATAAAATGATCCCCCATTTCCGGGCCTTCTAGTGTTTAAGGGCATTAACCAATTTTATTTTGCTATGGAAAATAAATTCTGTATGTGAATGTTTTTTTTCTGGGATGGGGAGGGCTCTACTTTTTAATACGATTCCGTGTGGTTTTACAATCTTGACACTCGAACTTAGAGTTAGCAGTAAAAAAATGTAGTTATTGCCCTAAAAAGTTAGAATGTCCGAGAAATGGGAGATCATTAAATTTATATACGAAACTAATCCCCCACTCTAAATTCTAAAAAAATAAACCCCCCCCCCTCCCCTATCGCAGTTTGTCAAGTTGTTCACACGTAATCCTCGAAAAAAAAAAAAAGAAGTTGAATGTCTTTTTTATGGTAGGTGGGGGTGATTTAGCTGAGGGTGTTAATCTACAATCCCCCCCCCCCCCAAAAAAAACAACCTGCTATATATTATTTCAATTAAAAGTTTACCTCTTGTAACTGTGCTTGTATGAGACCTTGCTCCCATTTTGATGGCCCGCCTGTGTTATTAACAGGTTTCTGCCCTTTTTTCGTCATTTTGCTTCTTTATCGTAGCTTTCACCGCCATTTAACAACAATGACTGTTGCTAAGCAATACAACCGGGGTAGCATTGAAGGGTGTGTACGGAAGACCACACGTGCTATAATAAATTTTACAACTTTCACCGCTATTCCACAACAATGATTCTATTGCTAAGCAACGCAACTGGGGTGGACGAGAAGGGTATGTACGGAAGACCATACGCGCTATTACATAAAAATTCCGACTTAAATTTTTATTTTTTTTGCTGATACTTAACTTCAAATTCTAGTTATATGTGTATTTCTCTTAGCATTTTGACTATACTTCATCTTTTCTGTCCTTGGTCAGTAAAGGAGTAATCCTTCCTAACCGAGACAATTTTAAATTTTGTTTCAATAAATAGTGTTCCTTTTGGGGGAGCTGGATGCCTCCCCCCGCCCCACACATTAAAAATCGACCTTGTATCTAACTCTACTCTCGTGGGGAGACAAATAAACAGGGTTAAGTATTTTCTAGAAGGCTCTCGATCTTTTTTCGCTTTGAACGAAAATGGAAGAAGACTTTTAAAAAGAAAAAAAAATCTGTAAAACTATAGCCCTTCACCCTATACTACCGCTCACCCCCCACCCCCCCCAAATAAAAAATTACATTCTACTTTTGTATGCGATTACGTGTAAACAACCTGAAAACGTTGGCGGGGAAAAGAAATAAAACAAACCAAAAATATATTTAAGAATTTAGAGTGAGGCATCACTTTCGCATATAAATTTATCGTAAAATGATAACTCACGTCCGGACCAACAGACGGTAATCATCACCGACTTCCAGACTGTTGGAATTTATTTAAACCCCCCTCACGGATTGGCTGTCAGGAAATGCAACCCCTATTCCCTTAGGTGTCACGTGAGCCTGCCCTTAAAAACCCTTGCACACGGCTTCCCGCCCCTGTTTTTTCGACGACTCCGCTCAAGTCAGCAATACATCGGCTGGCATCCTCAGTGACAACAGCCCACGACGGCAGTCACAGAGAATGACCTCCCGCAGTTACCCGAACTCTATACAGATAAGTTCTCGCGAACCACGTTTTCGCAAACCCCCTCTCAAATTCACTATGCCTAACTGAACTTTGAAAACTCTGTTTGTAAATATTCTATGACTGCACCTTTCTATTTCTTAGTAAAATTGCTGTGAAACTACATTCTGGTGTTCTGTGTTCCTTCTCTCAGGCTTTCGTCCTATATCTCGCTTTTGATGACATATCTGCACATTGTTACCCCATTCTCACGTGCGAGAATTGAACTTTATTTACAGGATTATTTTAATCCGAACAAGACCAGATAGCGTTTTTAAGGATATGTAACCATTTTTTTTTTATATTAGTTTTCAGGGAGATCCACCCGTTAATCTTAAATTGACCTTATAGTAAAAAAAAAAGGCATGGCTCGTAGAGGGGGGGGGGGCGATCCTGTAACGCTGGAGTCCGCAAATGAATAAATAGACCAACCCATGCGATTTGGCTTGGATAGGCAGTAATTCTGGTGGAGCGTCGGCGGTGGGGATAGAAGCATTGACACTATTCATTTATAATACCGAAACGTAAGAAAAACACAAGAAAGTAAGTAATTATTTTATTGATAACATGTTATCATGTATTTTTTTCTGAAGAAAAATATAGTAACCTACAGATTAATCCCCAAGAAATTTATAAAATGGTCAAGTTTAAAGAAAAATCAAAAAGTACGTTATATGTCCTTAAAAACGCTATCCGGTTCGGGAATGGATGATCATTTTATGTTAAATTTATATGCGAAATCGCTCCATCAATGTAAAGTTTAATTTGTTTTTAATTTCTTTTCATCGCCAACTTTTTCCGGCTGTTGACACGTAATCGTCTAACAATGTAGAATCTCATTTTTTCGTGTGTAATTTAATAATACCAAGTTTTTGTGTTTTTATTAGCAAAAACCAAAGTAGCATGAAGAAGTTTGGTAAAATAGAAAATATTCACGTCGTCTGAAGTTGCGAAACGGTGTTACACCCCCTGCCCCATTATTTTAGTCCGAATAACTTTTGGTGTCCGGACAAAAACTCACCAAAATAATTAAAACAAATAAATATATTTTTTTAAATTTAAAAAAATATTTTTATATTTGATTTTTTTTACAATTATCAATAACTCTTTGTCTGTAATTTTTTTCGTGACAATTTTTTTTTTTACTTCATTTTTAAACATTTTTCCGGTACTTTGTAAATACTGCATTCTTTTAAATATTACATCATAAAAAAACACGCACTCTTTTTACTACTTTACTACTAACCCTAAGTCCGGGTGGTAAAACGAAAAATACATTTAAAAAAATGTATGTATTTACCTATCTTTGCGGAAAGAAAAAAAACAATTATTTTAGAATGCAAGTTGGTGGATCAGTTTTGCGTATAATTTTAACATCAAATTATCCACCATTTCCGGACCATTCTAACTTTTTAGGATAGTTAATCAATTTTCCTTTGCGATAGGAGATACATTCTATACATTGTTTTTCTGGCGGAGTGGGTGGGTTTCACTTTTTAAAGAGATTACGTGTGGTTTTACGACTTTGCCGGTCGGATTTAGGGTTAGTGGTGAAATCTTTTAGTTTTAATTTAGAGTAGGGGATTTGTTGTGCATATTAATTTAACGTAAACGCCCCCTCCCTCTTTTCGGGGCATTCTAACTTTTTAAGTCAGTTACCTAAAAGATTTTACCACTTACCCTTATAAGCAGGCCAGAGCACTGGAAAATGACGTCATGTTCTAAAGTAACAAACGAGAGCTGACGAACAGTCAGATTATGGGCATTTTGACCCCTCCCTTTACTTAAAGATTAAAAAATCAACCTATTTTAATTAAATTTCCAGTATTTATTAATTGAAAATCATTGAATATAATTAAACCATTACTTTATTAGAAATCTTATTGCCAATGTATTATTTTGTGTAATTTGCGTAGGCTAGACAGCTAACATTAAATTAATACTTAATTATGTTGTCATAAATTTTTGAATTTTTTAAACATGAACATTTTTCTTTGAAAAATAATTCGTCTGATTTAATACTCAATCTTTAAACAAGTTCATTCTTTCCGGATTATTTTTAATATTTGAGTTGCTTGTTGTGACAACCTGGTCTGCATCGAATGAAGATACTAGTATCAGTTATACTGCATGGAAATATCTCTTGGTTTATAAACACAAGAAGAAAAATCTCTTTTTTAGGGAGTTTTATTCTTGATATGAACATTTCATTATAATTAGTTTTAACTGAATAATATGAGTTGTTCTCATTACCCCCCCCCCCCCAATAAATGATGTTTCTTGATTTTCTTAACAAAAAAAACAAGACCTTTATTAAATTTAAAGCGCATAAATGTATTTTTTATAAAAAAAATATAGAATCGTAGATGTTAACGATAAAAAAATCTTTTAAAATATATTTCTCATATATTACGAAAAAAAAAGCCCCTGAATTCCGTATTAATAACGACCAATAGATTAAAACATTTTAATAAATTTATTTAATAAAATATAGTTTCTGAAAGAAAAACAATAACGTTTATTTTCAATAAAGTAATGTTTTGTCCAAAAGATTGTAATAAAATATAATTTCTAAAATTGACAGTGATGTTTTTAATAATTTAAAATGTTATAAAACGAACATAAAAATAATGAAAGTATATTTTATTACAATGTTATAATGTTTTTTGTATTTTTTTTAACTTAAAAGTAAATCAAACATGAAAGATTACGAATTCAGTAAAGCAACACAAAATCAATAATTAAAAATAATTAATAGAACATTTATTGAAATTAATTAAAATGTGTTGTTTTTTTTTTGCAAAAAATTGTAATAAATTAAAACAGTAATGTTTTTTTTTGGGGGGGGGGGATTTGTATGAAACTTATTAATTAGTCTAAAATTGTATTTTGTTTTTTTGTTTTTTGCAAAACGAAGTTTTTCTACAACATAGTAAAATTTGTAATAAATTAAAACAGTTTTTACATCGACAACATTACCATTTGTGGAGAAGATCAGGCTATGCATGATACTAATTTGACAGAGTTCATGAATGCAGTAGTGAAGTACTAACTGATGCTGAAAAAAGACAAGTGTCATTACTCACTTCTGTAGACTTGCTTAGGTATACAATAAGCAAGGGTTTGGTAAAATCTGACTGATAGGCTCAAGGGATTGATGAACTTGCCAGTACCTCAAGATCTTCCTTCTCTTCGTCGAGCAATGGGGATGTTCTCTCACTATTCTAGGTGGATCTCGAACTTCTCTGAAAAACTACACCCCCTTACCAAAATTACCAATTTTTCCCTCACTAGGGAACAAGCAGACGCCTTCAGGTACCTGAAGAAGGAAATTGCAAAATCATCCCTGATAGCCATAGACTCTTTTCTCCCTCTCGAGGTCGAAACTGATGCTTCGGAACATGCGATTGCTGCCTCTTTAACCCAAAACTCTAGGCCCGTGGCTTTCTTTGCAAGAACTTTAACGTCTGCCGAGCAGAAGCACTCCTCTGTTGAAAAGGAGGCTTACGCTATTGTCGAGGCGATCCGAAAATGGCGACACTTACTGCTCGGGAAGAATTTTAAGCTAATCACAGATCAAAAATCTGTCTCTTTCATGTTCAACCTTAAAGGCAAAAGCAAAATAAAAAATGAGAATATAACAAGATGGAAGTTGGAACTTGTCTGTTTTAGCTACGACATTGCATATCGCCCCGGGAAATAAAACGCCGCTGCAGACGCCTTGTCTCGCATTTGCTCGACAAGTTACACACCTTGCACTCAGACTTATGTCACCCGGGTGTCACCCGAATGCTACATTTTGTCAGGAACAAGAATCTGCCATACACTGTGGAAGATGTAAGAGTGGTAATAAGGGCCTGTAAAGTTTGTTTGGAGATAAAACCGAGATTCCTTAATGCAGCATCTCAGACTCTCATAAAAGCGAGTAAACCATTTGAAAGACTAAGTATAGATTTCAAGGGACCATTACCTTCGAATACTCACAACCGCTACATACTAACAGTGGTTGATGAATATTCTCGCTTCCCCTTTGCTTTCCCTTGTGCCGATGTCTCAGCCGCAACTGTCCGGAAACATCTAACTAATCTATTTTCTGTTTTCTGAAATCCTTCTTTTGTACACTCTGATCGTGGTACGACTTTCATGTAAGACGAACTAAAGAAATTCCTGCTTTCCAGAGGCATTGCTACCAGTTAAACGACCGCCTTTAATCCTCAAGGTAATGGACAAGTGGAGAGGTACAACGGTATCATCTGGCAAACAAGTAAGTCTGGCTCTCCGGTCGAGAAATCTCCCTATTATCAATTAGGAAAAAGTACTAGATGTAGCCCTTCACAGCATCCGCTCATTGTTCTCCACCTCCACTAATTGCACTCCCCATCAAAGTCTCTTCAACTTCCAAAGGAAATCAGCTACTGGGGATTTCATACCTACATGGTTAACGAAAGCGACATCTGTCCTCTTAAAGCGGCAAATTACGTGGAAGCAAATACGAGCCCCTAGTAGAGCCCGTTCACGTACTTGAAGTCAATCCCAGCTATGCTCACGTACGTTTCAATAATGGACGAGAGACGACGGTGTCCCTACGCCACATATCTCCATGGGGTGATGGAACGGGTAGTCCAGATACGGAAATTGATCCTCTGCCAGAAAACCAAGAGATACAGACTGCGCCTCTCCAGTCTAATATTCCCCCTATTCATCCTCTGCTGAGAGCTCACAAAAACTCCATCGCCGAGAATTCCGTTCCTACTCCTCCTCACTCCCCACACTCTGAAGGTGGCCCGAGGATATCTTCAGAAGATGCCGATGTGCCGAATCTTCGACGCTTTTCCAGAATCCGTCGAAGTCCCCAGTATTTAACTGAAAAGTATAAGCTTTGAACTTTTGTTTGATTTTCTCTTTTTCAGTTTAATCAGAGATGCCCACCTGAGAGTCTTTAGAGCCCTTCTTCGCAAGAACACACAGCCTTAATCCTTCACTGGGTGGCGGAGAATGTGATAAAAAGAGAACTCTTCTAACCCCTTCTATGCTTCGGAAATGAATTACTTCCCTTGACCACTCTTTCTTTTTTAGTCAGCCATTGTTTCTCGTAGAGACGTGATCCCTGCGTAGATCTTTGTCAAATAAAGCTTCTTCAAGCAAACTCAGTCTTTTTAAACTCATTCTATTCTATCCTTTTGACTAATTCATTACAGTATGAAACTTATTAATTAGTCTAAAATTGTATTTTTTATCTCGAAATAAAATTTTGATTTTTTTAAAACTTGAAATTCGAACTTTAATCGCGGCCGTCATAATATAATGCAATGCCTTATCTTTGAACACCATGATGGATTTAAAAAAATGTATTTCGCTTAAAAAAGGAAATACGTTTGAAAAAAATTACCAAATTAACAATGATTTCTAATTGAATGAATAATCCTTAGGAGGGTAGCCGTGTTCTTGGTAGGGGAATAAAGTCACAAATAATAGAAACAATTTTAATATGATTTCCAAGTGAATGAATAATCCATGCTGTATATGAACTGATGATAGACAAACGCATGCCCATTAATTCACGGCTAACTTCCGGTCCTGATTGATCTAGGGTTGATCACATAAAATGTCTTGTAAATGTTGTATATATATAAATATCTTGTGTTTTTTAAATAATGTTTTCTTCTTTCATTCAACTTTCTCTGTTTTTATCTGCTTGTACTCATTTTTCCTTGTTTTCTAATACTTTTATAACATATAGGAGGTTGTGGTCTTGGGAAAACCCACCGGGGAAAACTGTAGGGTTCCTTTCCATGCGTGACATGGCATGTACAGTTATCCACAATATTATACAACTGTTGATAGAGCGGCCACTCTTAGCACCACCTAAGAGTTAGAGCTCTTGTACTACCAGTCTGAAACAACAGTCAGACAAGCTGTCTAACCAAGAACAAGAGCGACCCAAACTAGTTATGTGAGACTTAGTGACAAAAATTTTGCCCAAGTTACTCAGATAGAGAGAAAGAGAGATGGCGTTCATTGTCCTAGTCACGAAACAAGGCCAAGCACTGCGTGTCTTTGAGGTGTTCCTGCACTAATACCTCTGCGCCTAGCTAATGGACAAAAACGAAGTGCAAAGGCCAGGCGATAGGCAGAGTCCATCTACTCCTTAAAATAGAAATTAGATTTTTCATACAAAACCGGCTCCCAGCGCAATATTTACCAAACAAGCAAAAATAGCTGTCCTGTAATGTGCTTTGAACCACGTCTGTTGCATTTTGTTCGATTAAAATCCTGTTTAGCGCCAAAACTAAAAAAGTACCTTCTTGAGCCGACGAGACATTATTTAAGGTGAGATTTGTGTTTAGATAAACAGTTGGAAAAATAAATCAGCACACCGTTAACAAAAGCATTATGTTTCCACTTCCCTCGCCCCTTTGGGCTTGGGAAGTTAATATTCATTTTTGAACTCACACACATACACGCACACAGTCATATGCTTACACACCCTGACAGAAAGCAACACACGCAAATGCCTACACCGTCGGACGCGTATTCACACTCATAAAAAAACAGGTATAAACACATTCATTTTATCGTTCGTAATATTTCTAACTGAACATTTCAAATGAACAATTACTCACATAAAATAACTTGTAAATTTTGTAAATAGATAAATATCTTGTCTTCATTGAACAAGGTTTTCATCTTTCATTCAACTTTCATGTTTTTATCTGCTTGTACTCATTTTTCTAATACTTTTTAAATGTAAGTGTGGATCTTAACATCTTCTCTAAGATACAATTTCAGTCAACATTTTAACAAAGGTCATCCCCTACTCAAGAATGGTCCTGATTGTCGGACTGATTGTCGCGAACGTCTCCTCGACTGGTATGAATAAAACTTGTGCCAGGTAAGTATATAAAAAAGGGAGATAACTTTTATTTCGTTTTTTGAATGAAGAAAACAGAAAACACCAACTTTTCTATTGGCCGTGGAGACGAGTGGAGTGATATGCCCCGTCATATTGGACTTCCTCAACAGCCTACGTTTGTTAATGACGCGCCAGACGTTTGTTAATGACGCACCTCTGCATCGCCACTATTCGAGGAAACACCTTGAGTTTGCTTCTGGCCTGCCAAGCAAGCAGAACATCTGATGAAACTTCTTGAAATTTGCATATTGGTTTTAAAAAAGGACATTTTATTAATTAACTAAACCCTGCGGGTTAGAATTCATACCAAATCAGACCGGCAGAGTCTCTGCCATATCATTGCACAGATTCCAATTTAGGATGACTCCCAAAACTTTCACCCTAATTCTCAGTAGCCCCTTACGTCTACAGTGGCAACTTGCCTTGTTTCGGGTGAACTATGTTAATAAAAATTAATTTTGAGGATGGCTTGTTCGCTTTTGGTCTGAGGGTATGGTCCTGTGCCGTTCTAGGAACTCAACCATCCCAGGCTTTGCCTTCTCACCATTTGAGAAGGGCTTAGTTTATTACTAATTGCCTGGGGCCCCCCTACCAGGAAATGGCGATTGAACTGCCCAAGCAATTTTTGTTCAAACAGTGTTCTTCCTCTAAGGCGCAGGTTTGTTTTGAACAAAAAAATCTTTAAAATAAGTTAAAACACAAATAAACTTATCCAGGTTAGTAGAAGAGTATCTTGTCTTTTGTAGCATTTATTTGTTGCCTATTCGTTTTTTTTTTACCCATTTTTCGTTCTGTTAGCTATCGTTATAAATGCTCAGATTGAGTTTATTCTTATTCATACTTACCTGGCACTTTAGCTAGGCACCCGATAGACTTGTATTGTCTTGTCCTTCGGGGCTTGATTTACGCCGGTCTATGGGATTGTCCTGTGCAGTTCTAGGAGGTCCACCCTCCCAGGCTTTGCCTTCCCTCTTTGGGGAGGAGTAAGTTAATTGCTTACTGCTTGAGGCGCCCCTACCGGGGAATGTCGACGAGGCTGCCCAGGCAATTTTTGATGGTCAGAGTGCCCACCTTTCGGGCGCTGGCTTTTCAACCCCCACTTTCCGACCCGACCTTGGGTCACATCTTACTTGTGGGAGTAGGATAAAATTGGCCTTGTGCCTAACTCCTAGAGAGGAGTAAATAAATCATAATAAAAAAATTCTCAAGTAAATTAAACTATTTTTTTTTATTTTGAAAGAAAAAAAAATCTCAAGTAAATGAAAATTAAATAACATGTTGAAAGAGTAAAAAAAGTATAAATATATTCAGTCCATTAATAAAATAGTGGCGATCTCGAGAAATACTGTTTCTTTGGTTAGAGACCACAAACGAGCATTAATACTTGACTTGTTCGCCTATTAACATTAATTTTAGCCAGTAATTACTTTCGAATTGACAAGGTAAAAGCTTGAAAAAAAGTTAATGTCGAATACGCAAATACTGTCCCACCCCTTATTGTTGAGATTTTTACCCGCTCAAATAAGGGATAAAATTTCGGGTCCACTGTATAGAAAAACAAGGCTTACAAAACAAGTGACGTGGCAAGAACAAACAATGTTGTAGTTGTATCGAGATTTTATATAACTTAAAGCGAGGAAGGAAAAAAAAGGATGGGTGTTTGAAAAAAAAACACTGACGTGAGATGTGGCGGATATTGCAAATAGTGAATTGTGATTGGTTATTTTTCATCAAATCACAGGACACGTAACAAACGACTGTTATAATAATTTTCAATTTATATCTATATTATTAACACTTTCAGACAATACCTTCTTGTTTATACATAACTTTTTTATTAATTGATCGAATATCTAATATATGAAATAAAATAAGGGAAAACTAAAACAAATTTTGTAATTTGACAGAATCACACCTGTCTTCAATCGGGTATTTTTTTTTTCGCCTCAATTCCTTTAATCATACCACTAACCCTAAATCCGGGTGGTAACACCCAGACTTAAGGTTAAGGGAGGGTTTTGTTTTTTGTTTATCTGCCAAAATACACACGCTCAAAAGTCCAGGCATATATATATATATATATATATATATATATATATATATAAATTTTAAAGGAAAAAAACTAAACACACATTAGGGCTGTATGCATTATAAATTATTTCAACCTAGATCGGTCTCGTCAGATGCGTAAACAGTCACATTTAGGAACTGAATGATTAAAGTTTATTCCTGCTCTGTTAAAAAGTACATTGAGCTCTGTTACTCAGATTGCCATCAAAATCATTCAACTCTGCACACACACACACACACACACACATATATATATATATATATATATATATAATCTACACAGATTATTTGAAAAAATGAAACACATATGTTTGTGGTTAATAATTAAAAATATTTATTTATTATCTTTTTTACATTGCCCCCCCCCCCCATGGTACATTGCTACTGAGATGTCAGGGGCTACTGTGAATTAGGGGCCATACCTGCGTGGCATCTTTAGTGGAGAGTTGTGCAGCAAAATGTTTGTTCACATTACATTTAAATTTCTGCATGTTAATACAGTCTGGTGAGCAGGGAGGGAATTCCAAATGCTAATAGTACAAGGAAAAAGCTATTAAAGTAAAAAAGCCTTCAGGCATCTGGATATCTCTACAGTGAAGAGGTGGGATTTTGCTGATTGTCAGGTCGGTCGGAATATTTACATCGAAGGGGAACCAATGCAGCAAGTTTGTCGGAGCACATTCCATGAAAGCACTTGTAAAACAAGCACAGGGATGCAACGTTGTGGCGATGGGACATAGGCTGGAGCTTGGAAGATAATATGGGACCTTGTAAAGTAGAGGTTCTTCTATGTACCCTGTCTAAGAGAGAGAGGCTAGTAGTTCGCGCACCTGCCCAGATGTGACAACAGTTCTCCATGCATGGGCGAATGCTGGCTTTGTAGAGATATAGGATACTGGCAGGTATGAAAAGTTTTCTAGCATAGTAGACGAAGCTCACCTTTCTTTGCAGCAGCTTTGGCAATGTCTTCTATGTATTTTTCCAATTCTGTAAATGTTAGGCCGAGGAGTTTAAATGATGGACTCTCACGTGTGGTGCTATTAGCCATGACAAGTTATCTTATGCTCTCATCAGTGTAAGGAAGTGTTAATTTCATACGGTCACAGGATGCGAATCCAGTTAACAGTCAACTTAGACTTCGCACACTTTCACTCCATCCCCAAGGCCATAGGAAATTATCACGTGATATGGGAGAAATTAAGTTATATTTATGCCAAATACAGCAAGCCAGAAACATTAGACAATCTAAAGGGTTTAACGAACTTAATCAGAGCCTTACTTAATATCTCCAAACAGTGATCAACTTTAATCTATTAACAACATTCAGAAGTAAATATTAAGTCATTTTTACCTACATCGTTTCAAGCTTAGGCTCTCATCAGTGTAGGGAAGCGATAATTGCATATGGTCACAGGGCGAATCTGGTTCACAATCAACTTAGACTCTGTACGCTTTCACGCTATCCTCAATGCCATAGGAAATTATCACATGATACATAAGAAATTACGTTATATTTATGCTAAATACAGCGGGCTGTAAACACCAGACAATCTAAAGGTTCGACGAACTTAATCGGAGCCTTGTTATGTAGTTTAAATAACTGTCTTGTTTAATATCTCCGAAAAGTGCTCAATATATATATATATATATATATATATATATATTACAATTGCGCCACTATTGTAAAAATGAACTATTCTTTTTCTTTTTTGGCAAAAGTGTATTATAGTTAACAACGAAAAAAGGGCGGGAAAACAGACAATAAATAACTGTTACCAAACGCAATAACACTCAATTGTATATCAACTTGTATAAGTTTCAAGTGCATTTAATGATTGTAAGATTTATTGTCTCTGCATTTGTCATCACTTTTACAGAGCCCAAACCGTGTATTTTCCATCTACTTTTTTTGAGAGTTGGTCGATAGTTTTAGGCTTAAAAGATAGTAAAAAAGGGTAAGGCTAGTGGAACCGTAAGCCTAAGCCCAAGGGTGGTTGTCAGTCGGATTAGAGTAAGCTGTTTTTAAAAAAAATATTATTAGCTTTAAAGCCTGAAGTTAGTGAATACCTACCCAAGAAATCGATCGATATTTTGGAAGATGACTGTAACGATGGATTAAAAGTCGATAACAAATGCATATATATTAAATACTACAATCAGTAAACACAATTGAAACTTATACAGGTACATATAAAAATAAATTTTTTTGCGTTTGGTAATAGTTATTTGGTTTCTATTTTCTCTCCCGTTTCTTCGTTGTAAACTATAGTACACTTTTGAAAACATAGTATAAATAAATGTGGGTTAATGGAATTGTAAGCCTAAATCTGGCGATGGTTGCCAATCGGATTAGGGTAAGCTTTTAAAAAATTAATATTATCTGGTAAGCCTGAAATAAGCGAACAGCTACACAAGAAATCGACCGTTATTTTTGAAGATGACTCGGACGATAGTTGGTTTGAAATGATTAAACAAAAATATCACACTCATTTTTCACACTTTTTTTGTTAAATCGACTTTTCATAATCGACTTAATAATTAAGTTGATGAATATGATAACTTACACATTTTAATAATTAAGTTGATGAATATGATAACTTACTCATTTTAATAATTAAGTTGATTAATATGATAACTTACACATTTTAATAATTAAGTTGATCAATATGATAACTTACACATTATAATAATTAAGTTGATCAATATGATAAATTACACATTTTAATAATTAAGTTGATCAATATGATAACTTACTCATTTTAATAATTAAGTTGATCAATATAATAACTTACACATTTTAATAATTAAGTTGATCAATATGATAACTTACACATTTTAATAATTAAGTTGATCAATATGATAACTTACTCATTTTAATAATTAAGTTGATCAATATAATAACTTACACATTTTAATAATTAAGTTGATCAATATGATAACTTACACATTTTAATAATTAAGTTGATTAATATGATAACTTACACATTTTAATAATTAAGTTGATCAATATGATAACTTACACATTTTAATAATTAAGTTGATTAATATGATAACTTACACATTTTAATAATTAAGTTGATCAATATGATAACTTACACATTTTAATAATTAAGTTGATCAATATGATAACTTACTCATTTTAATAATTCAGTTGATTAATATGATAACTTACACATTTTAATAATTAAGTTGATCAATATGATAACTTACACATTTTAATAATTATATTGATCAATATGATAACTTACACATTTTAATAATTCAGTTGATTAATATGATAACTTACACATTTTAATAATTTAGTTGATCAATATGATAACTTACACATTTTAATAATTAAGTTGATCAATATGATAACTTACACATTTTAATAATTAAGTTAATAAATATGATAACTTACTCATTTTAATAATTAAGTTGATTAATATGATAACTTACACATTTTAATAATTAAGTTGATCAATATGATAACTTACACATTTTAATAATTAAGTTGATCAATATGATAACTTACACATTTTAATAATTAAGTTGATCAATATAATAACTTACACATTTTAATAATTAAGTTGATCAATATGATAACTTACACATTTTAATAATTAAGTTAATAAATATGATAACTTACTAATTTTAATAATTAAGTTGATCAATATAATAACTTACACATTTTAATAATTAAGTTGATTAATATGATAACTTACTCATTTTAATAATTAAGTTGATCAATATGATAACTTACTCATTTTAATAATTAAGTTGATTAATATGATAACTTACACATTTTAATAATTAAGTTGATCAATATGATAACTTACACATTTTAATAATTAATTTGATCAATATGATAACTTACTCATTTTAATAATTAAGTTGATCAATATGATAACTTACACATTTTAATAATTAAGTTGATTAATATGATAACTTACACATTTTAATAATTAAGTTGATCAATATGATAACTTACACATTTTAATAATTAAGTTGATTAATATGATAACTTACTCATTTTAATAATTAAGTTGATTAATATGATAACTTACTCATTTTAATAATTAAGTTGATCAATATAATAACTTACACATTTTAATAATTTAGTTAATAAATATGATAACTTACACATTTTAATAATTAAGTTGATCAATATGATAACTTACTCATTTTAATAATTAAGTTGATCAATATAATAACTTACACATTTTAATAATTAAGTTAATAAATATGATAACTTACACATTTTAATAATTAAGTTGATCAATATGATAACTTACTTATTTTAATAATTAAGTTGATCAATATGATAACTTACTCATTTTAATAATTAAGTTGATCAATATGATAACTTACACATTTTAATAATTAAGTTGATCAATATGATAACTTACACATTTTAATAATTAAGTTTATCAATATGATAACTTACATATTTTAATAATTAAGTTGATCAATATGATAACTTACACATTTTAATAATTAAGTTGATCAATATGATAACTTACACATTTTAATAATTAAGTTGATCAATATGATAACTTACACATATTAATAATTAAGTTGATCAATATGATAACTTACACATTTTAATAATTAAGTTGATGAATATGATAACTTACACATTTTAATAATTAAGTTGATGAATATGATAACTTACACATTTTAATAATTAAGTTGATCAATATGATAACTTACACATTTTAATAATTCTTTTATAACCCTAGCAATTTATTCAGGGAAGTGTCGATATAAAAAAAGTTATCCGTTAGTTGGCTTCCCACTTTCAAACTGTGCCTTTCAATGAATAAGCAGACACAAGAGCTAGGTATGTGTATGTCTGTACATTTTTTAGTGTGAATATGCACGTGTGAGAAATATGTATACGTCAGTATTAGGCAGCGTGGCACTGTGTGTGGGTCTACCTTGTTCTGTTAGTGCATGTTAGTTAGTAGCAATTTGTTTCTGTTCGCCCGACCTCGTGTTAATCTATATGAATGGGTGCACGAGATGATGGAGCTTGTACATGAGTTTTAAAGTGTTTTATTTCGTTTCACCTTCTCCAGCCAAAAGTTGAAAAGGTGGGAAGCATACGTTCCTGGGTCTTTTTCCGATGCCTGCCGGGTTGGAACTCTCTTTTGTCTGTTCAGTTTTCCGTTTTTATTGTGGTTTCTCATTTCACACAGGCTTACTATATTTTGGCTGAAAATTCTGATTTAGCAAAAATATGTGAAAACTCTTTATTTGGTTTTGAAATTGGAGAGGAGAGTGTATCCAAACGAACCAGAGAAAGAAGAGAGTGGCTATTCAAGCCAGTCGCTTTTTGGTGTTCATTCAAACTGCATCCCTCCTCACCACAGAGGCTCTTGTCGTTGCAGCAACTTTCTCTGGTAGAAGAGTTAGACTCTCCTTGGTAACTTTACACCAGAAATAATTAATTTTCTCTAGTGAGAATTCTCCACTTCTCTCCAATTTGAGACCAGCCTGGTTTGACGTATGAAACACTCTGTCTAAGTTCATTAAGTGACTGTTATAATCAATACATGAAATTTATATATAATCCACTCTCACCTTGCAGAAAGAAATATCTTGATAAAAAGATCAAACCACACATACAAAACTTGCAAACAACATGGTAAACACATCTCATAGGAAAGATATGATACAAATCTAGGCAGTGCCAAAAAATATAACAAAACATACCTAACTAGCCATATAATAAAAATAACCAAACATACCTATCTAGCCATATGATAAAAATAACCAAACATATCTATCTAGCCATATAATAAAAATAACCAGACATATCTATCTAGCCATATAATAAAAATAACAAAACATACCTATCTAGCCATATAATAAAAATAACCAAACATACTTATCTAGCCAAATGATAAAATTAACAAAACATACCTATCTTGCAATATAATAAAAATGACAAAAAATACCTACCTAGCCATACAATAAAAATTACCAAACATACCTATCTAGCAATATAATAAAAATAACCAAACATATCTAACTATATAATAAAAATAACCAAACATATCTTACTAGCAATATAATTAAAATAACCAAACATACCTATATTGCCATATAATAAAAATAACCAAACATACCTATCTAGCTATAAAATAAAAATAACCAAACATACATATCTAGCCATATAATAAAAATAACCAAACATATCTATCTAGCAATATAATAAAAATAACGAAACATACCTATCTAGCCATATAATAAAAATAACCAAACATACCTATCTAGCCATATGATAAAAATAACCAAACATACCTATCCAGACATATGCTAAAAATAACCAAACATATCTATCAAGCCATATATTAAAAATAACCAAACATACCTATCTAGCCATATAATAAAAATAACCAAACATATCTATCTAGCCATATAATAAAAATAACCAAACATACCTATCTAGACATATTATAAAAATAACCAAACATATCTATCTAGCCATATAATAAAATAACCAAACATATCTATCTAGCCATATAATAAAAATAACCAAACATATCTATCTAGCCATATAATAAAAATAACCAAAGTTACCTATCTAGCCATATAATACAAATAACCAAACATATCTATCTAGCCATATAATAAAATTAACAAAACATATCTATCTAGCCATATAATAAAAATAACAAAACATATCTATCTAGCCATATAATAAAAATAACCAAACTTACTTATCCAGCCATATAATAAAAATAACCAAACATATCTATCTAGCAATATAATAAAAATAACGAAACATTCCTATCTAGACATATAATAAAAATAACCAAACATACCTATCTAGCCATATAATAAAAATAACCAAACATACCTATCTAGCCATATGATAAAAATAACCAAACATACCTATCCAGACATATGCTAAAAATAACCAAACATATCTATCAAGCCATATATTAAAAATAACCAAACATACCTATCTAGCCATATAATAAAAATAACCAAACATATCTATCTAGCCATATAATAAAAATAACCAAACATACCTATCTAGCCATATAATAAAAATAACCAAACATATCTATCTAGCGATACAATAAAAATAAGCAAACATATCTATCTAGCCATATAATAAATATAACCAAACATACCTATCTATCCATATAATAAAAATAACCAAACATACCTATCTAGCCATATGATAAAATAAACAAATCTATCTATCTAGCCATATGATAAAAATAACCAAACATACCTATATAGACTTATGATAAAAATAACCAAACATACCTATCTAGCCATATAATAAAAATAACCAAACATACCTATCTAGACATATTATAAAAATAACCAAACATATCTATCTAGCCATATAATAAAATAACCAAACATATCTATCTAGCCATATAATAAAAATAACCAAACATATCTATCTAGCCATATAATAAAAATAACCAAACTTACCTATCCAGCCATATAATACAAATAACCAAACATATCTATCTAGCCATATAATAAAATTAACAAAACATATCTATCTAGACATATGATATAAATAACCAAACATGCCTATCTAGCCATATTATAAAAATAACCAAACATAACTATCTAGCCATACAATAAAAATAACCAAACATATCTATCTAGCCATATAATAAAAATAACAAAACATATCTATCTAGCCATATAATAAAAATAACCAAACATACCTATCAAGCCATATAATAAAACTAACCAAACATACATATCTAGCCATATAATAAAAATAACCAAACATACCTATCTAGCCATATAATAAAAATAACCAAACATACCTATCTAGGCATATGATAAAAATAACCAAACATACCTATCCAGACATATGATAAAAATAACCAAACATATCTATCTAGCCATATAATAAAAATAACCAAACATACCTATCTAGCCATATAATAAAATTAACAAAACATACCTATCTTGCCATATAATAAAAATAACCAAAATACCTACCTAGCCATATAATAAAAATAACCAAACATATCTATCTAGCTATATAATAATTAAAAAAACATACCTATCTAGTCATATAATAAAAATAACCAAACATACCTATCTAGCCATATGATAAGCCATCTAAAACATTTAGTGAATAGTGCACTTATTCAATTTGTTTTTCTGTTCAATTATCTGGAAAATGAAAATGTTATGTTATCATCTTAATGAACTCCACTAAGTCAGAAGGTACTAAGAGAGTCCTCTCTCTTTTCCTCAGTTGAATAAAGTACGCCTTTCCTCGCTCAGTTAAATTTTACAATGTGTGTTCGTCTCATAACTTCATTGTACACAGATAACATTACATATCTAAGCGAGGCTGCTGATTAAAAATGCTTACAGTCATTCTTTAAGTACACATTTCCTTTGAATTACAAAAGACAAAGACAAACCAGTGTTTTATTATTCAACTTGGACGTTCATTAAATAAAAATAAAAGAAGAAATTACTAACAAACATGATACAAAGCTGTAATTTTCTTTTATGTTCTTTTTGTTCTATTTGGGTCACCACTTACGAAAGCCAAAAGCTTCTCAAGGATAAGGGTCAATTAGTCGGAAAGATTGTGAACCGAAAGATGCGAACGCAATGGGATGGCTACCATTGATCAATGGTATGAACTTTGTTTGATTACTTATGACAAGAATTTCTTGACGACCAAATAATGAGTAGGGAAGCAGTCTCGAGATAATGTGGTTCACAGAAAGGAAGTCCTTGCAAAGAAGATCCATAGAAATTCAAACTGAATGGAGAAAGCAAAGTCTTTTTCATTGTGTTAGAAAGGTGAGTTCTTGCGGTGAAGGTTGCCGTTACAATATTGGCATTATAATATTTCTTATATTTCATTTGTAGGTAAGGCCAATATTTTCCATGAAAACAGATACACCGAAAGTGTAATCCTTTATGAGAAGTGTAAAACCATGTATTTTAACATTTTAGACATTATGATAAACAATTTTTTTTTTAAATTCGTCAATAATGACTCTCCCTCCATCCCTCGAGTTTCAGCTTGTCTCCCTTGGCCCCTAGTAGTTTCATAACAGCACATCTTTCTGTTTTTCATTTTTTCCAATGTGAGAAAGGATCTTCAGGTCTGGACTCTTTGGTTTAGTTATGCTTGTTTTGATGATGCCTATTCATTCATGGAATTGGGCAGGTTCATTAAGTAGGACGCAGTGCTGATGTTTGGTCTGCTACAGTGACTGTAACTCTAGCATCGGTCATTCACATTTAATAAATAATTAGATAAATAATTCACATTTAATAAATAATTAGATAAATAATTCACATTTAATAAATAATTAGATAAATAATTCACATTTAATAAATAATTAGATAAATAATTTGCTATCTGATATATAATAAAATATACTACATGATATAAAATATAATATCTCCACGGGTCTTTTCCATAGTTGTTCTGTCTAACGTAATATAGATCCCCTAGCATTTATCTCTTTTCGTTAGGCACGTTGATAAAATAGTGCTAATGTTTTGTCTGCTACAGTAACTGTAACTTTAGCATCGGTCATTGACACTTGATAAATAGTTAGAAAAATAATTTGTCAACTGCTACCTATATACACATTTCTTACATTTAGCTTTAAGTATAATGAAAAATAATATACCCGCGGGTCTTTTCAATAGTTCTCTTGTCTAATGTTGTATAGATCGCCTAACATTTATCTCTTTTAGTCGGCCTTTTTTCTTAGGAGAAACTAAATCAAATACAATTTTACACATTTATTCAAATGTTAACAAGTGCAAATCAGCATGTAATGCAACATAAAAGAACATGAAATATACATGGTTGTTACTGACGACTCGTTGTAGAACTCTATGAGGTACGATAAGTTATGAATCTCTGTAAAGGTCAGAGCTTCTTCATATTAGGGGCCAGATGGAATTACGTCAAGCTGTGGTGAACTAGAATATTTGAATTAGAACGGTTATGAAATACTGATATTTACACTTAACAAAATGGTTTTGTTCGCATGTGTACAAGAGAGGTATCTTCCTTGATAGTTAACAATTGAAAAGTTCAGATGTACAAAGTACAATAAAAACTAGAAAAATAACCAGAACATAACAGTTACTTTTTAAAAGAAAATTCTCACAAAAGTTAATCCTTATGTCACAATAGTGTTGTTCTTATTTACATTTTTTGCTAGATTTTTAGAGCTCATTCAGCCTACTTCCTAGTATTAACATGTGCTGTGATTGTCTGCTTGTTGTGCTAGTCAAAACTCGTTGATCGATTCCAATGACACCAGTCACAGCGTCAACCACGTGGTTTCAGTCAGTGCTGCAACAGAAGAATTCTCCCTCAAAATAAAATCGCATTTAAAACAAGTAACAAAGTTTAATTCTTTTGGAGGTTACAATAATGCTAGTTTTCTTTTGAACAAGTATTTAAAATGAGACATACGAGTCCAAGTGACTTTCAGACCTTAGAAACCCAAACTGACCCCCTACCCATCTGCTGATGTATATATATATATATATATATATATAAGAGTTGTCTCACAAATTGGACTTATTTAGAGATTTCTAAAAAAGGAAAAAATACCTTTTTAAAAATACTTTGCCTATTATGTCCATATATTCCTTTTTGGTTTATAAGGGCGATATTCAATCTCCCTGTTTTGTTTTTGTATGTTTGTTTGTTTTGTTTTTTTTGCTTTACATTACTCTTTTCCCCATTTTTAAGCGATATTCGCCGACGTTTTCCTTGAAAATGTGTCCGCTGAAAGGTATCTTGGGATTTAGTCTGTTAATTTTAGTCGATCTTTTTTATTCTTTTAAAAAGTTTTTAATCGAATGTCTTACGACGATTAAATATATTACTATAAATTTTTCTCTCTTTTTTTTCTTGTGATATTGTTCTCGACTCGCTATGTCTCTACACCCTTGATAAAATTCTGTACCACAAAAAATTTGTTCAAATATATATAATATATATATATATATATAATATATATATATATAGACATTCCTGGGATCACATCAGAATGGATCATTTGATATAATGGCAGACAGCATCCACTTAATCTATGAGCATAAAAAACAGGTAAAAAACGGGTCCTGTATGTAGCTGGCCATTATTTTTTAAAAATCTCAGCATGAAACTCCGTTTAAAGAGACATTAACTTTTTATCAAAGAGAAATAAAATTGTGGATGGCCAAATCCAAAATCAAAGATATATCCCATCTCTTTGATGGTTTTCTCTTTCCTTAACATTTTTAGTTAAGAAAAGAGAAACCACCAAAGAGATGGGATATATCTTTGATTTTGGATTTGGCCATCCACAATTTTACACTTGCAGCTATTCTATTGTTCGCATGCATTGCAACTATGCAACTCACTAAACATTCTGCTCACGCTTCAAGGCTTCTATTTGTAAAATTCTCTGTGTACATTTATGACTCTGCTGGTTTGGTTGCTGTTTCTATTTCATCTGTGAGACATGCTTGGTCAGATGTGTCATGCATCTTCTTTGGCTTGCTCTCGTCTCTTAGTATTAGTTTCATTGCAATTTTAGGGTTTATGGAGCTTCTCAATACTAACAATTGTGGCTCTCTGCTGGTGGTTGATCTCTGAGGGCCTCAGTCCTCCTTCTTCTTTAGGCAGGAAATCTTGGAAAACACTGATTTCTGAATATGACGCAGTGGAGTGTTAATTTCTTGCGTTTTTACATCCAGCCTATTGACGGTTTGTTGGGGCCAATTTCGGATGCTAAAATTGTACATGATAACTGGCATGGCAAACTGGTTGATTACTGTCATCTTATTTTTATTTCTGAGATGAGTTTTGTAGATCTTATTCACATGGTGTATGTATTCTTTGCCTAATTTTCTCTCATCTCATCTCATTACGTACTGCATAATCACGTTGACACACTGTTTCCCATTAGGTCACCGAAGCTAAGTGCCTGATCAGTACTAAATGGGTGACCATTTGCATATAATAAGTGCTGTATGTGCTCTTTGCTTATATCGGCATAATTTCCAGTCGTCCTGGACTTCTCCTTGCCACTGAAATCAAGCAGTGCTGATTCAAGAAAGGTGTGGTTAGTGATTGTGAAAACCTTGCTTCACAATTACATGCAGCCACCCTTACAGAGGGTATCCATTGTCTCTTAAGACTGAATGGAGATCATGAACATGAATGTAGGATTGTGTCATTTTCCCGGTACTTATATGTTTCTTGCTCATCCAGAATTCTGATGTTGTTCTCCATGTCTAGTTGGAGGTTTTCCACATGGATTTTCTTTGCCAGATTTGTAGGTGAACAACCAATGTTTGTCTTAGTATTGGATTTATTTTATAGAGCTCAAGGCATCATAATAGCCATGAGTGAAGTAAACTTTTTGGGGATAGTCAATTCATGCCATGCTAAACTTCCTCTGCCACTTCATATAGTCTTCTAGTTTTGTAAAGTAGAAGCTAGTCCTTGGTAACGAAGCATCTCCTGCATCCAGTCTGCTTCTTTTTCAGAGGAGGAGTGGTCAAGGAAGGACCAGTGAACAGTTTATAGATAGTACAAAGACAGCATATTGGTACGTATTTGTTTGCCATTGGTTTTCTGTTATGTTGGATATGAGGATTTCTTTGGTAAGGCTTACAGGTGTGGGCTCCTTACCTCTAGAAGCCTGGTGAAGGAGTCACTGTAGTGTCTATGTAGCGCAGTTAGCAGCATCGACCAGAAATTAGGGACATTGTCAATGTCAGATTTCTTGTACTTTACATATCGTGCCAGTTGTTTTAGATATATTTTTTGGTGTTCTTGTGAAACAATGCAGCCTATCGACGAGCGTCGACCCCCAACGTTTGTGCTGTAGTTTTCTCTTCTCCTCCATTCTGGCTGTGTCATCTCTATCTGAGGGTGCATGCACTGGTTTACAAGTGGTGTTCAAAACAAATAACAGACTCAGATAATCAATTACAAATTTAGATATATACATTGTTTTTGACTTGTTGATAACAGGCATATGTGTGTATTGTTAAGCTCCCGCCGTTAGCGTCCACCTTTGAGTCAAGTTCGAATATATCAGCTAAGACCTGAGATAATTTGTCTGTCGAAACCATCATTGTCATTCGCTTAAAGTTATCTATTCATCAGCCTATCTAATTGATAGGATTGTAGTTTATTGGAGTGTTACCTAATGTCCCTTATTAGTAATCCATTGTTTGTTTTGTTATTCAGGTTTACAAATGGACTAATCAGACATTGTAATTGACAAAGAGTAATTCATGCCTGCTCATTTATGTCTGATTAGTTTATCCGCATAGACGTCAAGATGTCAGGAATCGGATGCACAGGCCCTAACTGCAAGGTCATCTTCGACGGCACTCTAGCACCCGAGATACTCATCAGGCTGATCGACCTGCATATCAACACAGCCCACCCTCTGCCCCCAGCAGCTATGGTAATGCCAACCAAGGCGGAGAAAGTGAAACGGCCCATGATATCCACAGCCGGCTCAAGCAAGGAGTTCACCTTTTTCAAGCAGAGATGGTCCGAGTACAAAGCCGCCTGCTACCTTCAGGACACCGACGTCATCTTTCAGTTACTCGAATGCTGTGGCGATCCACTAAGGAATGGCCTCACCCGGACCTTCGATTCACTGTCCAGTTCCACTGAGGGAACTGTCCTAGTAAAGATACAAACCCTCACAGTACGACAGGAAAACGTTATGGTGGCCAGGGTGCAACTGCAGAGCATGCAACAGGACAGGAACGAACCTGTCTGTGTCTTTGCGGCCAGACTGAAAGGACAGGCTGGTGTATGCCAATACATTATAAAATGTTGTAGCACAGACATCAGCTACAGTGACAACATTATACACGAATCTCTGATACGTGGTATCTACGATGAGGCCATCAAGCTGGATGTGCTCAGGCAGCCAAACCTGGTGGAACAGACTCGACCGGATCTGCTGGTCTACTCCGATCTAATCTTTTCAATCTACTCATCTCTCAAATATACCTACTTTTGCCCAGAAATCAAAGATGTTCGGTCTTTTTCTCAGTCACTTGCTGCTAGTAACCGGAACTGACTACATTTGCCACTTTTCTCAGCCCAGAACATCAAGAAACTAACCACCAACGGTCAGGGTGCTATCCCGTCTAAGGAGTTCAATAGATTCGTAGGCCTTGCTATCACCTGTCCATTTATCTCACGTCATCATTATTTCTCAGTGTAGTTTAAGCGATAGATTGTCGCCCTTGCAGTAGGAATTATGTCCCTTGCATTGATTTTGCATATAAAAATAAAAAGCTTTATTTCAGGAGATAAATACAATTTTACAACTGGTGACATAGGATTTACATGATAAACTCACAATTTCAGGACGACAAAAAAAAAACCAAACGAAAATAAACCAAGAAATATTCACAAAAAGAGAGAAAATGTCTTATAATGAACTACCCAATTTTCCAATGCTGATCCCAGTACCATTGGAATCCGCTGGCAAAAGTGGTTAAACAAACTAGAGAATTTATTCATTGCCTTAGATATCGATGCAGATAAAAAGAAAGCAAGCCTATTTCACTATGCCAGAGGCAAAGTTGTTGATATTTTCCACAACTTCACGAAATACAGAAACGTGTCGGGGCGACCGTCGAATCAGGAGATTGATCAAAGATACCAAACACGTATGAAAAGAAGTAAAGAAGTCACCGACAAAAAAAAATATGTCATACAAGATCTTCAAATTTTGACGCGCATCACAAAATGTGGACGAAACTTTAGACTTTTTCCATGCAAGACTGAGAACTTTAGCATCCACGTGTGACTTCACAGACACAAATCGCAAAATACTCACACATATAGTACAGGACTGTTCATCCCCTAAGGTCAGACGAAGGGCATTACGAGAGAACTCTACATTCAAACAAGTGCTGAATGAGGCTAGAGCGATTGAGCTGGCACACACACGTGCTACAGACATAGAACGGGAGGTTGTCCATGCCGTGTCGTCTCATCACAATAAAGAAAGCCACAGGCAGTACGCATGTAGAGAAGTAAAGAAAAAATACTGAGAGTGAGCGCTACAACAGACATACTCAAGGTATTAGTCGCCATGCTTGCTACTACTGTGGATACTCGGTGACACATGTGACATGTCCTACTAAGGGGCAGGAATGTATGAACTGCCGAAAAAGGAATCATTTCGCAAAAGTATTCAACTCAAAACCAGTATAACGAATTTCATGCACATATCAGAATGAATTTGAATCCCCTTCTACGTCGAATGATGAATCTGCGTTCACAGTAAACATTCCCACATCAACAAGAATGCCTACAGCTACCATTCTAATTAATGACTCCCCAGTTACCTTTGTTTTAGACACAGTGCCAGTGTCAATATAATTTCTAGATGCACGTACAATGGTCTTCAACACAGACCGACAATACATGGCACAGTCACGCAAATATTTGCGTATTGATCCAGACAAGACATGCCCATTTGTGGATTCATCACCACCCCTATAAACTTTAAAGGAAGATGCTGCAAGGAGAAAATGTGTGTTGTCGATCATGATGACCTTCTGTTCGGGCACTATCTACAAAATCTATTCAGTGCCCACTCTGCCGAGACACAGGGTATGATAGCTTTCAATTTCGGAAACTGGAAGAACCCGGAGATATCCAGTCTTGCAAGCTTCATGGATGAACTAACCATGGACATAGCCCACCGTGCATGACAGGGCATTATCAAGAGGTAGCATCTGGTGAAGAAAAAGGTATGTTTCCCTGGAATCGACAAGCTAGTGGAGGAGACGGTGCACAACTGCATCCCCTTCCAACCCCCTATAATAATCACAACATGAGCCCATACACACCATACCACTCCCCGCTATCTAATGGACTGAAATCTTCCTGGATTTTGCAGGTCCTTTCCCATCTGGACATGCCATCGACGACTACATCAGATTCCCGGGGTAGAAATAATCTCCTCGATATCAGCAAAAGTAATTATTCCTTGCCTTTACATAATCTTTGCCAGATAGGGCTACCCCGATATTGTCAAGTCTGACAATGGTCCCTCCTGAAGAAGGTGTAGAATCAGAATCTGAAGATGAATTCCGCCCACATTCACAATTAGAACCGGTGAAACCGTCTGGAGCACCAACAACTTCAAAACATAACCTACCAGTGGTAAAACACAATCCAATGCAGAAACGACCCTCTCCAGCTAGACTGGAAGATTTTATTAGATAGACAAATATGTACATAAGATCTTCAATTATGTATTTGCAAAACGACCGACTCCTCCTGGACTGAGGAAACAGTTTTCAATTATGTATTTTGAAAAAAAAAAGAAGATTGCTCCTTGATTGAGACAACAAGTCGAATTAATTATTTTATTCGGTGAAATGTACTTTAAGGGGCCCCTGCGAATCAGAGTGGATCCCCATAGACTTCCACACACATGTGCATATCTACTTATAGACTGTACCCCATGCACATGCATATGCAAGCATGCATAGACTGTTTATAAGACTGTGATGTAAAAAGAAGACACAAATAGAAGTACCTTTTCTAAGGCTTTATTCAATTAATTCAAAACTACAATGCCAACAAGGCAAGAGGCCAAGAACGTATATATGGTAAAAGAAAGAGAACGCATTTAAATTAAAAAGTCACGTGGACAAGAAAACCCAGTAATTTTACTTTAACGGAAATATATGCAAGTGCACGTAATCCATCTCGTAATCCCAAGGTGCTGAGTTCAATCCTGGGCAAATGCAGCTGAAGAAATATAATATACATAACATTCTCCCCCACTTGTAACAGAGATTGTTATCAGAAAGTTTTATAAATCCAGACGCTGGACTGGTTTGCGAATCCTGCTAGACCGGCGGGGAAGTAGTTCACTATCAGAAGCACCATATCTCTGGGAAGGTTGATTCTCTGAATTCTGATTCACTAATTCATTTTCTGTATAACTTTCCCTAGGTGAAGGAGTATTTGTGGAACTTGTATCAGGCAAAGGGCCCATGTCAGGTAGAACGTTTTCAGCAGAATCTTGAGATCGACCCGAGCGTGGAAAACGTGCTAAATGTCTTAGTGCTACTGAATCTTCCCGGCCATCATGATATCGTATTCTTGCATGTGTAGGGTTAGCCTCGAGGAGTTCCACTACCTCAACGATCGGGTCATATTTACTCCTGTTACCAAATCGCTTTAATAACACCTCCCCAGGCTCACAGAGCCAAACAGGTAATGCAGTGCCAGTGGAAGAGCGCCTTTTAAAATTGAACATGCGTTCGTGAGGCGTAGCATTTGTGGAGGTGCATAGTAGAGAGCAAATAGTTTGTAAAACATCCTGTAGAACATCCTGCCAAGCGCTAATGGGTAACCGTTTTGATCCCAAAGCTAATAAGATGGTGTTCCAAATAATGCCGTTATAGCGCTCACATTGGCTGTTACCTCTTGGGTTATACGCAGTAGTGTTACTGGATCCAATTCCAAGTCGCAGCAAAAATTGTTTGAATTCCTCCGACATAAACGAAGTTCCTCGATCGGAATGGATGAATGAGGGAAGTCCAAAAATAGAAAAAATATTCACCAGGCACTGAATCGCGGTTTGAGAGGAGCAATCACGACAAGGGAAAGCAAACGGAAATCGACTGTATTCATCGACGACTGTAAATATGTAACGGCAACCTGATGAAGATGCCGGGATAGGTCCTTTGTAATCGACAGAAAGACGCTGGAATGGAGCAGTAGAACGGATAAGAATATTATTAGTAGAAGTAAAGAATTGGGGTTTTATTTTGGCGCAAGTAGTACATTGAGATGTCACACGTCGGATTTCATCAAGTGAATATGGCAAATTTTGTGACCTTACAAAATGCCAAAAGCGTTGTACTCCAGGATGTATTAAGGAATCATGAATTGATTTTAGTTCCTCCAAGGAAGAAACAGCAGCACCACATACTCTGGATAATGTGTCAGCGACAATATTTTCATTCCCGGGACGGTGTTTTATATCATATGAAAAGGGAAGAAGTTCCATTTTCCACCGTATAATTTTATCGTTTTTAATTTTTCCACGATTAGCAGGTTTAAACACAAAAGATACGGCTTGTTGATCAGTAATAATAGTAAAATGTTTCCCAACAATGAGATCTCTCCATTTACGAACACATTCGACTATGGCATATGCTTCTTTTTCGACTATATGAAGTCGCATTTCAGAGAGGTTTAACGACCGAGAAAAGAATGCTACAGGTCTCCCAGCTTGTAAAAGAGTGCCTCCGATAGCCTTTTCTGAGGCATCGGTTTCAATAATAAACGGCAATTCATCATCAATAACTTTTACGGATGATTCAGCAATGTCTTTCTTGAGTTTTTCGAAAGAATTTACAACTATAGGAGGCATAGGGAATTGTTTATTTTCGACCAGTGGACGAATTTTGTATGAATACTTAGGTATCCATTTCGCATAGTAAGCAAACATACCAAGACACCTTTTTAACGATTTTGAATCGGAAGGGGGAGGCATTTGCAAAAGAGGTCTCAAACGCTCTGGATCAGGTTGAAGAGTTCCGTTACAAATTTGGTATCCAAGCACGTTAATAGAACGAAGTGAAAACTTTGATTTTTCCCGGTTTATTTCGAGGTTGTATGTCGAGGCAGCTTTTAAGAAATACTCCAAATTGACGTCATGCTCCTCCTGGGTTTTACCGCAAATAGTTATATCATCTATATACGAGAAGGTTCCAGGTAATTTGTTATCAGAAATGAAAGAATTCATAAATCGTTGAAAGGCAGAAACCCCGTTTGTGACCCCCATGGGTATTCGTTTAAATTGGTACAGACGGTTTCCAGCCTGAAAGGCCGTATAGGGGTGATCTTCAGGGCAAATTTCAATCTGATAGTATGCTTTGGACAAGTCAATTATACTAAAGATACGATACTGGGCTATTTGGTCAACGAGATCCCCAATTCGTGGCAAGGGGTATGCATCAAGTAAGGTGAAACGGTTAATAGTTTGGGAGAAATCGACTACCAATCGTTTCTTTTTATTAGTTGACGAAGTCACAACAATTTGAGCGCGCCACGGAGAGTAACTTGGTTCAATTATATCATCCTCAAGCATTTGTAGAATTTCTTTTTCAATGAATCTAGAGTCCTCCGCACGGTAATTTCGGGACCCAGTAGCAATAGGTTTGCAATCACGGGTCAAGTTTCGGAACAATTTAACGGGTGCACAACTGATTTTGGTTAAAGCGCAGATTTTTAGAATATCCTGAGACCCTCCAAAAGAAATAGTGATACTCTGGTGTAGTTTTAAGAAGGGCACTCCGAGTATAATATCCATACAGGAATCAGGAAGTACTGTGAAGTCAATTTCTTTATATTCGTAACCATTGAAGATAACGTCCTCAGTACAATATTCAGATAGCTTGAGGGAAATGGCCGATGATGCCATGGAAATTACGGAATTCCGTTTAGAAGTAGACAGTTTCATTGTTTTAACAATACGAGCACTGATAAAGTTATCAGAACTGCCGGTGTCTATGAGAGCAGTTAATCGTTTACCCTTTAATTTTACAATTTTAGTAATAGGAGGGAACCTATCATCATCTTTAGCACGGGCTACTATAATAGCTGAGGTGGAACGTGAAGGTGTAGACATGGTAGAACGGCAAACTTTGGTAAAATGGCCGAGTTTGCCACAGTTTAGACATACTTTATCGCGGGCAGGACAGTAGCGGCGATCATCCTTAATGTGACGTTTCCCTCCGCAGTTGTAGCACTTTCCATAAGCAGGAAGGGCAGCAGACAATTGTACAGATTCACACTCCATAGGAGCAGTAATAGTGGCCTCCTCGACAGAATCAGTAAACACATTTTTAGTCGTGGTAGCAGCAACGGTAGGTCCAATCTGAGAAGCGTATGACTCAGCACGAAATTGAGCCTGTTCTAAAGCTCTAGCACATTGAGTAGCCTCCTTGAGATTTAACGTATCATTTTCAAGTAGTCTGGCACGTATTACGGAAGACCGGAGACCACGTATAAATGAATCACGGACAGATTCATCTCTGTAAGTAGTAGCAGTAACATCTTTGAAGCAACAGTCTGCGGCAAGTCGGTTCAAGGCCTGAAGGTACTGGTCTACAGACTCATTTTCCTGTTGTAGACGTGTAGAAAGCAAATGTCTAGCATGAATAACGCTTGGAGACTTATCATAAACACTTTTCAGCAATTCAACAGCATGTTCGAATCCAGAACAACCCTCAATAATGTCAGCAACGGTAGCACCAATGTTTAAATAAAGGACTTCGAGTTTGTCTGGATTTAAAGAAGCAATAGTAGATAAGTAATAAGTAAAATTACGGTACCATAGTCTCCAGAGCTTGCCAGCCTGAGGGTCTGCAGAAGATATATCAAACTTGTCCAGACGAATAATCTTATCCATGAGAAATTTGTAGTTTTGAATTAATTGAATAAATTGTGATGTAAAAAGAAGACACGAATAGAAGTACCTTTTCTAAGGCTTTATTCAATTAATTCAAAACTACAATGCCAACAAGGCAAGAGGCCAAGAACGTATATATGGTAAAAGAAAGAGAACGCATTTAAATTAAAAAGTCACGTGGACAAGAAAACCCAGTAATTTTACTTTAACGGAAATATATGCAAGTGCACGTAATCCATCTCGTAATCCCAAGGTGCTGAGTTCAATCCTGGGCAAATGCAGCTGAAGAAATATAATATACATAACAATATATATATATATATATATGTAAATATCTGACTTTTTATTAAAGAGAGGAGAACTGTAGAGTTTAAGCGATAGGTAGTCGCTGTTGCACCGTGCAGTAGGAATTATGTCCCTTGCATTGATTTTGTATATAAAAATAAAAGCTTTATGCTGACATGTCTCGTAGTGCAGCAAGCAGCAGAAGGATAACAAGCGTGTTCTATTTTTGATTTTTGATCCTGTTCTATTGTGCATATCGTTTATATTTCAAGAGATGAATACAATTTTACACTCTGCGGTCATGGCTGTGTGGAGGGCAGTCCATTACACACCTTCTATAGTCAACTGATCATTTATTACAGAACACACATCATACATTCATATTACAACAATGAAAATTTCGTACATTCATATGACAAAAATCATAAATTAATTTGTAGCGGTGCAGGCCTTTGCTTAGTAAGATATTGTATCTTAGAGAAAATGCTAAGACCTACACTTACATTTAGATTGTTTACAGAAATGTTTAAAAGAGTAAAAACATGGAAACACATTTAAGGTGAATGTTAGATAAGGCATGCATACGTTGAAGGAAGAATAAAACGTAATTAAAAGGTAACACAAAATATTTATATATATTTACAAATCTTACATGGTAAAATGTTAGTTTGAAATGTTCGTTGGAAGTCAGTTCCGAGAATAGTAATAAGCACATGTGTGCGACCATGTTAGTATGTGTGTGTGTAGCCATGTGAGGCTTGGCGTTAGTACGTCGAAGTGTGTTAATGTGTGTGTGTTTAGTAGTAAGCTGACGCGCATGGAACCACCTCTAGCCTCTCGCCCAAAAGCAAGTGGCTAGAGAAAAGAGGAAAAAGAGGCTGATCTGTCATGGCGGTTTATTTTGTTTTACTCTGGTTATGGTTGACGTAGTAGTAGACAATCATGTGATAATTACTTTTGGCATTTTTAGCGCCTTTTTGCTAGAGCTTGTGGGAGCCGATTTTTATGGCTATATTGAGTGCTTTGCTGTTGAAGTGAATTTGCCACTGCTTTGTGTTCTTCTGTCCATGCCGGTATGATAACATATTAGGATGTCAATCCGATAAATTCATACATTCATATTACATAACCAGCAGAGAGATAACAGGCAACAAAGATAAAAACAAAACCGACTCTGAAAAAGCATCACAAGGGTGCATTTAACCCTCTCAAACTCAAAATGTTTATGTGTACCCCTAAAAAAGAATATATATATAACAGCAATTACGTTTTGGACAGGCTCTTGCTCACTGGTACTTGAGAAGGGAAATGAACATCACCCATACATTGATTTAGGAAAACACAAACAGGTAACTTCACTCACTTCTCATATTAACAGACATGCCATCATTCTTTGTCTCCCCATTAAATGCAGGTGGATTTTAAACTCACCTCCCATGTGTACGATTATAGGAGACCGAAAAATGGAACAATGGGGTGACGGTAAACGTAAAAAGGAAGCCTAATGAGATAATCATGATAACAGAGCAGATACTACAATACCCTTACAAAAATAGAGAAGGTAATACTTGGGAGGACACCCCCTATAAAAGGAGAAGGTAATGCCTGCGAGTATGGTATCATGGCAACAGAAAAGATACTACACTACTCCACTCACTTAACATAACTTAGGGTTGTTAATGTTTTTTATTATTCTTTTATTAATTAATAAATGTTGATAACAGGATTTATTTATTAAGTGAAAACACTTTGAATAAAAACAACTTAAATTTAAACAGAAAATTTAATATATTTTAAGTGTGAGACGTTTTTATTAATCCACTAATATCTATTATACATAGCTAACCATCTTTACATGCAAAGAACGGAATAATAAATCCCTTCTACCTAGAGGTCTTTTAAATCACCTCTAATGTTTTCTCCCCTACACCACACAAAAAATCGGGAGGAATACTTTTCACCTCCTATAAAGAGAGCTTTACTAACACCTCTCACATTGTCTCATACAAAAAAAAAATCAGTAGGAATTCTTCACCTCCTACCAAGAGGACTTTATCCACACCTTAAGTTGACAGACATACTGTCATTTCTTTATTTGACAAACAATAAAAACAACGGTCATACACAATTTTACACAGACAAATATGAAACAGTGTCTTCTCGCAAAAAAATACATTTCTCACATAAAAATACAATTTCTGCAGGTTCCATTTCTTTAACGACACATCAACAACAATGTCAGGCAAGACAATCACACCCACCTACTGAAGCAAATACAACTTCAACAGATACAACACATAAATCTCTTTACTTTTTCATTCTGATTGTCCTTTTTTTAAGGTAAAGTGAAGAGGTTTCTCTCTCTATCTCATTCTCCTCCACACAAATCATCGGCTTACCTCCTTTCTTTTTTCAAATATACCACCACATGTATCGTGGACTACTCATGATCAGAAAATTCCGACATTAAAACAATAAGATTCCTGACTTATCCCAGATAACAGCAACGACTATCACCAATTGAGCAAACTTCATCTTCATTCCTAACCAATTAAACTTTCCCCCAGTCTGCTATGCATTTATCCACTTTTCAGATACTACTTCACACACCTTTCTCTATATTCTATTTCTAACACAGGGTTCTCAGTGATTCCCCACCTGCCATTGGGTCATAGAATCGATCGTGCATTCTATGCGAGGTTGAATGCATCTTTTCCAAGCACTACATGTCTCGTGTTCTGCCAAATCTTCTAAGTCAATCACTATTGCTTCAATGCAGAATTCCTCACTGTACAGACTCCTCCACCAATATGCAATGCACCATCAGTCTAAAACCCCACTCAAAAGTCAACATGAGATTTCTTAACAAGTCACATACAACATAATACTTATTTCATAATTTTTCTTTCCTAGTTCCCCTACTGTGCCCCCCTCTGCATATAAACCAGGGGGAGGGGATAATTAAGCACCACCTGTCTGTACTTTTTGGAGACCTCTATGCGGATGGATATTGGGAATTTTCCACCAATCTCCCTCTCATGCTTACATCCTCATAACCATTTGGCAGAACACGGGACATGTAGTGTTTGGAAAAGATGCATTCAGAAACTCAAATGTTAGATAGTTATATGATGCTGTGAAACCTATACATGAGGACTGTGTCATCAACCTCGCACTGCCATGTCGCATCCAGTACAAACTCTAATTTAAACCTGTTGGAGAGTTGTCTCACAAAATACTCAGCACAAGTGGGACAAAATCGATCGTAAAACGAGATGAACTATGGACAGAAACTCGAACAAAAAAAAAACAACCATTATGTATTACTATTCAATTTCTTCTGTATCCGATCATATTAGTGTAATTTAAAAATACCACCTTCAACTCAAGCGAACAAGTCACAAAACAAAACTCAAGTTTGTTTTCTAACCGGCTTGAGCCTTTGTATTGCCTTCCTTGTTCACGCATCAACCCCTTTCTTTTTCATTGCCGGTCACACATTCCTCTCCATCCCTGACCCCCAAACTGTGGCCCACCACATATGGCTTCACACTGGCACACCGTTTTTTACATTATTCATTTGAACCACTAAACCTAACAACTTTCTGACACTGGTGTTTTCTATCATCATCCCTGCCCATCCTTACTATCTCTCTCTATATACAAACACAAACATACACACAAAAGAAGAGTAGAAAGTAAACCTTGAGTTTACTTTCGCCAGCCTCATAACTCTTGCATCTCTTATGTTGTCCTTTAGTCCTCACATTTCATGACCGCTGTTTCTGACAAAGGAGGAAATAATTGCTGTTTTCTGGTTGGAATTAATCCATCTAACACTTATCATGTGCTAGGTTTTGACCTTGAAGTAGTATTGTTTTCTTTTTAGCTCCTTATGTCGAATGGCTTTATGCCTTGTCTGGAGCGATTTCCATTAAAAAATGTTAAAACTACATATATCTACATATACACACATACATATATCTTTTCTGTCTCTTTTTCTCTACTTGTAATTTCAAATATTTACAAAAAAATTAAATAGTTACAAATTACATATCTGAAATAAAATATTTTAAGGGGAAAAAGTAAAAAAGAGAAAGACTATCTACCTTGTTCTTTTTATTCCTATTCTTATTTGTTCTTTCTTTTTCTGTCATGTTCTTTCTTTTCTTGTGTCCATAATCATGTCTTTCTATTTTTCTTCGTTTTTCATGCGAGTTCATGTCTTATCTTTCTTTCTGCTTTTTTTAATGTCTCTATTTGTTTTGCTTTATTTTTCTTGTGTCCATCTTTTCTGTTTGTTTATTTTTCTACCTTTCTCTCTAATCTATGGAGAAGTACAGAAGTTACTTTCTTCCTTTGTCTACATGCTTAATCCTTTCTTTCTCTCTCCTTTTCTTTCTCATTTTTTTGCATGTCCATAATATTTTATTTTTCTCGCGTTGTTTTCTATGTGAGTTCGTGTTTTTTCTTTCATTCTGTTGGTATTTTAGAATCAATTCACAATCTATGTTGATAATTAATAGTTTTTAATGGAAGTTTTCTTGCCATTTTTATTTTGTTTCTAGTGTTTTTAAATAAATGATAGGTCATTTTGTGACTTAAAATAAACACAGCATTAAAAAAGCTATACACACCCATAATACCACTGTGTATGCTCTTGATTTAGAACTTCATTTGAGAAATTATAAAATTCGTTAAAATATACATGCATACATACGTTAGTATTTAAGCGATTATATCAGTTCTCAAATCAAATTCTAAATAAACAGCATACACAAAGGTAATATGGTTGTTTACAGCTGTTTCAAAGCAGTGTTTATTTTAAGTAAAAAAAATTTGCTGTGGTTTTCTTCTCCTTCATCTTCTTGTTCTGGCCGTGTTGCCTCTTTTATTGGTGATTGCCGAAGGCATGTGCACTGGTTTACAAGTTCTGTACAAACCAAATAACAACGAAGGCTCACACAATAAAACTACAACATCAGATATATACATTGTGTATTTCACTTGTTGCTTACGATCATATGTCTGTCGTTGGGATCTCGCTGCTAGTGTCCACCTTTGAATCAGCTAAGACCTGAGTTAATTTCTCTGTTGAGACTATTATAGTCATTCACAAAGTCATCTACTCAACCCGATCTGCTGGTCAACTCCGATCTAATCTCTGCAATCTACTTATCACCTAAAAATATCTACTTTCGCCTGGAAATCCTGGATGTCGAGTCTTTTTCTCAGTTATTCTCAACTAGTCACCAGAAGTGACAACATCGGTCTCTCTTATCAGCTTACCCAGAAACTGATCACCGACGGTTAAGGTGCCATTCCGTCTCAGGAGTTCAATAGATTCCAGATTTTGCTATCACCTATCCACGGTCACCGTTGTGTCAGAATGAATTCCATAATATTACATTTTGGCTCATTCATCCTTTTGAAATCCTATATCGACTTTGACTGTTGGTTGTGTGATTTCGTTTTCAAATCGGGGTCTCTAATACTGTTCCATTGTGTTTCCGCATGTGGCTTTTCATATTAGAACTATTTGAAAATGCTAACCCACAAACTTCACAAGAATAAGGTTTCTCTCCAGTGTGTGTCCGCATGTGTTTTTTCATATTAGAACTATTTGAAAATGCTGACCCACATACTTCACAAAAATAAGGTTTTTCTCCAGTGTGTATTCGCACGTGCGCTTGTAAAGTTGACTTTACTGGAAATGCTGATCCACATACTTCACAAGAATAAGGTTTCTCGCCAGTATGTGTCCGTACATGTCTTTGTAAATGAGAATTTAGTGAAAACGCTGAACTGCAAACTTCACAAGAATAAGGTTTCTCTCCCGTGTGTGTGCGCATGTGTTTTTTCTTATTAGTATTAGTTGAAAATGCTGACCCACATACTTCACAAGAATATGGTTTCTCCCCAGTATGTGTTCTCATATGTCTTTTCATATGAGAATTATTGGAAAAAGCTGACCCACATACATCACAATAATAAGGTTTTTCTCCAGTATGTATCCGCATGTGTTTTTTCATGCTATAACCATTTGAAAATTCTGACTTACATACTTTACAATGATAGGGTTTCTCCCCAGTGTGTATCCGCATGTGTTTTTTCATATCAGAATTATTAGAAAATGAAAAACCACATACTGCGCAGCAATAAGGTTTCTCTCCAGTGTGTATCCGCATGTGTCTTTGTAGAATAAATTTTGTTGAAAATGATGAACCACATACTTCACAAGAATAAGGTTTCTCTCCAGTGTCTGTTTTTATGTGCATTTGTAAAGTTGCCTTTCCTGGGAATGCTGACATACATACTTCACAAGCATATGATTTTTCTCCAGTGTTTCCATTTTGCATGTGTGCTTGTAAAGAAGAAATGTGTGGAACAGCCAACCCACAGACTTCGCAAGAATAAGGCTTCTCTCCAGTGTGTGTTAGCATGTGTGTCTTTAAAATGCACTTTTCTGAAAATGTTGATCTGCAGACTTCACAAGAAAAAGGTTTTTCTCCAGTGTTTGTTTGCATACCTTTGTAAACTATTTCTTGAGAATTCTGCTTGCATGCTACTTACTGAGTAAGAATATGCTTTTCTATCCAGTATGTGTTTGTTTTTAAAAGGGATTATTTACATATATCACAATTTTCCTTCAAGCGTATGTTTGCATATATATTCTTCAATGAGAAATTAACATTTTCTCTTTTTTTCTTTCAATTAATTCATGCTTCGCTGTGGCTGTTATCTGGAAATTAAGAATACATTTTATTAAATAAATCATCCATTATTAAAATAACTCAGATTTGCATTAAAATCAATTTGTCAACGTGATAACTGAAAACGACATTTAATATATAATGACTAAATATATATTCATTGATACACCACACTGATTTACTTACTGATTTTTTTGTTTTTTATGCATACATTACATGATTACTGAGGTTGTATCAGAACAGAGGCATTAAAAGATTAAGGAATATGAATGTAGAATATGGGATTTTACAGAAAACCTTCCCAATGATTCGTATATATATATTACTAAAATAAGTAATTTAAAATAAAATACACTTAAAAATAATGAATTAGAAAATAGGGTATCGAAATTTGAGATTTTCTTCTATTACCTTTTCCTTTCTGCAAAACTAAAAAAAGATGTTTTCACTTTAATTACATTCAATTCTTTGGAATTTCCTGCCTTTGAAAAAAAATTAAGTTTGTTAATCTTTTCACTTCATGGCACATTTAGTCTTAAAAAATCAATTTGTGAACTTTTTCACTGTTCTGCTAAAGAAAAAAAAATTTTCTGTCTAAAAACAAGAATAATTTTTAACTTTATCTTCATAGCAATTCTCTGCCTTTCAATTTTGCGAACGTTCTTACTTTATGGCAAATATCTCTCGTTTTTAAAAAAAGCGAGTTTGTGAACTTTCTAACATGGCAAATTTCTGCCGTTTTCAAAGAAAAAAATTCGAGTTTGAAGCTTCCTGTCTTAAAAATAGTTTAGTGAAATTTTCCACTTTATGCAAATTTCTGCCTTTTTACTTCTTATTTGCCATGTCAGGCAAAAGAAAAAAAATTGAAATTTCATATTCTGGGCCAAAGTCTGTAAATCTTCCGTGTCGGCAGTGTTAAATGAAGACACTGATTTCCCTAGTCTCGCATGACTAGGAAGAAAAAAAGACATTACATTTACTAAGTGTAAAATAAATGAATCCACTGTCAATGCCATGGTGGATTCTGGTAGTGTGGGGACTTTTATTAACGGCAATATTGCAAAAAAAAAATGAACCTTAAAATTATTCCCAAACAAAAAGCAATATCATTGGCCGACCCTAATATGTGTGCGAAAATTGTGGGAGAAACTAAAGTCGATATATCTCTAAACAATAACGTACACTCTAACGTAATAGTGGAGGTCATTAAGAATTTATTTGTCGATTTAATCATAGGGAAAGATATTCTCTGCAGATATAAGAATGTAACCTTTAAATTTGATGGACCAGTGGACGAACTTATTATCGGGGCAGTCACCAGGAATATTTTTTTCCATCCATGAACGTTTCTCCTCCCCCATTATTTTTTTATCTTTCTACAAACACAACACCAATCAGCACCAAGTCACGTCGCTACACAATTGCTGATAGCAAATTCCTAAGAACAGAGACTGCAAAATTGTTGGTGAGCACAGGTTCTAGTAACATCAAATGAAAACCGGAAAAAAAGAATGGTGATCGATTATAGTGACACAATCAACAGATTTACAGAAGTAGATGCTTATCCGATACCGAGTATATCTAAAATAGTCGAGGAAATAGCCAGGTATAATGTTTTACTACTCTTGATCTTAAATCAGCATACCATCAAATCCCCATCAGTAAGGAGGATCGTAAATTTACAGCATTCGAGGTGGATGGTAAATTATACCAGTTTACTCGCCTAGTGTTCGGGGTTATTAATGGAGTAAGCGCCTTCCAAAGAACCATTGACGGCATTGTCAGTGGGGAGCAATTAGTAGATACATTTGTCTATGTAGATAACGTTACTATCTGTGAAAAACCCCAAAAAGAGCATGACTACAATATTCCAAGATTTTATGAGGTTGCTAAACAGTACAACATCACGCTTAATAAGAATAAAAGCATCGTTTCAGTCTCAACGATAACTTTACTTTGGTACACTATCAAAAACAACCAGATATCACCCGACTACGATCGGCTTAAACCTCAACTTGAGATGCCACCTCCTCTAAATCTAAAATCACAAAGACGGATTATTGGGAATGTTCTCCTACTACAGCAAATTTATCCAGAATTTTTCAGAGAAAATATTAGCACTAAACCGCAATAGAGAATTCCCATTATCTTCTGTGGCATTATACTCTTTTATAAGGCTGAAGAACGACTTAAAAGATGCTATGCTGGTAACGGTTGACCCAGTAAAAGAATTTATAGTAGAAACAGATGCTAGTAACAACTGTATTGCGGCTACCCATGATCAAGAAAACCGTCCGGTTGCATTCTATTCCAGGACACTAAGCCCTAGTGAAACGAAACATCATGCGGTAGAAAAAAAAGCAGCTGCTATTGTTGAAGCTCTCGAAAGTGGTGACATTTTCTCCTTGGTAAACACTTTACTGTAATTACAGACCAAAAAAGTATTAGCTTCATGTTTGATAATACCATGAAATCAAAAATTAAAATTGACAAAATATGCCGTTGGCACATTGAACTGTCCCAATTTAAATTTAGCATCGTCTACCTCCCTGGAAGAGAAAATACTGTTGCTGATACGTTTTCCCGAATATCTGCTCTCACTTATTCCTTACAAGATCTCCGCGACCTACACTCGAAATTATGCCACCCAAGCACTTCACGACTATTCCATTTTTGCAAAGAAAGAAACTTTCCTTTCTCACTCGACCAAATAAAAGGTGTAACTAATTCGTGCTCGTCTTGCCAGTATTTAAAACCCAAATTCTTTACCGGTAACAAGGGAACTCTCATAAAAGCAATACTACCATTTCAGCGATTAAACATGGATTTCAAGGGACCATTTCCTACGTCCACACATGGTAACAAATATCTACTTACGATAATCGACGAATACTCTCGTTTTCCCTTTGCATTTCCATGTAAAGATATGACAAGCAAAACGGTCACACAATGCCTGAATCAACTATTTGCGATATTTGGTATGCCCAATATGATGCACACAGATAGAGCAACTGATTTTCTGTCAGAGGAAACTACAAATTACTTACATGGGAAAGGCATTGAGACTCTGAAGATGAGTAGATATCACCCGGAAGGCAATACCCAAATTGAGAAACTAAACGGCACACTATGGAAGGCCATACAAGTAACTTTACATTCTCGCAATATGAGACTATCCTGTTGGGAAGATATTCTACTTGATGCTCTACATTCAATTCGATCATTGCTTTGCACAGCTACAAATACGACCTCTCACGATAGACTATTTAAGTACAGCCGTAAATCCACTTCTGGTACTTCTATTCCCCTGTTGGAAAAAACAGGCCAAGTATACATCAGAGATAATATTAGGTCGAGTAAATATGACCCTCCGGTTACACCTGCTACGTTACTGAAGATCAATCCTCATTATGGCCATGTACAACTACCTTCTGGCATCAAAACTACCGTCAATGTTAGAGATTTGGCTCCCAACTCAATTAATGGAGACAACACGTTAGAGGATGTTTGCATGCCACCCGTAAGTAAGCCAGAAAGTGAAAAAGAAAATATACAATATTCTGAACAGATAGAAGAAACAGCCAGTTGAGAGCGAAATGCCATCCGAGCCACTGCGAAGATCTGGCAGAATACGGAAATTTCCTGAGAAATACAAGGACTTCGTTACTAAATAAGGCATTAGAAAAAAAAGTTTAAATAATAGAATAAAATACATTTAAAAAATAAATGAATAAATAATGAGAAAAAAAATGAATAAATTAAAGGAGTTAAAAAAAATAATTAAAAAAAACTTGAAGGGGAAAGTGTAATATTCTTAACCCCTCCTCCCATTGAATGAACTCTTCCGTCAGGCGTTGACTATAAATGCTTCGTCATTTAACTTTATTTCGTGTTTTACTTTTGTGAATAAAACCGTTACAAAGGAATTCGGCTCTCTCTTTCTTCTCTTGACTACAATTTTAGAATCATGGTTTTAGATATTTAAAGCATCGTTATGAGAGAGTGTAAAACCATACAGGGAATAAGGACTCCAGAAATTGGAAAGATTAAAAGAGACCAAATTCGGTTTACACCGGTTGAACTTACTGGTTTTTGTAAACGCTGTGTTCTTTGGGTTTTCGTAAAAAACTCGCTTTTTAATATAGAGAAAGATTTATTTCAGGAAATATTTATTAAATAGGGAAATATTTATTTAAAGAAATATTTATAAAACATTTTTAATGTAGGATGCATTTTTTTTATTCATAAAACCTTTTTTAATAATTAAACGAAACATTGCAGAATTCTCTTTCAAAATGTTTTTGTGCCACTATTTACTTGCCTCCTCACGAGGGCAGAATCCATAATAAAATAAAATCTTATAGGATGCGTCTTTTTTTACAATATGTTTTAATAAATACAGAAGATTCTATTTTTCGTGTTTTGTATTTTAAGAAAAGGGGGGGGGGTATCAAATATTTATTTATTCATGTAGGGTGCATTTTTTGGTTCTTCTGCTGTTTGGCCCTGTCATGTTAGGCCTCTCTTTAAAAAATAGCTGAAGAAATGTATAAACTTCGTTATGTATTTACGTGGTAGCTTAAAAGAAGACTGTAGTACACCAAATTTTTTTTAGGATTCAGACAACTTCCCGTGTGCTATTTGTCACACAGGTGTGGGCAGCAACAATATTTTGTGCAGTGGCTGGATGCACAGGAGTACTGGACTCAAGCGTCTGACCGAGGACCCTTACTTTAAGTGCTCTAGATGCCGGGACACTGCTTGTTCACTTGACGGTCCACTGAGGGAGGTTCAGTTTGGTCAGAACAAGTTGAAGGTAGTTGACACTTTCTATTACCTGAAAGATATGCTTTTAGCAGGTTGCGGCTTCAACTTTGCAACCACAACACATGTGAAAACTACTTGGAAGAAGTTCAGGGAGCTGCTACCAGTTCTCACATTATGCCATCTGTCGTACAGGACCCATGGTCAAGTGTATAGCACTTGTGTGTGAAACCTGGGCACTGACAAGACCAGACCTCCAACATCTTTAGTGCAATGACAAGGCAATGGTTAGATGGATTTGTCACATTAAGTCAAAAGATACTTCCATTGTGAGGACAAGTGAGTTGCTGAGGAAATTTGATCTTGCAGACTTCGATCCCATCTTGAGGGAGAGAAGACTTCGCTGGTATGGACACGCGGACAGATCCAGCAGTGACATCAACTGTGCACTAAACTTACAAGTTTCTGGTAAGCATGAAGTTGTTTGGCCAAAGTTGTCATGTAGGAAGCTGACAGAGAGAGATCGCAGAGACTGGAGGCTCTTAAACGATGACGCTCAGGATCGACAAATGTGGAGATATGTGGTAAGGACTGCCATGCATGCAGCTAGCCGGCTGTCCGGAGGGGGGGGGGGTCGACTGGTGTGGACATTTAGCTAAATATATTGACATTTCATTTGACAATTTTATACAAATAGAAATAGAAAATAGCACAAAAACTTTATGATGTACTTATCTGTTAGAGGAAAATACAGTACAACAAAATTCACGGAAATTCATCCGGCATTTTTGCTTTTAAAACATAAAATTTTATCAATAAACGGCTTCTCAACGCCATTTCTTTTAGACAACATAGAAGTATGAAGATGAAGAGAGATAATTAATAAAATCTTATATTTTTGTCTTATATCATACTCTTATGTTGTCTAAAAATGGCGGGAAGAAGTCATTTATCGATAAAATTTATTTTTTAAAAACTAAAATACTGGATGGATTTCCATAAATTTTGATGTACTGTATTTGGTGCAAGTTTAGAATTAGACCGACATAAAAAAAAGTTAAGAAATATCTTTATGATGTACGTACCTGCAATGAAAAACATTGTATACCAAAATTAACTCAAATTAATCAAGTAGTTTTTTTTTTACAAAAGAAGATCAAATAAAGTGAGAACAAAAAAATAATGGTCGACATTTTTTTTTAAGTAAAAAAAAAACGCTTTAAAATAAGTTGAAAAACAAGACTTATCCAGGTAGGTAGAAGAGTAACTTATCCTGCCTTTGGTAACATTTATTTGTTGTATATTTATTTTGTTCACCTCTGTTTTGTGTTTTTAGCTCATGTTAAAACTGACCTTTAATTTTTCCAAGGCAAATTCTAAACTCCAACTTTTGTATTAAGTTATGTCCCTTGAAATTTTTGATAAAAAAAAATATTTTAGACGAAGAAAATATAAAATAGAACTTATATGGAGGCTGGGCAAAAAAAATAAACCGATAGTGTTACTGTGCCATCAGTGTTTTGTCTCGACTTGTTTCTCTCTGTCTCTTATTTTCAGCATTATCACAATTGTTATCATCTGTGTGATGCTTGGCCTGCCCTGTTGCCTCAGGGTTGGAGACAGAGGTGATGTTAGTAGTCCTTCCACAAGCCAATAACTTGCACTGAGAGTTAGTGTTGCCAATTTAGCAAGGTTTTTTCTTTAAAACCTGGAGATTTCGTTTGCCACCAAAAAAGCTTGTCCTGAAACTTAACTCTCTGAGCGGCGTCATGTAAACATTTTACAGATAGGTGCAAAAAGAAATTTGAACATTTCAAAAGGTTTGATAAGAGAGATAGAATTAAGTGAACTCTGGAATATTTACTTTGTATCCCCATAAAATTCAAATTACACTGGAGAGCCAATGTTAACTAAATTCTTTTACCTATTAACCCTAAGTCGGCAAAGTCGTAAAACTACATGCTTTAAAAAGTAGAACCCCTCACCCAACAAAGAACAACGCATTGAATTTATCTCCAATCGCTAAAAGAAATTGGTTAACTGCCCTAAAAAGTTAGAATGGCCCAGAAACGGGGGATCATTTTATGTTACAATTATATGCAAAATTGACCCCCCCCCATATCTGGCTTCTAAAATAATTGTTGTTTTGTTTTTCTTTCCGCGAAAGATAAGTCATAATATACGATTTATTTAAAATAAGTTCCACAACCAAAAAGCAACTTTAATGTTCAATAAGTTGACCAACAGTCTTGTTACACAACGTCACATGCACCTTTTCCGAATTTTGTTAAATTTATTTTTCGTATTACCACCCGGACTTAAGGTTAGTAGTAGGAAGGGTGTGTGCGTTTTTGTGACCAGAAAATTAGGTAATTTGGGCAATGTAGGTAAATTAGGTAAGTATGGAATAAATATAGAAGTAATTCAATCATTAACAAAATATTAAAATGGCTTACTTGTTTACGAAGAAACCGAAATGCATTATGATGGATAATCTCGGGGTCTTTTTCGTATTTGTCCATAACCCGTTTTTCACTGACTATTTTTTCCCTTTTTGGTGTACAATTACCTATCGGTCACTAGAGAATTTCAGGGTTTTAAAATTTTTTTCATATATTTTAGATTTTAGGAGGGGGATCAGCTTCCAATATAAGTTTAATGTAAACTGATCTCCCCTCTTTTTGACCATTTCAATTAAAAAAAATATTTTTCTGTGTACGATCAGTTCGCTAGAGAATTCAGTTTTTTTTTGAAAACTTTTTCAAATAGTATAGATTTTAAGAGGGGGGATCATTTTCCTATAAAAATATTTTTCTGTGTACGATCAGTTCGCTAGAGATTTCAGTTTTTTTTTTTAAAACCTTTTGAAATAGTATAGATTTTAAGAGGGGGGATCATTTTCCTATATAAGTTTAGTCTAGACTGATCCCCTCGTTTTGGCCATCTCAAACTTTTGAAATTCCTTTTCTGTGTACTGTTACCTATCATGTCGCTAGAGTATTCCGGGTTTTGGGGAATTTTTCCTAGTAGATTTTAGGAGGGGGATCAGTTTTATCTTGCCTTTGGTAACATTAATTTGTTGCCTATTTGTTTTGTTTTTTCTACCTTTTTTTTTTGTTCTGTTGGCTATTGTAACATGTTGCCAAACGTTTTATTTTGTATGTGTTGACCGTGTAAAAAATTTTAAAAATATATATTTAAAAAATTTGGTTACATGTTTTGCTGACATTTTATTTTGAATTGCCATATTTCACAAGTATCTTTTACTCACCATCGCCTTTATTTTCTTAAATAAAAATGAAAATAATTGCTTGTTTTCCGTAATTGTCGGTGTACTGTACGGTAATACTTTTCAATACCAAGTAAGTACTTCCTAAAGTTTTGGTGTCATTTCATTTTTAACTGCCATATTTCACAAATGCCTTTTCGTGCTACATGCTCGCTAATTGTACACAGAAAAAAGAAAATATGGTGATGGTCAAAAAGTGGGAGTTCAGTTTACGTTAAATCTATATAGGAAACTGATACCCCCTCCTAAAATCGAAAATATATGAAGAAAAATTCCCCAAAACCTGGAATTCTCTAGTGACATCATAGGTAATAATCGTACACAGAAACAGAATTTTTAAAATTTTAAATGGTCAAAAAGAGGGGGATCAGTTTACGTTAAATTTATATTGAAAAGTGATCCCTCTCCAAAAATCTAAAATATTTGGAAAAAATAACGAAAAAACTCGGAATTCTCTAGCGACGTGATAGGTAATTGTTCACCGAAAAAAAAAATGGTCAGTAAAAAGTTGGGAAAAACGGGTTATGGACATTGGACAAATACGAAAAAGCGCCATATAATTTTCATTTTTGCGGACGATTTATTTGACAATATTCTATATTTAGATACGTCATTATATTTCAATTTTTAATAAACACTCCCCCCCCCCACTAACCATAGGTCCAGGGGGCAACCAATTAATATTTGTGGAAAAAAAAAATTATTTGCAGAATAATCGCAAAAATCAAACATTAATATTTGCAAAATAATATTTTTCTAGTAATAGGCAAAAACAGACAAATTAATATTTGCACAATGGATACATTTTCGCTGCCATAGCTATGAAAAACAGACCAAAGTAGTCGATAAAATTTGGCAGTCATTTTGGGAGTTAATCGTATCAATATACCCCAATATTACTATCCCCCCCCCCCGAGGTAGAAGTCTGACTACGTGCCTGACACCGACTACATTAGCGCCTAAAAAGGAAACCCCAAAAGCAACAAAATTAAATTAATACTCACATTTGTTTAACAAATTGCTTTCGAAAACAATTATTAAAAAATGACGATGTTCATATGTAAAAGTAAAATCCAAGATGGCGACCGGAATGCCAGGTTCGCAGAAAATTAAAGAGGATGAAATTTAAAAAAAAACAAAAAACTTTCGAAACATGGTCGGCCTCTTTGATGAATATTACAGCTAAAATTATGGCACTTCTGCATTCTTTATGAACCCGCAGCCGATTAAGAAATCGAAATTGAAGAGTTCCGTTTTTTTTCTCCAAGTCCCATTCATTCGGAATTCACCGGAAGTTGAATTTACCGGGAGTTGAAGTAGAATTTAGTTTTTAGAAAATGGAGTTAAATGAGTTGAATCTTCGCGACATTGGTAATTTAATGAACCAGACGCAAAAAACAATCGATTTTTACAGGCACATCGCCATCCACAGGTGCCACAACAAATCATGTGGAAAACATGTGGCAAAAGGCCAAAATGCGTTAGAAAATAGAATGTGGCACCCACACGCAAATGGTGGAGTCTTACTTAATGGAATTTATGTGGCGGCAGAAGTTTTCTGCTAACCCCATGGAAGCCATTATAAATCAAATTGCAGAACTTTATCCTGTTCAATAAAAGAAAAAGGACAAAAAAATACAGCCCCCCCCCCAATGAAAACTTTTCATTTAGATAAAAAAAATCTCACCAAACAAAACTTTTCAACTACAATATATTTTAAAAAAATAAAAGCAAAATCAATGTTGACCAAAAAATTCATTCCCCCACCCCACCCCAATCAAAACTTTACATTTTTATTCATAAAATTTTTAATTCATATAATAAAAAAAAAACAATTGTTAATTGTTTCTTGTTACCCAAAAACAAATCAGTCTTGCATTTTTTTAGGTTGTAAATAAGTCACTTCCGGTTGAATTACTTCCCTTTATTTTCAGTAGAAGGACAGAAAATCTGCGGGTTCATAAAGAATGCAGAAGTGCCAAAATTATTAGTAAACCTGAATATTAACCGACCCAAAACAGGAAGTCGGTGATTATTGCCGAAAAATAGTCATAGGTATTTTAGGTAAGAAATAAAGAAAACCAGGTAAAGTTTTTCTTTTACAAAAATAAGTAATCAAATAAGTGATTTGATCTTTTTGAGGAAAATATAATAACTCCAATAAATAAGGATATATTACACGAAACCGTTTGAAGGTAATAAGAGACGCTTTATTGACGAGCGTACGAAACAGAACTAGACGTTAAAATACAGAGATAAACAATTGGTTAGCCGTAGACGATATCGCAATAAAACAAGTCATACTCAGTTATCGCCCCTGACCGATGATTTAGTGTTTATAAATCAATACTGGCGTCACGCCAGTTTTTCTTCTTCTTTCCTTTTCCTTAGGGTGAGGGCTAACAGGGATAGGCATAGTGTTTCTAAAAGTCTGTGAGATAGTTTTTTTTAGGTAGTTGTCAACGAGACAGGGTGTGTTGTCTCTATCCTCGGGGGAGTCCACTGGAACATCCTCTGGAGTCACAATAGAGGGTTGCCTGTTTAATGGTAAACTATTTTCGCTGATCACACTTCTAAGGGTGTCTGGGATGGTAGGCTCGGTATGCAAGGTCAACTTGCTATCGTCCTCGTCACTGTTGTCTAGATGTTCGGGATTAAACCCTGGACGATGACTCTGGTGATTTGGGACCCTGAAGCAGCCCTCCTTGCGGATGTTTTATCTGCTGGGAGCCAGCAAATTTCCGAACGTGAATCCAACCATTTTGCTAGGATAACACCAAGTATTGTTCACGGCCACTATTTTTTGTAAGGTAACTGTAGTGTCGAAGATCACGTACCAACGTGATCGGTACGAGAGCAGGAAGCAGCAGCAGCAGCAGCGACATAGCTAGAAACATAGAGATAGAGAGATTACGACCGTTGATACACACATGTTGTTATAACCCTTGTTAAATAAAGATATGTTTACAACCACCACAATTGACTGTTGTTTATTACCAAACACCACAAACTGGCGACGACGATGAGATGAAATTCTACACAAAAAAAGCAAAGAAAGACATCTAAAAAAAAAAAAAAAAAAGTGCAAACAACGAACTTTTCTACGAAAAAAAACACGAAAAAAGAGGTCACACGTGCTACAAGAGAGAAAGAAAAATATACTTTTTTTCTTCCAAAGGAAAAGTACAGAAAAAAACGAGAGATAAGTAATTCGTTTGTTATCACATTTATTGTCTTTAAATAACAATCCTTTTGTTATTCACATCTTATTGTCCTTTTAAACAACAATATGGCAAAATTCGTCACATTGGGGGGGCTAAGCCCTCCACGTGCGTTAGATACGATCGGAGATCCAGAGTCTTTACATAAAAGATGGGTAAATTGGAAAACCGATCTGGAAATTTTCATACTAGCTTCAGGTGTCATAAATTCTGAGCAAAAAAGAGCTATCCTTTTGTTAACAGGAGGCGAGGGTCTGCGTGAAATTTGGACGAATTTCGCGGACGAACAAAAAGCCAGACACGAGGCTAATAAAGAAAGAGTCGATGTATTCCGAACAGCTATAGAACTGTTTGACAAAACTTTCGCTCTAAAGGAAAATATCCCTAAAGCGCGTTCAAGATTTTGGGAGTCTGAACCAAACACGGAAGAAACCGTGAATAATTATATCACTCGCTTAAAGAGTTTGGCGAAGGTGTGCGGTTTCACTCCAGAACCGAACGAATTCGTCAGAGACAAGATCCTTCTTCACATAAAGGACGCGGAACTAAAAGCCAAATTATATGGTGAAAGCAACTTGACGTTGGATCGTCTCATCCAAATTATTGGGACGTACCACCACAAAGAGGCCCTAATTTTAGGATCTACTTGTACGTCTGATATAAATAGATTAAGCGACAGACAAAAACCTAAACCAAGCCACAATGTGTCATCTGCATGTTATAAGTGTGGGGGGGAATGGACATTTTGCAAGAGATTGTGTTAGAAGCAAGCATCACAAGTGTGGAATCTGTGGGAAAAAGGGACATTTTGAAGTCTGTTGTTTCTACAAAAACAAACAAACAAAAACGCAGAATAGAAACGAACATGACAGAGAATCAAAATACAGTCGTGGTGGACGAAAGCATTATCATAACAAAGGAATTCAACAGAGTGTAGGGGAAAGGGAAGATAACAAAACTGGTGGTGCTAATGGGTTTAATTTATTCAAAATATCAATGAGTGAAAATGTAATAAACCTCAAAGTCAGAAACACCACCATCCCTTTAGTGATAGACCCAGGAGCACAGCATAATACATTATCTGTAGAGGACTTCAAGAAAATAGAAAAAGAAGGACCCAAAATTAAGCTCCAGCCAGATTCTACTAAACTATACCCCTATGCTAGTGAAAAACCACTTCCCCTTCTAGGAAAGTGCATATTGAAGGTTGAAGTTCCTAGCACAAATCGCTACATAACAGTTCCATTTTTTGTCATACCACAGGCCCAAGCGTCACTTTTAAGTGGTAGAACTAGTAAAAGACTAGGACTTTTAAGTGTGGGCGTTAACGCCAACATCTTGAACTGCTCGGAACTGGATATATGGACAAGAATACTAAAAGAATTTCCAAAGGTTTTCAGTGGATTGGGAAAACTGAAAAACTACCAATTAAAATTCAAAATAAATCCAGAAATTATACCTGTCACTCAGCCAGTACGTCGGATACCATTCAAGCGGCGGCAATGTGTCCTAAACAAATTGCAAGAACTGGTTGATCTGGATGTAATTGAGAGGGTCAGGGAACCTTCTCAATGGGTGAATCCTTTAGTGACAGTGGAAAAAAGGCCCGAGGACAATGGAAAAAGCGATGTGAGGATATGTATCGACATGCGTAGAGCAAACGAAGCTATCGTTCGAGAACGTCATCCAGTGCCCACGATTGAGGAAACTATACAAGAAATGGCTGGAGGCAAATATTTCTCAAAAGTAGATTTGAATATGGCCTACCATCAAATAGAGTTGCATCCAGACTCCAGAGAAATCACAACATTTGCTGCACCTGATGGGCTATACCGGTATAAAAGACTTATGTTTGGGGTAAACATGGCCTCAGAAAAATTTCAGCAAATCATAAGTCAGGTTATAGCTGGCTGCCCAGGAGCATACAACATGTCAGATGACATCATAGTAGTCGGGAAAACAGAAAGTGAGCACGACACTAGACTCGCCAAAGTTTTCCAACACCTAGCCGAACAAGGACTGACCGTCAATGGAAAGAAGTGCCAGATTAAAATGACATCTATAAGATACATGGGCCACATTCTGACACAAGACGGCTTGAAGGTCTCGGACGGAAAGGTGAAGGCTGTAGTTGATGCTCCTCCACCAAAAGATGCATCACAGATGAGGAGTTTCTTGGGACTGGCCCAATTCTGTGCTAAGTTTGTGCCCCATTTTGCTAGTGTAACTGCACCACTTTGGGATCTTACAAGACTAGATTCTGATTGGAAATGGGAAGAAGAGGAACAATATTCCTTTAACAAACTAAAGAAAGGGTTAATTGAAGCGTCAGTCATGGCATACTACAGTGTTGAGTTGCCAACTAGAATCACAACTGATGCTTCTCCCGTTGGCGTGGGTGCAATCATTGAACAACAGCAGCTAAACGGATACTGGAAACCAGTATACTATGCCAGTAGGAAGCTCACACCAACAGAGTCCCGATATTCTCAATTTGAAAGAGAAGCACTGGGAGTATTCTGGGCATGCAAAAAGTTCAGTCTGTACCTCATTGGATGTGACTTTCAGATCCTGACTGATCACAAAGCGCTGGTAAAGGTACTATCACCTTCCTCGAAGCCCCCTTCAGCAAGAGTGGAGAGATGGCTGTTGTTTCTACAACAGTTCACCTACAAAGTCATCCACATTCCTGGCCGAACCAATAAGGCGGACCTGCTGAGTCGACAGCCCGTTGAAAACCCAGACAAAACTGAGGAAAAGGAAACAATGGACTACATCTACAGTATCATTAAAGATACTGTACCTCAGGCACTGACTCCCTGTGAAGTGGAAAAAGCTTCAAAGGATGATGCTACGATCTCCAAACTTCGGCAAGCTATACTCGAAAATGACTGGACCCATTTCAAAGGTACTGCATTTCATGCAATCAAAGATGAACTCTGGATAGCAGGACAGATGGTCATCCGAGGACGCAGGATCATAATCCCTGAGGCACTTCAGGGGCGGGTAGTTGTACTGGCTCATGAAGGACACCAAGGGATTGTGCGAACCAAAAATCGCCTACGGTCCAAAGTTTGGTGGCCAGAGATGGATAGAATGGCAGAAAAGCGAGTAAAAGCGTGTTACCCATGTCAAGTGGTTGGCAAAAATGCCCCTCCAGAAGAACTAGAGAGTACACCGCTGCCTGACCAACCCTGGACCTATGTAGCTGTTGACCTACTGAGTGTCTCCGAAGGGAACTACCTGCTGGCTGTTGTCGACTACTACTCAAGATGGCCAGAAGTTGCGCATATGAAAATAGCAAATGCCAAAAATGTAACGGGTGCACTAGAAATGATGTTCAATCATCATGGATATCCCAACTATCTGAGGAGTGACAACGGACAGCTATTCTCATCAAGAGAATTCAATGAGTATATGAATACTCACGGCATCACCCAGGTGAGAGGGATCCCGTATTGGCCACAGTCCAACGGCGAAGTGGAACGGTTCAACAGAACAATCCTAAAGGCAATTAAGATCGCCAAAGTCGAAGGGAAAGACTGGAGGACTGAACTAAGGAATTTTCTGTTCCAATACCGAACCACCCCTCACACAGTAACCGGAGTATCCCCAGCGAAGTTACTAATGAACCGCGAACTCCGAGGTAAACTGCCAAGTATTGTAGGAGCGTCCACTGATTTTAGTGACGTACATGATAAGGATGCTCTACACAAACTAAAACGCAACATAGCTGCTGACCAGAGAAGAGGAGCCAGAGACCAACAGATCCAGAGAGGGGACACAGTATTGTGTAAAAATTTACACAGAACAAACAAGCTGGACGCTCGGTTCGAGTCTCAGCCCTATCAAGTTGTGGAAAAGAAGGGAAATGCTGTTGTAATACAACAACCCCAAGGCCAAGTGAGAATGAGAAACGCTGCCCATGTAAAAAAGGTACCCGGCGACATGCAGTATAGTCCTGACTACACCGACGTCCCTAAAGCAGTTTACTCTCCCCCTGATACAACCCACTGGCCCCCTACTTCTACAACAGATATCGAAGACACACACCTCAACCCAATCGATGCACTTCCCATCTCCAGTCCAGACCCTAAGGAAACTGCTCAAGAACCCCTAACACCGGCCCTAACTGCCCCTAGTGGTTCAATCAGAACACCTAGAGTAAGATCCACCCCAGTGTGGCAAGAAGACTTTATAGTGACATAAATTTATAAAAAAAAAGAGGGAAGATGTAGTGTCGAAGATCACGTACCAACGTGATCGGTACGAGAGCAGGAAGCAGCAGCAGCAGCGACATAGCTAGAGACATAGAGATAGAGAGATTACGACCGTTGATACACACATGTTGTTATAACCCTTGTTAAATAAAGATATGTTTACAACCACCACAATTGACTGTTGTTTATTACCAAACACCACAGTAACCATGAAGGTAAACAATGTGCCCAACATCCACTTCTGTACTTGGCCTACGTGAGCGGTTGGGTGCCTTAGAGTGCTTGCTGTAGACATGACATTACGCTGACAATGCTGTTTTTTGATCAAATTCATATAATTGAAGTGGATGCGTTCGTAGGTAAACTGATCCCGATGATACAGGATCTCTCTGGAGGACAATCCAAGTGATCCGAACCTACTGTTCTGCACACAGTAAGCTACGGAGAGTGAGACCGTAGAGATTTTTTGAACCATCTGGGTCCACCTTAAGGAGCTCTCGTTCGATGTCTTGAACGGCCTTTTCAGTGACAGGGTTGCTGTTAAGGTTCTTTTGATTACCTGTCTCAACTGAGATATTGTGAGTGAGCAGGAACTTATCATACTCGAGTGACTTGAAGCTGAGGGTAGAGTCTGTCCTTACGACCGCAGGTGGGTTGTTGAGGGATTGCATCTTGCAATGTCTCTCTTTGCTCGTCTGATATAAGGAATACAACAGTGAACCTAAGCTCGAGCGCAGTCACAGGGTCATCACTGGCCTGAGTCGCAGCTACAAGTGGAGAACTTCTCAATGATGCACATTGGTGACATGTAGATACAATGTCATTCACAGTTTTAGTCAAGTCCGAGGTATAGAAATATCGGCTCACTACCTGCTGTATTTGATGTTTGGTGGGATGTCCCAGCTTAATGTGAAGTGCCGTAATTAAGGCATGGAGAGTATGTCGAGGGGCGACGATTGCATCCCATTGTGGTAGAAGGGGATCATTCTGCCGAACAACCACAGTCAATGTGGGGGTCTGAAGATACCTTTTCACGTCCCTGATGTTGGTAAGTTGCTTTGAAGGGCGAGTTTCCTGTATCAGGTGTGTCCGTGCTCGTCTGAGGTCTGGGCATTCGTTTTGTATCTCTTTCCATGCAGGACGGGCGGTGTACGATAGCCTTGAGGATCCCCTGAAATTCTAAATACGGTGGCCTCTGCCTTCTTTCGCACGAATGAGCAGACTTGGCATGTTGGCTAGCTGCATTCAGGAGCATTACGGCTAGCAAAATCAGCAGGTATGTTTGCTCTTCCAGCGAGATGCTGGATGGAAGCCTGAAAATGGCAGACGGTCTAGAGGAACGAAGGCAATCTAGGACTGAACACAGGGCTTGCTATCGGAATCTTTTACTCAAAACAAATTTACCCCACCAGAGCAAAATACATGAAAACAGATTCAAAAATATATTTTCGAAATCTGAGGATGGGGGGAGTACTTGTAGCATTACCTACCATTCTTAACACAATTACACAACAGACTCTCACAAGAAGGCGTTTTCAGACTCAAGTTATCTTTCCTTTGGAAGCTAGACGGCGCTACTATCAGTGTTTATAAAAAGTGTCGCACAGACAAATCCAATCGGGTAATTCCATTCAGCCTGATTTCGACAGGACATACTTTAGACTCTTTCGCTCTTTCTCATCTGGGACTTGCTGCAGACAACATCAGTCAGACCGTCTCCCTTTTCCTTCGGTCTGGCTGCTATAAAGACACTTGCAACCATGTGTGCACTTACGAACACACTCTAATTTATATGCAAGATTTTGCTCTCTACGTACGTACACACGCGTACACACGGAGAGACTATTTACTGACTCTTTGTACACATTCTAAAGACAACTTTATAGCGAACTCAGTCGGATTCGCGAACAATTAATGTTTATTTAATTCTATACTGTTTCCGAGTTGTTACTTTGTTTTTCATGCGACATGCTTGTGATTTGAACGTATATAAATATATGAGGGAGACGCTGCCAAAGGTCAAACGCATTATGGTGTCTTAAAAAATTTATTAAATGAAGCAACTTATCTAAGTACGTGTTAACTTATCAAAATTTATTCTGGAAAAAACATTTCACAATATCAAAGATTGGTGTTGAATTATTATATTCGTATAATGTATTAGCAGCAAGAACAGTGGACGTATATACGATCACACGCGCTGCGCGCACACTACCACTATAGACAACAGCGGATTAAGTCTGAAGTCGGTTGCTCATCATCATTTAGAATGCAGTAAAAAGCTAAGTAACTTTCAAATAACAATGTTATCCTATTGTCCCACAAAACTTTCTCAACTTAATGTGGTTTATTTTTTTTGTAAACAAATCTTCAATGTTTTCATTTGACGGTGTATAATTAGTACAACAACACAAACAAAAAGCGTTTTCGTTAATGTTAAAACTATTAACGACATCGGTATTAAAAGAAGGTAGACAAGCAAAAACATCAAATGCCGAACCTCGAACTTTTCCGTGGTAAAGATGCTTGAAAAAAATAGAAATAGTATAGGACGAGCTCTTAGCACCACGAACCCAGTTCCCTCAGGGTAGACGTGTAGCAGTTTGCTACAGACCGGCACACAGCCGCCATATTGGTTAAATAGCGATGACTTCTTAGCTACTGGTTTCGTGACTCATAGTCTACCACGATGTTACGCTCTACCCCTCAAAGCTTAACAGGTTATGTGCCCAGCTGTGCAAACCACAGACTAATGTTTCAGGGAGATGAAAGAAAGTATGAATTATGGGAAGTAAAGTTCCTTGGCTACATGCGGACTCAAAAACTGTACAGCACCATTACAACAGGAAGCGAAGCTGAAATAAATCAGAAGAACGCCGAAGCTTTTAGTGAACTAGTACAATACCTCGATGACCGACGTCTTTTGTTGACGAGACGCGAATAACGATGGCAGAAAAGCATTAAATATCCTAAGAGAACATTATCTGTCACGTGGAAAGCCAAGAATAATTTCATTGTACACGGAATTAACATCGTTGCAAAACAAGTCAAATGAAAATATTACAGACTATGTAATAAGAGCGGAAAATGCCGCCACATTCCTAAAAATGCCGGAGAAACGATAAGCGATGGATTACTGATCGCAATAATTATAAAGAGATTACCGAGTGGATATAAGACATTCACCACGGTAATAACGCAGAGAGATACACCTATGACATTCCAGAACTTTAAAACCGCTCTAAGAAACTTCGAAGAAACTGAAAAAAAAACAAGGTGAAAGCGCGAACGCAGTAATGAGTGTGAGAGAAAAGAAATATAGCAGCCAACCAGCAACTATTTCCAGACCAAATAAATATAACAAAAACGAATTAAATGGATCATGCTTCTTATGCGGGCGATATGGACATAAATCTGAAAATTGTAGAAAACCCGCACGCTGGTGCAAAAACTGCAAAACACGAACACATGACACACATGTTTACAGAAAAACGCGAAATAGACACTCAAACACCGAAGGGAATGCAATAAAACATGTATCAGATAAGAACACTTCTTATATTATTTCTGTTAATAACGCTAGTGACTCTTCATATCTTGATTTATTAGTCGATTATGGGGCCACAACCCATATTTTAAACGACGAGTCAAAGTTCGTTAACTTCGATAAATAATTTGATTCCTCCCGCCATATTGTTGAGCTAGCCGATGCAAGACGATACAATAATTTGGCGTTAAAAAGGGGGGATGCTTCTATTAAAATGACTGATACGAATGGAAGGATACATAATAACATCTTAAAAAACGCTTTATATATACCTTCTTTTAATAATATCTTTTCAGTACAAGCGGCGACAGAAAATGGTGCTTACGTTGAATTTAAACCTAACTCTGCAACATTAAACACTAATGGAACTAAATTTAATATATATAAGAAAGGTAAACTATATTACGTAAATAATGTAACTTCTCCGAAGAAAATAAAACATTCGCTAGACAAGTGGCATAGCATAATGGGGCATTGCAAAATCGACGATATAATTAAATTAGAAAAAAACCGTTTCTGGTATACAAATTAGTGACAAAAACAATGTAATTATGAAGTGTACCCACAGGCAAAAATGCCCCAATTCAAAAATAAAATACCTGACAAACGAGCAACAAAAATGCTCGAACTAGTACACATTGATCTAGCAGGACCGATAGACCCCATAGCAAAGGATGATTTTAAGTACGTATTAGGGTGTATAGATGATTATTCCGGTCTCATAGTCACCTACATGTTGAAAAGTAAATGTGACGCAGTGGAAGCCTTCGAAAGATTTATAGCTGACGTTGCCCTGCATGGAAATATAAAAACTGTAAGGAGCGATCAAGGCACGGAATTTACTTCTAAAATCTTCGAATCGCTACTAATTAAGAATAAGATTCATCATCAAAAATCGGCGCCCTACTCCCCCAATCAAAATGGTACGATCGAAAGGGCATGGATCACAATTTTTTAAATGGCTAAGTGCATGCTAAAACATGCTAACCTTCCAAAATATATGTGGTCATACGCTGTTATGTCTTCAACGTATATTCGTAACCGATGTTACAACAGACGTATTAACAGCACGCCATACGAGTTTTCACGGGCGATAAACCAAATATATCAAATATGCACTTATTGCGAAGCATCTGTTACGCATACGTACAAAACCCCTAAAAACGTCTCAACAAGCTATCCCCACCGTTCGACCCGAAACAACTGACGATTATCTGTATAAAGGGTAGCATGGTGACAGCACAAAGAGAAGATTACCAAATTACCCGAAATTCCTCTCTCTTTAAGCGAATAAGTCCAGATAGCCCTCCCAGAGAAAGTGTAGAATCAGAATCTGAAGATGACTTATACTCACATCCACAACAGGAAAACTCAGACTCCAGACACGAGTGCCAGACGCGAGTGTCGCCCACACCGGCAACACCAAAACATAACCCACCAGTGGTAAGACGCAATCCAACGCGGAAACGACTCCCACCAATACGCCTCGAGGACTATATCAGATAGATAGATAAGTGAGTAAAGTCTCTATTCTGTCTTAGAAAATTCCGTCAGCTCCCCTGAAGAAGAAACAGATTCTGATTCTGAAGAATCGAAAGTCGATTCCCTCCCCCCATCCTGCAGACGACGTAAGTAGTTTTCAATTATGTATTTTACAAAAAAAGAAAAGAAAAACGATTCTTCCTTGACTGAGACAATTGTTTAATCGGTGAAATATACTTTGAGGGGTTCCCTTTGAAATCAGAGAATCCCCATGGACATATTGCATACATAGAGGATGGACAATAATGGACTGTACTCCCCCCCTTACCATACGTACGCACGCGTACATTTAATTGAGATGGAGAGAGGTATAGTATCTAATCGTACATTTTGGGAACGACAACGATTACTTCCCTTGCACCAATCATTCTGTAATTATTTGTAATCTGTAATTATCTCCCTTGTATTTTTCTGATGTATATAAACAATGAGTGCTTACGTGTAACTTTCTTACGCACCGGGCGACCGATCAAGTAACATCGTGTTTGTGTCCTTTTTTACCTCTGTCCCCTTTGCTCGTATTACTTCTTACTTTCAGTGAATAACCACATCACAACAAAAGCCACAATCAATCAACAATTAATATTCAAACCCACTAAAAGTACTTTAAACATCATAGGTTTTTGCGATACAGATTCGACAAACTCACAGGATATGGATTTAAAATCTCAGACGACGGGCCATTAATTTCGTGGAAAACACGAAAACAGTCCACAGTCGCGTTATCTACTTGCGAGGCTGAATATGTGTCAATAAGTGCAGCCACACATGAAGGAAAATACCTAAAAACACTAATGACAGATTTATTAAACGAGAAAATCGATACATTCTCATTATATTGCGATAATCCGAGCGCGATAACCTTAGCCAAAAAAACCCGTAAATCACCAAAGATCAAAACACATAGATATTAGATTTCATTTCATTAGAGACGAATTACAAAATTATACGCTTGAGTTAATTCACGTTGCAAGTGAAGAAAACATAGCCGATATATTTACCAAACCAGCAAATATATTTAGAAATGAAAAATTCAGACACTTACTAATGGGACTACAAAAAAAACAAAAAACAAAAAAAACAAGCTTTCTTTCTTTTCTTAAAACAAAAAAAATGTGTTTTTACGACCTATAAATATGGAAGGGTATTACAAAAAAACCTTTGAAAACTATTGATGACACAACAAATGTACAAACACTTTTATATTGTGAACAAAAAAATATTGTTTTAAGACCTATGAATGTGAAAAGTGTTAAAACAAAAAAAACATTACGAATATATATCAGTTGAAGGGGGTATGTTGGATTTGGCAACAGGCGCCAAATTGGTTCTTTCAAAATTGTATTTTCAGTCCGAGAATAAAAGTTGTGCAATACGCACGTATTATTGTTACCCCATTCTATTCTTGTCTTTTCTTCTATGTCTTCGTGACTCATAGTCTATCACGATGTTACGCTCTACCCCTCAAAGCTTAACAACATAAGATCGGGAATTAAGGATAAATACGGTAAAAGATGAGATTTTGGAAGGTGGCCGCAATTTTATGAAGAGCTATATATGGATGACTTAACTGACGCCCCTTAAGTTGACGAGGATGAAGAAAACACAATACCACCTATTTTGAAAAGCGAAATAGAGCATGCTATAGTAGCTTTGAAAGGATCCACAGTTCCGGGACTTGATAATATGAATACTCAGTTCTTCAAAGCTGGTGGAGAACCACTCCAAAATATTCTTTTGAAATTGTTCAACATGATACTTTCCACTGGTAAGATACACCAAGCTTTCAAAAATTCAATGATTGGTGTACTACGTGAGAAAAACAGTTTCCTGGATTGGGAAAAGCATCACCCAATCAGCATTTTAAGTCATTTTTACAAATTGTGTGTAACAGTAGTGGCAGAACGTATCAAAAGAGATCCTTATGCATCATTCCCAACTTCTCAAGCTGCATACTAACCAGGGAGAAGTACTAAAAAGCAAATTTCCGCCTTAGAGCAGAGAATATTGAAGTCCATAGAATGCAGTAATCCTGTGTACATTGCATTTATTGATTTTACTAAACCGTTTGATAGCATCAAGCTTCCATCTCTTTTGAAAGCTTTGGAAGAAACACATTTGAATAAACCGTATATACACCTCTTAAAAATGACCTATCTAATTCGACTGCAGCAATTAAAATTGGTACATGCATATCATGCCCAATTCGAATCCTCAAGCAAAGTGACATCTTTTCATCGCTTCTATTCTGCATCATTATGACACCAATCATTTGGAAAACAGAACAACAATGTAACTCTGGTTTTTTAATTTGTAGCAATCTCTTTTCTAATCTGAACTATACTGATAGCAGAGCTGCAACCACTCACTCAAGCTCTGATTTAGATAATCTTGTGAAGTACATGAAAGAAGTTTTTCGCATTGCGTTATACAGAACCATATATTATGCTTTTTGCATTGCGTTACACACGACAATATATTACGCTTTTTGCATTGCGTTACACACGACAATATATTATGCTTTTTGCATTGTGTAACACAGGACCATATATTATGCTTTTTGCATTGCGTTACACACGATCATATATTATGCTTTTTGCATTGCGTTACACAGAACCATATATTATGCTTTTTGCATTGCACTACACAGAATCATATATTATGCTTTTTGCATTGCGTTACACACGACAAAATATTACGCTTTTTGCATTGCGTTACACACGACCATATATTATGTTTTTTGCATTGCGTTACACAGGACCATATATTATGCTTTTTGCATTGCGTTACACACAACCATATATTATGCTTTTTGCATTGCGTTACATATAACCATATATTATGCTTTTTGCATTGCGTTCCACAGAACCATATGTTATGCTTTTTGCATTGCATTACACATAACCATATATTATGCTTTTTGCATTGCGTTACACATAACCATATATTATGCTTTCGCATTGCGTTACACACGAAATATATTATGCTTTTCGCATTGCGTTACACACGACAATATATTACGCTTTTTGCATTGTGTTACACAGGAACTTATATTATGCTTTTTGTATTGCGTTACACACGACAATATATTATGCTTTTTTGCATTGCGTTAAACACGACCATATATTATGCTTTTTGCATTGCGTTACACAGAACCATGTATTATTCTTTTTGCATTGCGTTACACACGATAATATATTATGCTTTTTGCATTGCCTTATACAGGACCATATATTATGCTTTTGGCATTGCGTTACATACGACAATATATTATGCTTTTCGCATTGTGTTACACAAGGCCATATATTATGCTTTTTGCATTGCGTTACACAGGACAATATATTATGCTTTTTGCATTGCGTTACACAGGACCATATATTACGCTTTTTGCATTGCGTTACACAGGACCATATATTATATATTTTGCATTGCGTTACACAGGACCATATATTATGCTGTTTGCATTGCGTTACACACGACAATATATTATGCTTTTTGATTGCGTTACACACGAGCATATATTATTCTTTTTGCATCGCGTTACACAGAACCATATATTATGCTTTTTGCATTGCGTTACACAGAACCATATATTATGCTTTTTGCATTGCGTTACATATAACCATATATTATGTTTTCGCATTGCGTTACACACGACAATATATCATGCTTTTCGCATTGCGTTACACACGAGAATATATTACGCTTTTTGCATTGCGTTACACAGGACCTTATATTATGTTTTTTGCATTGCGTTACACACGACAATATATTATGCTTTTTTGCATTGCTTTACACACGACCATATATTATGCTTTTTGCATTGCGTTACACAGAACCATATATAATTCTTTTTGCATTGCGTTACACACGACAATATATTATGCTTTTTGCATTGCGTTACACAGGACCATATATTATGCTTTTGGCATTGCGTTACATACGACAATATATTATGCTTTTTGCATTGTGTTACACAGGACCATATATTATGCTTTTCACATTGCGTTACACAGGACCATATATTATGCTTTTTGCATTGCGTTACACAGAACCATATATTATGCTTTTCGCATTGCGTTACACAAGGCCATATATTATGCTTTTCGTATTGCGTTACACAGGACCATATATTACGGAGAGATTCAACTGTCTCTGTAACATCTTGCTATCATCATCATCAGCCCAGTTATTACCCTTGTTACAGAGACAGTTGGAACTCTCCTGTTTATGTAAACTGCAGTTTAATAAAAATCCGTCTTATAGCACGTCTTTACATCTTCCTCTCTCGTTCTCGATCCTTCAATACTAGTCTTTTCCGTTCATGTTATATATATATATATATATATATATATATATATATATATATATATATATATATATATATATATATATATATATATATAAACAACACATACCACTAGAACTAATGCCACCAAACAAACAATGAAATAAACGAAGAAGAAAAAATGACGTGAGAGAAAATGAAGAAGGGAAAGAAAAATAATACGCATCACAATCGACAGGAGACAGTGAAGAGGACAAAGAATAGAAGATAACGACATAAGGTATATCAAAAATGCATAAGGAAGAAGAGTACAAAAGAATTACGAAAACAATTTAGTGAACAAGCAAATAGTTAATGTACTGAACTTTTAAGCAAAGAAAACATTAAACAAGTGCATTCTGAAATTTAGAGATCGATTATGTGCTTAAATCTGATTAACTCAAGTTATTATAATTATTTTTTAATTGTTATGAGTTCTAATATACACACAATAATTGTTTTAAATGGTGGTCTTTCAGGTATTTATGTAGTAAATAATATAATGGTTTAATTTCATTTCATTTATGGAAATTGCTCCAGACAAGGCATGAAGCTATAGAAAATGAGATGAAGTCCATTTCTAATACATAAAGCAACTTTATTGAGTCGGCTTCGGTAGTATGTGAACAATAAAGGAAAGAGGTTAGCATATCCATAAATATGGACGAAGACAAAAGTCCATAGATATAATCTCTGATGATTAGGGAAGAGTTAATAGTTCATAATATAGAATGTTTGTACACCAGCAATGGTGTCAAGAACTTCCCGTGGGTAAGAAGGAGAGAATAGTTCGTAATATAGAATGTTTGTACACCGGCAACGGTGTGAGGAATTTCCCATGAGTAGGGAAGTATGTATGTGTTATATTAATTCCACGTGTATGAGGCAGTAGCCATATTGGATCCTTGTATTCTTGTCGAACCCAGGGCCAAAGACCCGGGAAGATGTCTGTTGTGTCCCCAGACAGGAATCTGTTAGGCTGGTCAGTGCAACGCGACTGTGGTTGGCAGTTCCAATGAAAAAAAGGAAGTTTATGCTGTGCATGTTAGGAATTATTATCGATATAAAGCCAAGTGGCTATAGATTGCTGTTAGTTTCTTCAGCCAAAAGTATGGTAGTCACCCATTTTTCAAATTGTTTATTTTTCATTTTCGCTTTCTTTTTATTCTTTTGGCAAGTACTGGTATCTTACATTCCATATCTTTAATAACGTTATTTGTCTTGCATTTTGAACTGCTGGTGTCTTACATTCCATATCTTAAATAACGTTGTTAATTTTTCTTGTATTTTGAACAGCTGGTATCTTACATTGCATATCTTAAATAACGTTGTTTATTAGTTTTGTATTTTGAACAGCTGGTATCTTACATTCCTTATCTCTAATAACGTTGTTTATTAGTTTTGTATTTTGAACTGCTGGTATCTTACATTCCTTATCTTAAATAAAGTTGTTAATTTGTCTTGTATTTTGAACTGCTGGTATCTTAGATTCAATATCTTAAATAAAGTTGTTTATTGGTCTTGCATTTTTAACTGCTGGTGTCTTACACTCCATATCTTTAATGAAGTTGTTTATTGTCTTGTATTTTGAACTGCTGGTATCTTACATTCATTATCTTAAATAACGTTGTTTATTTATCTTGTATTTTGAACTGCTGGTATCTTACATTCCTTATCTTAAATAAAGTTGTTAATTTGTCTTGTATTTTGAACTGCTGGTATCTTACATTCTATATCTTTGATGAAGTTGTTAATTCGTCTTGTATTAAGAACTGCTTGTATCTTACACTCCTTATCTTAAATAAAGTTGTTTATTTATCTTGTATTTTGAACTGCCGGTATCTTACATTCCATATCTTTAATGAAGGTGTTAATTCGTCTTGTATTTAGAACTGCTGGTATCTTACATTCCTTATCTTAAATAACGTTGTTTATTAGCTTTGTATTTTGAACTACTAGTATCTTACACTCCTTATCTTAAATAAAGTTGTTAATTTGTCTTGTATTTAGAACTGCTGGTATCTTACATTCCATATCTTTAATAAAGTTGTTAATTTGTCTTGTATTTAGAACTGCTGCAATCTTACATTTCTTTATCTTAAATACAGTTGTTTATTTTGAACTGCTGGTATCTTAGATTCAAGATCTTTAATAACGTTGTTTATTGGTCTTGTATATTGTAACAGCTGGTGTCTTACATTCCTTATCTTAAATAAAGTTGTTTATTGTCTTGTATTTTGTAACAGCTGGTATCTTACATTCCTTATCTTAAATAAAGTTGTTTATTGTCTTGTATTTAGAACTGCTGGTATCTTACATTCCTTATCTTAAATAAAGTTTTTAATTTGTATTGTATTTTGAACTGCTGGTATCTTATATTCGTTATCTTAAATAAAGTTGTTTATTTTTCTTGCATTTTGAACTGCTAGTATCTTAGATTGAATATCTTTAATAACGTAGTTTATTTGTCTTGTATTTTGTAACAGCTGGTATCTTACATTCCTTATCTTTAATAACGTTGTTTTTTTCTTGTACTGTGAACTGATGTTATCTTACGTTCCATATCTTTAATAAAGTTGTTTATCTGTCGGAGGAATAAATAGCCCCGAATTACCAAGTCCGTCGATCCAACCCAAACCAAGCACAGTCTAACCAACCTGCCTTGGAACCCAACAAGTGTAATTTCTTCTCTTTGATTGTTTTTTTTGTTAATAATTATTCTTCCAAGAAAACCAGCAAACCAATTCGTTGCGGCTTATCATTCCTTTCTTCAACTGTTTATGTGAAATTACCCTCTCTTCACAGCAAGACAAGGTTGCTAGCTTACCCCAGTTTATTGCTCACTGATCTAAACAAACACAGCGTGGGAGTTTGCAGTCACTGGACCGGGCGTTTCAACATCGGCAACCTTCATCAGAACGGCAACTTTTCCCGAACAGTGCCGGGTGACCAACCGAACCCGGAACGGCTGGAGGAGTGGTGCCCATGTTCATACTAGGACACTGAACGTTACATATATGTAATTCAACCACAAATGTAAGAATGTGAAAAGGTTGAAAACCCGATGAAAGGAAAACAACCCATACTCCATAAAAATTAATAACACATCGTATCACATATTATAATCATATATTGTATAAACGACCAAGACAAATTAACAATACATAACAAGTTTTTTTTTCTTCAAAAGATCAACTAATATTCTTTCCACACAAACAGAGTTCTTTATAAGAGGCTGGTTTTAGTTATTCCGAGAAAGTTGATCAGTCAGGATAAGAATTAAAAGTCCAAATATAGCAATTACTAAGGCTTATAGCCTTTGTGGAAAATGAAAATAGGAAAGCCTTTTTCCTTACGTAATTCGAGTAAAACAAATGAGAAGTCCTTCTCCTCTAACGGGAGATCGGGATATGAAGGTAAATGTGTTAAAATCGTGGGGAACGATTGAATGAGATCATTTAACACAACAATATATAACAATATGAAAGTTCAATTTTAGGACGAATTAATATGGTATTTTTTTGTTTTTTGTCCTTATGTCGTAAACACATACCTTTTTGGTTTGACGGCGGATGGAAGGATATTTTAACAGAATTTTAGATTCTGTGGTCCGTTCTAAACGAGGTGTTTGTAGGGTCTCGAGATATACGTAATCTCAACTTTGGAGAGGTAATATGATTGACTGGTCTGTCATAGTCAATTTTGTGGGACCAGGTTTTTTTCTTTTGGTGTCCAGTAGACAACAGTATTAAACGTTGCTGTATTTCCTTGCCGTTAATTTTCGAATTCCACTTTTCCTATTTTTTGATTTTGTGTGCGGAGATAAATTGTTCGATATGACAGCTGGGTGATCAGCTAATCTCCTAGACGTCCGCTCTCAACGCTGCTCGACGTCATTCTCTTCGAGTTTCTTCTCGCCTCGATTTTCGCGCTCTCTAGGCCTCTCCTCTGCATAGCAACATTATTCTCCCATTTGATTGGTTGAATCCTCCACCCCCGCAAATGCGTGGGCTGAATTATGAAAGCCTGTCTGTCGAACTTTCTGTTGATCCCTTTTGACATAGTGTTACCCGTCTGCACCCTTTTTCTTTCTGCGTAAAGGAACATGTGCCAACAAGTGGCGTTTCTTTTTTATGCTTTATGGGGCAAAATATGTGAATATAACATTTACAAGTTGCTTTTGAAGGTTCAGTTTCCAGGGTAGTGTTCCTTGTGCTCTTGAATCACACTGATTTAAGAATTGAGGAAGTCTTTTCCAAACTCTACCTAGTCTGTATCTTGCAACAAATGTAACCTAGTTCAGATAGCCGTTGGTTGTGAAGAGGATCTATGGTGGGTATTCACGTGTCCAGGCTGTTCGGATTGATCCATGGGTGAATGGTGAGGTGGTTCATCGATGATGGGAATTGTGACGAGACTTTCCAGTGGATTGTTTTTTTGTTTCTTTAAGTGCTGCTATTTCTGATCTCATATAGTAAAGCTCAGCCGCATTGAACACCATGTTGTTATATATTTGGCAGGTTATTTTTCTAGGATCATCTTGCTGTTTTACCATGTATTCGTAAACGAGCAGTAAATAAAAGTGCTCTTTTATGGATGTTATCTGTTCCTTAGGTGAAATTATTTAGATTTCTCGCACTTGCTTTTCCAAAAATTCTTTAGCTTTTATTATAATTGGGATAATGTTGATGACTTTGAGGTTCTTTTTTCCTTTCATATCTTACATTAGTCCTTGATACTTTTTCACTTTCTCCCACTAGCCTTTGTTCATTTGGCACTACCTCAACAAGTGTTGCCACTCTTTCAAGCTTCAATGTGTGTGGGTTCGCATGTGTCTTTTCATATTATAATTATTTGAAAATGCTGACCCACATATTAGACAAGAATAAGGTTTCTCTCCAGTGTGTGTCAGCATGTGTTTTTTTATATTAGAACTATTTGAAAATTCTAAACTACATACTTCACAAGAATAAGGTTTCTCTCCAGTGTGTGTCCGTGTGTGTTTTTTCATATCAGAACTATCTGAAAATGATAACCCACATGCTTCACAAGAATAAGGTTTCTCTCCGGTGTGTCTTCGCATGTGCCTTTGTAAACTATAGGTCTTTGAAAATGCCAACCCACATATTTTACAATGATAAGGTTTCTCTCCAGTATGTGTTCGCACGTGTATTTGTAAATGTTGCTTTCTCGAAAATACAGACCCGCATACCTCACAGTGATAAAGCTTCTTGCCAGTGGTTGATTGCATGTTACTTGTTGAATAGGAATGTTTTATCTCCAGTGTGTGCTGGTTTTGCTAGAGGTTATTATTTACACATATCACATAAAGGCTTGCTTCAATAAGAAGAAATTATATTTCCTCTTATTTACTTTTGATTTGATGAGTTCACTTATGCTTTACTGAAGCTGTTATCTGGAAATGAAGTAAATAAATCATCCATTACAAAAGTAACTCAGATTTGCATTAAAATCAACTAATTTTTCTTTCTACTTGATAACTGAATTAGTGTATATTGATTGATACACCGATTCAATCACTCAACCTTTAATTTTTTATGCATACATTATACAGATTATTGAGGTTGTATCAGAAAGGAGGAATTAGGATGACTGAAGATGATGGGTGATGGATAAAGAATATGGGATATTACAGAGAAAATGAATCTCTTTTGCATTAAATGAAAAGCATTTCCTATTGTTTTATTCCACAAATGTTATATCAAAATTAATGTATTATTAATGTATTAATGTATTATTAATGTATTATTAATGTATTAATGTATTATTGATGTATTAATGTATTATTAATGTATTATTAATGTATTAATTCATTATTAATGTATTATTAATGTATTATTGATGTATTAATGTATTATTAATGTATTAATGTATTATTAATGTATTATTAATGTATTAATGCATTATTAATGTATTAATGTATTATTAATGTATTATTAATGTATTAATGTATTATTAATGTATTAATGTATTATTAATGTATTAATGTATTATTAATGTATTAATGTAGTATTAATGTATTATAAATGTATTAATTTATTATTGATGTATTAATGTATTATTAATGTATTATTAATGTATTAATTCATTATTAATGTATTATTAATGTATTAATTTATTATTGATGTATTAATGTATTATTAATGTATTATAAATGTATTAATTCATTATTAATGTATTGTTAATTTATTAATGTATTATTAATGTATTATTGATGTATTAATGTATTATTAATGTATTAATGTACTATTAATGTATTAATGCATTATTAATGTATTATTAATGTATTAATGTATTATTAATGTATTAATGTATTATTAATGTATTAATGTATTATTAATGTATTATTAATGTATTATTAATATATTAATGGATTATTAATGTATTATTTATGTATTAATGTATTATTGATATATTAATGCATTATTAATGTATTAACGTATTAATGTATTATTAATGTATTATTAATGTATTATTAATTTATCAATGTATTATTAATGTATTAATGTATTATTAATGTATTAATGTATTATTAATGTATTATTAATGTATTAATGTATTATTAATTTATTAATGTATTTTTAATGCATTAACGCATTTTTAATGTATTAATGTATTAATGCATTATTAATGCATTTTAATGTATTAATGTATTAAGGCATTATTAATGTATCATGTGTCAATGTATTATAAAAACTTTTAACATCCTGCACTCACTAGCAAATAACTAAAGCGTTTTTTTCATAAAAAGCTCACTTTTCCATATATTCAATTCATTTTTATCATATTGCTTATTATTCAAATCGATTTACTGATCAAGTAAATGCATTAAATCATAGGTCAGATTAATTGCATTAGAATCTCAAAAGGTTGGGAAAGAGATCTTACTGGTTTCAATGTTTAACGTGTGCCTGGAATATTCGATGCACTGTCTTTTAGATAAAAATATTTCTGAACATAATTACCGAAATAACACAATTAGTAACTACAGTTATGTTCTATGCACCAACGAATAGGTTCAACTGTTGTGCAAATACAGTCATTTTCAGAAGCTTTTGCTTCACTCTGTTGAAGGCTTTTAGATGGAATATTTGGGACATAAACATTAAACACTGCAGATTTAAAAATAAAATGTAAAAGAGCTTTATTAAAATTGCTAAAAGTAACGAAGTTTAAAATATTAAGTAAAAATAGTGAATAAAACTATTAGTTACAACTTTATTCCGGCTCAGATTAGTCAATAATAAATTTGTAAGCATGACAAAATTGAGAAAATCAACTTTTATGAGAACGATCAAAATAGCTAAAAGAATCACTGTTTGTAATTAACAACCTAAACAATCTCTTGAGCACGGACGGGATGGAGAAATTTCAATTATTAAATATGCCTATAACTTTTCTTTCAAATTCTGGAAACTTCAAATGCCGGAGCAAAGAAACTAAATACCTATAGGAGTTTGTACAAATTCTAACGATTACATTTTTCAACACGTAATGAAGATATTGCTTAGCTGTATGGAATTTGCGATAGCCTACCTATATGACATTTTAGTGATCAGGAAAAGCACCGAGCAACACAAATCGCATGTACACGAAGGATATAAAAGAATACAGAACTATGGATCTACACTTAAGGGGGAAATGCGATTTTTTCATTGAAATATCAAATTATAGACACAGATGGTAGAAGTAAAGAACATGAGCCAGCGAGTGCAATAAAAAATATGCCGGTTTCAGAAAAAGTTTCGTCACTACAAAGTTTTCTTGGTTTAGCAAATTATTACAATGTGTTTATTTCAAACATGCACAATTTGTGAGCTCGTATAAGTAAGCTATTAAAACGTGAAAAATATTGGGTTTTGACGACAGCATGACAGGGGGAAATTTGAAAAATTAAAAAATATCCTCACATTAGAATTATTTTTGAAGCACTACAATTTGGATCTCAAAATCATTGATGCTAGCTCGCATTGCATTAGAGTTTGCATATTACACAAAATGGAAGACGTATCGCAAAAACCTATCGTACATGTGTCTCGCACATTACTATAAAGTCACTCAGAAATTGAGTATCAATTTTGCAGTTAATTCGTTTGTTCATGGAAGACTTTTTTTATTGCAAAACGACTGCTAACGATTTATTGGTAAAAAAATTCTCAATACATATTGAAAAAAGACTGCATAAATTGGGGTCATTCTTTTCAATTACAATTATAAAATAAAGTTTATCCAATCGTCAAAAATTAGTCATGCTGACAGATCATCTAGATTATCCAAAAATATGCTAGACCCCTTGAAGACACAGTGATTGCCTCTCTACAAACTGAGGTAGAACTAAAAAAGACATTGCATAACGCCATTAGGGAACTTCCGGATACACTTGAAGAAATAAAAGAAAAGGCGTCAGAAAAGAAAAACACCAACAAAGTAGTTATGTACGACGATGGAATGGTTATTTCTGAAGAAATTCATGTCGATAACCCAGGCATTTCGAGAATGAAAAGTCTCATGAGAAGTGATTTGTCTTGGACAAGCATGGACAAGATATTTAAAATGCGGTGGACCTATGCAAAAGTGAAGTTCGAACCCTGGCTGAAAACTAACCGACTGTGTTCTAAGATCAACATAGTTTTTCTGGCCCACTGGATAGTTTCTATTACCTTATAATGGTAGACAGTTTCTGGAAATGGCCGGAAATATAAAAATTAACTATGAAAGTAACCATTAGTTTTTTACATGTATTCTATCTGACAACAGAACTAAATTCACGTCTACTGCATTTTAAATATTCTGTCAAACCTTTGTAGTTCAGCATATCATGTGATAGACAAAGGTCAGGCAGAATGTCAACAGAAACAAGATTTGCAATAAAAATTTAAACTGTGTTTGATAGATTATTACTAACCAATAAGAAACCAGGACGTAAAAACGTCACAAAGAGACGCGTCAAAGTTGGAGAAAAAGTTTAATAATTAAAACAATAATTTTTACTGTGAAACAGGGATAGGTGATACAGGGATTGGATAAATGATTTACATGGTAAAGGGATCCAAGTTTACCCACAAAGGGCATATAAACCAGATGAGAAAATGATATTCAGATGCTGTCGAGAATTATACACCAGAGGACGAACTAACGGATGCCGTGTTCAACACTTTAGATATATCAATCCTACAAACAGGTTCTGAATAACGAATATCAAAAATGAAACGTAAGATTACGAACTTAATTGTAAAAAAAAACTAATAAAAAGTATTGAATCCATATGGAGCAAGGCGAAAAAGAGGGGTGTAATGTGATGCTGATCTACCCTATTTTGTGACCATATGGACTCATCCAGTAACTATGTATAGAAGAGCTTACAACAAAGTCTCGAAGTCTTTCTGTAACATACTACTCTGTACTTTTGTGAATACACACTTTTATATATATACAATCGTGTGGTCTTATTTATTATTATTTTTCAAGACTACAATAGTTACTTACAACAAAATTTAAATTAGTCAATTCATGAAAGAAATTCAAAAGTGCTTAAAAGAATTTTTTTGTAATTTCGAAATAGGTATGTTATGAATAAGATTTCACATTTGCATCAACTTTTCAAGTGACATATCTGATTATCTGTCACATTTAGAAAATGGGGTTTTGTTTTTACATTAAATATATTTCTCATATTATTTTGTATATTAGAGTTTTTGCATATTGTTTATCGTTCATGTTGGTTTTACATAGGACATTTATTGGGTGATTTTGTTTCAATGAATGCAGAATGATGGAGGAATTTTGATGTTTATAATTGATAAATTATTAGCTAACTTAATTAATATAGATAATACTATCTTTCGCTAATCCTTTGTCCCTTGTGACACATCTTGCAAGAGGACTTTTGTAAATAAATATTGAGGTTTTTCAGATGTATTGCTGCCCATATAGTTATGAGTCTAGCTAAAAAAAACTTTAAAAATTATAAAGAAAACAAAAATCATATTGTAGCAGTTACAATTTGTGACAAACTATTTTCTTGTAATTAAATTAATACACCTAGGTTGAGTGATTGGAGTTTCAATGTATTAAATTACTTTCTGCACTATAGACGTGGCACATAAAAAGGGGAACTTCCTTCTCAAGATTACTTAATTAAATTAGTCAGTAGCTGAACTTAGAAAACATTTTTCTGATTCTTTTATTTTTTTACTAGACGCAAGAAAAACAAAAAATTATGTTGTAGAATCAAAAGTAAAAAATCCGGCACTTTACATTTAGTAATGCATCATTATAAGAATAATTTGTTTTCATAAACACTGAAAATATCATTACAATCAAGTTTAAAAAATTAGTTAATGCCACAGAAAGAAATGTCATCAGTAAAAAAAACATGGCAAAATGGCACAGGTAAAAACGGCACAAGTGAATAAATAGGCAAAAATAGCACACAGGAAAATATAATACCACTCTCAAAATAACTTCATCAAAATCTATGAAAACTTTAAAAAGGGAAATCATTAAAAGTTGGCTAATTTGTAGATGACGACAAAAACTAATATTTTAGAATTTATTGTGGGGGAACAGTTTCGCGTAACAATTTAATGTAAAATGATAGCAGACTTCCAGCCATTGTTTAACCGGATAGGGTTTTAAGAGCATATAACCAGATTTATTTTTGGTAAGAGACATAAACTGTGTTTCGTATTTTAGTTGAGAGGATTATTTCATGCTGAAAAGTTGTTAATAAAAATTTTTAAATAACAAAACCAGTCTTTACTCTACATTTAAACCTAATTCCGGGTGTCAACAGACTCCCATCTTCCAAAGAAAACCTCTTATAACCCTACAACTAACCTTAAGTTCCTAAAAATAACCTTCCCTAATCCTATCACTAATCTTAAGTCCGGATTGCAACAGCCCCCGAACCCGCTCTTAACCATAAGTTCGGGTGGCAACAGCCCATCCTTTCCCCCAAACGCTATGTATCTTTAGTCTGGTGTCCCCCCCCCAAAAAAAAAGACAAGAACATATTCACATTTAAGATTTAAATAAAATGGCTGCATGTCATTCAAACGCTACCTGGTTGGAAAGTGGGTAATAATTTTACGTTAAATTTATATACGAATTCGAAAATAATTGCTTTGTTTTATCCCCAAGTTTCATACGGAATCTAAAAAAGTAGAATCTCATTGGGGTGCTAAGGAACCTCATCCTCAATAATACCAAAAAGTGTGTCGAATTAAAAAATTTAAATCTATATTTAAAAGTAAAAATTTACACTAAAATCTTATGTTCTAACCAAGTTAACTTTATCGCCATTTTACCTGTGCCACTTTTATCATGCACCTTGGAACGTTGGATCATTTTGGATATTAAGGACCCCCAAAGCGAACATTTGGCCCTCTATATGTAACACAACGTAACTTTAATATAGGTTAATAATATCATTGAAAAGAAGAAACATAAAATAAACTAATGATTTAAAAATATTTTTACAGCGTACGAAAATAATGGAAATGAGATACTAAAATCGTTTTACATTATCGACACTTGAAAACAACGTTCCTATGCCATTTTTAACGCGTTAACATATGAGTGTTTAATAAATCTAGCCAACAATCAACTAATGGTCAGATTTTCAGGAAATTTTTTTAATACTTATTCACTATTGAATAAATTGATGTTTTAAATGCTGTTTTCGTAAAAAAATATAAGAAAATACTTTTTTTGTACGTGAACCCCCTTACTTCATTTTTATGAACTCTGAACAAAAGATATATAATTCATCAAAATTTTAATATTATATGAAGAGAAAGAGTCTGAAAACACATCTCAGTTTTATTTTTTTATAATTTGTCGTACGATATTTTGGCAAAGTTACCGTGAATTCGTTAATAAAAAGTAGAAATAAATGCAATATTATTATTTTGAAAAAAAAATTACTTATTTTTCTCATTAATATATACTATAATCTGCCAAATTCATATGAAATTTAAATGATTTAAAACGATTTCATTATTTGAAATGTTTGTTTGCACATAGATTCTTAGAAAAAGGGTTTCCCAAATTTTCAAAATATTTTAATATAATATAAAACTGGGTCTTACCAATCATAAACGATGGACATCAACCGAGATTTCATAATTTGTAATCAAGGGAGGCGCAATAGTGCTCTATCCCTTAATAGACTTCAAAAACGACCTATGATAGAAATCTCATTTCTTTGATCAGTCATAACTCAAAAACGAATAAACCAAATTATTTAAAACTTTGCACAAAATTTTCATTTGATAGGTTCTATAAGTGTGTAGAATTTCAGCATCATTAATCAAGGCAACCCAGAGATTCAGAAAGGTCAGGAGTGATTTTGTGTTATCCGTGTGTACGTACGTACGTACGTACGTGTGTGTCACCCTGTATCTCATCAACTATTTTATGGATTCAGCTGATTTTTGGCAGAGATAGAGGTTCTAGGGTCTAGTTGATGGCATTTTAATTTCAGTTTACGATATACCTTAGTTTTCCAGAAAATTAAAAAAAACCTCAAAAATTACCATTATCTTTACAAAAGTAGTGACATTCCCAAATCAAGGAAATTCCCAAATTTTTACACTTTTATTGTCATTAAGGGTATGACTACATATCAACCAAGCCATTTCATTATCACATCACTACAGTATAAATCTCTATGCATGAGTGGATGAAGTGTGTGAGGTGCACTGAAGAAAAATTCCTACCAGTAAAATACATAGCCCTGTTGTGCTCGCATACCCTTAATGGCAATAAAAGTGTAAAAATTTTGGAATTTCCATGCTTTTGTACATTTAGTGTATATGAATTTTCATCTTAACCCTATTAAGGGCATATGATTTCAGTATACTGGCATTTATCATGGAATTTCATTAGTAATAGATGTTTTAGTTGTGAATTATGACTAGCGTTTACTAGCATTAATCTGACAATGACAAATGTATGGGAGCACGTAATAATAATTTTTTAAAAACCCTCCAAAGTACTTAACACAACTTAGAAATAATTCAGGAATTTTTCCCAAACTCTATCACATTAAAAAAGGGGGAACGCCTTTTTTTTAAAAATCGTTGAAAATCGATAATTTTGACTAAGAACAAAGTGTAGTATCTGTTGGGATGCTGCACTTTGACTATTCCGTCTTCGACCAGTTAAGAAGACGTCCTTTTAGATTGAGGCAATTTTTCATTTTTGTTCCTATCCAGAGTGTCTCTTTATGGGGAGCTGGATTTCATCAACACTAAAAACCGACCTTGTATCTAACTTTGCCTTCATAGGGAAGCAAGTAAATAGAAACAACATAATTAGCCAGAAAAGTATTTTCTTTCACTTCTGACCATCCATAGATATTTAAAACATGACATCAGAATGCTTATTTTTATACGTTAAATAATCAAGTCCCAGATTTACAACAAAAAAAAAGAAAATAATTTTGATACTTATTTCTCAAGATAATGATGGGTATTTTCCCCAGTTTAAATAAGCTATTTTTCTTTGAAACAACTTCCTATAAATATAACTTTATTTGGTGGAGATTAAAAAAAAATATCAATGAAATAAAAACAATTGATCCAAATCAGTAATATACACAAAAAATGATGACGTAAACGACTTAGTGTCCGCCTTGGAGACTCGTATTGGACATCTATATATAAAACAAAGAGAAACAAAATGTTTCTTTTTTTAATAGGTAAAGACATGTATAAACTTTGTTATGTACTTGCGTCGTAGCTTAATAGATCACTGTACCCAAAAAACTACGCAAATTCATCCAGTATTTATTAAATAAAAAATATAAAACGATTTTTATCGGGTGACGCCATCTTGTATCTTTTAATCACCCGATATTATCATGGATCGCCAAGGGAGATAACTTATATTGTACTTATAAGTTTTTTTTTTCCAAATTAGCAAAGAAAATTATCTCCCTGGTTACGAAATGTCTAACGATACAAAACATCGTTTTTTTTCTTCTTTTTCTTCTTATAAATACGGGATAGAATTTGCGTATTTTTTTCTGTACAATCTTATATAATCTAACGCGTAATTTTATAACAAAGTTTATACATTTCTTTAAATAGTTTAATGTCACTGTGAAACAGCAGAAGCACCAAAAAAGACTCCTAAAGAAAACTAAATTGAAGTAATACTTACGTTTAAAAAAAAAATCGTCTTTCAAATGACTTATTAGAAAAGTGACGATGTTATCGTTCAGTAATAGAAGTAAAAATCCAAGATGGCGCCCGGAATGGCAGGTTCGCAGAAAATAAAAGAGGCGACGACTTATATGAACGATGTCGAAACTGAGTCAATTTCTTTGATGAATAATAGAGCTAAAATTATTATTATTTCATTTATCTCAGTATTTTCATATTTTAATGGGGTAAAAAAAAAGAATTACAGACACCATCTTCCTTGAAGTGATGTCAACGTCAAGCAGACGACAAATGGACACTTTCCAAAGCAAAAAAAAAAACCCACACTGATAAACATTATTAAAATACTTATATGTACAAATATATATACAAATATAATTTTTATTATGTTTTAAATATTAAATGTGAACATTGCTCTACCTCTACTCCGCGTTCATTATAATGTATGCTTTTCGTAAATTTCTATCTGTTATTATTAATTCCTGGTTCGCTCCTCCATATTTGTAAGAAAAACAATTTAAAATGCTTACGTGTCATGCGCATTCCTTCTAGTCGGAAGAAGGTTGTGTGTTCTTTTCGTTTGCTTGAAATAGAAAACTAGTGTATGTGCAGTTCTGTTTGTATAGTCCCAACTATACTCCTATTCTATTACATCCCTTATTTCCAGGTCACCCCTGAGCCTTCTCCTATAATATTTTTTGGTTCTTGTATATCAAAAGTACGAAAAAAATTTTTTAAATGTCTTTTACTGTTTGAGAGGTAAATAAGGGGCAGCTAACTTTCATTTGCCGATTGTTTTGTGACTCGTAAGTGTGCACTCTGATTTTATGTAAGCAAAATCAGCTTTTCCACGCGCCCATAAGCAAAATCAGCTTTTCCATGCGCCCATAAGCAACATCAGCTTTTCCATGCGCCCATAAATAAATGAATTTTAATATTTCCCGAATGGGCAATTTTGATCTGTCAAATATACTTTTGTCTAATCGACGTTTTTCTTGCACAGTAATGTTTTCGAACTTCAAAGAGTTAAGATCCGAACACTTACAAGTCACAACACAATCGGCAAATGGGAGTTAGCTGCCCCTTATTTACCTTTCAAACAGTAAACTACAAAAACAACTTTTTTCGTACTTTTAATATCCAAGAACCTAAGTTTTAATAAGGTGTTTATCTCCCCCTAAAAATGTTTTTTGTCCATACCTTCCCATGTGCTCTTCCTCCTCCCCACTTGCCCTACACATCTTCTTGCAGGATGTTTTCTAAAAAAAAAACATTATAAAAGGAGCTTTGATAATATTCAACCTTTGTTTTCTTAACTTATTCTTGTTCCTATTTTATTTTTATTTATATTTCTAAGGTGTTTTTAATTCATACTTTTATTTTAATTATTTTATTTTAATATCAATTATTTCTTTTATATTTATCTTATATTTTCATTTAGTATTTCTGATTTTTATTATCATCTCCTTATTGTTACGTTTGTTTTTTATCTTTATTTTTTAATTTATCTTTATTGTTTCATTTGACCATTATTCTATATTATTAGTTTACTATTTTATTCTTCATTTTTTATTTATTTATAATTTTATGAACTTTTTAAAATATATTTATATATATATATTTTTATTCTTTTATATTTTTTATTATTATACTAACTTTTATTTTTATTTTATTCTTTTGTACTTTATTTTTATTTCATTTTTTATTTTTTTATTTATCCTTTTATTTTCTTTTTCTTTTTTATATTTTATTATTTTTTATATTTTATATTATATTTTATTTTTATTATTTTAATTTTTTATTTTTATAATGCTTATCTAGCTATTCAGCGGTGACCGTGTGGTTCTAGATATCGGGATTTGAGTTGTAACATACTCGGAGTCCAGGGTTTCGAATCACGCGACAAGTAGTGAATAGTTACATCTCTCTGCTGACGAGTGTCGATTAAAGGACGAAACGTACACGTACATAGATAATAAGCAAAACAAATATTATATATATATATATATATATATATATATATATATATATATATATATATATATATATATATATATATATATATATATATATGGGAAGAGAAGGATGAAGGTAATCCGACGTGATGGTAAAAGGAAAAAGGAAAACCAAAAACTGGAAGTTTTTTATGTGTACATCAACGTTTCGTCTTTATTTATAAGACTTCATCAGGATGATGATATAGGGAAAAGATATCATGCAAGCACAGATACATGTAGGGTAGACATGTTGGGAAGAAAAATAAAATAAGATAAAATGAAAAATAATGGCAGCGTCTTGCTGGACGTCCGTACTTGTTAGAGAATGAAAATGGGTGACGAAAATGAGTGGGAGAAAAAGGGGAAGGGTGGAGGGAGCAAGGACTACTGTGGCTGGCGATGAGAGAAAGAGGTGGGGGATGAGCAGGGGTAAAATGGATGGCAGAGAGAGATTGGAGGAAGAGGGGGAGGGGGTGTTTGACCAGATGGCTGTGGTCGAGATTGAAGGGGAAGAGTGAGTTGGAATGTTTGTGTGTGGGGGGTGTATGCAGGGAAAATGGGGATGGGTAGAGAGGGAGGGGGGGCTGTGATTTTGGTGGATGGGCGAAAGTTATGGTCTTAGAAAGCGTTTTGAGAAAATGAGGGAATTTAAGAAGAGGTATGGGAGAAAATAGATGAGAGGGGGAAGAGGGAGGATTTGTCGTGATAGGGTGTGAAATATTTGGAAAATGATAGCAATGAGTGAGGGATTGGAGTGGGTGGGGGAGGGGGTGATTGAAAGGGTGGGTGAGGAATATTTGAAATATTTGGAAACATGAGAAAGTTTATTTGGACTGTAGCATTGCTATCATTTTCCAAATATTTCAAATATTTCACACCCTATCACGACAAGTCCTCCCTCTTCCCCCTCTCATCTATTTTCTCCCATACCTCTTCTTAAATTCCCTCATTTTCTCAAAACGCTTTCTAAGACCATAACTTTCGCCCATCCACCAAAATCACAGCCCCCCCTCCCTCTCTACCCATCCCCATTTTCCCTGCATACACCCCCCACACACAAACATTCCAACTCACTCTTCCCCTTCAATCTCGACCACAGCCATCTGGTCAAACACCCCCTCCCCCTCTTCCTCCAATCTCTCTCTGCCATCCATTTTACCCCTGCTCATCCCCCACCTCTTTCTCTCATCGCCAGCCACAGTAGTCCTTGCTCCCTCCACCCTTCCCCTTTTTCTCCCACTCATTTTCGTCACCCATTTTCATTCTCTAACAAGTACGGACGTCCAGCAAGACGCTGCCATTATTTTTCATTTTATCTTATTTTATTTTTCTTCCCAACATGTCTACCCTACATGTATCTGTGCTTGCATGATATCTTTTCCCTATATCATCATCCTGATGAAGTCTTATAAATAAAGACGAAACGTTGATGTACACATAAAAAACTTCCAGTTTTTGGTTTTCCTTTTTCATATATATATATATATATATATATATATATATATATATATAATCGACACCCCGAAGCAAAACACGTGAAACTTGAATTAAACTGATGTTGGCATTACTTTAGTTTAGCTGTGAATCACAATTTATTTGCTTTCCTTTTTTGAAGACAGTGGCAGACAATCAACCGGAATAATAGAATTAGGAGTTTTTATACAAAATCTTCTTTTCCTCTCCTTTTCTTTTTTTTATATATAAAGTAGAGAGGATTTTTCCCCTGTACATATTTGCTTAATAGGAAAATAACCCCACCCATCACATGCTACTAAACTCACCAATCTATTACGCTTATTCACTTGAGCGTGTTATAGTAAATTTTCATTATTTTTCACCAACAAACACTTCATATTACATTTAACCCACCATCTACGACTCACGGTCAAACCAACTCCATATAGGTCAGTGCCGGCGATAAAGAATGCCAAATATGGGAATAAATTCAATATATTGACTAAAAATGATTGTCCGATAGTGGTTGAGAGCTCGTTAGAAGCGGAAGTGAATTCTCTTGGTGATAGAAAAAGAAACATTCAAAATATTTCAATCTTTAGGCGTCTGGCTCAAAGTACCTTATTTGGGCATATTGGGGGGAAATTACTGTTTTGGGTATATTTTGGTTTGAAATGATCGTCTGGTAGTTGTTGATGGCTCGTTAGAAGCGGAATGGAATACTCTTGGCAATAGATAAAGAAACATTAAAAAAATCATTTTTTGGGCGTCTGGGCCCAAACTACCATATTAGGGCATTTTGGACCAAAAATACCTTTTTAAACATAATTCAGACATAAAATGCACTTCTGATAGTGGTTGAGGTCTTGTTGGAAGCATATTAGCAAGTCGCTTCTGGTGAAAAAAGTATAACAGTATAAATGTATGTATTGGAATTGGAATAGCTCGTTGGAAGCGTATTAACAAGGCAGACTTGCATTGTTTCTCTGTTCTTTACTCTAAATTGCGTTCATTGGACTTTGCTCAAAAGATACTGTATCGGTTGTTCTGTAGACAGAAGGACTGGAGGGAGGATGGAATGAATAACTTTGAATATTATGCGAATCCTCAACAATGCAAAAAAAGAATGTATTGATGCAATCCGAAAAATCACCGGTATATTAATGGATGCACCATGTGCGAGTGGAGGAAATACAAATAATGGTCCGCTTTGCAACAGATTTTTCAGCCCTCAAAATCGCTTTTACGGATGTTTTCTCATCTGTAACAGCGTCGATCGCGAAAATTTTGAAACGTCCATGAGTAACACCAACATCATCCTGCCTATCACCCAGTCTGTCACAAACAAATGTGTGCATTGTGACGCCGAATGTGACGTCACGGGCGGGACTACAAATAGACCCGAGGAATTAGGTTCGAGAACTCATTTCGTAGACAGTAAACCTGGCGACGAGGTAAAAAAAAAAACAAAAAAAAAACCCGAAACTGAACAACAACTGAAATTTAATTTCTCGAAGCAAACAGCGACGAGTAATCAAAACAACAACTGAAATTTAATTTCTCGAAGCAAACAGCGACGAGTAATCGAAACAACAACTGAAATTTAATTTCTCGAAGCAAACAGCGACGAGCAACCGAAACTAAACAACTGAAAAAAAAAAAAAAAAAAAAAAAAAAAACCCCGAAACTGAACAACAACAACTGAAATATAATTTCTCGAAGAAAACTAAACAAAACCCCCTCCGAAGAGAAAATAAATAAATATGTCTCTTTCAATGCCAACAATAGAACCCCTAGACTGGGAGGATTCTAACCAGGAGCAAGCATGGAGGGAATGGAGTGAACACCTTGAGGACGCATTTACGGCGTTCGAAATAAGGGATGACAATCGACAGCGTTCACTTTTACGATTTTATGGGGGACAGAAACTAAAAGAAATCATCAGGACTTTAACCCCGGAGGTACCACAAGACCGATTAGAGCCAACGTACAAAACAATGAAGATAGCTTTGGACGAATACTTCATCCAGAAAACCAATAAGGTTTTCGAACGTCATAAATTCCGAATGCTTATGCAAGATAACGGGGAGTCTACACACGACTACGTCACCCGTTTGCGGATACAAGGGGCAAAATGTAATTTTAACGAATACAGTCTAGACAAGGCTATAGTAGACCAACTAATAGAGAAATGCACCTCCAACAAATTACGTCGAGCGTATTTAAAAGAAACGGATTTGACCGTAGAGGAAGCACTTCGGAGAGCATTCATATTCGAATCCACTGAAACACAGGCCGAGCATATTGAAGGGAACGGGAAAGGGCATTCGGATATCCACCAAGTTAAAACCAGCTACAAACGGCAACAACTTACCAGTGATCATAGACATCTCCCCTCCACAGACAAAAACAGCCCTTTAAGACCTGTCACAAGATGCTACGGCTGTAACAGTTCAGACCATATACATGGTCAAACAAAATGCCCAGCATTTGGAAAAAAAATGTAACTACTGTGGATTAAAGAACCACTTCGAGAAAACGTGCTTGAGGAAAAAGAGCGATAGAAAAAAAGAATCAAACCTATCAGGCGAAAACAAACGTGTCCAACCAGTATCAACGAAACTGGAATCAGACAACCAGACATGGGTCTTCCAAATAGATCACATTAGTGCGGCAGGAAGCGAAGTCGTCCACATTGACGACGTACCCGTCACAATATTAATAGACTCTGGAGCAGATATCAATCTCATTGACGGCAAAACTTTTTCGGGAATCCTTAATTTACGACCGAATTTGACATTAAAACAAACCAATTGTAGACCAAAAGCCTATGGGAACACACCGATACCTCTAAAGGGGGAATTTTTTGCTACGCTAACAAAGGGGCCCAGGAGAATAGCCCACAAGATATTTGTTACTAAGGCATATCAAGGGGGTAACATATTGAGCAAACGGGCCAGCATTGAACTAGGGTTCATTACCACCCCACAAGTGAAATCACTCCATACAAACAGTATCCCACAATCAACAAAGGACATTCTCAAACAGCATCTACCCTCATTAGAAGGGTTAGGAAGAATGAGAAATTTTCGACTCAAAATCAAAATTGACAATAACATTACGCCAGTAGCCCAACCACCACGACGAACACCATTTCACATCCAAGAAAGCGGTGGAGAAAAAAAATCGAGGAAATGTTAGAAAATGATATCATTGAACGAGTGGAAGGACCAACTCCGTGGGTCTCACCATTAGTAGCGGTACCAAAGCCAAACGGGGAGATAAGAATATGTGCCGACCTACGCGTAGCGAATAAAGCAGTAAAACGCACTCGCTATCAAATACCAACAGTTGAACAACTATTGAGTGAAATTGGCAACGCAAACACTTTCTCGAAAATCGACCTAAACTCCTATTATCACCAAATAGAACTCGATCCAGAGTCAAGGGACATCACCACTTTCTCTTGCAAGTCTGGGATCTACAGATACAAAGTACTAGTGATGGGAATTACATCTGCAGCCGAGGAAGGGCAGCGATTACTACAACAAATCCTCCAGAAAATCCCAAACTGCTGCAACGGGGCTGACGACATTCTAATCTGGGGAAAGGACACAAAAGAACACAAGACCCTAGATGCGGTATTGCGGACGTTGAGAGGAAACAACCTCACAATCGCACAGAAAAAGAGCATATTCCACAGTGAAGAACTCGAGTTCTATGGGTTTATTGTGTCCAGCACAGGGATCAGACCCACCGACTCCAAAATAAAAGCAATAAAAGAATTCAAAAACCCCGAAAATATCCAGGACGTACGTAGTTTCTTAGGGCTGATAAATTACCTCGGGAAATTTATCCCTCGTCTGGCAACACTCAGTGAGCCCTTAAAAAGGTTGACTCGTGCAAACACGGAATGGCGATGGACCAAGGAAGAGGAATCTTGCTTCCTTAAACTGAAAAATATGATAATTCAAAGCAAGCCGCTTATGCACTTCGATCCAAAGCTGGAGACATCAGTCTTGGTAGACGCCAGTCCCGTGGGACTGGGAGCAATACTGTGCCAGAACAAACTAGGAGTACTTACCCCCATCAGCTATGCATCGAGAACTCTGACCGACGGTGAACGTCGCTACTGCCAACTGGAAAAAGAAGCCCTAGCTATTGTGTGGGCTTGCGAAAAATTCCATTTTTATCTGTATGGAAAAAATTTCCTGCTAATGACTGATCATCAAGCCTTGACAACTATTTTTAATCCCAAAGGCAACCCCTCCGCACGAATATTGCGCTGGATCCTACGCTTACAACAATATGACTATACTATCAAACATATCAACGGTAGGAATAATCCAGCAGACATACTCTCTCGACAACCGATGAAATATCAAAAAACAGTATCACCAGAAGAAGAGATTGCCGAAGGGTTTATCAACGCCATCGTAGCAAACAGCACGCCTAAATCAATCAGGTTATCAGAGATAATGGAAGAATCTCAACGGGACTTAACTCTCAAAGCAGTGGAAAAGGCGATACAACAAGGCGACTGGAGTAAAGAGTCAACCCAACCCTACAAACATGTGAAGAATGAGCTGACAGCCAAACGGGGTATAATTACGCGAGGATCCAGAATCATTATACCAAAAAACTTGCAGAAGCGAATCCTGAAGTTGGCACATGACACACACTTGGGTATAGTGAAAACAAAAGCGCTGCTTAGGACTAAGGTATGGTGGCCTAATATAGACAAGGACATAGAGACCACTATAAGCCGATGTATCCCGTGTACGACCCAAGACCCGAAGAGTAACCATCGTCCAGTACACATGGCCGAGATGAAAGGTCCATGGGAAGTCCTCCACGTCGACATATGTGGACCTTTCCCTAGCGGGGATTATGTTATTGGGATGGTTGATGCAGGCTCAAGATGGCCGGAAGCATTCATTACGAAAACCACGAGAGCTAGTACAGTTGTATCAACGATCCAAAACTGCTTTTATACACACGGCATCCCCACCATCATTGTTTCAGATAACGGACCCCAATTCATATCATCCGATTTTAAGCAATTCTGTGAACAATGGGGTATCCAACATCGGAAGATAACACCTTATCATCCCCAAGCTAATGGGGAAATTGAGCGGTTCTTTGGAACTATGTTGAAAGCGATTAGAGCAATGAACACCGAAGGAAGGGATTGGAGGAAACATCTAGGAGAATTCCTGATGTATTATCGAAACAGCCCTCATGCCATGACGGGGGAAACACCTGCCTCTCTTCTCTTGGGTCGGGAGGTGAACATCAACCTGCCAGGACTACAAAAAAGACCTGAAAGCCAGGCCTGGAGAGCAGCTCGGCAAAAAGACAAGAAAGAGAAATACAAATTAAAGGATCGCACAGATCAGAAAAATAAAGCCAAACCATCTTACATAGAAACAGGAGAAAGGGTACTCCTAAAACAAAGTAGATATAATAAGCTAACCCCAGCTTATCATCCAACACCATGGACAGTAGGAGAGCGCAAGGGGGAATCCGCGATTATAAGGCAAGGGGATAAACGGGTGCTAAGACACACGTCACAACTAAAAAGAATCCCCCAAAACACGACCCGTCAACAAGGGGAGGATGATGAGTTCCCTTTCAGTGATGAGTTAAGGAAACTGGAAGAAGAGGAACAGACCCAAAGAAGCGACGAAGAAATGGACCTCCCGATCGCACTCAGACGAGCAAGACGACATATAAGAAAACCCCGGAGATATGCAAGCAGCAGTTCAGGGGACGAGGGAAGCGATCCGAATACAGAGGAGGAGGTAGATGTGACGCCGGATGTGACGTCACGGGCGGGACTACAAATAGACCCGAGGAATTAGGTTCGAGAACTCATTTCGTAGACAGTAAATGCATGTGGAAGCATTGAAAACCTTGAGCATCAAGATAATGCTTCATCTCAGAATTGCCTTCGTCGATGAGTAGGCTAAACCATGGATTATGATAATCCCGAGCTACCATCAAATTAATTTCGGAATGAATATAAATATAGAAGTCATAGGTAGAAATAGAAATAACGTAATCTGATATTCGCGGAAAATTATCGGAGTGAACGGGGGCGGTCATTAAGTCTTTGCGTATTGCTTTATATCATGTAGTAAATTAATACCAGGCAAATAATAAATAAGAACGGAGTCTTTTGTGAAAATTAAACTGTGTTTATTAGTTCCCGGTGTCGATAAGTGGAGTGACAGTACAGAATTGTTAGGGAGAAACGTTTTTGCTACCACCTACATGGATGACGGCACCAGGAAGGTGGGGGGGGGTCAAGCCCCCTAACTATTTGACTTGGCCGCCCCCCACTTTACGGTCATCAATAATTAAGTTGATATGCATGTGTTTGATTTTATCTAATTAGCTTATCTATTAATTGATTGTTGGTTCAGAGGGATCCTTTTCTGCTATGAGACGCCTAAAAACATTCTTACGGTCCACAATGACATCTACACGTTTAAACAGTGTGGCAATTCTGAATATCCACAAAGATAAGGCATCTTTGAACTTTCATTCTATTGCAAACACTTTTGTACATCTTAATGATGCACATTTTAATACGTTTGGATTGTTTTAAAATATATTCATTGATATGAATATGTGCAATTACATTTGAGAATATAAATTGTTTTATGTTATTAGTATCGTTTTATATCTACAAAAGATTGTATACTATATATATAAATATGATACTTTGTTACCCCCTATGTGAAAGTACATACTTGTATAATACACAATGTATGGATATTTGGTTTGTAAGATTTATGTACTTAAATAAATTAAATTACATATTATGTAAAAAACGTATTATATGTTCATCATATAGGCGGCACAGTGTGCCCAGACTGAGAATTTATTAATTTATTCAATAAACATAGTGGAGCGCTACTATTTTAAGCCAGTCAAAGGAACCTTCTTAGTTGATATACTCCTTAGATATGTCGTTTAGAAAATTGGTAACGCGTTTTTGTTCTGCCCATTTTTTAAGGTTCTTATTTCTGAAGGTTTCGGTGTACTTTTTCAGACTCTTTTCAGCTATATTGCAGATTTGGTTGGTGTTTCCACCTCTTCTGTTAGACATCCCTGTCCGAAATGCTTGTCCAGATATGTTATGGAAGTTGTTTAGCACACTCTTGTTTCTTGGTGTTCCTGTACCATTGTAAGGTTCGGGTTCATGGAGCTTCTCAGATACTGCCCAATTATAACTATAGTGGTTCCACCTTGGTGGTTGACCTATGAAAGTCCCAGTCCTCCTTCTCCTCTAAGTAATTACAGCTTTGGCAAACAATGCTTTATGTATATTACCCAGTGAAGTGTTAATTTCTTTCGTGTTTTTACATCCAGCCTGTTGATAGTTTGTTGGGCCAGTCTATGATGCAAACACTGTACGTTATTACTGGAATCGCAGTGATGTTATTTTATTTGTGAGTTGTGTTTTACATACCTGATTCACATGTATTCTTAGCCTATTTTTACCCTCATCTTTGCACATAGCATATCATTTTCCTCAATACCAAGGTACTTATAGGTCTCTTGCTCCTCAGTGTGTGTTCGCATGTGTTTTTTCATGTTATAATTATTTGAAAATGCTGACCAACGTACTTCACAAGAATAAGGGTTCTCTCTATTATATGTCCGTATGTGTTTTTTTGTATTCGAACTATCTGAAAGTTCTTACCCGCATACTTCACAAGAATAAGGTTTCTCTCCTTTTTGAATTATCTCATCTTTTTGATTTTGCTGGAGATGGGGCATCCTACCGGATGCCAGACATTCACCCACTATTTCAGACACTCCAGCCGAGAGATCTTTTTAAGATTCTTACTGTCCCTTTAAGTGCAATTGTTTGTATCTCTCTTGCACACGGTTCACCGGGTATACTTTCCAGGTAGTTTTTGAAATTCTTTCTCATAAGTTCGGTTGCTCTTATATAATTACTGGAGTGATGGAGATCTTTCTAAGATTCCAGTTTCTTTTCATGTCATACATAAGACCTTGGTATTTCGTAATCTTTATTTTTCAGCTCTGTTTAAGCCAGCATCATTAGGGACACTGACTTCAACTAGGGTTGCTACTTTCTCCTTTTGTTTCATATCACGACGTCAGGTTTAACAGCTCCGTTTTCTAGATATGTAGCTGTAGGGATTGCATAGTCATAGTGGAAGGTGTATAACTTATTTCCAACTGTTCTTTCTGGTATATGCTCCAATGACTTGCTGCTACACTGGATATTCAACTTCAGATGGTCCAGTGAAGATATTTACACACTCCGTTGTATCGCATTGTATGATAGCCATCCCCAGGAGAACCTTACAACTGGATGTCAGGTTGCTCACACTCTCAACTGATGTGTAAGTTTTTTGCCAATGTTTGTTCACATATTACTTATTGAATAAGAATATTTTAAATTTCTAGTATGTGCTATCTTTATAAATTACTATTTATCTCAATAAGCCTTCTATTAATTATCAGTAAGAATATCTATCATTCAATCCGAAACCAGCAAAAATGCTGATTTACTGAAGAATTTTTTTTATTTCGTTTTCTTTTGATCTGATTTATTAATTTATGTCTCACTGAAGCTATAATCTGCAAATGAAGAATTAATCTTATTAAACAAATCAATTATCACAAAAATAACTCAGATGAGCATTAAAATCAATTTATTTCACTTTGAACATGATTATCAAAAACGACATTTACTGACTTGATATATCTACATTGATACACCATACTTACTCAACTTTTTATTTGGTATGCATATATTACACAATATTACTGAGGTTATATCAGAATGGAGAGATTCATATTACTGAAGATGAAAATATAGGTATGAGATATTAGAGAAAAATGTGTTTATTACACAAATACAAAACGTTTTTTTATTTACTTTTGCATATGTCCAGTTTATTTCTTATCATATTGTTCATAGGAGTGTTTACCTAATAATATATAGTTAGTTCTCTGCATACAATAACTTGTTCAGACAGCTGATGGTAGCAGAAAAAATATATAGTGGGTAATCACAGACCCAAACTGTTTGGCTAGATTCATGTGTGAATGGTGATGTGGTTCTGGCTGTACTTGTAGTGTAGATCGATGATATGAATTGTGATGGACTTTCGAGATTTTTTTTTTTTCTTTCTATAAGGGCTGCTATTTCTGATCTCATATAATCACCTTCCTTTCATGTTATTATATCTTTGGTAGGTTATTCGGGGGTAACATTTCTGTGTTCTCAATGAACAGTAAATGAAAATGCTAAACTGCAGATCTCAGAAGAATAAGTGTCAAGTCTCAGAAATCAAGGGACCCATTTCTGGAGCAAACACTTGATCTTCATATAAGATATATTGATATTCAAATATTCCATTAAAGTTGTCCTTCACCTCTGAAATGTTTAATTGATAACAAGTTTAGAACCTCATTTTTCTCTCCCCAACTGGCTAGTTAACTATGCTATATTATATCTTCCTTGTGGTATTTTGGCTTTACTTGATTACAGGACAAGAATTCACTTAGTCTGGTTGAATATCAAGCGTAATGCAGTTACTAGAGGAAACACAATTTTAGAAAATGCACGATTCCTGTATGAGCCAGTGTGTAGCCATAACAATGGGATTCAATTTAGGGCTTGAATATTATAGTATAAATATTTGGTGAGGGTTTCTGTGAAGGGGGAGATATCTTTATGTCATGTTGTCTTGACAAAACCCTACATAGAGAGACTTTAGACATTCGAACAGGATGGCAAGTAGGAATTAAATTTATTTCTAGTGTGGGTCCGCATGTGTCTTTTTAAATCATAATTATTTGAAAATGCTGAGGTACATAGTTCACAAGAATATGGTTTCTCTCCAGTGTGTGTACGCATGTGTTTTTTCATATTAGAACTATTTGAAAATTCTGAACTACATAGTTCACAAGAATAAGGTTTCTCTCCAGTGTGTGTCCGCGTGTGTTTTTTCATATCAGAACTATCTGAAAATGAAAACCCACATACTTCACAAGAATAAGGTTTCTCTCCACTATGTGTCCGCATGTGTTTTTTCATATCAGAAATATTTGAAAATGATAACCCACAAACTCCACAAGAATAAGGTTTCTCTCCAGTGTGTCTTCGCATGTGCCTTTGTAAACTATAGGTCTGTGAAAATGATGACCCACATATTTCACAATGATAAGGTTTCTCTCCAGTATGTGTTCGCACGTGTATTTGTAAATTTTGCTTTCTCGAAAATACAGACCCACATACCTCACAAGGATAAATTTTCTTGCCAGTGGTTGATTGCATGTTACTTGTTGAATAGAAATGTTTTATCTCCAGTATGTGCTGGTTTTGTTAGATATTATTATTTACATATATCACAATAAGGCTTGCTTCAAGCATGTGGTAGAATATATATTATTCAATTATAAATCAGCAAAAATGCTGATTTACTCCCTTCAAAAGAATAAAATATATTTTCTCCTATTTCCTTTTGATTAGATGGCTTCATTGAAACTGGTATCTGGAAATAAAGAATAAATTTTATTAATTTACAAAAATAACTCATTAAAATCAATTCTTTCATTTTCAACGTTATAACTGAAAATGACATTTAATATATGACTTAATATATTCATCGATTAAATTACTCAACTTTTCATTTTATATCCATACATTACACAATATTACTGAGGTGTTATCAAAACGGAGACACTATTATTACTGAAGAGGAATGATATGCATATAGACTATGGTATATTACTGAGAAAATGAATCTCACTCTCAATGCGAAAGTGATCTGTTTTGTATTTTTTTAATTGTTTTATTCCACAAATTTTATATCAATAGAAATACATCATGAACACTTTTAACATCTTGCACTCACTAGAAATGTTTAAACACAGCTTTTTAATTAAAAAGATCACTTTTGCATATATCCAGTTAATTTTTTTTTTACTATACTGTTTATAGTTCAAATCAATTTAATGATCAAGTAAATGCATTAAATAATGTCCAATAAATCATGGGTCAGATTAATTGCATAAAATATGAAAAGGTTGTGGAAGAGATCTTATTGGTTTAAATTTTTAACGTATGCCTAGGATATTCTATGCACTGTCCTTTAGATAAAAATATTGTGTCAGTTGGTCGAAAATATTTCTAAACATAATTGCTGCAATGACATAATTCCTAACTCTATGTTTTGCTGCCCTTAAAGTTGTGTCCTATGTACCAACGAATACTGAAAACTGTACATCAGACACAAGTTGTGTCATTTTAAGAAAATTTTGCTTCACTTTGCTGAAGGCTTTCCGCTGACTTTAGTTCAGTGGAATCTGCTCGTTTCTTTCCCCTGTTATGTAACAAATCAGAAAGATAAGATAGAAGATCTGCACAGTTTCGGATCAAACGTCTGTGATAATTCAGCTGATCAAATAATTGCTGCAGCTGGCTGAATTCAATGCTTGGGCGATTGTCTTGTAGAGACTGCACTTTTTCAGGTAATCGAGATATACCTTCAAGACTGATAATGTGGTTTAAGAAGACGAGTAAAGAAGCACTAAAACCGCAGTAAGCAGAGATGAGTGACAGATACTTCAGTTAAGAATGTTGTTCATATAATTTTAGACAAAGGCCAGATCTCCCAGTACTTTATCCATGTAATATTAGCAGCAACGTTTCACAAACCTAAAGCCATAGTAAGAAAGTCGAATGCTTTGAATGGAGTTGTTACAGAAATTTTAGTAATATCAACCAGATTAACTGCAATTTCATGGAAGTCTTAATCAAATTTAGTTTGAAATCTTACAACTGTGCAGTAAAGTTGCTTCTTTACTTGTAGATGTGAGATTGGGTAAGGATCGGTCCTGTCATGTCCAGTTTTGGATATATGAATAGGATTCACTTGAAATTTATAGTAGGTTTTCACTAATCTAGTTTAGAGAAGGTATAACAACTATTCGGCAAAGAAGCAAAATCCGGTATATGTGGGATTTAGTAAGGATGGGTACTCTCATGGCATTTAATCATCAGAATGCTTCAGCACCAAGTAATCCATGGACAAGACTACGGGTATTTGATTGCCAGTTGCAGCATACGGTTACCCTTTGTCACTTTCAATTTCTCTGCAGGGAGGCAGCAGAGTGTAAATACGCAGGAGCACAAGTGGTCTCGATGCAAAATTTTGTGGATTGAATAGTTATTAGTAAGAATTCAAAAGTACCCTGAAAGAATCTTTTTCGTAATTTTGAAAGAGGTGTGTTATAAATAATGGTTTCAAACCTGCTTAACTGATATATTTAGAAAATATGGGTGCAGTGTTTTGTTTTCACAATATATATATATATATATATATATATATATATATATATATACTTCTTGCAATATTTTTTGGTCTCTATTCAATTTAGTCAATGTTCAGCTGCTGTACCAGTTGAACTATAATTAGATAAACTTAGATAGAAGCCCAGAAAGATGGTTCATAAGATTGGTCAGACGTTCCATTATGCCTAGACGGGCACATCTATTCTAAATGATTGGACAAATTATTTATTTCAATATTGTTTTCTCCAATCAAGTATTTTCCTATTAACAATTTGATTCTAAATTAGTATAATGATCTCTGGGGGAAAATAAGTTTCTTCTGTCCTAGGTTATTGTGATTGACTTATCTACAGAATGCCCGGGGCATTTTTTGGGGCATTTAACAATGCTGGGTGACGTTGGGTGCCTAAGTTAAGTCATAATGCTTCTAGTTTGCGACACTGGTCTACAAGTTGTATGTGAATCTCAAGTATTCTAAGTGTCTGCTAGTCCATGCGTCGACAATATTTTATAAATATTGCTACATTCAAGCAATAATTTATTGCTACATTCAAGCAATAATTTTCTCATCAACTATTTGGAGCTTTTATGAAAGTGCTAATTTTGTTCTCAATGTGATGTTTTGTGTAGCGTTCAACACTTTAGATATATCAATCCTACAAACAGGTTGTGAACAACAAATATAAAAAATGAAACGTAAGATTACGAACTTAATTGTAAAAAAAACTAATAAAAAGTATTGACTCAATATGGAACAAGGCTAACAAGAGGGATGTAATGTGATGCTGATCTACCCTATTTTGTGATTATATGGACTCATCCAGTAACTATTTATAGAGGAGCTAACAACAAAGTCTTGAAGCAGTCTTTCTGTAACATACAACTCTGTACTTTTGTGAATACACACTCTTGTATATATACAATCGTGTGGTCTTATTATTATTATTATTTTTTAAGACTACAACAGTTACCACAAATCTTAAATTAGTCAATTCATGAAAGGAATTAAAAAGTGTCTGAAAAAGATATTTTATACTTTCAAGAGAGGTATGTTATGAATAAAGTTTTCAAACCTGCATCTACTTTTCGAGTGACATATCTACTTACCTTTCACATTTAAAAAATAACGATTCTTGTACTAACACCAAGGTTTGGTTTTTACATGATATACTTAGATTGTTATCTTGTATATAAGAGTTTTTGGTGCTGCTCTAGCTTGATATCTACAAGGAAAAATATCTACACAGTACGCCTCTATTTCTGCTTGGTATCTACACAAAATAGGTTTCTTTGCCCTGCCACACATTTTGCAGTAAGATTTTTTCAAATATCTATGGAAGCTTTTCAGGTGCATTGCTGCCTATATAGTTCATATATGCTCTGAGACGTTTTATGAGTCTACAGGATTATTCTGATAGGGTTACCACCATCAATTAAAGCTTCATTCTGAAGATTACTTGTTTAAATTGAGACTGAATATTTCTTCAGAAAGATAATGCCTAGTATACCTTCTGAGTATACAGATTATTCTGTTAGTGTTACTTGACCCCACACTATAGATTCAAACAGTATGGAATAAAACTTCTGTGTCAATTGAGCAGACCATTAAAGTGTCGCAATTAGATAACTGAAATGGGTAGGCAATGGTCTTGTAGAGAATTCACTTTTTCAGCTAATGGAGATATACATTTGTGACTAATAACGTTAGCCAAGAAGAGTGAAAAAGTGCCAAAAACATTTAGCAGGTTAATCTCTACCAGGTATTGATGAAACTTGAAATGTCTGTCAAAATTTTCTTCCAACATAATGGGAGAAAGGGAGGTAGGACGGTTTAGGCAACTCGAAGTATATAAAAAACGAACTCAACATGAAAGTAAAAACACTAAAATCCTTAGCTGTTGTGGCAGCTCCTTTACAACTATCGTTGAGTTGCAACAAATTGCCGCATTGCTTAGAAGCAAACAAATTGTCCTTGTAAAAGTAACAGAATTAGGTAGTTTTCAATAAAAAAAACTGATAACATACGACACTCACTGCTTGCCACACAAAGGCGAACAATTCACTTCATTTTTTCCTTTTTAATGTAGCCTCATTCAATCAAATTGAGAGGACTCCTATGCAAATACAATATGCAAATAAGTTACAGAATTTCATCACTTCTCCCCTTTACATTGAGTTCTTGTTAAATAAAATTCCTACATGTCGTCTATGTAGTTATAGACAAAGTTCAGATCCTGCATTATTCTATCTCTGATACTTGTAACGTTTTGCAAACTGAAATGCTGAAAATGTTTTAATGCTCTGAATGGAGCTCTTACCACAATTTGAGATATTTGAACTGGTTTTAATGGAATTTGATGATGAGCCTTAACCAAATCCAGTTCAACTTACTTTTAAGTACATGCTGAGCATTTGACTGTAAGATACTGTTAGCTAGAAATATAATGACACTAAGAAAAGACATATTTAAAGAGAGATAACTTATCAGAGTTATCTTCCCTTGGAAGGGTTATGTCTCCTTTGTTTCCTATCGAGAGACACATTTATAAAAACGTATATCTGTAATTAAATTAGTAAATCCTATCTTTCATATCATAAAAAGTAAATAAATAATTATCTCTAAACAATACCGAGTTTCCTCATTCAAATCATTCCTCCTATTTTTGTTTATTTACTGAAATTTGCATGTTCAAATTCACACTCACTCAGATACCGACAACGGTCACTTCAGATACATAGACAAGAATTAACAGTCGAATATTCTTCACTCAGTTTCTGCCGGTTTCAGCTCTCTTGAAAAGTATGTAATTTTGAAGGAGTTTTTTAATAAAGCTTTTAAACCTGCACTGACTTTTCAACTCTCCTGAAAATGATGTAAAAGGTTGTAATTGTTGCCAGTGCTGCTGTTGTTACATTACACCTTTCACCTGATTGAGGCATTTTGATATTTGTAATTATCGATTAAGATAGAAAAGAGCAGTCTTTCGCTACTCCTTTTTGCCTTGTGACACATTTTGCAGGAGTATTTTTGCAAATAAATATTGAGGCCCATATGTTATTATACGTTCTGAGACTTTCTAAGTACACAGGACTATTCTGTTAGTATAACCTGCTTCTACACTATAAGCGTATGACAATCAAGTAAAGCACCTCAGCAAAGGGAACTTCCTTTTCAAGATTACTTATTCAAATGCAACGTTTTGCTCCTTGACAATCTTCTCTCCCAATATAGCCTTCTATCGTGCTATGTAATTGACTTCTTTACGTTCCGAATCTACGGAATTATCCTGTTAGTATTACCTGCTGGCACATTATAGGTGTGTCAAAAATAAAATGAAAAACTTAAAAAGAAAACAAAAATTATATTGTAGCAATTACATTTCATGACAAACTATTTTCTTGTAATGAAACTAAAACCTACACTGAATGATTGGTCTTTCAATGTATACAATCACTTTCCACACTACAAGCATGATGAATAACAACACCTCAGAAAAAGAAACTTCCTTCTCTAGATTACTTGTTCAAATCTTTTGCAACCAGACGATCTTCTTCCCAATATTGCCATCTATGGTGCTACTTAATTGTCCTCTTAACGTTTCTGTCTTAAGGGTTGAAAAATATCAACTCGCCTCAACAATATTCTATTTGTTTTAATAATTAATATTTCAATTCTGTCAAATCAAAAATTAAATTAATTAGTAACTGAGCTGCAAAAACATTTTTCTGGTTTCGAGTTTTTCACTTCGTCCCTCTGCTAAATATCGAAATTTTTTTGACAAACCTCAACTCAACTATTAAATTGATTTAAAGATTATATTAAAATTATTTCCAATGAAAAAATAGGGAAACATGTAGTATGATTAACCGAGCAGAAATCGGGGTAAAATAAATAAAATATACACCAAATAACTGTTACCAAACTCAATAAAATTTACTTGTCTACCGATCTGTGTAGTTTTAAACTTCTGAAAGTGTTTTATCTTTTTTAATAATTTCAATATAAGATTTCATCAATATCCTGTCTTTCTGAGACAGTAAAAAAGGGGGGTTGCCATGGCAGATTTTAAGTCAACTTTATTGTTAAGTGAACCATGCATGTATTGTTGTAATCCCAGTTATTTAAAAGAAGCAAACGTTCCTCCCAGCTGCCATAGGACATAGATTCAGACACCTTCAACATATGTTACCAATGGTGCCATCTAGTCTTCTTAGCCAGTTAAAAAAAAATTGTTTTTAACATGGTTCACTCCAAACAAGGCAGGCCGCCACTGTAAACGTAAGGGGCTACTGAGAAAAAGAAAAAGAGAGAAGGTTGGGGGGGGGGGGGTCAACCTAAATTGGGATCTGCGCAGCGAGATATCTGTTTACATTAGTTTTAAATTTTTGCATGTCAGTACTGTCAGGGAGGGAGTTCCAGAGGCCAGCAGCACGAGGAAAGAAGCTATTTGAGTAGAAGGCTCTCCAGCATCTGGGGACCTCCACAGTGAATGAATGAGATTTAGTTGATTGTTGAGTTTGTCTAGTGAATTTATGTCGAGGGGGCACCAGAGTAGCCAATTCATCGGAGCATAATCCATTGAAGTATTTGTAAAACAAACATAAGGATGCTACATTGCGGCGATGGGACAGGGACTGGAGCTTGGTTGATAGTGAGGGACCTATTAGGGTAGCGACTCTTTTTCGGACCTTGTCAAGGAGGGAGAGACTAGTAGATGATGCACCAGCCCAGACGTGGCAACAATACTCCATGCATGGGCGGATGGTGGCTTTGTATAGATACAGGATAATGTCAGGTGTGAGGAGTTTACTAGCACGGTAGAGGGAGCCAACCTTCATTTGAGGCAGCCTTGGCAATGTCTTCAATGTATTTGTTCCAATTCATGTTACCTGTGAAGGTTAGGCCGAGGAGTTTGAATGTTATTTGAGTTCTATGTTATTTGATCCTTGACAGGTGTCGAGATTGCAAAAGGCAGTATTTTCGCAAAACACTGCCCGAGCCCGACCGACTGTTCTTTTGACTAGGACACCTCTTCCTTCGAGAAGAATAGTGAAAAATATCGACAGTGTTGGAGGTTTCATCCCTTAAAAATAATTAAAACAAAATGACTTACCTTATCACTAACTCTGAGTTTGACTTGCAACCTCCTGGACCTAGAGTTAACTTAAAAATTGCGGCACTATTCAAACAAAAGAGACTGTCATTTTTTATTTACTCGTGTTTTGCTAAGTGAAAATGACGATAACAAATTCAGAGATTATAAATCTTACAATAAGTTTCCACGCTTTAAAATTATACAGGTCGGTAGAAAATTAAATTTTCTTGCGTTTGGTAAAAGTTATTTGTTCTATTATTTTTTATCTTCAATTTCTGCTCTGTTAACCAGATTACATGAATGCCACGTAAAACGAATTAAATTAAAAAAAAAACAGCACTTTTAGCTTTACTAATGCTTTTATTATAAAATACATTTATTTTTTATAAATACTGAAAATTTCATTATAATTCAGTATTTTTAAAAATATTTTGTGATGCTTTAAAAAGCAGGTTTCGAGTTCTTTGTTTACGTGTAAAATTGGAATGTTTGCTCATTTCAGACATCTATATCTAAAACAAAGAAACATATAATTGGTCAGACGCGCCCTGTAGTAAAACAACCAACAAAAAAACTCCCAAAAGTAACAAAATGCCAGTAATACTTACTTTTTAGTTGACATTCTGCTTCTGGGTGATTTATCTGCTTTCAAGAAAGAAACAATTATTTTAAAAGTTACTATGTTAATCGGTGGAAAGTAAAATACAAGATGGCGACCGGTAAAGCAGGTTCGCAGAAAATAAAGATGCAAAAATTTAAATTTAAATGAACCGTTTTAAAAGTTCAAAACTGGAGCGATTTCGTAGATGAAGATTCTAAAATTATTATTTTTTTAACTTAATATTTTTATACTTTAATGGAAGAAAAATAAAAGATGACAGACGACATCTTCCTTGAATTGATATTATGTTAAAGCAGAAAACAATTAGGCACGATCCGACATTTTTCAAGACAAAAACACAGTAACAAAAATTTCTTAATAATTGAAAATAAAAATTGGCTCTTCAGAAGGGTTCGCGATCCCACTGACTTCCGAGTTATCCTGCAGTAAATTTCAAGTACGGATGATCATAAATGATTAAAAAAAAACCTTTTTTTTAACGGAAAATTTAGAATTGTATTTTTAGTATAATAAAATAAGTTGTGAGCGAAACAAATTATCAAATACATGTTTGTTTATATTTTAATGAAAATATAACAAATCTTTAATTAAAAAAAATGTTTTTTTACTTGATATAAATAAAGTTTTGGGTGCTTATTTAGAATAGGCTCCCTGCAGAAAATTATTTTCATGTAAAATCATTATTTTGTATTTACTCAGTCATAGTTTCTCACTCACGGCACGAAAAAGAATTTAAAAATATCAAGCAGAACTTTAATTAGAACGATTTTTCCATTTCGATGTACAACCTCTATTCGCCGACATTTTGGGTGTGAGCGATCGATGGAATAGCCAAGGGCAATAACTCCGTTTTTATTGTTATAATTTAAAAAAGAAAGAAACACATGCAATAATAATAAAATATATATTTATTAAATAAAAAAATAGAAAATTAAATAATTATTTTTGATTTCTTCACCGGGGTACTTTCCACGATATAATTTTCTTTTTTTTTTTCTTATTTACATGGTAACTGGGGCCCTTAGTTAGCTATTCCATCAATCGGCCACACCCAAAATGTCGGCGAATCGACGTTTTATATCGCCCTTATGGAAATCGTTCTAATTAAAGTTCTGCTTGATATTTTTAAATTCTTTTTCGTGCCGTGAGTGAGAAACTATGACTGAGTAAGTACAAAATAATGATTTTACATGAAAATAATTTTCTGCAGGGAGCCTATTCTAAATAAGCACCAAGTTTTGAAATGTCTAGCGCTGACAACTTCAAGAATTTCTCTGGCGGCGCCGAATAAAACAAAATTATTTCGGCAATATTCTTTATAGTATAGGCTTTTATTATTCTTTTTAAATACTTTAAATTATGTTGCTGTTTCACAAAATACAAAAGACATTTGCTTTAAAATTTACTATTAAAATACTAAGCTATATGATTATATTTTCATAAAAATCAAAACACATATATTATGTTGCTGTTTCACAAAAATACAAGAAATTTTAAAACTTTATTTATATCAATAAAAAGAAAACATTTCAACATATTTGATTCATAAAAAAATATTTTTTATTAAAGATTTGTTATATTTTCATAAAAAACACAAAAACAAAAGGCATTTCAACATATTTGATTCATAAAAACAGATTTATTAAAGATTTGTTATATTTTCATAAAAAACAACTTATTTTATTACACTAAAAATACAATTCTAAATTTTCCGTTAAAACTTAAAATTTACTGCAGGATAACCCGGAAGTCAGCGTATTTTGACTTTCTAAAAAATTACTACCAGAGGGTCATAATTTTTTCGAAAGTCAAAATCTTTTTCATGCAAAACTTCAAGATTAAAACTTGCTAAAAAAAGAGTTTTGTATTTTTATTGCGTTTTTTTTTCTTCGAAACATTGAAATATTAATTTTTTCTACCAATTATAGTGCTGTCGGATCGCAGATGTTAAAAAAAGTCTATTTTTACTTTAAATCTAATTTTCATTTAAAAAAAAATACCAGCACGTTTTAATTATAAAGTTTGAAGATTTTTACTTAAAAAAAATGATGATCGGAGAGACAGATTGCGGCTTGTTGTTGTGAATTCGGAATAGCGGCTCGCTAACTCAAAGTCGAATGTTTTTCTGGAGTGGCAATATTTCATGTGAACGCAGCTCCCTCACCCCTCATCATTTAGTCTTGTCACTAGTACAGCCACAGACAGTAGGAGATTACTACTAATTTATCACGTACTTTCGCAGCATACATAGACATAAAAAACGATCTGAAATATTGAAGAGATTATCAACTCGAATCTCAATAAAGTTAAATGCAAAAAAATGGGGATAAATATTCTATTAATTTTTTATTATTAAAATGTATTTTCTTTATAATATTTCTGATTAAAATATACAACAGTCGACCGATCTGAAAAATAGTAGTAATTGAAATGTTTATTTTTAAACTTTTAATTATTTTCAAATTAAAGAGACTTTTCGTTAATTTTTCGATTCTTAGCCCTGTGGCATTACCTACTCTTTTTACAAAAGCATTTACACATTCATACACAAGAGGGCGCTCACACTTCTTGCCACGCTAGTTTGACGTTAACTCTCCAACTGATCAAAAGCGAGTAAAACAGCGAAGAACGTCCCACGTAAAGCGTTTTGATTGGATAATGTATTAATCACTCAGTGTGGAAGAAGAAACTTGCGCAAAAGAAAATAGTTCATAAATCTATAACTGCTACATTACCCTCTGCTTAAGCTTATAGCCTATATAAAAAACAAGATATGCTTTGTTTGTAAACAATTATTATCGATATAAAGCCAACGTCACACGAATGTGAGACGTACCTTTTGTTTTGGACAACATTCTGATATTCTTCATAGCAGGACGAATTCCAGTTAATAAGACAAACGCATTTTCGTAAGCTTCCACGCGAGACGTTGTTAAGCTTTGAGGGGTAGAGCGTAACATCGTGGTAGACTATGAGTCACGAAGACATAGAAGAAAAGACAAGAATAGAATGGGGTAACAATAATACGTGCGTATTGCACAACTTTTATTCTCGGACTGAAAATACAATTTTAAAAGAACAAATTTGGCGCCTAATTTTCATGTCACATGATACCTCTGCAACGCAGTAATTATAACATAGTGCGGTGATCAGGTCGATGGCTTATCACCACTTGGTTGAGTGGAACTATATTCAGTTGCCAATCCAACATACCTCCTTCAACTGATATATATTCGTAATGTTTTTTTTTTGTTTTAACACTTTTCACATTCATAGGCCTTAAAACAATATAAAAGTTTGTTTGTACATTTGCTGTGTCATCAATAGTTTTCAAAAGTTTTTCGTGTTTTTTTTTGTAATACCCTTTCACATTTATAGGCCTTAAAAAACACCTTTTTTTGTTTTAACTATTCAAAATAACCTGTTTTTTTGTTTTTTGTTTGTTTTCAGAGTCCCATTAGTAAGTGTCTGAATTTTTCATTTCTAAATCTATTTGCTGGTTTGGAAAATATATCGGCTATGTTTTCTTCACTTGCAACGTGAATTAACTCAAGCGTATTATTTTGTAATTCGTCTCTAATGAAATTAAATTGTTAGGATCGAGAGGGTGATGTTCTCGGACAATAAACGTGTTCAAAGTTGAATCAGGCAATGTTGCATGCAAAGACAGAGTAATAATTAATAAACAAAATGAAGTAGTTCAAATAACGTTTATTGAACGTGTGTGTACGTGGAATGATGAAGTGTGTGATGTATGCATGTGTGTCGATGGAAAAACAGTTCTTGAAAAAGGTATAAGAAGAAATGAATCCGGCGTGAGGAAAGTCTTTGAAAGCCGTACACAAAGAAAATGAGTTGAGAACTCTTACCGTTGTTTGACCACGTGCTGACGGAAAAAACGTGTGTTGGTAGTTGTTATGCTGATGGCATTTGAAGAGAAAAGCGTGAGACGAAGCGCTAGTGTATTAGCGTCGTTCTGTCGACCAGAGAAGAGAGAGAGAGAGAGAAAGAGAGAGAGAAAGAGAGAGAGAGACGGAGCGCTGGTGCCAGCGTTGTTCTGCCGAGGCTGGTCAGTGAAGAAGAGATGGATTTTCCGTTTGCAACGGTTTTTATAGTCAGAAGGGCAGATAACTCTGGTGTCGCTTTACAGTGCCACCTGTCGGTGAAAAAGCGACACCTACCAGCAAACCGGTGTAGTTATGTTTTGAAAAGAGGAGGTAACTGCTACAAGGACTCCCCCCCAGATTGAAAAATATTGAAAATATTATTCAATATGTACAGTTGTAGATTAGAAGCATTCTTTGTGGGTATGTCTGTTTTGCTGTTGAAGATTAGAAAAAGTAGTGTGCACGCTACTTATTTCTGTGTTTCCATCTGTATTGAATGATTGATCGCAAGTGTGTCTATGGAATTTAGTGTTTGTAACGCATGTGGATCTGCGTGTTGTTTGGGTCTGCATCAAGTTTGAGCGCAAGTGAGTTTGCGGTTGTTGGTGGCGTTGTTCATGTTGATTAGTCTGCGTGATGCGGAGCTGATGAACGAACGTTGAAGTCAGTGTTGTCCGGTGCTTGGGTCTGTGCGGTTGTTGATGAGTGAGCACAAGTGGGTCTGCGCGGTTGTTGATGAGTGAGCATAAGTGAGTCTGTGCAGTTGTTGATGAATGAGCACAAGTGAGTCTGTGCAGTTGATGAGTGAGCACAAGTGAGTCTGTGCAGTTGTTGATGAATGAGCACAAGTGAGTCTGTGCAGTTGTTGATGAATGAGCACAAGTGAGTCTGTGCAGTTGTTTATGAATGAGCACAAGTGAGTCTGTGCAGTTGTTGATGAATAAGCACAAGTGGGTCTGTGCAGTTGTTGATGAATGAGCACAAGTGAGTCTGTGCAGTTGTTGATGAATGAGCACAAGTGAGTCTGTGCAGTTGTTGATGAATGAGCACAAGTGAGTCTGTGCAGTTGTTTATGAATGAGCACAAGTGAGTCTGTGCAGTTGTTGATGAATAAGCACAAGTGGGTCTGTGCAGTTGTTGATGAATGACCACAAGTGAGTCTGTGCAGTTGTTGATGAATGAGCACAAGTTAGTCTGTGCAGTTGTTGAGTTTGTTCATGTTAATTAGTCCGTGTTGTGGAACTGATGAACAAACATCTAGTTGTTGAGATCGGTGGTACACTATGGTCAAAGTCAGATGCACAAATGTCTGCAAGTGAGTTAGCAGGTCCAGGTACAAGTGGGTCTGTACTGGTGTTGGTGCGCGTCGTTCGAGTTGATGTGTCCTCCAGTTGTTGAGTATTTAGTCGTGCTTGTGCAGTTGTACTCATTTTGAACTGGTGTGATTTCTTCCATAGTGTCGTCAGTGATGTCCGGAAATGTTTGGTGCTTGATGAATGTCCGGGAAGATGTGGTTGTTCAAGTTGATGTTTCCTCCTGTTTATCAACGAACGTCCAGTTGTTGAAGAGGGTTGGTAGCCCTTGAAGGGTGATGTTGGTGCTTGCTGAGCCTGACTTCTTACAACCAGTATTAAGTCTTGGGGCTTGGTGATGTTGTTCGTGTTTGGCATCGTGTGTTGCCTGTTTTGTAGTTTTCTTTTCTTTTATATATATATTTCCAACATGTTGGTAGAAGGGAAAAAGAAAAAAATGGAGCCGTAATTTATTTCACACACGGACTGACGTTTTTTGTTTTCGTTTTAGTTTGTTTGAATGTTAGTTTCCACGTAGAGAAAGAATGGCGGCTTCTCTTTCCTTTGTTGTTGAAAAGAAAGAAAAAAAATTCGTATTTTCTTTTTTTGTTGTTTGAATTTTCATTTCCACGTGGTTAGAGAAAAAGATAGCGGCTTCCCTTTTTGTTTAAACAGAAAATGAATTCGTATTTTCTTTTTTTGTTTGAATTTTCATTTCCACGTGGTTAGAGAAAAAAGATGGCGGCATTATTTTGAATTTTTTTTATCAACACGTGGTCACGAAAAAGATGGGCAGCGTGAGCGTTTGTTTTCTTTTGTTTTCTTTTTATCTCCACGTGTTCAAAACAAAATGGCGTCTTGTAAGGTCCCTTTGTTCGTCGAAAAAGAAGAAAAAAAGTTTGTCTTTTTCTTTGTATATATTTTTCCGACACGTGGGTGGAGAAAGAGAAGAAGAAAAAAATGAAATTGTAATTTGTTTTATACTCGGAGAGAGCCGAGAAATGTTTTTGTTTTTCTTTGTTTGGGTATTTCCACGTAGCCAGGAAGAAATGACGGCCTCTTTTCTTTTGTTTGTTTGTATATTTCTACAACGTGGGTAGAAAAAAGAAGGAAAAAGATGGGTGCGTAATTCGTTTCACCACGGAAGAAAAAACGAGAATTTTTTTTTGTTTGTTTTTGTTTTAGTACGAAATTAATTACTCCGCCACATACAACAAAGCTTGCACGTCGGGTCACCAATTGTTATGATTGAGAGGGTGATGTTCTCGGACAATAAACGTGTTCAAAGTTGAATCAGGCAATGTTGCATGCAAAGACAGAATAATAATTAATAAACAAAATGAAGTAGTTCAAATAACGTTTATTGAACGTGTGTGTACGTGGAATGATGAAGTGTGTGTTATGTATGCATGTGTGTCGATGGAAAAACAGTTCTTGAAAAAGGTATAAGAAGAAATGAATCCGGCGTGAGGAAAGTCTTTGAAAGCCGTACACAAAGAAAATGAGTTGAGAACTCTTACCGTTGTTTGACCACGTGCTGACGGAAAAAACGTGTGTTGGTAGTTGTTATGCTGATGGCATTTGAAGAGAAAAGCGTGAGACGAAGCGCTAGTGTATTAGCGTCGTTCTGTCGACCAGAGAAGAGAGAGAGAGAGAGAGAGAGAGAGAGAAACGGGGCGCTGGTGCCAGCGTTGTTCTGCCGAGGCTGGTCAGTGAAGAAGAGATGGATTTTCCGTTTGCAACGGTTTTTATAGTCAGAAGGGCAGATAACTCTGGTGTCGCTTTACAGTGCCACCTGTCGGTGAAAAAGCGACACCTACCGGCAAACCGGTGTAGTTATGTTTTGAAAGGAGGAGGTAACTGCTACAAAATATAATATCTATGTGTTTTGACCTTTGGTGATTTACAGGGATTTTTGCTAAGGTTATCGCGCTCTGATTATCGCAATATAATGAGAATGTATCGATTTTCTCGTTTAATAAATCTGTCATTAGTGTTTTTAGGTATTTTCCTTCCTGTGTGGCTGCACTGATTGACATATATTCAGCCTCGCAAGTAGATAACGCGACTGTGGACTGTTTTCGTGTTTTCCGCGAAATTAATGGCCCGTCGTCTGAGATTTTAAATCCATATCCAGTTATGCTTCGTATATCCTGTGAGTTTGTCCAATCTGTATCGCAAAAACCTATGATGTTTAAAGTACTTTTAGTCGGTTTGAATATTAATTGTTGATTGATTGTGGCTTTTATATATCTTAGGGCGTGTTTAGCTAACAGCATGTGATTTTCATATGGTTTATTCATATATTGTGATAGTTTTGTTACTATGAAACATAAGTGGCCTGGTGGCTGTCATTGCATATATTAAGCTTCCAACAATTTCTCTATATAGCTTTTCGTCTGCTAATTTCCTAGTTTCGTTACATAACTTATTAATATTATTTTCGCTAGGTGTGTATTTAGGTTTACAATATTTCATTCCAAATCTTTCTAATAATTTCTGAAGATATCGTTTTTGATGCATGTATATTCTTTTGTTTTCATATGTAAATTCTATGCCTAAAAATATTTGATTTTGCCTTGATTTGTCATTTAAAATTTTTCTTTTAGAATAGTTTTCGTATTTATCATATTTTCGTTACATTTTGCCGCTATTAGTATGTCATCTACCCATACAATAATGATTGTATATTTGTCATTATATTGTGTAGAAACACAAACGTCTGCCAATGATTGACTAAATTCGTTTTCGATTAGATGTGTGTGTAACAAATTATTCCAATTTCTACCACTTTATCTTAAACCATATAGTGTTTTTTTTAATTTATACACTAATTTACCGGTGTTGTTTTTATTTTCTATTTCAAATTCTTTTGCCTGTTCCATGTAAAGTAAAGTTAACAAATTTATCCGTGCGTTTAGATAGCTGATTTTACGTCTAATTTATGTATTTTTGGCACGTATTGCAGGGCCGGCGGGACAGTTATAAAAGTGTGTGTGTGTGTGGGGGGGGGGCTCTCCTAAAAAGTGTGGGGGGGGGGGCGGCCCGGCCCACATTGTGCCCAGAATGTCAAATATGGGAATAAATTCAATATATTGACTAAAAATGATCGTCCGATAGTGGGTGAGAGCTCGTTAGAAGCGGAATGGAATTCTCTTGGTAATAGAAAAAGAAAAATTCAAAATATTTAAATTTTTTCTCGTCTGGGCTCAAATTACCTTATTTGGGCAAATTGGGGAAAAATCACTGTTTGGGGCATATTTTGTTCTGGCTGGTGCCAGGGTACCGTCTGCTCATCGTCTGCAATATCCTAAGGGAGCTCAAGTAGTCCCTTAAGGAACTAATGATATCAATGCGCCCTGCGAGCTGGTTTGGCTAATCATCTCGCAGGGGCACTGATACGCAATACAAAGTAAATCTACTTTATGACCGTTACATCTGCACTGGAATTTGTAAGTAGCAAATACTGGTGCTTAAATATTAAAAATATCTAATGATGTCTTGTGCAGAGACATTTGACGAAGTTTGATACCACCCGGAAAAGAAATAGCACTGCTTCAAATCCAAATGTCGAGCTTCCCGAGGGGAATATTTGTCCGGCTTAGCACGTAGCGCGAACGATGGTCCATATAAATGACAAATTCACAATCCTCAGTTGCGCTTCACCAATGTTTAATTACTAATAGCCTGATCTTCACGTCCATTTACAAAGAATTATATACATCATGTATAGAATGTGACAGCAATTATGTGTCTGCAGGTTTAACGGCTTTCAGCTGACAGTCATTCAATGTAATCGTTCCTTCTTTTTTTTTGTTAAAAAATTGAGTTAAATGGGTAGGAAAATCTCGTTACATTAAGATGTATGTAAGATGTTAAATATCCCCTGTTACATTAAGATGTATGTAAGATGTTAAATATCCCCTGTTACATTAAGATGTATGTAAGATGTTAAATATCCCCTGTTACATTAAGATGTATGTAAGATGTTAAATATCCCCTGTTACATTAATATGTATGTAAGATGTTAAATATCCCCTGTTACATTAAGATGTATGTAAGATGTTAAATATCCCCTGTTACATTAAGATGTATGTAAGATGTTAAATATCCCCTGTTACATTAAGATGTATGTAAGATGTTAAATATCCCCTGTTACATTAAGATCTATGTAAGATGTTAAATATCCCCTGTTACATTAAGATCTATGTAAGAAGTTAAGAGAACACAAGTGTAAGAGTGAGATAAGACATACAAGAACAAAAAAAGTCATTTCTCGTTTTTTCTTGCCGTGTGTGAAACGAATTACGCACCCATCTTTTTCTTTTTTTCTACCCACGTGGTAGAAATATACAAGCAAAAAAAGAGAAGCCGCCATCTTTTTCCTGGTGACGTGGAGATTAAAAAAAAATGCAAAAATGCAAAAATGCCGCCATCCTTTTCCTGACCACGCGTTTATGGAAAAATTCAAAAAGATACCGCCATCTTTTCTCTGACCACGTGGAAATTAACACCCAAACAAAGAAAAACAAAAACATTTCTCAGTTTTCTCTCCGGGTGTAAAACAAATTACAACTTCATTTGTTCTCTTCTCTTTCTCCACCCACGTGTCGGAAAAATATATACAAAAAAAACAAACGAAAACGAACAATTTCTCCATTTTTCAGACGTTTTCAACAAATTTCAAAAGCACGTGGATTTCTCCCTACAACACTCATTCCGACACCACAGAAGACTCGAATACTCCATGTGACTATGCCCCACCAGAACAAAAGACAAGATCTGGTCGGAAAGTAACATTCCCACACAACTTCAAAACTTACATATATTATTAGTAACATACAAACAGTTTCAAAACTTTCTCAAAAAGACACTCGGACACAAACAAAATAATCTTCGAACTTCTATTCGTTCAACAACAACAGTAATGAGAACATTTTCACCGCACACAAATTGAGTCTTTTTCATCCAGCGAAAAAAATGTTATTTTCGTTAAGCTATATAAACTCTCTCAACTTTAAAAAGATAGACAGCTTTATGAACGAAGCCTAACTCTGGATTTTAACTGCAATCAATGACCGCGCAGACCCACTTGCGCTCACTCATTTTCACTCACCAACAACTGTGCAGACCCATTTGCGCTCACTCATAAACAACCACACAGACCCACTTTCGCTCGCTCATCACCTTCGACCAACCGTGCAAATTCATGTGCACCACAGACCTTACCAACAATACCGAACACTTACACACTTGTCTTTGACCACAACGCACCACTGATCTTGACAATTCAACGTTCGTTCATCAACTCCGCATCACGCAGACTAATCAATATGAACAACGCCACCAACAAGTGTAAATTCGCTTACACTCAACATTTTTCGACAGAGCAGACCCACTTTCGCTCAATCATTCAACCGCAGACTCACTTACACTCAATCATTTAACCGCAGACTCACTTGCGTTCAAACTTGATGCATACCCAATTGCATGCAAACAACACGCAGATCCACATGCGTTACAAACACTCAATTCCGCAGACGCACTTGCGATCAATCATTCAATACAGATGGAAAAACAGAAATAAGTAGCGTGCACACTACTTTTTCTAATCTTCAACAGCAAAACAGACATACACACAAAGAATGCTTCTCATCTACAACTGTACATATTGAATAATACTTTCAATATTTTTCAATCTGGGGGGAGTCCTTGTAGCAGTTACCTTCTCCTTTTAACCATAACTGCACCGGTTGGCCGTTAGGTGTCGCTTTTTCACCGACAGGTGGCGCTGAAAAGCGACACCAGAGTTATCTGCCCTTCTGATTATAACAACCGGTGTAAACGGAAAATCACTCTCTTCTCTATTCAATTGGCCTCGCTGAATGATGCTAAGACACCAGCGCTCCGTCAACACGTGTTCAACAACAGTAAGAGTTCTCAACTCATTTTCTTTGTATACGGTTTTCAAGGACTTTCCCACGCCGGACTCATTTCTTCACATACTCTTTTCAAGAACTGTTTTCTATCGACACATATATACACCACACACGTCATCATCCCACATACACACACGTTCAATAAACCTTATTTGAACTACCTCCTTTTGTTTGTTAATTATTACTCTGTTCTTGCATGCAACAATTGCTTGATTTTATGAACTCGCTTATAGTCGGGAACACGACCCGATTCTAACAGTCTCAGCCACGGTATTAGAATTTCTCATTGTGAAGGGTTTCCCCGTAAAACTCATAATTAGTAGAGGAAACATGGAAAATATTAAAGTTAATACCGAAGACAAACATTTTAGAGTGAAAACACATGTCATACATCTTTCATGAAAACAGATTCTTGATAAGCAATGCTGAAAAACACTTTCCAAAAGTGCAAAATGTTGCTTAAAAGATCAAATAGAAAATGCTTAATTGAAGTACATAATGATTTAATTGTTATACTGGTGAGATGTAGAAATAAATTATCTCAATATGGCCACCTTGCCTTAAAAGAACCTATTTTGGGCGGATTATGTGACCGTCTGGAATCTCTGTCGCCATCTTTACTCCAAACGCACACGACGAGATAAAAACAGATATAGCGGATGGTAGAATAAACAGTAAGAGATTGCTGGGACATCTTCAATTAGGAAATATGTTATTCTAAAATTAACATTGATACGAAATTAACATTCATTTGTTTTTTTATTTAATTACCTTCCTATTTTATCAATTTGATACGTTCCGGGTGTAGTATCTTACATTTAGAAACAACAACAATGTATCATAGTTACCTCCCTTACATTGTGTAATTATCTCCCTTTGTATATTTCTCTTGCATATATAAACGAATGCTGACGAAGATCGCTCTCTTGGAAGGTCTCGGAAGCGTAAACATCAATATGTCTCTCTCTCTCTCTCTCTCTCTCTTATTCATTCCACCTTTTCTGATTCGCATTGTATGTATAAGTATCTATTATGTCGCGAGCCGAATATTAATAGATTCACATAACAATTGACAAGCGAGAACATTATAAATGGCGACGAGAATTTTAAACAACTCACGTTTAAAAAAAAACACTTCGAATGAAAGTCGCTAGAAGGCGACAAGAATTTTAAACAAACTCATGTTTAAAAAAAAACAATTGACAAGCGAGAACATCATACCGAACTCTATTCTTCTCTCAAAGAGTACATTAACCCTAGACCAAGACAAAGGAGAAACATACGTTACTTACATAGGGTACCGGGGCAACTTCTGTTTTTTTTTACTGACATGGACTGACGACCTGGGCGTGCCAAGTTCGAATCCAGTCGATTTCATAATACCACATTCACTTAAAGATGTTGGCAACCATTACGTGGTCCCTCCTGCAAGAATGTAGACAACAGAATTTCTACAATTCTGATTAATACGAATTTACTTCACTTTTAGCGCGCGTACATCTGCCCAATAATTTGGGTCCTTGCATCAACTTGTCTCACACGCATCAACTTGTCTCACACGCATCTCGTCTTTGATTCGACTGAGACAGAAACATTTCACGTCTATTCAGCTTTAAACTACAAACGCGAGCTGCAAAACTCTCGCTCTGATGCAGACTTCTCTTCAGATAGAGTAAAAGCACTGAAAACATTCAAAACATCACCTTACTAGTTACTTCCACCCACCTATACCACGACGGGCAGGGAGCTTGCGCACGCCGAGTTTGTTCACCTTTCAAAGTATTGGGTTTAAATTTACCCTGGAAAAAAGTTCAATTCTCGCACGTGAAAATACAGTAACAATTGAATAAGTATTGAAATAGAAATATGGCAACGCATTTTGTGAGAGTTGGGGTAAGGGGTTGCGCATGTACGCACCACAATTCCGCCTCTTATCGTAAGGAAGTAAAGGCTTTTTGCGGGCGCTGGCTTCGAGGACTTTTGTTGCAATGCAAGCGAGCCGATAACAACCAAGGTTGGAAATCCGGTAATAAGAGTTGGATAAATCCGAACTGCCGTCTCGGGCTCTGTCGAGATGTAGTAAATTTAGACCAAGATAGTGGGTAAAGGGAAGCAGGAGTGGGAAGGCTCTCCGTGATTGATGTCGTGGGCTTTGTCACAAAGGGGTCCAGCTGTGGTCCTACTGGGTTGAGAGGCGGGGTCGAAGAGAGGCAGGAGAACAGCATGAAAGTGTATTTATAGTCTGACTCACGTGACACCTCAAGAAGTAAGGGTTCGGATGCCTGATAGCCAATCCAGGAGGCCCTTAAGGTGTATCCCACCCCTGCACGGTATCACTAAACTGTACCTCTTTCTGTGGGGCACCATTAAAATGCAGCACTCCTTGTCGTGGCGACATTAAAATGTACCGCAGGCTCTCCCGACGTCACCGACCTTGGCCGTTCCTGGTTTCCGGTTGGTCATTCGATACATGTCTGCACAAAAGGTTGCTGTACTGATGAAAATCGTCAGTGTTAAAAGGTCCTTCGATTACCACTCTGTGATTTGATCAAGAAGGTAATCGGCTGGCGCTGGTCTCCAAATTTTGTAGCTCTGAAGGGCCAATGCACTTTCAAGCAAAAAAAATAATGGACAAATTCGGATGTCTGTTTTTGTATATATGAATAATTATTAGGGCAAAATACAAGAATATGTGTGCTCAAAAACTTCTAACTGTTAACTTATACTGTCTGTGTTTTGGACTGGCAATATTACTAAGTTTGGCGACACCAACCCCAAGTCCGGGGGGTCTGTCTCCCACCGACGTGGATCCGATCGGTGAGCAAAGTCGAGTCTTTGAATGTCTGTTACACTTTTTTTTATTGAGTATTAAGTGTTGAGACTTGGCGGGACCTCGCCCCGCCTCCAATAGAATTCAATTCAATAACATTATTTACCGGTCGACTATGAATATAGCTACATTGTACAGAGATAACATTGCATGTATAAGCGAGGTTGCTGGTAATAAATTACTGTAGGTATTTTTTTAAATAAAAATATTTTCAAATTACATTAAAAACTGAAAATAGACAGAAACAAATGTTTAATTAAAGAACAGAAGTAACAAACATTACACAAAGTTATTTTATATCAAGATAATTGTAATTATTTAAAGACAATTTTTTCTTAGGTTTTCTAACATTCACTGTAAAATTTACTCATGTTTCCAGATTGAAATAATCTGTAGCAGTTACATGAGCGAACGATTTTGTATCAACGTACGTTAGCTTTTACTGAGATGGTAATTCGGCTTTGTTATTGCATAATCATTGCCTCTTTACTGCATAGGCGTATGACACGTTTACATGTATCGAGATTCATGCGCATCAACATATTTTGGCGTCAAAGACAATACACGACGTCAACTTCAGTTCGCAGTGTTTCTTCACGTCAGAAAGACACATATCCTGATATCGCTATGCTTTAGTTAAAAGCAGAAGAGATGCTGAACTCCAGGATACTACATAATCTAACCGACATGAATCAGCCTCTTGTACCATCTCTCTATTGTTCCTGCGTTCCCGTGAACAAATATTAACACCTATTTAGTTTTGGAGCCATTATGTATATCGAGGATATATAGTGACCCTTTAATTGTGTAACATTTCTATTTCAGTCGGATTCGGCCAAACGTACCAACTTTTTCAAATAAGTTCGTCATTCTGACGTTCTTCCTGATTTAAAACTAAAATAGACTCTTCCAACTAAAATTCTCTTATCAGATATTCAAATAAGTTACTGACCATGAAAAGGTTAAGAAAGTGTTAAATAATGAAAATGTACATTATGTACTCGCTGGCAAGTAGAGTAACATTAGAAAGATCATATAAAGCTGAATTGATCGAAGCTATTTTAATCACACAAAAATACATGTTAAAATAACCATTATTTTATTGTTTTAATTACCCATAATTTGCAATTTACGAACCAATTAGTATATCCCCTATTCTGACACCATTTTTTGTTAGTTTTTTGTTAATGAATGAGGAAAAACGAAGTGTATATGTCGGGACCAACATGGCTGACTCGTTTTATTAACAATCACTTCGACATATTACATTCCAGAAGGGGGAGATAACTCCCATCGGTACAGAATAATTGCTTACATAACAATTATCGATTCGGATTCTTTTTAAATTTTGACGTATTTAATTACAGATTTGTTGTTTTTAAATTAACATTAATGTTCGCATATATTTTCGGAAACGTAAAATACATTTGAGGGAGGGCGTATATTAAACGATTAGATCTTTCTAAATATTGTTTCCCAAACGTTTTCCATGTAATTGATTGAAAATTATGAGGCAACTAAAGAGACTGACGGACATGACTAAGCCACTAAGGGACTTGCTAAGCCAGTAAGACGCATTGTTTGGGATTTAACTCCATAAAGAAAGACCTGTGTTTAGCACCAATTCTATGTCTTAAATAAGACCGTAGAGTCTGCCGATGCTTCCTCCCCTGGGCTGGAACAACAGGTCATGAAAATACACCCTGTCGCCTGCTTCATAAGCAATGTCCGAGACCGAAACTCGTTATGCTTTAATAGAAAAGGAAGCCCTGGCAACAACATGGGCATGTGAACGTTTCTCTGACTACCTTGTTGGACTACACTTCACAGTAGAAACAGATCACAAGCCACTAGTGTCACTGCTAGGCGGCAAAGATTTCACTGAGCTACTGGCAAGGATACAGAGGTTTTAGGTACGTCTAATGAGGCATGGATATACCATTTGCTATGTTCCTGGTAAGGAACTATACACAGCCGATACTCTATCAAGAGCAGTACTCAGTGACGACCTCACTAAACAGGACAAAAACCTTAAGGAGGAAATGACGGCATTAATCCATGCCATAATGAAATCCTTACCTGCCACAGCAAAAAATGCCTAAGGAAGTTGGAGGAAGCCACCCAAACTTACAGGACCAGTAACTACATCTCACAATATGTAAAAAAACGGTTGGCCATCAATCGATCACGTTCCAGCAGCAGTCAAACCATATTGGGGCTACCATGGTAGTATCAGATGCAAGAACGGGCTACTGATGTATGGCAGGCATATCATAATTCCATCACTGTTGAGACCGACCATGATTGCCAAAATCCAGTCTGGTCACCAGGGAATAACCAGGTGCAGACAAAGAGCTTGCCCATCCATATGGTGGCCAGGATTATCTGACCAAATAAAAAGGGCTATAGAAAACTGTTCAAAATGAGCCGGGCTAAGATACCAACCCCCTCATGACAACTGAGCTTCCAACAATACCATTGTACACTCTAGCATCTAATCTGTTTGAATTGAATGGCCACAGCTATGATGTAGTTGTCGACTACTTCTCTAGGTACACAGAGGTGGCCATGCTTACATCTATAACCTTCAGAGCATATACAGGGAGGCTGAAGGCAATCTTTGCCAGACACAGAGTAATGGTCATCCTAAGAACTGACCCAGGAAGTCAATACACATCAAAAAGCTTTGCCAAATTTGCAGATGACTGGGGATTTCAGCACGTCACAAACAGCCCTCGCTACTCCTAAGCCAATGAAGAAGCAGAGGTAGGTGTAAAGATCATGAAAGTCTTCTTGAAGGAGGCAAAATACCTATATCATTCTTTGCTCGTCCATATAGAAACACCAATAGACTGCGGGTCCAGACCTAGTGAATTATTAATGAGTCAACGCTTAATGATGAACGTCCCAACTCATTCAAGTTTATTAAACCCAAAATGGCCCGATTTAAAATTCTTTAGACAAAGAAAAGAGAACCTAAAAGTTTAACAACAATTCACACACTGCCTATCACATAGCTACCCCACTCAAAACCGGTACATAAGTATGGGTCACAAGCTTAAACCTTTAAAACCCGGAAGGCACAGTTGTTGGAACAGTATCCACACCACACTTCTAGTTTCTAGAGACCAAAATGGAAGGGACAATGATCTGACGCAATCGATGAAACATTGTACCCAAACCACCCAACAAAATAGTCAAGAATCACGAATAATAGTCCCATGAAGACGTTCATCCACCAAGGGAAGAAACCGTGAAAACAGCATGCCCAATCCTCAATTCTCAAGACTACAGAAGAACCAGGTCTGGACGACAGTCAAGACCACCCATCAAGCTAAATCTAAAAAAAAAAAAAGAAATAAATTAAAAATAAATAAATAAATGAATAAAATTATAAAAGAGAGATCATATAGCATGGACACTACAAAAAACCAAAATCCTCAAAAAACCTATTAAAACAATAGACACGATAGAAGTTATCTCCCCCTTGAAGGTAACATCTCTCATCGAACGTTTATAAAATGAGACCGGCGAGTAAGCAATCTTGGTACCGACATTTGTCTTGCTTCATTTACTAACAAAACACCTAACAAAATAATAATGGTATCGAAAATATAAGATAGAATCACCGCTTTTACGTTAGTTTTATAGTTTTTAAATCTTTCTAAAATAAAGTTATTTTTAAGTAAAATAGTTTATTTAAAGATTAAATTATCGAAATGGGAACGAAACACATTGTTTATAATAATTACGAATTATAAATTTTCTCTTTTTAACATATAATTGTGGTAATTTTACAGGAAAACATAAAGGCTGTTCCCATTTGTGTTTACATGTGACATTAAAAGAATTAAGGAAAAATCGGTAACAACATATTCGGTAACAGAAAATTTTGGCGGGATAGGACAATTCGGTAACTATGAAATAAATATTGGTTGAAAATACTCTGAAATAATATTTATTTTAAAATATTTACTTTGTTGTTACTGTTCTTATATTATGTTTTCAAAGTTCAAATTAAGAGTGCACTTTTATGTCAATCAAAATAGGTTTACATAACTAGCCATTTGCTTTTATTCTCAATTTTTTCAACCAAATTAGTTAAAAAATAGGATTTTGAAAGTTAAATTTACTTTTCACAGCTACATTCGCCATTCAATTATTAACTGAAAAAATTTTTGGGGGAAAATATAAATAATGTTTGTTATAGTAATATTGATTTAATCTTTATTTAAAAAATTATTGAATGTAAAATCTTCCAAAATGTTCAATGCTTTAATACATGAGGATTTGTTAAGACTCAAAATTCTATTTGACAGTTTAACTACTTCTAAATTAAACCAAAATAAATTGTTTTTGACTAATTTTCCGACTGTATTTGCTTTAAAATCATTTATGTTGCCAATAGTTACATTGAAATCAAAATGCAATAGCTTAAAATATTAAAATAGCTTTTTAAAGATCCTATTTACAAAAAGTTATAATTACGAAATTAAATCAACTAGAATACATTTCAGTTTCTTCGGAAACACATCAGTTATATTAATCTTCATAAGAACTGTTCAGAATGTGGGTTTGGGGGCTAGACTCCCTTTCCTTATAGTTGTAAATCATCTGGCTCCAGTAAATCCAGTGGTGAGTATGAAGGACAAAGGTTCAGTATGAAGCCATCTGGTGATTATAAAAAAACTGGCTGATGGTCAGTTGATAAAGTGGATTTATGGTTGATGGTCATCGACTTAGATTTTTCGCTTGGATCCGTGGGTAAATGGTAATGTGTTTCTGGCTGTACAAGGGGTGTACATGTCAATTGATGATGGGACATTTCAGTATATACCTTTCGGTTTCTATAAAGGCTGGTATTACCGATCTCATATAGTATAGCTCCGTTTCATCGAAAATCTTACTTTTTATGCGGTCTCTCCAGTGTGTGTGCATATATGTTTTTTCTTACTAGTATTATTTGAAAATGCTGAACCGCATACTTCACAAAAATAAGGTTTCTCTCCAGTATGTATCCGCATGTGTTTTATCTTATTGGAACTATTTGAAAATGCTGACCCACATACGTCACAAGAATGAGGTTTCTCTCCAGTATGTGTTCGCATATGTATTTTTAGGGTGGAACTGTGTGAGACTGCCAACCCACAGTCTTCACAAGTATAAGGTTTCTCTCCAGTGTGGGTACGCACGTGTGTTTGTAAATTTGTCTTTCTAATAAATGCTAAGCCACATACTTCACAAGAATAAGGTTTTTCTCCAGTGTGCGTCCGAAGGTGATTTTTCATAGCAGAACTATTGGAAAATGCGGACCCACATACTTCACAAGAATGAGGTTTTTCTCCAGTATGTGTTCGCATATGTTTTTTTAAAGTAGAACTGTGTGAAAATACCATCCCACAGTCTTCACAAGGATAAGGTTTCTCTCCAGTATGTGTTCGCATATGTGTCTTTAAAACAGACTTATCTGAAAATGCCAATCTGCAGACTTTACATGTATACGGTTTCTCTCCAGTATGTATTCGCATGTGTGTCTTTAAAACAGACTTTTCTGAAAATGCCAGAACGCAGAATTCACAAGAATAAGGTTTCTCTCCAGTGTGTATTCGCACGTGTCTTTGTAAAATATAATTCCTTGAAAATGATGATCCACATACTTCACAAGAATAAGGTTTCTCTCCAGTGTGTCTTTGCATGTGTCTTTGTAAAATATAATTCCTTGAAAATGATGACCCACATACTTTACAAGAATAAGGTTTCTCTCCAGTGTGTCCTCGTATGTGTAGTTGTAACATATAATTCCTTGAAAATGATGACCCACATACTTCACAAGAATAAGGTTTCTCTCCAGTGTGTGTTTGCATGTGTCTTTGTAAAATATAATTTTTTGAAAATGTTGACCCACAAACTTCACAAGAATAAGGTTTTTCGCTAGTACTTCCTTTCATGTTATTTACTAAATAATAGAATGTTTTAAACGTCACTTTTTCTAAACAAATATTTGCATATATCACAATAAAGCTTCCTTCAAGTATATCTTAGCATATATTCTATAATTAGGAATGTGGACATACTCTATTCCAAAGAATAAAATATATTTCCTCCTATTTCCTTTTGATTAGATGGATCCATTTATGCTCCACTGTAGCTGTTATCTGTAAATGAAGAATGAGTCTTATTAAATGAATCATCATAGAAAGATAACTCATATATGCATTAAAATAAAGTTTTGTCACTTTTGACAAAACTAAAAACATTAAATTTATAATAACATAATATATATTCATTGACACACCGCAACAATACAAAACTTTTCACTTGGTATGCATACATTACACAAGATTACTGAGCAGTGTACCCAGGTGTGGGTAAAACACATGTGTCAAATTAATAAATTGATTTCATACTTTGTTATTTGTCTAGCTGAATAAATTTCTCATTGAACAAAAAATAGCTCAATAGCTCGAGTGGAAGTAATTTACAATTATTGAACAAAGATTTGAAATTGGCTGAAACGTTGTGAAAATAACACTTAAGATGAGAACAGTAGTTCGAATAATCCAAATTATGCCATATATCCAATTTGTTGCTAAGTTTGCTGGGAAAATCCTGGATCATTCTATCGCTCCAGAAAGTACCTGGCTCCTTATACAATTCTCTATCTGCGTAAGAGTCAGATATAACCTAAGATTGGCTACTGCTGCCACAAATGTGCAATGTTGCATGTGCTTGTTTTGAGTTGTATGGAACAAGAGGGCAGGTTGAATCTGTCGAGATACAGCAACTAATCTGTCTCAAGTAGGCACAGGTAGATATGCACACTTGCCAGTTGCAAACCCAGTTGAAAACAGATCCAAACGTGGTTGGTCTGAGGCCATTTGCTGAAGTTGATGACAGATAATTGATTGAGAGGCAAGACAATACACATGCCACTGCATTCAGTTCAACCACTGATGAATTGCCAAACGAAATCCAAGGAAAGTGAATATTTGACCTAAAATGCAGTGTTAATATAAGTAGATGATGTCAATATAGATCACAAATTTATGAGCCTCAATTGAATGCTGAAAGTGATTCACTCTGGCACATAGCTAGGAGTTTATGACCTCATGTGCAGTAAAAAGTTTTAGCTGGTTTTAGCTGTCTCTAAAACTATGCGAGAGGTTGTAATTATTTTTAGTCTCGTTGTAGCAACACCGCACCTACAGCTCTTCCCGATGCATCAACAACTAGTGTACATATCCAAATACAGTTGTCTTCATTTTGTTGACTTGTGTTCAGCCAAATCTGATCGTCTTGTTTTCATGTTACATAACAAGTTGGAAACAACGGACAAAAGATCCCCATGTCTGTAATAATTTAGCAGTGTTAATTTCCACCTGGTACTGCTGCAAATGTTCAAACAGTAGGCAAAAATGTGACATGTACCTCGAGTAAAACACTTGATATGAGAATGTTGTCTACGTAATTATAGACAAAGTCCAGATCTTCCAGTACTTCATGTATGGAATTTTGGTTGGTACTAGCGACGTTTCACAAACCGAAAGCCATAGTAAAAATTCAACTCTTTCAAATGTTGCATCTGTTTTGGGTGTCAGCTGGATTAATGGAATTAGATGGTAAGCCATAACTAAATCTAGTTTTGAGAAGATTTTACAACTGTCATGGCGCTCAATCGTCAAACGTCCCTAATAGACTTTATCAATTGTCCTTCATCTAAGGGTCATCAAGAATTTTCATACAAATCTAAATACAGGGATAGAATATATTGCATTTCAAGTTTGTGTTTAAATTTTAAACTGGACATTACAAACTGAACTGAGAAAACATTTTCCTGTTTTTGTTGTTGTTTTTTTACAAGGTGCTGAGGTAAAGGTACAGAATAGTTAAAAAAAAGGCCCACACCTGGTAAGAACAGGTTTCTAAACAATAAGGTTATTATTTAGAAACCCATTCTTAACATGAAATGAAAGAAAAGGAAATATTGTGTTGTAAAGTAATAAAAAATACCGAAATTTTGGGATCATTAATTACCATTTAAAAAAGACTCACACCTGGTAAGAACAGGTTTCTAAACAATAAGGTTATTATTTAGAAACCCATTCTTAACATGAAATGAAAGAAAAGGAAATATTGTGTTGTAAAGTAATAAAAAATACCGAAATTTTGGGATAATTAATTACCATTTAAAAAAGACCCACACCTGGTAAGAACAGGTTTCTAAACAATAAGGTTATTATTTAGAAACCCATTCTTAACATGAAATGAAAGAAAAGGAAATATTGTGTTGTACAGTAATAAAAAATACCGGAATTTTGGGATCATTAATTACCATTAAAAAAAGGGCCCACACCTGGTAAGAACAGGTTTCTAAACAAAAGTTTCGGCAAAAGTGCATTATAGTCAACAATGAAAATAGAGATGAAAAAAACCCCAAATATACGATAAAAAAACTTTTACCAAACGCAAGAACATTTAATTTTCTATCGAACTGCACATTTTTTTCAGTGTTTTTTCAAGATTATGAAACAAAATCTTAAAAAGAATAAACTTGCAAAAAGTTTTAAAACTATGCAGGTGGATAGAAAATTAAATTTTCTTGCGTTTGGTAAAAGTTATTTGTTGTATATTTGTTTTTGCATTGTTAACTATACTACACTTTCGCCTATTTTTCTGTAAATATTGGAAATTTCGTTACAATTCAGTAATTTCCTTTATTTTGTGTGATGTTTTAAAAATCCGTTGCCGATTCCTTATTTTACATGAAAATATATTTTCTGTTAACTCAATTTTCAAGAAATAGTCGATAAATATCTGTTCCAAATGTTGTGGAAACAGTATTTGTTGACTATTTCTTGAAAATCAAGTTAACAGCAAAAAGGGTCTCCGGCAAATTTTGGAGCAGAGACCAAACTATTTTGAAAAAATGATAACATCCATCATAGTTTTATCAGATTATTAAAATGATATAAAAACACATTAAAATGATATAAAACACATTAAAATGACATAAAAATCACATTAAAATACTTTAAAACATAAAAGAAAACTATCCAGGTAGGGACAAAAGTAACTTTGGTAACATTTATTTATTGCCTATTTGTTTCTTTCACGCTTTTTTGTAAACTATTATAAAACAACTGTGAGAAAAATAAGTTAAATGACTTATGTGTCATTGGCTTGCTCAACGTCTAAACATAGTAACGATCCTGACTTTGTTTTTATAACTTCTATCGAAAGGGATAATTTGCATATCTGTCAATTACTGGTTATTTACAAGCATTACTCCCTTCTGAGGGGTAGTGTTATTTGGAAAGTTCTGGCGACTGTTACATTTCGTAAGAATTCTATTGATTGTTTCATTTTTTTTAGAGTTCTTGCGAGCAAGGTTATAAGCTTTTGTGGTACTTAACTCCTGACAGCACTGGGGTCGCGATTTAGCTATATTTCGCTACTTTTTACACCTAACCCAACTCTGATCAACAAACTACCAGTTAAAGTCAAGATTGTCTGCTATTTTTGACTTCCGGTTTCTGCTCCACAGACGGGACCAGAGTGAAAACTCAGATAAGATCTCTACTGACTAAGTTAACGTGAAAGCTCCCCTGTCCCCATGTTAAACATGGCCTTCTTAATAATAACGTTATTATTTAGAAAGCCATCCTTTATATGGGTAATGGGGATCTTTTTTTTTTTTAACTATTTTGAACTTTCACCAATTATTTTTTTAAAGACAATATATTTTTATTATAAAATATGTGGTGCTTATCGAGATAAGGTCACATGAAAAACAGGTGAAGATTGCAGTTCCAGATAAATTACACGGAATACTTTCTGATATACTTATGCATCAAACAAAAATAGGTATCTACACCAAAAATTATCAAGTAGAATTTTAATTAAAATAAAAATCAGTCTTAGCAAATGTTATGGATATGCCATCGATTACAGTGAAAAAGAAAACACGGAAAACAGGGGACGTAACTCAGTATGTCATATTCACACGTAATAAATCAATAGCGTTTGGCAAAATACGACCAAACTTATTTTTAATTCTTATTCAAAATCTATTCAATAATTTTTCCTGCATGTACTAATTATTGCCTAATACGTAAGTATAAACAAGAGTTTTTATTTGGAATTGCGTTTACCATACGTGACCTCATCTTGATAAGCACGAATATTTTATTTAACATAAAATCTGATTGGAAAAGAGACCAATTCGTTTGATTATTTGCTAAAAAAAATCTTAACAAATCTATTATTATTATAACATATTTTATTAAAAATAAAAAAAATTCTGACGGACAGACGAATTGGTAGTAATTTTATTCCCAAAACTCTATGTGGAGGGGGGATGGAATTCTGGGTGGGAATCTGCAACTGCATTTCTGGCTGATAGGTACGTGCAAAAATGGCGCCTTCTTGTACGGACTATGCTTATTAAAAAGCGCTTATCATTAATTATTTAATTAGTTTTCGTGTAAACTTTGATTGTGTTTGAAAGATAAATGCCTAAACTTAATCTCTAAACGAAAAAAACTGCATATTTACGTGTGAAAAATAAATTATAATAAATATGTAATTACGAAGGTCAAAAACCCCAAAAATTCAATGAATTTTGAACATTTGAAAAAATTACTTGTAAAAATCCCTTAAAAGATAAATATAAGTTTTTGAGAACTATTTCAAAGCTTATTATTAAATTAAAGTCATAAAACACTGAATTAAAAAAAAAAAACCACGTTTGACTAAAAATTAGCAAAATTATCCCTTCAAATGTGATAAATGAGAATAATCCGCCATAACTTCATCGGAAAAGGACTTTGTTTACAAATTGATTATCGCTATGCAAAATATATAGAAGACAAAAATGTCATAATTTATCATTTTTAACTTTATATATAAAAATGTAATAATAGTTTATAGAAGTTGAAAAATTATTATCCATTAATTTCTTTATTCGTTTTAAGATTATAAACAAATTGAAGTACCCTTATTTTGTTATAATAAAAAAGGAAATGCTTATTTAATTATTTGTGAGTGTACGCAATTATTTTTAACTGAAAACTTTCAGTTTTTAATTTCGTAATACTCTGAAATTATTGATGACGTCCGTTTACAAACGTTTTCCTTAGAATTTGAAATAAAACTATTTTTTAAATGTTAAAAATATTTTTACGTTACGAACTGCGTCAATGTTATCATTTTTTTTTACATGATTTGAAACTTTAGTTACTCGATTTATTCTTAACGCGTCGTAACGATAAATTACATTGATTCTTTTAAAAATAAAGTGTTTTTATTTTTTTATTTTAAGTGTGAAAAAGTAAATAAAAGTCAATGACTACACTGACAATTAATTCATTGAAAAAAAAAGTTAAAACAGTTATTTATTGATAAACAGAATTACAAATTTGAAAGAAAATGTCATGTTTGAATTCTCTTTATTTATTAATAAATAATTGTTTTTAACTTAAATATTTATTAATGAAAAAAAGACAAAACAAATACAAATATTTCCAAATAATTGACGATGAATTGTGAAATGAACGAAATTGTTGAATCTCTAAAAAAAAAAAAATTGAGTGCGGTGTAAAAATGAGTGATTGTTGGAAGGCTAATCCCACCTGGTTATTACAGAACGGGGCTACCATACTAATGAAAGTGCATCGTTAGTAGAAATTATTCAATTCTTTAAATTCTTTTTTTCGTTAAGTTCCTGGATCTCAAATTTGTTAATTTTTGGTTTATTTTCAAGATTATAAAACAAATTTCTTGCGCTGATGATGCCACGTTCATCTATGAAAGAGAAATATAATTATGTCGCATTTTTTATTTTTCCAAAAACTCTAATCATTAAAATCACATGAAATATTTTTTGCAATTATATTATTTTTTGGTGAAAATATTGAATTAAACAATGCTTTATTCAATAATAATATCTCTAATTCAAAAAATTATTTTTTCTTCGAGTTATAGTGATTTTATTAACACGATATTTACTGGCCTTTTTCGTAATATATACGAAATATTTTGAAAAAAAATTTAATTGTTAACATCTACGATGCTTTATTTACATAATCAACATTAAAAAAATCATGCATTTTTTTTATTAATATATAAAAATATAACTTTAGTAAAGGTGTATTTTCTTTTTAAAAAATAATACATTTTCACTAAGATTTAAATGAAAATAATGGTTTCATTATATTCCGTGATTGTTGATTAATAAATATTGAAAATTTCAGTAAAATTGGTTGATTTCCTGAATTTTAGTGTATTTCTAAGTGAAGGGGGGTCTAAATATTTCCAAAACAACATTGAAAGAAAAATTATTCCGTTGCTCAAAAACATTATTTCTTGAAAAAAAAAAAGAAAGATTATTCTATTTTATTTATTATTTTCAATCAAATAAATTATTTTTCAAATAGTCTGTATTATTTTAATTATTATAATATGATGAAAGAAAAGTCTGAAATTAATATGAAAAAAAGAAAAGTCTGAAATTAATATGAAAAAAAAAATTGTTGTATCACTTTCAGGCATCCGTAGACACTTTCTTCAACCATTTTCCACCGGAAGCCAGCTTATACCCCTGTTATGCCCATTCGCCATAAAAAAAGTCGCATAAACAAAAGTAATTTATGAAAATCGCATAAACAAAAACTTTTTTTTCAATTACGGCCATCCGTAGTGGACGTGACGTCATAAATTTAACCGTAAGCCACGTTCACATAAAAATCTAAAAAAGCACCGCAATGTAATTCAATTAATACTCACATTTCGTTTAACAAGCTGCTTTCGAATGACTTAACTGCTTTCATGAAAGAAAAAATTATTGACAACTAACTATGTTGACAGCTGAAAGGCCAAATCCAAGATGGCGACCGGAAAACAAGGTTCGCAAAAAATTTTAAAAGGCGGAATTTAAACGACTCATTTCGAAACATGGCCGATCTTTGATTAATCTTACAGATAAAATTATTATTTTTATATTTATCTCAATTTTTGTCATATTTTGGTTTAAATGAAGCTCAGTACTTTTTTGTGACTTCCGGTAAGCGTGTAATGCCTTGATTGGCGGTGAATGCCCTGAAAATGTCCCTCGTGATTAATGTTATGTTAAAAATACTTTAACATAGTCGGAACTTTTTTTTTGACACGCATTTATTTTATAATAGACAGTCTATGAAGGGTTCCTATCTTCGAAATACTTAAATGAGATCTATGTTTGTCAGAAATTATGTATTGTTAATATCAGAAAAAATGTATTTTTAATGAATAATATTATAATATATAATTTTTTTGGTAAAATTAGAGTTCTGTTTTTTTTTTTTTTAAATTACGAATTCCGGTTAACTACTGATTATCGAGTATTTTTCTCGCAGAAAAATTAACAATTCGGTTGATTTTTTGTTTATTAAGTAATTAAAAAGCTGATTATTTGTTTAAAAAAATTCTTAATCAAATATTTATAAATTCTGAAATATAAAAAAAAACGTCGTTTAATTATTTGTATTGTTTGTATTATATTTGTTAATTTGTATTATTTTATAAAATTACATAATTAATAAAATATATAAACCCAATCTGAGTATTTTAGGTACGTGCAAAAATGGCGGCTTCTTGTACAAACTATGCTTATTAAAAAGCGCTTATCATTAATTATTTAATTAGTTTCCGTGTAAACTTTGATTCTGTTTGAAAGATAAATGCCTAAACTTAATCACTAAACGAAAAAAACTGCATATTTACGTGTGAAAAATAAATTATAATAAATATGTAATTACGACGGTTAAAACCCCCCAAAAATTCAATGAATTTTGAACTTTGAAAAAATTACTTGTAAAAATCCATTAAAAGAGAAATATAAGCTTTTGGAAACTATTTCAAAGCTAATTATTAAATTAAAGTCATAAGACACTGAATTTTAAAAAAATCCCACGTTTGACTAAAAATTAGCAAAATTATCCCTTAAAATGTGATAAATGAGAATAATCCGCCATAACTTCATCGGAAAAGGACTTTGTTTACAAATTTACTATCGCTTTGCAAAATATATAGAAGAAAAAAATGTCATAATTTATCATTTTTAACTTTATATATAAAGATGTAATAATAGTTTATAGAAGTTGAAAAATTATTATCCATTAATTTCTTTATTCTTTTTAAGGTTATAAACAAATTTAAGTACCCTTATTTTGTTATAATAAAAAAGGAAATGCTTATTTAATTATTTGTGAGTGTACGCAATTATTTTTAACTGAAAAGGTTCAGTTTTAATTTCGTAATACTCTGAAATTATTGATGACGTCTGTTTACCAATGTTTTTCCTTAGAATTTGAAATAAAACTATTTTTTAAATGTTAAACATATTTTTACGTTACGAACTGCGTCAATTTTATCAATTTTTTTTTACATGATTTGAAACTTTAGTTACTCGATTTATTCTTAACGTGTCGTAACGATAAATTACATTGATTCTTTTAAAAATAAAGTGTTTTTATTTTTTTATTTTAAGTGTGAAAAAGTAAATAAAAGTCAATGACAACACTGACAATTTATTCATTGAAAAAAAGTTAAAACAGTTATTTATTGATAAACAGAATTCAATTTTGAAAGAAAATGTCATGTTTGAATTCTCTTTATTTATTAATAAATAATTGTTTTAACTTAAATATTTATTAATGAAAAAAAGACAAAACAAATACAAATATTTCCAAATAATTGACGATGAATTGTGAAATAAACGAAATTGTTGAATCTCTAAAAAAAACAATTGAGTGCGGTGTAAAAATGAGTGATTGTTGGAAGGCTAATCCCACCTGGTTATTACAGAACGGGGCTACCATACCAATGAAAGTTCATCGTTAGTAGAAATTATTCAATTCTTTAAATTCTTTTTTTCGTTAAGTTCCTGGATCTCAAATTTGTTAATTTTTGGTTTATTTTCAAGATTATAAAAAAAATTTATTGCGCTGATGATGCCACGTTCATGTATGAAAGAGAAATATAATTATGTCGCATTTTTTATTTTTCCAAAAACTCTAATCATTAAAATCACATGAAATATTTTTTGCAAGTATATTATTTTTTTGGTGAAAATATTGATTAAACAATGCTTTATTCAATAATTATATCGCTAATTCAAAAAATTAATTTTTCTTCGAGTTATAGTGATTTTATTAACACGGTATTTACTGGCCTTTTTCGTAATATATACGAAATATTTTGAAAAAAAAATTAATTGTTAACATCTACGATGCTTTATTTACATAAGCAACATTTTAAAAGTCATGCATTTTTTTTATTCATATCTAAAAATATAACTTTAGTAAAGGTGTATTTTCTTTTTAAAAAATAATACTTTTTCACTAAAATTTAAAAAAAAATGGTTTCATTATATTCCGTGATTGTTGATTAATAAATATTGAAAATTTCAGTAAAATTGGTTGATTTCCTGAATTTTAGTGTATTTCTAAGTGAAGGGGGGGGGGGGGGTCAAAATGTTTTTTTTAATTTTGGGAATCGGCCATTGATTTTGCACGTACCTAGAGTATTTGCTTAAACTATAATCATTTTCAGGGCAGTCCCCGCTAATCAAGCCATTACGCACTTAACGGAAGTCACAAAAAAAGTGCTAAGCTTTTTTCTAACCCATATTTTAATAGTAAAAATATAAAAGATGACAGAAAACAAGTCTTTTGAATTGATGTTATGTGATATCATGTTACAGCAGCAGACACGATCGTGACGTCAGGTGTTAGTGCTAAGCCGTAACTTAATTGCGAGCGAGAATTACGTCTTACACTTTGGGACAAGCGAGGCATGTCGAAAAGTCAGGATGTTGTAATGAATGATTTTTTTTAAGTTAAAAAAAAATAAAAAAATAAATTGCAGGGAATTTTTTACTTTACTCCGCAGAGTCGTGAACGGGGTAAAAAAAACGAACGAGAAAGTGTTTAAAAACATAAATATGCAACAAGTAAAGGCGACCTACGTCGAGAATAGATATTTTCCTACGTAGCTATGACATTTGTTTGTATTTTTACGTAGTAAACATGGGTTTTTATTAGATGTAAAAAAAAATTCTTGTTTTTTTTTGCACAAAAAAAATGTCGGTCGGTCGTTATTCTCTTACATACACCCCCACACCCCACCCCACGACCGCCATCTTGGATTTCGGTGTGACGAACAATTTAATTTCTAATAAATAGCACTTCGAACGGGTTAAAAATACAAACAAATGCCACAGGTAAGTTTGAAAATAACTTTTATCGCCTACAGTTACTTTTATTTGTTGTATATTTGTTTTTTGAGCGTTTTTAGTCTGCTGAGTAAAGTAAAAGAAACCCTAAATTGCATTTAAAAAAAGAAAAGAAATAGACACGATCCGATTTATAGTAAAACTATACTTTATTTAATACTAGCAGGACTACATGTCCCGGCGTTGCCCGGGGTGAGAGTATATAAAAGAATTATTTAACTGTGAAATGAAATTAAAATGAGCGCCCACTGTCAGGCCATTTAGAGGTAATATGGTTTGATGCTGGATGTATGTATCTGTGTCTTAACTAAGCGTATATAATTATAATATTTAAATTTTGTGGTGTTTGTGTTGAGGGGGTATGGTTTCCTTCACTAAAATTAAGTGCGGAAACAGTATTTCTTTATTTTTTTGTATATTCTGTGTGCCATACTACATATGAATGCTACTACGCTACCAATAACTCTAAGTCGGGGGGGGGGGTGTTGCCAGTTGGTATTAGGGTTATTGGTAAGTCATTTTTTTTACTGCATTTAATAAATGAAACACCAGTAGCAACTGATGAGGCGGCCGTTTTGTATTTTTTACTGTGTGCGAAGGAGTGGCTATCGATGAAATCTTATATTGAAATAAAAAAGCTATAAACCGTTTCTGAACTTTAAAACCATGCAGGTCGGTGGAAAAGTAAATTAAATTACGTTTGTTAGCACTTATTTGTTGTAACATTTAAAAAGAAATTAAAACTAAAAGTGCTGATGAAACGTTTGGAAAATAATGCCGAAATGTATTTCACTCTGAATAATTTATGTAACTGAAATAGGATTGAACAAAACGATTGTTTTTTCGCTATAAAACCAAAGAGACACAGTATTATTCCTGAGATAGTATTGACGATAGGCAATTTTTTTTTAATCCCCATTCATATAGAAAATTCCGTGATTGTCTGCCCTTGTGGCGAATGTAATTGTTCAATAAGGAAAACAAATACAATCACTAGAATTGCTAAACTGCATTAGTCTGAAAGTTTGTTAGTGTGTAAACTATGACGATGTGATAGTAAATAAGTACTTTAAATGTATTTAAATAAATGGTATTTCGGCCTTCGTAAATATTTTGAATGTTTACAATTACATTTCCGTTTTGTGTATTTTTTAGTTAAAAGGGGGAGCTTTTTTTCTCCCCTACATTACAATGAAGTGAGGAAAAACTATTTCTATTTTTATTATGTCCTGTTAACCATACTACACATGAATGCCACTACCCTACGAATAACTGTAAGTCCTGTGGTGTTGCCAGTCGGACTTAGGGTTAGTGGTAAGTCATTTTTTAACTGTGTTTAATGAATGAAACACCAGTAGCAACTGGTGGGTCGACCATTTAAGATGTTTTACTGTCTTCGAAGGAGTGAATGTCGACGAAATGTTATATTAAAAAAAACTATAAAACATTTTGATAGGATTAAAAGTATGTAGGTCAGTAGAAAAGTAAATTTTATAGCGTTAATTAGCACTTATTTGTTGTAACATAAAAAAATAGAAGTGAAAACAAAAAATGCCGCTGAAAATTTTGTCGATATAGAAAAGTTTTGAAAATAATGCCAAAATCTACTTCACTCTGAATAATTTACGTGACTGAAATAAGATTTAACAAAAGGAATTGCTAAACTGAAATGGTGTCAAATTTTTATGTGGGGTAAACTATGACGGTGTGATTTTAAAGATTTGTAGTGACGGCACGGAAGGAGACAGTCGTCACACCGAGGCGCGAACCCACGCCCATTAAATTACGAGACTGAGAGGGTTGCATTATGCAAATCAGGTGTGGCAAAGAAGGCTACATAAAAGGCGGTGTTTTTTGGATCGGGGCGAGTCGAGTAGAGAACGTCAGGAAGTTCGCATGCATTGGGAGAATACGGAAGAAAAAGAAGGAAAAACGTGTTGCACGGAATAGAAAAACGAACACAATTCACAACCTACTATGACAAGATTTGCTGTAAATGTATTTAAATAAATGGTATTTCAGTCTTCCGAATTATTTTGACTGTTAACACGTAATCGCCTATAAAAGCAGAATTTTTAGTTTTACGAAAATAAATTCGCCGAAATCTGAAGAAATCGAAAACAGAAATATGTCCGTCAACCACCAATTAGACTGAATGTTAAAATTGTCTAAATAAAGTTTTTAGTAGTAAAAGATTTATTGTTTATTTTTAAGACTCTTACTCTAAGTAACATAAATACTCCGTTCTGTGTTTTGAAAGTGTTAAACATTGATGAAGGCATCACCATGTGCGTGGACTAGAAAAAGAAAGAAAGTCTTCAGTTTAGTATTATTTGTAATGAAAGAAGAAAGCATTAGAATAAGTATTTGGACGAAGTAAATAATCATTAGTCTAAAGTGATCTTTTTAAAAAGTGGAAAAAAACTTATGATGTATTTATTATTGTCGCCATTTTGTCAGAATGGATTATTCTTGTTTGAGTGTTCGTTTTTAAACTCCTTTGTCTATTAGCAAGGCGAGTAAGTACCACCACAAAGACTTCCAGATGAACCAGGTGATTGACATTGTTTCCTGACTAGGATAATGACCACCGTCCTATCACCTCTTTCTCTATAACTGGTCAACTTGGTAACGCTTGTGTGCCACCTACTTTTACACAACTAGTCTGGGACGCTCTTGTCTGACAGGTTGAGGGTACAAGTTTGACAGCTTGTCTAGCTGCGATTTCCGATTGGCAGTACAGGAGCCCTAACTCTTATGTAATGCTAGGGGCGGATGCTTTATCAAAAGTTGTATAATATCGGGATAAATGTAGTGCCACGTCGCGAATGAAAGGGGACACTGCACTTATCTCCGGTGGTCTTTTCCGAGGCCACAACCCAATAGATAGAGGATAATAGTTTACTAGGAAATGTTGGAGCCTCATCTGCCGCTTGGGAGCTGCATAGAAACCTTTGACTCAGAGCCGACCATCCGTCTCACCTAACCAAGTCGCATCCCACCTAGTATCTATTGCAAAAGCAACTCAAGGCAAACACACCAGAAGGGCAATTACAGTTGAGCTCAAATTACACCGGAAAACGTACACTGAGGAAAGGAACCCAGAACCTATTGAGAATGCAGAATTGGAGAAAGTCCTGCAGGGCCTAAAATGTGGGAAGGCAGCAGGATATGACAACATATCACCTGAGCTCATGAAACATTTCGGCCCCCAAGCCCTGACCTGGCTGACTCAATTCTACACCAAGATCCTACAGACTAACCTGATCCCAAAGAAATGGCGAACAGCAAAAGTCATTGCTATATTAAAACCTGACAAAGACCCCAAACAACCAGCAAGCTATCGTCCAATCTCTCTACTCTGTGTTCTCCACAAAATACTGGATCGCCTTATACTCCAACGTATATCCCCAGGAGTAGAAGACATTCTGTGCGTGGATCAGGCAGGTTTCCGGAAGGACCGCAGCACAGGAGAGCAAGTATTGGCCCTAACCACCTTAATCGAAAATAGTTTCGAGAACAGACTGAAGACAGCGACTGTGTTCCTCGACCCCACAGCCGCCTATGATACGGTCTGGCACAAAGACCTCATACTGAAACTCACAAAGGAGCTTCCCACCTGGGCAACGACTGCCATCCTAACCCTGCTGACCAACCGGAGGTTCAGAGTTCACATTGGACATAACACCAGTGCATGGAGAGCACAGAAAATGGGCTCCCACAAGGCTCAGTTCTAGCTCCAACACTATTCAATGTATACACAAATGACCTACCCAGCACCAAATCCTGCAAATTCATCTACGCGGATGACATCTGTCTTGCATGCCAAGCACCGGACTTTGAACAACTGGAACGGGTTCTCACTGAAGACCTCACTAAACTGGACCAGTACTGCAAAACCTGGCGTTTAAAACCAAGCCCAGCAAAAACTGTCTCCAGTGTATTCCATCTCCATAATGCAAAAGCTGCCAGAGAACTTAACATCCCCCTGAGCGGTCTCCAATTTAAGCATGCCCCTAATCCAACCTACCTTGGAGTGACCCTTGACAGGACCCTATCCTTCAGGGAACATATCAAAGGGACGGCGGCTAAGGTGAAGTCTAGGAACATCCTGCTCAGCAAGCTGTCTGGTGAAAAATGGGGTGCATCATTTTCCACGCTACGCACCGTTGCATTGGCCCTTGCCTACTCTGCAGCAGAATATTGTGCCACTGTTTGGTCCAGGTCATCCCACACACACCTTGTAGACACCTAGCTCAACTCAACAATGAGAATCATAACCGGAACAATCCGCTCAACACCACTACCCTGGCTCCCCGTCCTATCAAACATTGTACCTCCACACATCCGGCGAACAGCATCCACTCAAAGGATGCTTAAAAAGGTTGAAGACTCCCCTCATCTACCAATCCACCAAGACATCCTCAACCCACCCATTGCTCTACTTCCATCCAGATGCCCCATCTGGAAGAACATCCCACCAGCTGACTTCACCATCCAATCAGCCTGGAAAAAGGAATGGGCGTTCAAGGAGGTCCCTAATAAACACCTGGTGTCAGACCCTAACCAATAAGTGCCTGGCACCGACCTCCCAAGGAGAGAGTTGTCAACCATCAATAGATTCAGGACTGGACATGGCCCGTGATTGACCAGCCTTCACAGATGGGGCAGCAGCCCATTCCCACTGTGTGCTTGTGGAGAGGAGTAGACAATGGAGCATCAAACAAACATTTACTTTGATCAATCAAACCTACACTAAAATAGAAACAAAAGTGATATGACAATTCAAATAAAACATAAGTCCAACAAGTCGCCCACCTAAACGCAATTCCCCTCCTCCCCTGAGGTTCGCATTCACAAATATTCGAGGTATTAGAACTAACCTAGAATCATTTATCCTAGTAAACTCCCCGGATATCATAGAACTAAGTGAAGCAAATCTACACTGCGTATCCCGTCCAATCGCTTTGACATGACTGGATACCCCTCACTCTGCCGTAAGGACTTATACAAACATATGCATGGACTTGAAGTCTATATCCGTAACACCCTCCCCATTGGTAAAGAGCATACTCTAGAATCGGAAGATCAGACCATTATCTACTTTAGATAAAGTTTTTAACGCGGCGTTAGTTCTGTACTCCTTTGACCAGGACTGCACCTTGCTCAATAATGTCTCTGATAATATAGATGTAGCATTCTCTTTAAATTCGAGCGCCCAAATACATTTATTTGGTTATTTTAATTTTCACCACAGTAATTTGATCGGTTTCTCGAGCTATGAAGGCGCAACTGGTAACAGCATTATAGGTTCTCTATATTTCATTCCCCCTCACCAACTGTTACCTTCCCGACCCGTCTCCCAGATTGTGACGATCAGCAAGTCTCACTTCTCGATCTATTCCTGACTATTCCTGAGGCTTCTGTAACGAATGCCAATAGCTACTCGTGATAATGGTATATATCACCCTAAGCTTTCGATCTCAAGCTAAAGAGCCGTTGCACAAAATTACGAGATACTTCAAAAGGGTTGATTTGGGAATCGATAAGAGACGCACCATGGAGTAAAATATTTTCTATTTCTTCTGAACAGTGTGCAAATGAAGCACATGTCTCCACGCAGAAATTTTATAGCAAGCCCCACTTTCTCCAATGGTTACGTTCAACTGCTACTGCACATAGACAGCATGCGCTTCACCGATCCAGCCACCATAAGTAAGATACAAATAGGTAACAATTTGTGACTTTTAGAAATCATTGTACAAGTAGAAATAGCCATAACCAAGAGAAAGTGACCAAAAAACGCACTGATTCGCAGAAATTAGGAACTTGGAATTCCTGGAAAATTCATAATAGTGTAGTAAATAATGAGCAAACACCAATTCCCCCCACTATCCAACCACGATGATGTCGCTTGCACGGCAACTGTGAAGGTTAAACTGCTTGCTCAGCGGTTCGCCTTAAATTCCTCTTTTAGACCCATCAAACCACTCCTTTTAAGTCGATGATCTGGTGATCACCCTTCCCATATCCAGAATATCATAAAAACCTAGACACATCCGTGCTTTAATACAATAATGCTCTGCTAAGCTAGTTCATGTTCTTTCCAAACTCTACCACAAATGCCTTGCCGAATATTGCTTCCCAGATAGCTGGAAAACTGCCTTTGTGTTACCAGTGTTCAAGAACTCTCCTGAAAAACTAACCCGTTTAATTATCGCCCCAGCAGGCTCCTCTATCTTTTCGCTAAAATCTTTGAAACGTTAATCAATAATCAATACAGCGTTAGTCCACCATATCGTAAATGCTTAACTTCTTTCTGACTGACAGTTGTTCGGATCGAGGGTCGTGTTCCCCCGATTATAGACGTGTTCAGTAAATCAAGCAATGCTGCACGCAAAGACAGAGTAATAATTAATAAACAAAAATGAAGTAGTCCAAATAACGTTTATTGAACGTGTGTGTACGTGGAATGATGAAGTGTGTGATGTATGCATGTGTGTCGATGGAAAAACAGTTCTTGAAAAAGGTATAAGAAGAAATGAATCCGGCGTGAGGAAAGTCTTGGAAAGCCGTACACAAAGAAAACGAGTTGAGAACTCTTACCGTTGTTTGCCCACGTGTGTTGGTAGTTGTTAGGCCGATTGAAGAGGAAAAACGTGAGACGAAACGCTAGTGTATTAGCGTCGTTCTGTCGACCAGAGAAGAGTGAAAGACGGAGCGCAGGTGCCAGCATACTTCTGTCGAGGCTGGGTAAGAAGAGAGCGAATTTCCGTTATGCACCGGCTTTTATAGTCCGAAGGGCAGATAACTCTGGTGTCGCTTTACGGCGCCACCTGTCGGTGAAAAAGCGCCACCTAACGGCCAACCGGTGTAGTTATGTTTTGAAAGGAGGAGGTAACTGCTACAAGGACTCCCCCCCCAGATTGAAAAATATTGAAAATATTATTCAATATGTACAGTTGTAGATGAGAAGCATTCTTTGTGGGTATGTCTGTTTTGCTGTTGAAGATTAGAAAAAGTAGTGTGCACGCTACTTATTTCTGTTTCTGCATCTGTATTGAATGATTGATCGCAAGTGCGTCTGCGGAATTGAGTGTTTGTAACGCATGTGGATCTGTGTGTTGTTTGGGTCTGCATCAAGTTTGAGCGCAAGTGAGTCTGCGGTCGAAAAATGCTGAGTGCAAGCGAATTTGCACTTGTTGGTGGCGTTGTTCATGTTGATTAGTCTGCGTGATGCGGAGCTGATGAACGAACGTTAAATTGTCAGTGTTGTCCGGGAATGTTTGCTGCTTGGGTCTGCGCGGTTGTTGATGAGTGAGCACAAGTGGGTCTGTGCGGTGTTGATGAGTGAGCACAAGTGAGTCTGTGCAGTTGTTGATGAATGAGCACAAGTGAGTCTGTGCAGTTGTTGATGAATGAGCACAAGTGAATCTGTGCAGTTGTTGATGAATGAGCACAAGTGAGTCTGTGCGATATTGATGAATGAGCACAAGTGAGTCTGTGCAGGTGTTGATGAATAAGCACAAGTGGGTCTGTGCAATTGATTGATGAATGAGCACAAGTGAGTCTGTGCAGTCGATGAATGAGCACAAGTGGGTCTGTGCAGTTGATGAATGAGCACAAGTGAGTCTGTGCAGTTGTTGATGTTGTTCATGTTAATTAGTCCGTGTTGTGGAGCTGATGAACAAACATCTAGTTGTTGAGATTGGTGGTACACTATGGTCAAAATCAGATGCACAAATGTCTGCAAGTGAGTTAGCAGGTCCAGGTACAAGTGGGTCTGTACTGGTGTTGGTGCGCGTCGTTCTAGTTGATGTGTCCCCCAGTTGATCAACGAACGTCCAGTTGTTGAGTATTTAGTGGTGCTTGTGCAGTTGTACTCATTTTGAACTGGTGTGATTTCTTCCATAGTGTCGTCAGTGATGTCCGGAAATGTTTGGTGCTTGATGAATGTCCGGGAAGATGTGGTTGTTCAAGTTGATGTGTCCTCCTGTTGATCAATGAACGTCCAGTTGTTGAAGAGGGTTGGTAGCCCTTGAAGGGTGATGTTGATGCTTGCTGAGCCTGACTTTTTACAACCAGTATTAAGTCTTGAGGCTTGGTGATGTTCGACATCGTGTGTTGTCTGCTTTGTAGTTTTCTTTTCTTTTATATATATATTTCCAACACGTGGGTAGAAAGGAAAAAGAAAAGAAAAAAAATGGAGTCGTAATTTGTTTCACACGAGGAATGACGTTTTTGTTTTCGTTTGTTTGAATGTTAGTTTCCACGTAGAGAAAGAATGGCGGCTTCTCTTCCTTTCCTTTTTTCTTTGTTGTTGATAAGAAAGAAAAAAAAAATTCGTATTTTCTTCTTTTTTTTTTTTTTGAATTTTCATTTCCACGTGGTTACGGAAAAAGATGGCAGCTTCCTTTTTTGCTTGTTGTTGAAACAGAAAATAAATTCGTATTTTCTTTTTTTGTTTGAATTTTCATTTCCAGGTGAAAAAGATGGCGGCATTATTTTGAATTTTTTTATCAACACGTGGTCCGGAAAAAGATGGGCAGCGTGAGCGTTTGTTTTCTTTTGTTTTCTTTTTATCTCCACGTGTTCAAAACAAAGGAAGTGGCGTCTTGTAAGGTCCTTTTGTTCGTCAAAAAAGGAAAAAAAAGGATTGGCAAAAGTTTGTCTTTTTTTTTGTATATAATTTTCCGACACGTGGGTAAAGAAATAGAAGAAAAAATGAAATTGTAATTTGTTTTATACTCGGAGAAGCCGAGAAATGTTTTTGTTTTTCTTGTTTGGGTATTTCCGCGTGGCCAGGAAAAATGGAGACGGTGGCTTCTTTTCTTTTGTTTGTTTGTATATTTCTACCTCGTGGGTAGAAAAAAAAAAGGAAAAAGATGGGTGCGTAATTCGTTTCACCACGAAAGAAAAAACGAGAAATGTTGTTTTTTTTTTTTGTTCGTGTACGAAATTAATTACTCTGCCCCATACAACAAAGCTTGCACGTCGGGTCACCAATGTTCGGGACCGAGAGGGTGATGTTCCCCCAATTATAAACGTGTTCAGTAAATCAAGCAATGCTGCATGCAAAGACAGAGTAATAATTAATAAACAAAAATGAAGTAGTCCAAATAACGTTTATTGAACGTGTGTGTACGTGGAATGATGAAGTGTGTGATGTATGCATGTGTGTCGATGGAAAAACAGTTCTTGAAAAAGGTATAAGAAGAAATGAATCCGGCGTGAGGAAAGTCTTGGAAAGCCGTACACAAAGAAAACGAGTTGAGAACTCTTACCGTTGTTTGCCCACGTGTGTTGGTAGTTGTTAGGCCGATTGAAGAGGAAAAACGTGAGACGAAACGCTAGTGTATTAGCGTCGTTCTGTCGACCAGAGAAGAGTGAAAGACGGAGCGCAGGTGCCAGCATACTTCTGTCGAGGCTGGGTAAGAAGAGAGCGAATTTCCGTTATGCACCGGCTTTTATAGTCCGAAGGGCAGATAACTCTGGTGTCGCTTTACGGCGCCACCTGTCGGTGAAAAAGCGCCACCTAACGGCCAACCGGTGTAGTTATGTTTTGAAAGGAGGAGGTAACTGCTACACAGTATAGATTTAGGAATTCCCGTTCCACTGTGAACGCGTATGCCATTTTTGTTTTCTGGTGCGAACACACTTACGGCTTTCTTTCTAATAATCTGTAAAGCGAAATAAAGGAGACATTGATATAATTTACTGCTTACCGGATCCTTGGTAAAGGCCTTAATCCGATATTAGTCATATCAAGAGATGAACAATGAAACGGAGACAAGATGCATGTCGATTGGCAGAACACGAGTTTGTGTTTGCTGTATTCATTTATCCTTCGTTTCTTACCCCTTCCGTAGCACCGGTTTCGAAGATACCCGGTTTAAGGCTGTCAGTTCCCGTATTAATATTATAAAAACCATGAACCGGGAATGGCAGATGAAGTTAGGACGATATATCCAAAGTCTTTGACAAAGTCTGGCATAAAGGTCTTCTCATGAAAATAAAATCATACGGTATTACTGGATAAATATTTAATATAATAAGATCCTTCTTTAGCTAAAAGAAAAATCCAGGTTGTCCTCTATGGCCATACACCCAAACATGACATTGTATTACAGTTAGTTTCCAGACATCAAGACATATTTAAACCTTTACTAAGTCGCTGGAAGTTGTTAGGATCGAGGGTCGTGTTCCCCCGATTATAAACGTGCAAAGTTGAATCAAGCAATGTTGCATGCAAAGACAGAGTAATAATTAATAAACAAAATGAAGTAGTTCAAATAACGTTTATTGAACGTATGTGTACGTGGAATGATGAAGTGTGTGATGTATGCATGTGTGTCGATGGAAAAACAGTTCTTGAAAAGGTATGAGAAGAAATGAATCCGGCGTGTGGAAAGTCTTTGAAAGCCGTACACAAAGAAAATGAGTTGAGAACTCTTACCGTTGTTTGACCACGTGTGTTGGTAGTTGTTATGCTGGGACCAGTTCAAGAGAAAAGCGTGAGACGAAGCGCTAGTGTATTAGCGTCGTTCTGCCGAGGCCAATCGACCAGAAGAGAAAAGTAAAACGGAACGCTAGTGTCAGCGTACTTCTGTCGAGGCTGGTGAAGAAAAGCTGGATTTTCCGTTTGCAACGGTTTTTATAGTCAGAAGGGCAGATAACTCTGGTGTCGCTTTACAGTGCCACCTGTCGGTGAAAAAGCGACACCTACCGGCAAACCGATGTAGTTATGTTTTGAAAGGAGGAGGTAACTGCTACAAAGTAAACTTTGCTCATGGAGATTTTAAGGATTGACAGTGCCCTTAAACGCTTGCTATTTGTACTTCGCTACAGATTGCTTTTCCAGAGATTGTGGCTAGTTTTTTTTTTAGATGGTTTCCATTTCTTTCAGGGACCAAGTTTATTGTATTCATAGTGTTATCTTAAAATGAGAATAGTTTGAAAATGCTAAACCACAGAATTTCCAAGAATAATGAATTGATATGATTAATTGAATGAAGAATTTACAAAAATAATGCGTCCATCTCGTGTTTTTCAAATGCGAACTTTGTAGAAAATGCTGACCTTCAGATTATACAAGAACAAGCTTTCTCTTATATTAATCAATTACGTTTATATCCGCGGCGTCTTTACGTTGTTTCTTTTAGATCAGCTAATTGCACTTCGCTACAGCTTGGTTTCCAGTGATTTTGTCTCGGTGTTTCTTTAGATTTTCTTTTATTATAACAGTTTCCTCTACCACAACCAGTATGATGTGTATTTCTTTTAGTAACCATGTTTTATTCAAGTCATTCTTGAAGCCATGATATTTTGTATTTTTTCGCACTCGGTTTTATTTAGGCTATCGTCATTCGGGACAGTTAAATCTATAACGAGAACAATCATTTCCTGTTTAGTCTATATGACAATGTCTGGTTTTATCTACCTGCCTGTCTGTATGTAAACACTGTCATCGTTCCGTTTCATGCAATGGCTAAAGTTTGTTCTGCGATCTGTTAAGTTGCATCTCTCTGCAGATCTACGAGTGAAGGTTTCTACATGTTTTGTTGTTGCTAACAATGTAGTGGCCAGCTTGCAAATATAACCTTGTTCCCAGACATTAGGTGGCTTTCTCTAGTGAGTGCTCGAATTTGTCTTTTGAGAGAAGAATTTTGTGAAAGTTCTGAACAGCACGCTTCACAAAACTAAAGTTGCTTTTGTTTCTAAATCTTACTTAAGCTAGCTCTCCGAGATGAAGCGACCATTTATTTTCTGAGGCTAATTCTACATTTCGTCATGAGTTACATATATATATCAAATTGTTCATTTGAGAATCCTCCCTACTATTTACGAACCGAAATCAGCACTATCCCATCCATTTACTGTGGAGGTCTCCAGATTCCGGAGAGACTTCTACTCCAATAGCTTCTTTCCTCATGCTGCTGGGCTCTGGAACTCCCTCCCTGATCACTGTTTCCCCGACTGTACCGACATGCAGAGGTTTAAAACTAATGTAAACAGACATATCGCTACACAGCTCTTAACTTAGGATGCCACCCAAAACCTACACCATAATTCTTAGTAACCCCTTACGTCTACAGTGGCGGCCTGCCGTTTGGGGGGGTGGGGTGAAATATGTTTAAAAAAAGAAAAGTCAAGCAGTGAATAATAATAATAATGTTGTTTCTTTTTAAGTTGACTTTGTTAGAGTTGGTAGTATTCCACGGACCTGAATAGTTCTTTTCTGGCAGAGTACGATAGCATCAAAAAACGAAGCTATTATGGGTGATCAAGTTTTTGCAGATGGTCCAGTGGATATTGTGTAGTAGTCATCCATCAGCAATTACATGTCAGGTGACTCATATTCTCCAATTCCGTATGGCAAAACTTGTACTGGTTGTCGTAGCTGACACCATTTATGTTCTTAAAATCATTGATTATCAGACCTTGATCTTGAGCAGCAATTATCATCAGCTCTTTAACGCGATCTTCTTTTAGGCCAGACAACAGAAGCTTCCTTATCTATATATTCCTGATACAGTTCTTTCAGAAAATAGTTAGCACGTTGTTGGTTGGCCAATTCTTTTAATTTTCTACCATGAAAATTGCTAGTGTATATCTGCTGGCTCTTATTTGGTGTTTCTGTCTTATCTGTGATACATCATTGTCCAAAATGTTTGTCAATTGTCTGTCTGTGGATATTGATGTACTATCACCAGGCCTTGGTTTTGGGAATTCATCAGAGCCAGTGCTCACAATGTTAATTTTTGCTCTCTGAAATCCATATCTTTCCTTCTATTCTTGGATGATACATCCTTATTAGACACTGGGCAGATACAAACACTGTACAGTTTAACATTTTTCTTGTTTTTGTTTTTGATGTTTTCTTGTGGCTAGTTTATAATGCCCAAACTGTATGTTATTATTCGCAGCTATTTTATTTTTATAGTTTGTTTTGCAGATTTATCTTACATAGTATGTTAGATAATGGCTTGTGAGAGTTGGACGCATCTATTCGAGATGGGTTTGACTTACGCGATTTGTGGCGGAGTCATCCCGTGCAGGTTCAGTTCGATGTGTTTCCTGCGAATGCAGTGACGTTAATTGACCTTAAGTCAAGAGAAGGGCAGGGGTTCAGATTGCACCTGGCGTGTTGATGACGAGATTTGGAGGACGAGAGTTCCGCGTGAGGAAGTTGAATTGGGATTTTAATGAGAGTCTGACTTGGAAGCGACGAGACTGGACCGGCAATCATGTAGCTGTTACGAGAAAAATTCCGAATGACGGAAAAATATAAGAGCCTTATTGAAATCTAGTAGAATCTTTCATATTCCTTCCTCTGCAAGTAATTAAGTGATTAACATAAGAATATTAACTAGTGAATTTAGTTAGTGTAAACTCTCTCTCGATCACAGCGAACTCGTTCAAGTCGGCTAATTAAATTAGTCAAATAAAAGCGGCTCTTTAAAACAGAAAAAGACTTTGTTGTACTGTTAAGAAATTGATTTCAGAGCGAAGATAACAGCCCGAAAAGAATGATGACAAGACAACCATATCAGTCGTGAAAAATGGTTGCAGGCGAAAAAAAACGGTGGTACGAATAGTATCACACAATAGCTGCACGCGGCGACAATGACGGCAGGACGACAAGAAAGAAAAGAGAGAAGAAAGAAGGTTAGTGCAGAGCAGTGCGAATAGTTTCCGGACAGTTGAGGTTCGCGGAACCTAGCTACGACATATCAGCCCGTTTCGAGCCAGCAGCGAGAGTTCTTCTAATTCTACGATTCCCCAATTCCACGAAGGGGTCGAGAACGTGTAAATGTAACAAGTATACATATTCTCCACCAATCTTTTCTCTCATATTGGCGTGTTAAAGAGAATCATTTTCCTCATTATCAAGTTATTTGTATTGTACCTACTATTCTAGTTTTTGTATCAGTCTTCTCATCAAACTGTGTGTTCTGTGTGAATCCGAAAAAGCACTTGACACATTTATCCATGGAAAACCTCATTTCAATATCATTTGTGAAGGTATGTACAATTTCCAGGAATTGCAGATCAAAATAAATGCATTATAATATTGCATTTTCTATGCAATATTATATAATGAAATCATTATAATATTGCATATTCTATGCATTGTCGTTTAGATGAAAATATTGTCAGATAGTCGAAAATATTTGTTAAGTTTAATCAACGGAATATAGGTTCACGTGACTAAGTAGTGACGAGGTCAGTGACTCTAATCTTAATGTTACGTGATGAAATCACTACGCTACAAGAATTACCACGTGACATGTTAATAGTGCCAAATTAGGCGCCAAAAGAGATTCAACTGTTTTATAATTAGTTCGCAATAAAAGCTTGTGCCTTGTGCATGCGTATTAGTTTTCCTCATTAATTCTTGTCTTTTCTTCCTCGTCTTTGTGGTTCACTGCCACTATGTCGCACTCTAACACGCAGTTTAACAGATGGTCGCAAATACTAATTGTCATAATTTCCGAAATAACACAATTCCTATCATGAGTTGTTGTTTCCACTAACATCGATTATTCATCGATTGTTTATACATTTTATCTTTCTGCTCTGCATATGAATTGGTTTGAATAGCAATGTATTCGATAAAATTAAACGATTTCAAACAAGCATTAGAACTGTTGTATTATTTGGAATATTCGGACTACTATTCTCATATTGGATGTTATTCTCACGTTTGTGCGAAAAGGTAGGTCCTGTCAAACTTTGGTGTCTTTATCTCGAATCCAGAAATCTGCACTGAATTTAGAACAGAACATTTTAAGTGACTTGGCAATCAGTTCTAAGTGACCGTGTAGATCGTCCACTTAGGACTGATTGCCCACTTAAAATGTTCTGTTCCAAATTCTGTGCAGATTCCTGGATTCGACATAAAGATACCCGAGTTTGATACTAACACCAGTGTTTTGTTTTATATTATATCTCTCATGATAGTTGGTGCCTAATGAATTGTCCTAATGCTTCCTCTGGTTTGCCGAACTGGTCTAGCAGTTGTATGTGAATTCCAATCATTATGATTGACTGCTAGTCAATGTGTCGAGAATCTATTTTATATTTGCTTCATTTAAGCTAGATATGAATATCGTGAAAATTATATTATGTGTTCCTATAGCCGGTCTGAATGTCGGAGTAAATCAATTATGGTTTAAGGAGGAAATGTTTGAGAGGATGTCAATATTGACGGAATGCACACCCAATGCTTGGAAGAACCATATTTATTTGAGGGTTCCACGTGGTCTGGTTCGTTTACATTTGAAGGGCCTTGATTAACTAAAGGTTTATTAATTCTTATATTATTGATATAAATATTGCTATTCGGCTCAGAAATTATTTGAAGGGAAATACCATTAAGAATTTATTTGGGGTTTACTTAGCAATTTGTGACCTATTTGCGCTACGCACAGAATAAAAAATATAGAATTATTAATCGATCATGTGGGGAACCAAAATGTCTAAGAAGTTAAAATCAACAAATCGAAATGCAATGGAAATGGAAAGAAAGAAAACAAAAAACATTTATATAACTATATTTCAAAGGGAGATGGAAAGATTCAGTTCGCGTGACAACAGTATTCATTTTTCGTTTAGGTAACTCGTGCTTTTTGTAAAGTGTACCCGAGTTTTGAGAATGTCTGTATATATTTCCTTGTGTGTATATATTTCCTTGTGTGTATATGCGTGTGAGAGATACAGAAATTGTGTTTATATGAATGCATGTGTTCGATCGAGATTGATGTAAATTTATGTATGTATATTTGCGGCAATTGTAATAAGTGTGTATGTTGAAAAATAGTTCGTTGTTCGTGGTAGGAATTAAAATGGATTACCTACTTTTTGATTTCCGCCTCCCCCTCTTCGATCGAGCCGGGGGAGTGGGCGCACGACGATCCTCTGTGTGTGTGTTATTGGCAGGGAAGCGGAAGAGAAAAAGAGAAAGACCGAGACTTTTTGCTATTTTATAGTGTTCGACAAATCTTGCGTTGGTCACTGACGTGTCGTGTTTTGATTGGCCAAAGTTTTCAGCCAGTGTGTTTCCATGAGATTTTCTCATTTCCTATGTCCGAAACGAAGAAAGGGTATCGGTCAATGCAAAGAAAGGAAAGGAGTTCAAATGAATGCCATTTGCGTTCTCGCTGCATTCTCATCTCCTGATTTTCTTTTTCTCTGCCTCTGTTAAATGAAAGCACAAGGCTTGTTGCAACGGTGAATCATCTCATTAAAACAAAGATGTTTAAAACAAAATGTGTGAGCGTCAACGAAGATGAACCATGATGATGCTGTTGATAAGGTGATTGCGTCATAAGCGATTTAAAAATTTTTTCTTCTTTGGTAAGTTGCTTAATTGTGCATATCTGCGTATATAGGACTACAACTTGCGCATATCTGCGTATATGGGACTACAAAATTTTCAACCACAAGCATAAACAAACAAAATAGGACATCGTTATAATACTAACTGACCAATGGCGTGTACAAAAAAAAAACATGAGCCACGCCAAGAAATTCTAGTTAAAAACGAAATCAGAATTTTGTTTAAAAAAATCAGCTACAAAAACTAACTTAGCATTGAAACGAAAGCATAAGGCTTGTTGCAACGCTGGTAGACATACAATTTTGCAAGGCCAACAGGATAGTGAGAAATAATAACGGGCAGTTTATTGATCGCAATAATTTTGAAGGAATTATAAGAAGACTTTAAAATCTTTTCTATGGTAATAACCCAAAGAAAAGAAGAGTTAAAATTCAACGATTTTAAATATTCACTTAGAAGCTACGAGGAGACAGAAAAATGTCGAGAGACACAAGCAAGTGATGATCACACAATGAGGATATCCATACAATCGAAAAACGAAAGAGTTGTCCGATGCTAAAAAGCAGGGTATAAAAGATTTGAATGCAGAAATAAACACACATCTACATTCAAAATACGATGGTGTGAAAATTGCAAACCTGGAATTCACAACACTGATTACTGCAGGAAAGGGAATAACACAGCTAAATTGCTGAAAGACACAAGTGAGACCAACTCATTTTCATTTGCAGTAAGCATTACTAAAAACCTTTATAAAATGAACATGTTTTATCTACAAGACTGTGGAGCTACCGCATACATAATGAAGGATGAATCTAAATTTATTATTACAGATAAATATTTACATGAATCAAAACATACTATTAAATTTAGCTGATGTAAGTCGTAGTACTGGCATAGTTCATGCGTCGCTAAAATTTACCTCAGAGACGACAATAATAATAATAAACGTGAAGTAATTTTACGAAATGCATTATATGTTCCAGTTCCATCTTACAGACAAAATATTTGCTCGGACAATCAGCAACAGAAGATGGTTCTTCTTCCTATTTTTAAAGAATGGCCCCAAATTGAAGACCTCGGATGGAAGCATGTGTAACATTAATAAGCGAGGGAAACTGTATTTTACTCAATGGTATCAAAACCAAACAAACGCATTCACTAGAAGAAATGACATGATATTTTAGGACATTGCAATAAAGAAGACATTTTGAATTTGAGCCGAGCTGTTAAAGGCATCAAAATAAGTAATAACAATAAATGTAATTGTGATGCAATAGGAAAAATGTGCTAATATAAAAAATAGTAAAGCAGACGAAAAGGCAAACAAAAGACTTGATTTAATCCATTATGATTAAACCAACTTCGATAAACGAATCGAAATAAGTAATAACATTTGTCGATGATTACTCATGACTTATTAACATTTATTTTCTTTAAAATAAATCGCAAGCAGCAGATGCCACACAAAGATTTTTATTTGATTCTTGAGAGCTTTGATCTTGGGCAGCAATGATAATCGTCCCCTGAGTATAGTTGAGCGTTTTATCGGTTCAGCTAAACTACAGAGCCTTTTTTATTTTTATATTTCTGTGATAGTTCTTCCAGAAAATAGTTAGCATGCTGTTGGTTGTCCCATTCTTCCAGTTTTCTGCTATGGAAGGTCTTGGTGTATTTCTAACGGTTCTTCCAGGTTATTTCCATGGCAGGCTTGCTGTCTGTTTCTGTCTCATTTGTAAGACAGTCCTGTCCAAAATGTTTGGCCTGTTTTGTGATAGAGGTTGTTCTACTGGCTCTTGTTTTTAGGTGTTAACCTACCATCATAAGGTTTGGGTTCTGGGAGCTCATCAGTTATGAGATGGTGCTTACAATTGTTAATGGTGAATTTCGGGGAGACACATACCTCCTGCTCGTCTTGGCAGATACAGACGTGGTAGACAGTGGTTTCTGTACATTATTCTGTACAGTGTCAACATTACCTCGTTTTAGTGTCTATTCTGTTAATGTACTTTTGTGGCCAATCAATACTGCCAAAGCTGTATGCAATCACTGGCATGGCTAGTTGGTTAATGGCAGTTACTTTGTTTTTGTTTGTAAGCTTTATTTTGCAAATTATTCTAACATACCATACATATTCTCTGCCAATTTTTTCTCTCATCTGGATATGTTGAAAAAAGATTCCATCTAAAAGGAATTATTTTTTCCTTTCAAAACTGCTTCCCAGCAAATTATTTAGAGCCTTCTGTTCACATAGCAACAGACTTTTCTCGAATTTCCATGGTTGCCCATCATCTGCCCCCGGAAACTGCGTGGGCTGACTTTACGGCTCTTGGCCTAGCAACAGGGGGTTTTCTTGTTTGTGATTTGCTGACCAATCATTTACTACCCCTGCTTCTGGCTGGCCTGGAATACATCCGTCCTCAATTTGTAATGTGCGTACCATCTGGCGACTTGCACATTATTTTTTTTCTTGTAGGGAACATGTGCCAACAAGTCTCCTATTCTTCTGTTCTTGCTTTATGGGACAAAATATGTGGATATAATAGAAGCAAAAGATTTTACACTCACAAAATTGAGATAAAAAGTGTTTTGCAGAAGCAGGTCATATGTAGTAGTCATAACCATTAACATTTATTTTCTTTCACAGAGAACAGCCCCTGTGATGTGTATGGGTCACGCAATAGCTAATCAGTCTCCAGGCAGTATTAATTTTAATCGACTCTTGAAGGACTACTTTCAGACTCTATGGGATTTGGAGAGCAGCCCCAGAGAGCGTCCAGGTACCAACGAAGAAAGACGTCCTCTCTCCTGCCTCTGTCAACTGACAGTCGAGAAAATACAAATTGACGAAAAGCGACAGCCAACAAATTTTCTTACTTTAATTCTCATGAGCCCAGTTGATCTTATTACTGGAATGATTGAAATCTTCTAAGATTTTATCATGTCGTTTCCGGCTAACCTCTGTTTATGCCGGCATGATTGGGGACACTGACTTCAACTAGGGTTACTATTCTCTTCATTTTGTCTCATATACTTTATGTCGGGTGTAACATGTGTGTTTTCGAAGTATGTAGCTGTAAGGATGGCATAGTCATAGTGGATTGTGAATGGCTTTTTGCCACGGTTCTTTTTTGACTTCTAAAACCTTGTTGCTATACTGGATGTTCAATTTTCTGCAGATGATATCAACAGGGTCCATTGTGTCACATTGTCTAGTAGCAGTCCCCCAGCAATTCGATTTCTTGTGACTCACTCTCTTCTTCTGTGTGACAGAACATGTACTGTTTGCTGTAGCTGAGAGCACTCATTTTCTTAAAAACATCAGCTATCAGGCTCTGGTCTTAGATAGCTAATATCATCCTTTCCTGGTGATAGTGAAGCGATCCTCTTTTGAGTAAGTCAACACCAACTTCCTTATCTATATATTCCTGAGACAGTTCTTTCAGAAAATATTTTATTGGCCTATTGTTCCAGTTTTCTATTATTGTTTTTATGTATTTCTGACGGCTCATTTTGGCTTTTTCTAAAGCATGCTTATTTGGTGTTTCTGTCTCATCTGTCGGACAGATTTGTTAAAACTGTTTGGTCAGTTGTAGGTTTTTTTGTTTGTTTCAGTCTGTGGATATTAATGTACCATCATCATGCTTGGGTTCCAAGAGCACATCAGATATTCACAACCTGCAACAGTTAATGTTAGTCATTGTTTGAGCTAGTAAACAGATTAAAATTATCCACGAAGACCGTTTTGCTGGATCTTGTTGGCTGAAGTTGTAGGAACTCCAACAGATGTTCAGTCAATTAATGAGCATTGATTAATAAATGCACCTTGATGCCAAAACACTTTCTTTTACATCTTGCTTATTCTTTTTCGAGGTATGCTTCCAACAAGAGATGTTCATATATGCTATCTGCAACCAGACCAGTAAACTCTTAGGTGATAGTGAAACATGAGAATAGTCTATATTTATTAGGCTGTTGTGTCACGCTTTTGTTCAAAATAAGGTTATTATCGCATTTAAATAACCATTAGTCCTTATAGTGACTGAGTAATGGAGTTTTTTGCTTCAGACAGAAATTGGATAGCTTAGGGTTAGGGTTAGCTTATCTATGCCTGTTATTTATGGTTGTGGAATCGTTCTTTTTATCATTCTGGCATTTATTACATTCTAATTCCCACACATAGTCCTCCAGTAATCTTTTGTTTTTTTTAGTGACTTTTCTAGTTGTTGTTTATTTTATGTGATCTGTTTTTGAGTAGCTTACTAGGTGCTGTATTGCAATGCATGATAGCAGTGGAGATAATGATTCATTTTCTGATAGAGATCTCAGGGATTGTAATGGTTCCTTTCGTGTGTCATAGGTACATAGTTGTTTGCCAGATCTGTAGATTAATAGCCATTATTATCTTATGACTGGATTTATTTCATAGAGCTCAAAACATGCAATAGCCATAAATGAGGCATGCTAACATAAGCCGTTTGATAGTCTATCCATGCAATGTTCAAGTGCCTCTACCACTTCCTAGTCTGCTAGAATTGCCTTGTTAATTAGCAGCTGGTCCTTCATGCCATAACATCCTGTCGGCTTTTTTCTCTGTAGATGTCATAGATGCTGCCTGCTATAAAGCCAGTGAACAGTTTGTAGGTAGTATGTAGAGAGCATATTCATCTGAATTTGTTTTGGCATTAGATTTATTGGGTATGAAGCCGTTACTGTAGTTGCTATTAAGCGCAGTTTGCTGCTTTAACCAGAAATTAGGGACGTTGTCAATACCAGGTTTCTGTAGTTGACATATCGTGCCAGTTTTTTTTTAGATATCTCCTCTGGCATTAGTATTGGATTTGGCATTTCACCTTTGGTCTCATTCTTGTGGCTTTTTCCGACATATTCCCTGGTGTCATCACTGGATTTGGCATTTCGGCTTTGTTCTTATTCATCCTTGGCTTCTTGATTGTGTGCGATTTCGTTTTCAAATAGGTCTTCAATAGTTTTTAAGTGGGTGTCAATATGTACAAATGTACATATTGACACACTGAAAAACTATTATTATTTTTATAACCATACTTATTTAAAAATGCTGACCCATATACTTCATTAGGATAAAGATTCTATTTTTTTTTAATTTTCTGATTTTTTTTTTTTGCTGGGGATGGGGCATCCTACAAGATGCTAGACATTCACCTGCTATTTCAGACAGTCTAACTGAGAGCACTTTTTCAGGATTCTAACCATTCCTTTAAGTGCAATTGTTTGTATCTCTCTGGCACTTGGTTCATCGGGTATATACACCAGGTAGTTTTGAAATTCGTTTTTCTTAGTCCGGTTGCTCCTATAATTACTGAAATGATATTCCAATTTCTTTTCATGTCGTACATAGCACCTTGGTATTTTGTAATCTTCTCTCTTTCAGCTCTGTTTAAGCCAGCATCATTAAGGACAATTACTTAAACTAGTGTTGTTACTTTCTCTCTTTTGTCTCATATTACTATGTCAGGTTTTACAGCTTCGTTTTCTAGATATGTAGCTGTAGGAATTTCATACTCATAGTGGATAGTGTATGACTTATTTCTGACTGTTCTTTCTGGTATATTCTATTGATGCTACACTGGTTATTCAAATGTTTACATATGGTCCAGTGAAGATACTTACACACTCCGTTGTGTTGTATGTGTCTATGCAAACATTGATTTTCCTGCAAATACTGACAGAACACTTAACAAGAATAAGGTTTCTGCACATGTATTTTTCTATTATTAAATACATAAATATCTGAGTGTTCATTTAAGATTCGCTTTACCTTAAGTAAGGCCATGGAGAATAATACATTTTTCCCTATATTATAGTATATCTTTCTTGTCATTTCTTGGTGTGGCCGGATAATATGACAAAAATTTATCTGGTTTGGTGAAGTACCCAGCTTGAGGTAATATCACAAGAATGTGTTCATATGAACATGTGCATAGCAACGTCGAGATGATCGTATGTTTTGAATATTTTGTCAGATTTTACATGTAGTGCAAAGTATCCTTCTTCAAGTGCAATTATCAAAAATCTCTATTGCACTTGGTTCAACGGGTATATTCGCCAAGTAGTTTTTAGAAATTGTTTTTCATGTGCCTTGTTGCTCTCTAAGGTTTATATCCAGCGTGTGTTCGCATGTGTTTTTTCATGTTAGAACTGTAAGAAAATTTTAACTCACATAATTCACAAGAATAAGGTTTCTCTCCAGTGTGTGTCCGCATATGGTTTTTCACATCAGAACTATTTGAAAACGATAACCCACATACTTCACAAGGATAAGGTTTCTCCCCGGTATGTGTTCGCATGTGTCTTTGTAAATGTGAATTTCCTGAAAATGTTGAACTGCAGACCTCACAAGAATAAGGTTTCTGTCCAGTATGTGTGTACATGTGTTTTTTCTTATTTGTATTATTTGAAAATGCTGACCCACATAGTTCACAAGAATAAGGTTTCTCCCCAGTATGTGTTTGCATGTGTCTTTTCATATGAGAATTAATTGAAAATGATAACCCACATACTTCACAAGAATAAGGTTTCTCTCCGGTATGTGTTCGCATGTGTTTCTTCATATTAGAACTATCTGAAAATTCTGAACCACATACTTCACAAGAATAAGGTTTTTCTCCAGTGTGTATTCGCATGTGTTTTTTTATATCATACTTATTGGAAAATGATAACCCACACACTTTACAAGAATAAGGTTTGTCTCCAGTGTGTGTTCGCATGTGTCTTCTCACATCAGAACTATTTGAAAATGATAATCCACATACTTCACAAGAATAAGGTTTCTCTCCAGTGTGTGTTCGCATGTGTTTTTTCATATCAGAACTATTTGAAAATGATAATCCACATACTTCACAAGAATAAGGTTTCTCTCCAGTGTGCGTCCGCATGTGTTTTTTCATATCAGAACTATTTGAAAATGATAACCCACATACTTTACAAGAATAAGGTTTCTCTCCGGTATGTGTTCTCATGTGTCTTCGTAAATGTGAATTTTCTGAAAATGCTGAACCGCATACCTCACACTGATAAGGTTTCTTGCTAGGGTTAGTTTGCATGTTACTTATTGAATAAGAATCTCCATATGAATAAGAATATATTTATTTATTGATAGTTTATAGAACATTGAAGAAATTATATAATAAACATGCTTATTTGCAATGTTGTTTGTTCTTCTTGTTCTTATTCTTGTTTTTCTTCTTTTTCCATATCAGCAGCCAGTAGTTAGAGCTGACAGTTAGGTTATGCTACTGCTGATTTCAAACAAAATCCACACTTTTAGTATAGATTTTTAAACACTTACAGTAAATCATCTTATTTTGAGGTGAAGAAGGCACTTACTTTCTGAAAATAGCCTTGACGGATATTTTAATTGTCAGATTGGAAACTACCAATTCTCCATCGATCGGATCAACCACTCGGCATTGGAAAATTGTTTGATCTTTGATACACCTTTTGTTTGTCAGTATTGAAGACGACATGTTTGTCCAAAAGTAACAAAACAAGTTTCAATGGCGTCACTGTGAACAGGAACATTAAAGACTTGTCTTAAAGATCAGGATTTGGAATAATGCTATTGAATAAATCGGAAAACAATTATGACATGTAACCTAATTATTATTAGTATTATGTTAGAAATTTTTATTTACAATAATGCTTCCTTTAAATATATGTTTAACATATATATTATTCAATTTAAAATCAATTGAAATGCTGAGTTACTTATTTATGAAAAAACAAAATGTATGTCCTCGTAATTTCTTTTGATTAGATGAGTTAATTCATGCTTTACTGTAGCTGTTATCTGAAAATGAGAAATAAATCTTATTAAATAAATCATCTATTACCAAGCACGAGCATTAAAATCAATTTATTTAACTTTAAACATAACTCAAAACAACATTTAATATATAATGACTTAATATATTAATATATCATTGATACACCACACCGATTTACTTACTCAATTTTTCATTTTTTATGTATACATACTGAGGTTGTATGACCGAAAATGATAGATATTTAAGAAAAATTGAATCTCACTCTAAATGTGTAAATGATCTCTTTTCCATACAAAATGAAGTAGAAGTTTTTTCTACAAAACATTCACAGGTAACATGAATTGGAACAAATACACTTTCAAATTGTCGATGTTATTGGAACCAAAGACACAAGTTCAGAATTGTGTTATTTGGGTAATTATGCTCAGAAATATTTTCAAACAACGACAGTGAATAGAATATTCTATGCATAATTTAGAAAGTAAAACCAGTAATATTTTTCATATCTTGTATTCAATTATTCTGATCTTTATTTACATGTTAAATGATTATTTAGTGTATTAATTATTTAGTGTATTGATTTGAAATATAAATAATAGGATAAAAATTAAACTGGATATAGGCAAATTGAGAAATTGAGTAAAAACTCAATTTGCTTGTAATTCCAGTATGTTAAAAGTTTTTTTAAACATATTTCACCTCAAACAAGGTAGGCCACCACTGTATATGTAAGGGGCTACTGAGAATTAGGGCGGAGGTTTTGGGTGTCATCCTAAGTTGGGAATTATGTAGCAAGATGTTTGCTTACAATAGTTTTAAACCTTTGCATATCGGTACAGTCAGGAAACAGGGATAGAGTTCCAAAGGCCCGCAGCTCTGGGAAAGAAGCTATTGGAGTAGAAGGATCTCTGGCATTTGGGGACCTCCACAGTGAATGGATGGGATTTAGCTGATTGTCGGGTTGTTCTAGTGTATTTGCATCGAGGTGGCACCAGAGCAGCAAGTTCATTGGAGCACATTCCATTGAAGTACTTGTGAAACAAGCACAATAATGCAACATTGCAGTGATGGGGCAGGAGCAGGAGCTTGGTGGATAGTGAGGGACCTATAAGATTAGAGACTCTTTTTTTACCTTGTCTAAGAGAGAGGTATGAGAAGTTTTTTAGCTCGGTAGACGGAACCCACTTTATTTGCAGCAGCCTTGGCAATGTCTTCTATGTATTTGTTCCAATTCATGTTACCTGTGAATGTTAGGCCGAGGAGTTCGAACGTTGAACTCGAAGGTAGGGTGTTATTTGTCATGGCAATCGGTGGTTGAAGAGGTGTCTTGTAGTTGAAGGAAAGGAGCTTTGTCTTAGCAGGATTAAATTTACCATCCATTTATGTGTCTATTTCACTACAGACTTGAGGTCACCTTCCATGGATTCAGCCATTGCCTCGGATATGTGTGCATCCATTTTACACACATGATGAGATTAGAACGTGGTGTCATCAGCAATTATAGCTATTTCAGACACAATGACATCAAGGAGATCGTTTATAAAAATCAGGAACAATAAAGGTCTAAAGATCGATCCCTAGGGTACACCTGCATTTATGTCATGTTGTTTGGATGAACAGCCATCAAGGCAATCTTGATTAAAGCAGACGATAATCAGTACAGGTCACAAATTGGCAATTTTGATGTGAATGCTGTGCATTGTACTGTGAAGTACATAGCCAGGAATTGATAGCCGAATATTATGCAATGAGTACCGCCAGTTTCAGCTCTCTTGAAAAGTATGCATGAGGTGGTAATTGCAACACTGCACTGTCAGCTTAAGCAAATGGAAAGATTATTTTCAGTACATTATCAGCATGCCATGATCAATTAAAGCGCCTAAGATTACGTGTTCAAATGATCTATTAAAGCGCCTAAGATCTTCCCTTCAAATATTGCCCTACTGCCCCTCACCTAAGTGTTGAGAATTTTAAAACAAACCGTAACTCAACAGTAGAACATCTATTTATTTAAAGTTTATTTTAATTCTGTCAAATAGAAATTTAATTCTACAACATAATTTTTTCCTTTCCTTGTGCCTCGTAAAAAAGCAATAAAAATCAGAAAAATATGTTCTCAGTTCAGTTAAATGTAAAAAATTCCGGCAATTTTACTATTATGAAAATAAGTCGTCTGAAAATGTAATTACAATCTAGTAGTTACGTCTGATGATAAACGTTATTGGGTTAATACCAGCGCAAAAATGAGCAGAGGAAGATGAATAACCGTTAATAGATTTATTTAACTACTTACAGAGCAAAATGGTAAAGTAGAAGCCACTGGATGGATTATGATTAAAGTCTATGGTACGAGGCACATTTGTTTACCTCCAAACTGTTATGGCGTATTTGCCTTCTCCAAAGGGCAATAACTCTTCCCTCTTCGATTCAAGGGAAAAAAAAACTCTATTATTTTTAGGTTGTACCTAACAAATTTAGGTAATGGCACAGAAAATAATAACACTAGTAAAAATCCCACAGTAAAAATGGCACGAGTGGATGAATAGGCAAAAATGGCTCATGAGAAAAATATGGATGAAAATCTTACAATAAGTTTAATGAAATTTAGGAAATAATTAAAAAGGGAAAACATTAAGAAGTTGGTAAATTTTTAGATAAGGACCCTTAGCTGAATTACTACCCCCCACTCCCACCCCCAAAAATATATGAGATTATACTTTTAATAGGCAATTGTGTAAGCACCCTGAAGACTTTGGAAAAAACAAAAACAAAAACATTATTTTATAATTTGCTGTGGGAGACCAGTTTCACATATAAATCTTCCATAAAATGATCACACATTTTCCGGCCATTGCCCAACGAGATCAGCGTTTTAAGGGCATATAACCAGAATTTATTTTTGTTAAGGGAGGTAAATTTTGTGTTTCTTTCGGGGCTGGGGTTTTTTCATGCTAAAAAGTTGGTAATAAAAAGCAAATTAAAAAACAAACCAAGCATAACGCTACCACTTTTAGTCCTGGTGGCAACAGCGCCCCACCAAGCAAACTTTCAGTAACCCTACCACTAACCCCAAGTCGAAATAACAAAATAACTCTACACAAACACTATCACTAATCTCAAGTTTCGATGGCGACAGAACACCCATTCACCCAAAAAACACCCTTAACCTTAAGTCTTGATAGGAACAGCCCCATTCCCCTAAAAACTAGCTATTAACTCTAAGTCCTGGTGACCCCCTACACAAAAACGAGAACATGGTTCTATTTAAGATTTAAATAAAACAATTGCATGTCGTTCAAACTATATCTGGTAGAAAAGTGGGCAAAAATCTTATGTTACATTTATATGCAATACTGATCTCACATTGTAAATAATAAAAACATTGTTTCTTTTACACTAAGTTTTTCAAGGTGTTCACACATAATCGCTTGAAGAAATAAAAGTATAATCTCATGGAGTGTCATAGTATCTTAATACATATTAAGGACACGTTTAACACACAAGATAGGATTTCAATGCGGCCCTGTGTGCACACTTTATTCAACTGCTAGAATGGAGTGGGATGTTACTGGGCTCGTAACATCACATCCCTCTTTTCCAAATAATTGTTGAATCACCCTGATTGAATATTACTTCACTAAATCGTTTGGGTGGCCTGATTGTGCGGCCAGATCGTGATGTGTGGTTAGGAGTGTTACTCTCTTGATTTGTGTCATGTTTTGTGCTTATGTGTGGGGTGTGATTAGCATGTTTTCTGTTTGTTTGATTGTCCGATGGGAAGGCTTTGTGTGGGGCTTCTGAGGGAACCCTGTGGGGCCCCAGGCAGGTAAGCCTGGCAGCTCATGGCAGCTCGAGGTTGGTCTTCTTTCAGGTGATGTCGATTTCTTCAGATTAATTTTTTGTAGGCCCATCTGCACGGATCCATGTTGAGTGATGTTTGAGCCATTGTACGTAGTGAGTATGGTTTGTTACCTGCGAGTCACACCGGCGACTGGCTGTCCCTCTGAGTTCACTCGCTCTGGAAACATCTACGGAATGTCTGTAGGGGAAGGGTATTGCCTTTGGCTCCCGTGTCCACCTTTGCTTTTAGTTTGTGGGTGCTTAATCGGTTGGGAAGCTTTATGCAAAGGTTTGGAAGGCTTCAGTCCAAGTGTCACTCTGTGGTTGAATCGCATCAAAGGACAATTCCTGGAACTGTTTGTAGAGTTCATCGTTGCCTCTCGGATGGGTATTTACAGAGTAGACATGGCCCCTGCACTTCTTTTCCGTGTATTTGCGCTGGTGTTTGCCCTGGGCTCCCGGATGTTCTGTTTTGACTCGGAAATCCCTTGATGAGTATTTTCCCTCTTTCTCCCCTTTTATTAGTGCACACATTCACCCAATGATTTTTTCGTCCACATCTTGAACATGTGATACCCCATTTCTGTTTCTGTGGAGCTGTATTCTGCAGCATCATTTGCGGTTGTGTCTGATGGCATCTATATTCTTGCTTTTTCCTTCTTGAAGCTCAGCCAGTTGTTTCATGGGGCACTTTCGGTATCCTGTCACTATTTAGAGCTTCCTGGAGTGTGAGTCCTTCACCTTTTGCCAGGAGCTGCTTCTGTAGTTCCGGGCACCTCGTTTTTCTAGACTTCTAAAATTTTCTGTGCATCTCAGAACTTGCCCTTGTTTTCCTGTAAGTTGTCTGGGGGTCTTGGAACATCGTTACCTGTATCTTGCATCTTGTCAGAAAGTAATCTATACTTTCATAGTTCATTTTATGTATATCGACGCAGGTAAAAGCGTGCAATGCGAAACTGTACTGGAGGTTCAAAATTTTCTGTGACTTTTTGCTAAATAACTCCTGGGTAATTCCGGTCAGCTTCGTTTTCGAACGTTCATGTCTTAAACCTTCTAAGGTCTTGATCTCCAGCTAGCAACAGAATGTGGTCAACCTGTTTGTCTGCTGGGATATTTTTGACGGAAAAATAGAGGTTGCAACGTTGTTTGAAAAATCTGAAGGAATCCAACAGATTTGTAGACAGCCAACACATCACAGGCTCATACGTTTTCCTAGCCATCGTAACAACGAAAATAACTTGACACAAAATATAGTAACGATAGATATGCAGTATCATAATTCACTTACTTGAATAAGCTTTTTTTTCTGAATGGAAAATGGCAGCTCTATTGTCTATTCGTTCTCCGTTGTTCACCGTATTATATCTTTTGTTACTCTTGTTTTCATATATTTTTTCAAGATGGCGTCATCCATGTCACCATATGGAATCGTTTAATATGCTCTTGCATTCTGCGTTTGGTCGAGATACTGCTCTCTGCATTTGCCTTTTAAATAGCTTTCTTGCAACTACTGTAAACGCTGCCACCATGTTATGGTATCTTAATACATATTAAAAGCATATTAAGAACATGTCGAACATACAGGTTTTCAATGCGGCCCGATCTGCACTCTCTATTGAACTGCTAGAATTGGGGGGGGGGGTACTTTCTTAGTCCTTTTTAATTGGAGAGTTCTCCTAAGGGGATGTTACTGGTGTCGTAACATCACATGTAAGGGATAGCTAAGGATCCTTATCTACAATAATACCGAAAAGTGCGTCAAATTAAAATGAAAATTATATCTAGATTTTAAAATAAAAATGGATACTAAAATCTTATGGGTGCTTCTGTTTTTTCACTATGACATTAACATATTTAAAGAAATGTATACACTTTGTTATGTACTCATGATTGAAAATAAGATTGTACAGAAAAAAATTACGCAAATTCACACAGTATTTATTAAATTATAAGAAAAAGAAGAAAAAAACGATTTTACGTATTGTTAGACGTTTTTTAACAAGGGAGATAACTATTTTTTATTATCAATTTAGCAAAAAAACAACAAAAAATGCAAAAAATATTAGTTATCTCCCTTTTCCATTGGCGACCCAGGATAAAATCGGGCGATTGAAAGATAAAAAATGGTGCAACCGATACAAATAGTTTTCCATTTTTAATTTAATAAATACGGAATGAATTTGCGTAATATTTTGGTGTACAGTTTTCTATTAACCTACCACGTAAGTACATAACAAAGTTTATACATTTCTTTAGCTATTTTTAAAATACATGTCATGATTAAACAGTAGAAGCACCGGCTCCTCAGAAGGGTTTGCGATCCCGCTGACTTCCGTGTTATCCTGCAGTAAATTTCAAGTACGGATGATCATAAATGATAAAAGAAACTTTTTTTAATGGAAAATTTAGAATTGTATTTTTAGTATAATAAAATAAGTTGTGAGCAAAACAAATGAGCAAATATATGTTTGTTTATATTTTTATGAAAATATAACAAATCTTTAATTAAAAAAATCTGTTTTGAAATGTCTAGACAACTTCAGCAGCTACCTTCAAGAATTTCTCTGACGGCGCCGAATAAAACCAAATTATTTCGGCAATATTCTTTCTTGTATACGCTTTTATAATTCTTTTTAAATGCTTTAAATTATGTTGCTGTTTCACAAAATACAAAAGATTTTACTTTAAAAATTACTATTAAAATACTAAGCTATTTTATTATATTTTCATAAAAAATCAAAACACATATATTATGTTACTGTTTCACAAAATACAAGACATGTCAAAATGTTATTTATATCAATAAAAAGAAGACATTTCAACATATTTGATTCATAAAAAATATTTTTATTAAAGTCTTGTGATATTTCCATAAAAAACAAACAAAAGACATTTCAACATATTTGATTCATAAAAACAGATTTATTAAAGATTCGTTATTTTCATTAAAAAAAACTTATTTTATTATACTAAAAATAAAATTCTAAATTTTCCGTTAAAAAAAAGTTTCTTTTATCATTTATGGTCATCCGTACTTGAAATTTACTGCAGGATCGCGAACCCTTCTGGAGAGCCGAAGCACCATCTTATGTTGTGACCAAGTCAACTTCATCGCCATTTTTACCGTGCACATTTATTTACCTATAACTTGGGACGTTGGCTCATTTTGGACATTTGTATCTAAAACAAGGATATTGTACGGACGCCCTCTGTGATAAAAAATGAACTTCCCAAAGCAACTAAATTCAAGTGATACTTACGTTTAAAGAATCTGCTTTAAAATGACTTATAGGCATTCAAGAAAGAAAACTATTATTAAAAAGTGACTATGTTCACTGGTGGTAAAAGTCTAAATCCAAGATGGCGACCGGAAAAACAAGTTCGCAGAAAATTAAAGAGGGGACAATTTTAAAAACATTTCGAAACAAGGCCGATTTCTTTACTGTAGATTAGAGCGAACATTATTATTATTTTATTTATCTCAATATGCTCATATTTTAATGGGGTAAAAACAAAGATGACATCATTTTCCTTGACATATTAACGTCAAGCAGACGACAAATAGACACTATGTTGTCTTTCGAAAGAAAAATAAACACTGATAAATATTATTAATAATTATGAAAAACTTAGATGTACGAATGCCGTTTTATAAGTATCATGTATGTTTTCGTAAGTTTCTAACTGTTATTATTAATTCTTGGTTCGCCCATAGATAAGAACAAACATCCACATTTGTTAGACAAACAAGTTAAATTGCTTACGTGTCATGCGGCTGCTTGCGATCGGAGGAGGGTTTGTTATATTTTGAGGGGTCCTGTATGCCTAAAAGCGTGTAGGTCCACTAGTTTTGATGTTGAGAGGGGTGAACTTTGTTCGAGTTAAGTGCAGGTCGAAATGATATCCATTTTGGGACAAATAGATTTGTTCTCAGAATGAGTAATCCCAAGAAGTCATAACAACTGGTGAAACCTGGCCGACTTCAAAAGTTGAGGTTCAATGAAGGTCAGGCCAGCTCTGGTTATGATTTGCATGACAGGACAAAGGACGGGGACGTCACTTGTTGTTGTCGAAAACGGGAAATGGATCAGTCCGTCATGGGAGCTGAAAGCGACAAGATCGTCGTGAGAGAAAGCGGACGAAATTATCCAAAGATGTAAACAAATAAGTTAAGACTGCGTCTCTAAAAATGAGACAGAAGATCGACATCTCGTCCCGTCTACAGAATTTAGAAGTTAGTAGATAAGACAAGAAGAAAATAAGAAGTAACATTAGATGACCACTCTCTCCCGAGTAAAAGAATATTCAGACCAATAAATCGTTCACGACTCTCTGAAATTATCGTCGAAGTCCTTTCTTTCCCGTGGGGAGAGTTTTCAGTTTCAGGTGACCGATGCTCCGCGCCAGAAAACAGGAGGCCACTAGACGAAGGAAGAAACACCCACGACAGACCTATCAACGATGAAGAGATCCGGCCAAGGTAATTAATTGGGACCGTATGTAACAGGTTGAGTGCTTGTTTCGTTTACTCGAAATCGAAATCTAGGAACGATCCTGGTTTTGTTCTATTACACTTCGACCGGAAATAAGTAATTTGCACATCTGTCCGTTACTGTTTATTTAAGAGGGCATTTCTCTGTTCTGGCATGGAATCTCGGGGTGCTAGCATAACTATATAAACACTTGAGTGCCATCCGCTCTCTCTTCTCTCTCTTTCCTTGTTTGCCACAGCCAAACACACGTCACCCCTCCATGGGGACGTAACAGACATCTTCTAGATCATTTGGCCCTGGGTTCGGCTTCAACAAGAAGACAAGGATCCGAAATATACCTCATACACGTGGAATTAATATAACACACATATACTTACATACTGTTCCCTACTCATGGGGAAGTCCTGACAGAGTGGCCGGTGTACCAACATTCTATATTACGAACTATTCTCTCTTCCATACTCATGGGGAATTATATCAATAGACTTCCATACTTCTGTCTTCGTCAATATCTCATTTACACAGAACATTTTCTTCCTCGTCGCATTCTACAGGACCACCTCAGCCCCTTTGGGAATTGCAGACAGACAGCAACCAGAGAGACCTCGGCAAGCAACGAGGAAACACTTCTTTCTCTCTCTCTCTCTATCTCTCTCTCCTGCCCCTGTCCACTGGACATGCCAACAACTACTATCTTCGCCTGAAGATAGTTGCTGACAGACCTCCGGCAGCTCTAAGAACTTCCTACTTTCCTCTTCTTCTCTCGGACACTGTCCAACTTTCTTTATATTATACCAAACGGTATAGGTAACCTTTTTAAATAAACCATTTTCGTTGTTTTTATAAAGAGGTTTTGTTATTTCATTTCGTGTCTTAAACCTCAGATAGGGACAATGCTCCCCTTCTTTAAACACTTACCAATCAGCTTGCTGGGCGTATTTATTTCAGCTCTACCCTGAGGATCTACTTTGGATCCTTTTGAGTCAACGACAACCAACTAAGAAGGATACACCCATCATCTTGATTTCTCGAACCTAGTTATCTCCACTCAAAGATAAGCCGGAACTCATATAACTTTTTATCCTTTCTCTGCTTCACTTGGACATTGTCCTAACCTTTGCCGACCCATACCCAACGATATAGATAATGTTAAATAAACCCCTTTTGTTCTTGTGTAAAAAATGAGTTTGCTTTCCTTTGTGTTATTACCGTTTTCGTTTTACTTATTACAATATTAGAGGCTGTTCTTAAAGCTCACTAGTAAGAACAGCTTCTATACCCTTTCTTCTTGTCACTGGTGTTTCTGTTAGTAGTCCACTCTGTTCGTGTTATTCGTTATTTTTGGCGAAGTGGCAGGACAAGAATGTAAACTTTGTGTCCGATATTAAATAAGTCTAACACAAAAAACTGCTATCGAACTTTATTTTTTAAACTACCTGACGCAGCACAAGTGTGGCTTGCAACTGCCCAAGTAGGGGGTCACAATCCCACTGAATTTGCAGTCATTGGATAAGTACCATTAAGCCAACAGTCAGCTACCTTGGGTTGACACTCTTTTTGCTGGACCCTTCGCCACCATGCGCTTGAGAGAACCTTTAGCAGCAGTTTCTTCTTGACATATTAGCTCATCATGTTTTCTGTTATATTTTTAGTTTCTAAACAAGCAAAGGCTGGATAATTAAAGTTATTGTAGAGTACGCACTGTTTGAAGTAAAGAAATTAACACTTGTCGGCTGACCGTATATATTTTTTATTGAAGAGATTTTAGATGAAAGATGTCGACGGATTAAATGAGACACATCAACTAAAGGGATACACACACACACACACACACACACACACACACACACACACACACATATATATATATATATATATATATATATATATATGAGAAAGAGAGAGAAAGAGAGATGTATAGGTAAATTCGCAGGAACAACAGAACTTAACATCTTTTATATATATTGAAGAGGCGACATAACCTTTTCCTGAAGTTGGTATATTCTCTGTCATCGGCCTGGCAGAGAACGCATGATCACATCTTTACTTGTTGTTAACCATGCTGATCACGTGATTTGGGTTGTCGCCGAATCACCATCTCTCGCGTGAATCTCGTGCATTGAAGAGCGCACTTCTGATTCATCACGTGACTGCTACAGGATAATCAACTGTAATCTCAATAAGGTTGAATGAAACAAATTGGGATAAATGTTCTGATTAATTTTTATTCTTGCATCGTCAGTTCATTTTAAAAATTATATTGTTACGTAAGTTTAAAAATTTGGTAGAGTGGAATTTTCCAAGTAGAAGTGGTAAGATCTACGTCTCCTGTTAGTTTTACGTGGCATAGGAGCCGATAAGACCTTTCACTTTTCACTGAGTCGCCAGAGCGAGAGAGAGAAAGCAGTTGCGTTTTAGGATAGCTCCCCCCACGGCGGAGGAGGTAAGAGGTTGTTTTTTGTATTCATGTATATTCTAAAGAGAGAATAAATCCCCAAAGAGATGTTTAAAACCTAAATGCATTTATGATGTCTCTTTATTTATAACGTTTATGAAAGCTGTTAAAGAGAAAAAAATCTACGACTACATAAATTTGGTCAGCTTATTCTGTAGACGAAGTGGATACACTGTGACGATTGAAGAACACCCTAGCTATTCTACGAACGCGAATAAAAATTAAATTTAAAAACTTAAATTAAAAGAGTTATAAAACAATCATAACAGGAAGACATACATATTTGTTTTAATTGGACATGTAATAGTGGGCTGTTAACACCAACTCCGATATATTATTAGGTAACGAAAACCGTCACATAAAAAGAAAAAGCCACGCGACCACATTGTCTTCTCTCTAAATGGCCTCAAAATGTCACTGTTTAATTTCACTCGTTCGCCCATTTTCGCCGAAATAGCTTCTGGTCTATCCGTAAAAGGAAAGTTCTTGAAAAATCAAATGTATGTATTCTCCACCGACTGCCAACTGCCTTTTGCACCTCTTTCTCTCTCCACTTCACTTTGCTCACTGAGCAACGAACACTCTTCAATCAAGAGTACAGTTTTATACTGTTAAACCACACCCCTATGCAAATTGACTCCCCACCAGAGCCATCTAGTCGTTAGAGACCCCAAACAGCCAATCTTCAAAGGGGGAATAACTCAAATGGCAGTTAACCACACGCCCCATTGATCTTCAAGATCAATAATTGGTTTCATAATCCGTCATCCACGTCGGCCGTCTTCGTTCCCGTTGCGACCTTCGTACGGGTTCTTCTTGGGGGACTTCTTCAACCTCTTCATCTGATGGTTAGGTAACTCTCCGTATATCTAATATGTGACGAGGCACTCCGTTAACTGACACGTTGTTTTCAGATGGTACATCAGTTACTGTTCCTCTTCCCCAGCGGGTTGTACATCTGAGGTTGGGCGGTTTCACCCACACCTCCTCACCCACAGTGATTTACGCTTGCCCTTGTTCAACTCTCTCCGTCATTGCCAGTGGATGTCGCCATTCATACGTAAAGACAGATCGATGTAGCACTGACATTTAATCTTGGCCAGCCTTCGGTGCCATGTTATACCAAAAGACCGCTTCTTGGGGCGAAATTTGGCTTCTTGCGGCCATAGCTTTTATAGTTCGATGGTGTCTCTCTATGATTCCATTTCCGCTTGGGCGGTACGCGGCTCTAAAATATTGCCTAACACCCCACTTATCACATAGCTCTCTAAAGACCTCTGAGCGGAAGGATATCCCGTTTTCCATTAGGACCTCTTCTACTGGCCCACTCTCCATAAACACCTCCTCAACAACTCTCTTTATATCTTCTGCTGTTTCTGTTCTAATTTTTCGCCATATTGCTACTTTCCCAGGTCCATAGTCAATCATAGTTAAATACAGCTCATGGCTATAATGCGTGATATCAATGGCCAGTCGCCCCCAATTGTCTGTTACATGCAGCTCTCCTTTTTCATGCCTGGATGGCGCAGGGTCAATGGACTGACACTCCCTACAGTGTTTAACTACATCCTGAACATCTTCCATTGCGGTGTTTGGATTCACTTTTCTTGCGAGATATAACGTCCTCTCCTTACCAAAATGATGCATATTATGCAGGTGCTTTATTTCATCTACGATACAGCACACCGGAGCCACATCTTTCTTCTCTCGTAACCAAGCCTTCTTCACTCTGGTCAGCACGTCTGCCTTATTTTTCTGTGATGGAACCAATGTGATGGTTACTCCCAGTTTGAATTCTCTGATCAATCTCCAAGTGCCCCGAGTCGACGCATGATAAGCATCTCAGCTGCTCCTTTGGTCCTGATCCGTTTATCTCCCGACACTTCCGACTTAATCCACGATGACACTGTTGCCGAGTCTGTTCTAATGTCCACTGTTTGTAGCCCCCATTTCAAAGCCAGGTTGACGCCCTTCAGTGTAGCTTCAAGCTCCACAACATTGATGTGGGCGCTATCATTCTTCTTTCGTAGCCAGGCAGCATCTTCAACAGTTACACCTTCTATTTTCAACAATGCTCCTTATGCCAGGCTGCTAGCATCGCTCCATATCACCCCTTCCGGGCTTCTTTTTTACGTGCCACTCTCCCCTTACAGGGTCCACCTATTTTACTTCCTCGATCACTTCCTTTATCATGTGCAACACCTCTGGGTTAATTTCATTCTCCCATGGGTCCATACAGGTCTGCCTTTTAATAAAGCTGCATGCAGTCCGCAGCCATCCGACTATGGGATAATGACCAACCAACTTCCCGCACACAGAGAAAAGTTATCGCTTTGTTAGGCCGTCCGTGACTTCAGGGATTTCGTTCCCTCTTCCAAACATCAACGTTCCTGCCTTATTCCGCTGTAATTTTAATCCAAAAGCCATTCCATTTTCTATTGACTCCGATGGCTTAGCTGTTAGTCCATATGTTTTGACATGGTCTCTCACCTTTTCCGCAGTCACCTCTGTCTCGTCAACCAGTAATCATCGATATAAGAACAGCTGGCTCTTTTCACTGTGTAGCAGTTACCTCCTCCTTTCAAAACGTAACTACACCGGTTTGCCGGTAGGTGTCACCGACAGGTGGCGCTGTAAAGCGACACCAGAGTTATCTGCCCTTCGGACTATAAAAGCCGGGGCAATACGGAAATTCTCTCGCTTTTTCACCGACCAGCATCGGAGAACAACGCTGGCACCAGCGCTCCGTTTCACTCGCCTTTTGGCCTCGGCAGGCAGACGCTGACACTAGCGTTCCGTTTCACTCTTCTCTGGTCGGCAGAACGACGCTAATACACTAGCGTTTCGTCTCACGCTTTTCTTCTCAATGGGCATAACAACTACCAACACACGTGGGCAAACAACGGTAAGAGTTCTCAACTCGTTTTCTTTGTTTACGGCTTTCAAAGACTTTTCCTACGCCGGATTCATTTCTTCTTATACCTTTTCAAGAACTGTTTTTCCATCGACACACATGCATACATCACACACTTCATCATTCCACGTACACACACGTTCAATAAACGTTATTTGAACTACTTCATTTTTGTTTATTAATTATTACTCTGTCTTTGCATGCAACAATTGCTTGATTTACTGAACACGTAAATAATCGGGGGACACGACCCTCGATCCGAACAACTGCATCGTCTTTGGACAACACGGTCTTAAGCACTGCCGTCATAATTTTCGGTGCAGAATTCAGTCCAAATCTAAGTCTGGTCAAGCAATAGATCTGACCGTTATATTCGACCAATTGATACCGCCATAGCTTCTTGTCCACATGGATTTGAAGGTAGGCCGATTTTAAGTCCACGATTTTGGTTGCTCGCTCTCTTTTCCTCAACTCCCTCATGACTTCTTCACATACATCGATTCCATCTTTAGTGTGGAAGGCCACGTGCTTGTTCAACTCTCGAAAGTCCAATACTGGCGTGACTTTTCTCTTTGTAGGCTGAACCACTGCCATGAGTGGCAGAATTCCTTCAACCTTCCCTGACCATGGTATTAAAATTACTTCGTCGATCCACCTCTCAACTTCCTTCTCAAACTGCGGTCTTATCTCTCCTTTTAGCGTGCCTTCATAGCAGCTAACCCGATTTGTCAACAAAGGCAGTCCTGCGGTCCATTGCCACTCTACTGTCCACTTGTCACCATCAAAATAGGCCCGGAAATCCTCATCCTCAATCTGACATGGCCTGGGTTTTGTCTGCTGGATGGCATTATTACTGTTCGCGCTTCTTGATATTCTAGTGTCATTCTGCTTGCCGAACTTCACCTCACCCTTAGCAATTGTAGCTCCTCCCAGTCGGTCGATAACATCCAAGCCCAGTATCACATCAATTCCCCCAACGAGCGTATTCAGCACAATTATTCGGAGACGTAGCGGTATATTTCGTACTATAATCTCAGCACCAGTCTCTCCACAACACTTCATCTCTCTGCCATCTACTGCTCTTATATTGCTGGCTCCATTCCAAAAGTTGACGACATTTATCGTAACAAGTGTAGTTGTACAGCCAGTATCAACAAGGGCTCTTGCTCTTTTTCCGTTGACAGTAACCACTATCTGTGGCAGTAAACTCTCACATGCCTGTTCAGAAGTAAAGAAGCGACTACTGGCACAATAGCACCCCTTTACTCGTTTCCCTGAAGTGAAAGGCAATTCCTACTAATGTGCCCAACCTGGCCACACCGGAAACAGATAACACCCGGCCTTGGTTCACTACAGTCTCTCATCAGGTGGGACCCCTGACATCTAAAACATTTTCCAACAAATTTAGGTCTCCTCACTATCTGCACTTCTTCACCAGACTTGTTTGCGGTAGAGGTTGCAATTGCCCCCAGTTCACTAGGACGTTTCGCCATCACCCTGGCATGTCTCAAGATCTCCTCTACTTCCATGGTTTCAATGTCAGTCATCCTTTGTAGTTCTATTAAGATGCGGTCAGGAAAACCACACACGAGAGCCATTTTAACTGTCTTTTCTAGACTTCGTCCCGTGTATCCGGCGAATCCCGCTAGTCGCCTTATATCTCCCACATATACGTCCACCGATTCTCCGGTCCAGGTTACTCTTCTGAGCTTGTTATAAGCCTCAAAAGCACTCACTGAAAATGCTGTCTTTAACATTGTTTCAATCCTATCGGCATCTGCCTGGTTCGCCTCTCCCATTTCCAAATAGATTGCTAGCGCATTCCCCTCCAAATACATTGGGATCAATGTCGCTACATCATCAATTTCTTGCAGCTTCGCAACCAGCTTCAGCTTATTAAGCCACGCGACCATATCGTCTTCTCCTTTAAATGGCCTCAAAATGTCACTGGTTAATTTCACTCGTTCGCCCATTTTCACCGAAATAGCTTCTGGTCTATCCGTAAAAGGAAAGTTCTTGAAAAATCAACTGCCTTTTGCACCTCTTTCTCTCTCCGCTTCACTTTGCTCACTGAGGAACGAACACTGTTCAATCAAGAGTACAGTTTTATACTGTTAAACCACACCCCTATGCAAATTGACTCCCCACCAGAGCCATCTAGTTGTTAGAGACTCCAAACAGCCAATCTGAAAAACTGGATAACTCAAATGGCACTTAACCACATTACCTACACCTTTTGGTATAGGTGGAAGAAAGTTGGGTAGCGTCCGAGTAAAGCAAAGAAAAGTAGAATGTTCTTTGGGCTGTTGAAAGTCTGTCAGCAGATATCGTCAGGCGAAGATCGTCGATGCTTGAGTGGACAGGGACAGGACAGAGAATGTGTGCGTCTTTCCTCGTTGCTTTCAGGATTCCCGTGATTCCTAAAGCGGCTGAAATAATTCTTTAGGGGGACAGATGAAATAAATACGCCCTGCAAGACGGTAAGTGTGTGGCAAAATTGCATAAGAGGGACATTACTCCGATAGAGAAAATAAGTCATTTATTTACAGAAAAATGTGTAATATATGTGTGTGGTTAATTTAATCCAACTTGGTGTGTGTATTTAAGTGTTTACATTGATTAAAGTGATGAAGAGAAAGAACTCTTTGTTATATTACATTCGTATGGGCTTCCATACGTGCTCCCGAAGCCGGAAGTCGTTAGCTGACGCGTATTAAAACTGGCCATATCTGCCACCATTTTGTATTCCTTTTTTAGTTGAATAAAGCTTGGCTTCCAAGTAACACGTGCTTTTTTTATTACAATTTATTCAACTAAACAAAAAAAACCAAAAAACACGTGTTTTTATATTACACTCTTCAATCTCCCTTTTTTATTGTTTGGAAATGGATTAATTTACTTTGTTCATTTTCATATAAGCAGCCATAATTCTCGCAGCGACTCGATCTCTGTGTAGATTTTAGTAGAATACAGCTTAGACAAGCGTTCAAGTTATTCTACTTATTCATTACGATTTATTCTACTAAGGTCAACATGTGGATCGAGTTGCTGCAAAGATTAATGGCTGCTAGTGCTAAGTGAAAATGAAGAAAGAGAAGTAAAAAACGGAAGATTGAAGAGTTCACCGCCACTTACATCTAATAATATACCGCCAGTGAAAGACACTCTTGTGTCCGCACACATTTTTGAATTTCATTGACGAGCTGAAAACATAGCCGGTTTTGACGGAATTGCTATGGAATATTTTCTGAAGTTTATGGTTGAGTCTGAAATGTTTATCTATCAGTTTTAAGAAACATTTACCTATATTAACAAAAAGTGTTCCTTTCTTCCGCCAGGTACCTAACATCAAACAAAATTTCTATGAACAAAGTTTATTTCAAAGAACTTTCCATCTTTGGTTCACCGTGTAGTGTTAGTGCACCGACGAGTCACCGGTGAGGGGACGAGTTACGGCCCTTGGCGATGACTCAGTTAGAATGTATTTTGACCGCCAATAAACCTTGTTACTTATCCTATACTTCTCTCCGTCTTACTACTCATTTAACCCAGCTGATAACATTACATGGTGTCGGATAAAGGATACACTTTGTGGAGACCAAAAAAAAAACAAAGTAAAACATCGGATATCGTAGTAAGAAAAACAAAGGATTTCTAAGCGAAAGAAAATTCTACTATCGATAAACAAACGACTTAAGGAAAACGGTCCCACAAACAAAAAAAAAGTAAGAAAAGAGAAAACAGTAAGTACAGAATTTTGTTTTTCTCATATATATCGTATACTTTTGAAAAATGCCTCACACGGACATAAAGCAATATTCTGCTAATATATCACCCCCCGAACGAATGACTCTCGTTGGAAATGTTGCTAATAACTGGCGAAAATTTAAACGAAATTTTCTCAATTATTCGATCGCTAGTAGATTGTCTAAAGAAGCAGATACTTCATATCAGACATCGGTATTTTTGGCAACTATCGGGGAGGATAGTTACGATATATATGAAGGGTTGAAGATTAACTCTGAGGAAGAAAAGACGGATCTAGAGAAGGTGATGAAGAAGTTTGAGGATTTTTTCGTGGGCGAAACACACGAAGCTTACGAATCCTATACATTCCATCTTCGCAAGCAAGAAGTATCGGAAGGTATCGAGACCTATATAGCTGCTCTTCGACAACTTGCAAAGAACTGCAATTTCGGACAGCAACAGGATAGGCTTATTCGAGACCAAGTCGTTGTCGGAGTTCGAAGCGATACCGTCAGAAAAAAGTTACTGTCTGATAAACAGCTTACTCTAGACAAGTGCCTACAAATAGGTAGAGCCTACGAAACTTCGAAACAACAGACGCAGACCATTTCCTCCGGTGCCGATGCAGCGGATACTCAAATCAACCGGGTTACGAAGCGAACCTACAAGACAAACTTCACCGAACAACCAGATCCGAAATCGAAAATGCCTAGCAAATGCAACCGCTGCGGGAAATTTCCATTCCACAATGGAAATGACTGCCCAGCAAAAGATGCACTCTGCAGAATTTGTTCGCAGAAAGGGCATTATGCAAAATTTTGCAGAACCGATAAGGTGAAGGTTAGAGAAATAAGAGAGGAAGAAGAAAATCATTTTTTAGGTTCTGTCACTCTCGAAAATATAAGTACAATTACCACTGAGGATAATACAAATTGGCAGGCTAAAATCAAGGTCACCACTAAGCCCTGTACCAAAATTATAAATTTTAGGCTGGATACAGGTGCAGATGTGACCATAATCCCGGACCAGTTCTCCAGGAAAAATTCCCAACTCATCCAACCCACAAACAAAAGACTGTACTGACCGGGTCATCATGAGATAAACCTCATATGATGTGTGAAGGCCAAACTGGCCACGGAAAAAGTAAGCTCGCAACAAGACCTTTATGTTATAGAGAGTCTGCAAGAACCTCTACTGGGAGGACCAGCAATCAAAGTCCTCAACCTGCTGAAAGCAGTAAATCGAGTGTCAAGCGAAGGGCACCAGTATAGGAAAGAGTCCCCAGAACTGTTCACAGGCCTAGGGAAACTGGAACATGTGTAGCAGATACGTTTGGATGCAAGAGCTCAGCCCTTTTCCATTGCTACCCCTAGAAGATTGCCGTTGCCTATGAAACAGACGGTTCAGGAAGAACTGAAACGTCTGGAGAACGAGGACATAATCCGTCCAGTCAAATCACCAACTGATTGGTGTGCCCCAATAGTCGCCGTCAAAAAAGCTAACGGTAAAGTTAGGTTATGCGTCGACTTTACCAAGCTAAACGAGAGTGTGAAACGGGAAAAATTTCCATTACCCACCACAGACCAATTACTGACCGAGCTCGATGGAGCCACAGTGTTTAGCAAGCTCGACTGCAACAACGGTTTCTACCAAATCGTCCTACACGAAAAATCGCAGGTCCTTACCACATTTATAACACCTTATGGGAGGTACTGATTCAAACGACTTCCATTCGGGATAAGTTCTGGGCCAGCAATCTTTCATAGGCAGATTACACACATTTTGTCCGGAATACCAGGAGTCATCTGTGATATAGATGACGTCCTAATAAGTGGAAGAAACCAGCAGGAGCACGACCAGCGACTAAAAGCAGTACTGCAGAAAATGAAGGCTGCAGAAGCTACACTCAACGATAAATGTGTATTTTCTGTCAGAAACATAAAGTTTCTGTGTCACATTATATCAAAAGAGGGAATACAAATAGATCCAGAAAAAGTAGCAGCAATTATGGACTTGCCCAGACCTGAGAATGTGTCCGAATTACGACGCTTACTGGGCATGACAAACCAGGTCGGAAAATTTGCTAGGAATCTAGCCGAAACCCCCAAACCACTCCGAGAGCTTCTTAGGAAAGAGTCAGAATGAATATGGGATGAGCCTCAGAAAGTAGCATTCCAGACCCTGAAGAAGCAACTGAGTTCTGCACCAGTACTGACTCATTACAATTGCAACAAGCCGACAAGGGTATCAGCAGATTCATCTAGCTATGGCCTAGGCGGTGTACTACTGCAGAAGCAAGAAAATGAGTGGAGACCGGTATTTTATGCTTCACGATCTCTGACAGAAACAGAGCAGAGATATGCACAGGTTGAGAAGGAGGCACTAGCAGTCACTTAGTGTTGTGAAAAATTTGCGGACTACTTGGTCGGAATGCCAAAATTCACAGTCGAAACAGACCACAAACCACTGTTGGCACTGTTGAAGTCGAAGCGACTCGACAAATTGACTTCAAGAATTCAACGTTTCCGCATGAGGTTAATGAGATTCTCCTATGAGATCATATACACAGCGCGAAAAGACCTCACAACAGCAGACGCTTTGTCCCGAGCACCTGGGAGTAGTTCCGATATACAGGATATCCAGCAGGAGACAAAGACCGACTCATTTATCCGCTCAGTCATAGGAAATATCTCGGCGAGCGATAAACGATTGGAGGATATCCGACTAAAACAAAATATTGACCAGGTCTGCAGTCAGGTAATCAAATATTATGAGATGGACCACTGGCCCGAAAGAGCAAGGCGGGACCCTGAACTAAAACAGTACTCGTTTGTCAACCAGGACCTAACAGTTTACCAGGGACTTCTAATGTACCAGAGCCGACTTGTCATTCCTAATGTACTTCAAAAAGACATACTAGAGCGTCTACATGAGGGACACCAAGATATTGTCAAATGCCGAGCACTAGCTCGCGAAAGTGTGTGGTGGCCCGGCCTCTCTAAACAAATTGCAGACAAAGTTGGGAAATGTGGTATCTGTAAAACAGAACGAAAATATCCACTAGAATCACTACAACCCACCAAATTACCTGCATATCCATGGCAGAAAATAGGAATGGATCTGTTCGAATTCATGGGACACCGATATCTTCTGATTGTCGATTATTTTTCCAGGTGGATTGAAATAGCCCATGTACAGACAACCACCTCAGCCAGCGTAATAGAGCATTGCAAATCAATATTCGCTAGGCATGGGATCCCAGAGACAATCATACTTGACAACGATCCCCAATTCAGTTCTAGTGAATTCAGGAACTTTTCAAATGTTTTTGACTTCCTGCACCTCACAAGTAGCCCCCATCATCCGCAAGGAAACAGAGAAGCTGAACGTGCAGTCCAGACAATTAAAAACTTATTGAAGAAAGCAAGTGACCCATACATAGCACTGCTAAATTATCGCAGCACTCCTCTGCCACACGGCGAGAGTCCTGCAGAGCTGTTAATGAATAGAAAACTAAGAACACGGATCCCTACCATTCCTCAAAGAAATTCATTTGATCAGCAAAACATCGAGGAACATAGAAGGGCAGGCACGCGGCTCAAAGCCAGACAAAAGCAAAACTATGACAAACGTCATCGGGCTAAAGATCGTCCTGCCTTTGAAAAAGGACAATCAGCTGTAGTAAGTAAAACTCTGTCACCAAGGTCAGTCCTAGTTAAGACAGATTCAGGACTACACCGACGCAACAAAAGTAATCTGCGCCTAAGGAACGGAGAAACCAGCTTCTCTCAGGTGGCTACCCCACAGGAAGCAAACACCTTACCACGTTCCCCTCGATATGGATATATGTATAGCTGTGATGATGACTCAACAGATCTTCCCAGTAACCAAAGAAAAATCCTACTAGAGAGTTCCAGAGGTCCTGACCAAGGGAAATATACAAAAAGGTGTCGACAAGTTCGACCATTTAAAAGACTGTCCTTGTAAAGAACTTTACAACCGAAAGGGGGATGTAGTGTTTCTGAACCGACGAGTCACCGGTGAGGGGACGAGTTACGGCCCCTGGCGATGACTCAGTTAGAATGTATTTTGACCGCCAATAAACCTTGTTATTTATCCTATACTTCTCTCCGTCTTATTACTTACTTAACCCAGCCGATAACATTACACACTGTGACAACTGGGTTGTATAATGATCAATACACGCATCGGCAAATTAAAACAACATGACGAGAATGAAGAATACATGAATTTTCTTTTTGCAGAAGCTCATGTTCCAACATATCCCTTGTCCTTTTGGAGGTTAATGTGCTAATATTTCCGTCATCTCATTCATTTATGATCCATCCATTAGTTTCAAAATCATGTTATCTGGGAAAGCTTCATGTATATTAGAAACAGCTGACTATTATCTGAACACTTTTAGCGTGGCCCCTGGCCATAGTAGGTCATAGATGACAGTTCAGTCTTTTGTAATTTACCAAGAACGACGCTGATGATTAATAAAGTGATAGAATTGTCATAAATGTAATATTATGACGAAAACAAAAATGAAAATATACACAGTCTGCATGCGTATAAAAATGGAAATTAATGAAAGACTGAGAGAATATGAGGATCACCAGTTAGCAAGTGCTAATTTAATACATCAACAGTATTTTGTGAATGAAACATTGTAAAAAAATGAAATTTTATGACAAAACATTTTTACATCTATGATTTTCTAAGAATATAAAAGTTATTTATAGTCAAGAAGTTTTAATTTAGAAAAGTTAATGCAACTCGTGTTTGTTAAAGAAAGTTCCGTGACTAAGTAGAGACGAGTATGTCATTATGTTTGTAGTGTGAGTAACATGTGTGTGTGAGTAATAGGGAGTTATACGTCAGTATTTTTTATGATTCCAAAATGGCTCTTCGTCGGCGCCTTTTATAACATCACATACAGAAGTCTCTTGAGAAGAAATATTAGATTTGTAGAGGTTTTAATGCAATTTTTGTACAATTTATTCATGTAAACAAAATATAGTAATTCTGAGATTTCGTTGTTCACTCCGGCCCGCGATCTCCTTCCAAAAGTCTTATCTGACCCTAACTCTGAAAAGGTTGCCCGCCCCTGTTCTAGACATTTTAGCACGAGCTACTTGAAAACTTTTCACAACACGATACAAAAAATGGAGGGAGTGGGGATTCGATGCCAGGCCATACATTTCGTTTTTAACTCGATAAATTTATATCCTTGATAGAAAGGTATTTGATATTTTAAAGAAACTAAAAACGGTTTTAGTTTTCAATAAAAATAAAAGCTTATATATAACGTCCGATATATGTGACACCTTTTTTTATTAAAATATCAATGGTGTAAAATGTATGGGTACACAATTTTTTTAATTATAGTTTGATTGTATGCAGGGGTTTAAGCGTTCATTATCTTCCGCTGTATTTTAGTGCGAATGCACGTCAGCGATTTGTAGGTAATGTAAGTTAGAACAAATTAATCATAAAAAATATATCAAATCAAAATTTATTTACGAAACTAAGTTTGATCAACCAAGTACAGTAATGTCGACAAAGAAACGAGATAAAGTCTTGTTTAGGAGACAGGATACATTCGGATTAGCAAAACACGAGCGTGTGTATTGCTGTCTTCCGTTTTCAAATATGTACTGGAAGTCAGCTTCGACAGAAGACACCAGTGCACAATCTAATAATAAATACTCTGTAATAAATTAAGTCCTATAAAAGGATGTATGGGGTGTAACTTTTAGATGATAATTATAACATATTACCCAGCATAGGAAGGTGCTTCACTTAGTTAAAAATCTTTGATACCTTCCATAATAATTTGATGAGGTTAAAAGAATTAACATATGTGAAAGACTAGAAAATATGTATGCACTCACTTTCTGTAGTAGCCAAAAAGTTAACGATTTCTGATATAATTACTATCCCTAATAATACAATATGATACATATATATATATATATATTGCATGTAAAATACCTAAAAACTTGATGTTTTGCAGCTAATGATAGAACAAAACAAGTCTGGGACAACACAATACTATCCTTAATAATACATATATATATATATATATATATATATATATATATATATAAATCGAAAGACATTTCTTCAAATGGATTTACATATCTGATGAGAGCGGACCACCGCTTGAAACGCGTTATATAATATTATAAAATGATAAAATAACAAAATAATAAATAAATGTGTAAAAAACTTTTTACAAATGTTGGTAGCTTTACTCCTTTACATATATACTTTTCTCTCGTTGGAACTGCACTAATACTGCACTACACTTTTCTCTCTCTCTCTCTCTCTCTCTCTATATATATATATATATATATAAATTGCGAAAAGGAGAAAGCATTTTAAATCAGTGTGTAAATAAACAAAATGAACCTATAAAGTGTGGAAAAATAGAAGATACCTGAAGACATGAAATGGATGTTTTTCAGTAATACATTTATGAAAATTAAATTGAACGATTCAAATTTTAAAATGCAAATTAATACGGTCAGTGAAGTAACATTAATGCTGAAAAAGAAAACTCTCAGAAGAAATTGGTGAATTGAAATTATACAGAATCCAATTAAAATTAGGACACTTTGACGGATCATACACATTATAATATTTCGAATATACACATAAAACGAACAATTGTTTAATTAAAATTCAGTGGAAAATATTATATAATACAATTTTATTATGAAATAAGCAGATATAGATTAATTAAATTTTAAAAGTGAAGACATATTTAAATCAGAAATTACATATTAACTTGCATTTGATGCATTTTATTGTAAAGTGAAGTTGCCCTTCCGGTCACCAACCAGCTAGCGTCGTGTTCACACTCGGACACTTCGCTCATGTTATGTAATCTCATTGATTGCTGGCTACCTCGGCCTATCCCTTAAGGCCAGACTTGTCGTGTCCATCACCCTTCCTCGTTTTCGCAGTTTAAATATTCTCGCGCACTCCAAGTTTTCTCTCTGTCTATATATGTAACTTATGACAGTGGTAACCTTCAGCTGACCTCTTTGACCTTTCCTTATGTCACATTTGCGCGTTACAGCTGAAATGCGTTTTACCCGGCCAAAAAGTTTAAACAATGGCTCATCATTGAACTCGATTTTCATAAATCGTTTGTAAAATAATTGTAATATCCATGGTAGCTTTCCAAATGTATACTAGTACCTTAATCGCCATAAATCTTTTGTAGAGTCCCAGCATTTTGTTATAGTAACATCTCAATCAACAAATCCGTGAAATATTTATAGCGCCACTTATTAAAACAATCGATATATACATTACAACTGTGTGCATTCAATTATTTTGGGATGCGTAATCACTGTATCTAATTTGTATGTTTATTTTATGCCGTGTAATAGTTTGTGAATAAAAACTATGAATAAATGTATAGTCTTTTAAGTAGGGTCTTTCGTCATCTTTAAAATTGCTGACGTGTGTGTACATACGTTTAGGAGATTCACTTCTAACCACCCGTTTCCATAGTATAATAAGAATATTCAATGTTTATACAATTTTTCACAAACATTTAAACTGTTGGTTACAATTAAACCAAATGCTGGCAGAGGAGTTTGAATTCATACAACAAAATATGTTATTAAAAGATTCACTCAGAAATAAAATCCATCCAAAATTATTTATATAGGATGAAGAAAACAATATTTAACTGTAAATATCATTACCATGAATGAACATATACTACACTAGTCCCAAAGAATGAGGTAATACTTGGAATCATGACAACAGAACAGGTACTATGCTAACCCCTTAATTAGACATTTAAAGATAGTACATTAGTCTGAAATAATATAGTAAATTTAATTGGTAGTGCAATAATACATTAATAGAATTAATACTAAAGATTCGGTTTCAGACAGACAGATACCCAATCTCCATTTGTATTAGATGAATACGAACCTAATAGAAAAAATGTCCAACATGGTAGCAGATGTGTAAATAATGTGAACAGAAAAATCATTTTCAATCAGTTAGTAAATGAAAAATATAGAGTGTCGGAAATTGAAGACACTATAAAACTTGAAATCAAGGTTTCTTCTTTAATACAGAATAAAAAGAAAGAAAGTATATTACGGAATTTAATTTGAACAAAACACATTCAACAGAAAAAAACGGATAGAGACATTGAAATGACATCAATTTTGAATAATCTTTCAGAACAAGATAGGGAAGGTATATTTTAATCCACTACTTGAATATGGAATTGTATCTGATTGTATGTGTATGAAAATAAAGTAATAGAATAAATATAACTATAGCACATGATCTAATGAAAATATATGTACCACTTTGATGATTTATGATCACTGCATCATATTTACTATTACAAACTGTTATCTACATTTATATAAATAACATTTATAACATTTTTATCATGATAAACATAAATAAATGAATTTTATAATCTAAAATACAAAGTTTCAAATGGTCAAACTAAAGGTTAATTTTAATAAGGAAAGGAATAATAAGTACAATTTAAGTAAATTTGAATATGAAGTTGCATCGAATGCATTTTGTTTTAGGTGTTTTGACATTAATAAACAAAAATATAACTATGGAGCTGTTGAATAAGTACAGAAAAATAATTATAACTTTCTTGTGCCAAACAACTTATTTTAGAACGTAAACCACAAAAAATGTAAACCAGTGAGTTATAGTGAGTGTTCATTATACACCTGACATGCCGAAATGAAAACTAAGCTGGACAAATATAAATACCATAATTATAAACAAGTTGAGAACGAAACAAATTTTCTATTTAAGGACAGGGAACACTTTTTAAATTGTTCGGCCTACAGTTCTCTAACTAATAATCTATGTTACAGTTTATTTTTCTTGCAATATGAGCTTTGCCTTGCCAGATACTAGGACAAGATTTCATCTGGTCTGGTGGAATATTAAGCTTAGTCTTGTTACTTATCATATCATCACTAGGAGAAGATGCACCATTATTTTCTTTGTATGAGTCAGTGTGTAGCCATGGAGTAGATTTTTATTTAGGATTAAAATACTATATTATATTGAATATTTGGTCAGTTTTCTTGTAGCTAGAATTATCATCATGTCAGTGTGTCCTGACAAACCCCTCTACTAAGAAACTGAAGACACTCAAAGATTGTTTCTAGTAGACATTCAAAATATCATCCCAATGTGTGTTCGCATGTGTCCTTTTAAATGAGCATTTTGTGAAAACACTGACCCACAAACTTCACAAATAAAAGGTTTTTCGCCAGTGTGTGTTCGCATATGTGTCTGCAAAATAGCATTCTGTGAAAATGATAACCCACACACTTCACAAGAAAAAGGTTTCTCTCCAGTGTGTATTCGCATATGTGTCCTCAAAGTTGAATTACGTGAAAATGCTGATTTACATACTTCACAAATGTAGGGCTTCTCTTTAGTGTGTGTTCGCATGTGTGCTTTTAAATTAAAATTCATTGAAAATGTAGACCCACACACTTCACAAGAATAAGGTTTCTCTCCGGTATGAGTTCTTATATGTTGTATTAAACTGGACCTTTGTGAAAATGCCACTCCACATGCCTCACAAGAATAAGGTTTCTCTCCAGTGTGTGTACGCATGTGAGCTTTTAAAAAAGAGTTTTCTGAAACTGCTAATCCGCAGACTTCACAAGAAAAAGGTTTCTCTCCAGTGTGTTTTCGCATATGTGCTTTTAAAGTAGACTTCAGTGAAAATGCTGACGCACATACTTCACAAGTATAGGGTTTCTCTTTAGTGTGAGTTCGCATATGTGCTTTTAAATTAAAATTCATCGAAAATGTGGACCCACAATCTTCACAAGAATAAGGTTTTTCACCAGTGTGAGTACGCATATGTGGTCTTAAACTAGAACTTTGCGAAAATGCCAAACCGCACACCTCACAAGAATAAGGTTTCTCTCCAGTGTGTGTTCGCATGTGAACTTTAAGAAAAGAATTTTCTGAAAATGCTAACCCGCAGACTTCACAAGAAAAAGGTTTCTCTCCAGTGTGTGTTCGCACGTGCCTTTTTAAATGAGAATTTTGAGAAAATGCTGATCCACAGACTTCGCAAGGATATGGTTTCTCTCTGGTGTGTGCTCGCATGTGTGTTGGTAAAATAGCCTTCTGTGAAAATGATGACCCATAATCTTCAGTATTTGCTTGCATATTGTGTACGGAATAAGACTTTTTATCTCCAGTATGTGCTTGTTTCTTAAATATTATTATTTATATATACCATAATAATAAAACTTCTTTTACGAATATATTTGCATATATAAAATTAGCAGAAACGCTAATTTACTCAATTCAGAAGAATAAAATATATTTCTTTTTATCCTTTCTTCACTGCAGCTGTTATCTGGAAATGGAGAAAACAAAATATTAAAAACTCATCAAATAAACACAAAATAAATTATAAAAGCACTCAGATGTGCATAAACATTAATTTCACTGAAATGACATTAAACATATAATGACTTGATATATATTCATTGCTAAACGACACCGATTTACTTATTCAACTTTTCATTTTGTATGCATATATCAAAATATATTAATGCAGTTGTGTTTGATTCAAATGCTCACTTTGGCCTATATACAGTTTAATTTTTATCATATTGTTCAAATCAATGCACTAAATAATGCCCAATAATCATAATTATCAGCTGGTGTGTTATAAGAGAACAACTTACTGCGGGATTCGGTTGGGGTTTTGACTCAAACTGTTCCAAAAGTCAGTAAAATATTAATTGAATATCAAATATGAAAAGAATAGGGAAAAGATCTTACATGTTTTTAATTTTAAACTTATGCATGGTATATATAACTGAAAACAACATTAAAATGACTAAATGATTGATATACAATTATACTTACAAAATGAAGAGTGAATTAATGTGTTCTAAAAAATTTTATATCGAATATCAAATTTTTTATAGCAAATCTAAAGAAATATACTTTTCGAAAATTAATACACAAATAATTGTACATTTTCATTTTTTATCGATGAACTAACAATATATTCTCCAATTTATTATTTTAAACGACTTTAATTAAAGAAGAAATTTTGATTTTGCTTGCATTGAGTTTGATGATGGTTGTAGAGTTGTAATTTTCGAATATATTAGGATATCCACTTTTTTGTGTATGCTTTGATTTAGTAACATTATACCAACACAAAAAATTAAAGACATAATATTTCTCTACAAAAACGTGTCATTTTCAGAATTTAAAAAATTAAAGGCATTTCATTCACTACACTTTAAACCTAGGATTTTTAAAGGGAGGCTAACCATATTGAAAGGTCTTCTTTTCTTTTAGATAGGAAAATCTTTAAATCCATATATAGAATCAAACTAACACTTACCGGCATAAAGGCCTCAACTGGCATCCATATCATAGAAGAATACTTATTCGAATGAATGAACATTTATACACTAGAATAACCACTTATGAATCTCAGCCAATCATAACACAGAGAATGGACTTTCCCTTCTGAGCATAATGGAACATTCTAGCCTTATTATAAATCGGCATTTTGATGTGCTTGGCACTCTGACTTATCTTGCTGCTCAACTGGTCGTACAACATCGACTTTATACCATAGACATACAATATCGCGTGAACTAAGTATAAAAAATACAAACATCCCGTGAAAAATAAAGCACCGAAAATAGTGACCTAATTTCAAGTAACCTGGAAAAAATATTAATCACAAATTATAGAGAGAATTATCGCACGATGCAATTGAAGGAAATTCAACTATATTTACTAGTTTTCAAACTATTTACTAGGCTATTTCGTGATCATGTGATAGTCCTAAAATTGACATTTCTTTCTTATGATAGAGAGCAGCTCATCTTCGCCCAAGACAAAATATTCCATCCTCAGAAACAGTCTAGGATTTTGTATAGATGGAGAAAATATCCGAACTGTTTGTCAATTATTTACTGCATGTTGAAGTTTAGACCGACTACAAATGTATCTATATAATAGTTTTATAGAGGACTCCTTTTCAATGTCTTGAAAATCTGCTCCCAAACACCCAAAATTAAGAATACATAGGTATCTTGGCATGTATAATATTATAAAAACCCAAACCCTCTTCGTTTCCCAAGGAAACGAGCGCCTGGTAAAGTAAAGCAGCACCAGGAACGATAATGCGATTTTTTGTAATAAGTTGCAACTTTTTGACAAATGGCATGGAAGGAAGGGCAAGAAAAATCCTCTGTTGCACTTTGTTCACCGAGTAGAAACCAAACCCGCCTTGCAACCCCTCTAACATAAAAGACACACAGTATTTCACTTTGTCTTATTTACTTTTCAATGTTACCGTTCAAATAATTTAATCATGATTGAACCCGAGAAGATATGTATAATGAATAATAAATTGGTTTAAATAAAAAACTAGGATCAAATTCATATATATGTATGTATATATATATATATATATATATATATATATATATATATATATATATATATATATATTGCGAGTATGGTATAAATCCACAGGGTATAAATCCAGGGGAATTGAACCGGGTTTATGAGAGTGCTCAATAAAAATATAGAGCGGAAATATAAATATAAATGATAAGATTATGGTAATCTTATTTCGAGACCTGAAGATTGCGAGCTCCTAAAAACTGCTCTCGTGAAACAAAATCAATTTTGTAGTCAAAATGAAATAAATTATCATTTATATTTAATATATATATATATATATATATATATATATATATATTGAAAGAAAACTTTAGTTCAATAACTATAATTTTACTTGTATCACAAGCTTATAAAACACCATTTTTTTATAAAAACAAAATAAATGCTATAGAGGCCTAGGATACTAATAAATACTGAAAGAAAAGTTAAGCTCAATGGTTAACCCTTAGAGTCAAATAGAGCTAATATATTATAACTCAATGGAATGCAAATTTATGACATATTCATTATTTCAATTTTAGTATCATCTACAGCAAAGTAGAAGATTGGAAATCATATGAATACTTCATCAGAGTTTTTTCAATACGATACAAACAATATATAATCGTGTTGTTCTATAATTATAAACATAAAATAAAACATACCAAAATTCAGAAACCTTCTTTTCCCACTATGACAGGCCAAATAAGTTGAGACAATGATGTTAAAATGTTCAAAGATATATATTTTTAATAATATGGGCAAAGAGAAGCTTCAAAATATTTTACATTTTTTTTCTTCTTTAGATTTACCTTTTATAACCGTCCATTCTCTCTCTTCCTCCACCTCCTCTCTCTCTCTCTCGGAGTTTAAATTATTCAAAAAATTAACAACCTGAATATTAAATGGTTTTCAATAATTAAGAAACTTATGCATAAAGAAATAGTAGAAGATTCATAGTCTGAAAAATTATTACTTATCTCCAGAAGTAATACAAATACGATTGATGGAAAACGCTGACAACCCATAGACACACAGGAGTTCTACTCCTATGACAAGTAGAGTCAGGAATTCAGACGGTCAAGGTAAGGTAAATCTGTCAGTTTGATACTTATTACATAAATAAAATTACCCCCCTAAATTTCATTTTTTACCGAAACTGTATATAAGCACATGTCCTGTTTAGCATGTAATTTCTTAACATATCACAGACATATTAATCTTTATAAAAAATAGGCCCGGGGGACTTAGAAAGCTAGATTGGTGAGTCAACTTATTCTATAGTATTAAAAAAAAGAAGCTATATAAAGTTATGGTTAGACTTAAATAAGATAACTAAGCCATGTAAACTGACAGTTAGTTGAATTTTATTGTTCACTAGCAGACCTGTGTCTCAGCGTTGCCCGGTAAGGAGATAAACTCAAGAAATTCCATGCCCAACTTTTTTCAGCACGAACTGACAATGTTAAAACTAGATAGCCATAATTTTCCTACATATGTACATAAACAAAAAAGCTATTCTTACCTGTATGGAAGTTTAGGAGTTTCTATTTTGTTGTGTTCCCCCTTCAGTTGTAGGGTGGGTGGGGCATAATGAGTCAGTGGGACGCAATGGGACAACTTAAAGACTTCTTTTATTTTCTCTTAACTCAAGGTTCTTTTGATGCTCTCCTTCATCGAAAGTGCTACTGGTTGACTAGCTGAATTTTTTATGATAAATTTCTCTCATCTACTTCTGAAGAAAATAACTTTGGCTTGGAAAATATCATTACCAATTTAGATTGAGACATTACTGACAGAGGTAAAAAACTATATTATTTTTCAAGATGTGGCATAACGGATCACCTCAGATTTTATTACAGGGGGGGGGGGACTTTGTCGGTTTACTGTTGGTATGAATAGTCAGTAATTTGAATAGATTTGTACTAATGACATTTGGAATGATAAGAAGGATTTACGCCAAAGAAATTCCTGTTCGGGAAACATAGATAAAATGTGTTCAACAATTTAGCTGTTCATTAAAATTAACATATTGACGTAAACGTAATGTAGCGGATTATTATGAAAATAAAAACACGACCAAAATGTGGATATGAAACTGACAATACTTTGTAAATTATCGGAGATTATCATGTCAGCCCATAATCTCAAACAATTAGATAGTACATACTATATAAGAAAAACACACATTTAGATACATACACTATTTTATTTTTTTAATATATACATAGACACACACACACACACATAAACATATATATACACACACACACATAAACATATATATACACACACACACACATAAACATATATATACACACACACACACATAAACATATATATACACACACACACACAAACATATATATATACACACACACACATAAACATATATACACACACACATAAACATATATACACACACACACATAAACACACACACACACATAAACATATATACACACACACACACACATATATATATATACACACACACACATAAACATATATATATATACACACACACACATATATATACACACACACACATAAACATATATATACACACACACATATATATACACACACACACACATATATATACACACACATATATATATATACACACACACACACATATATATACACACACATATATATATATACACACACACACACACATATATATATATATATATATATGAATAAATGCGAAAGTTAGGTCCATTTCTCACAAGAACTGTAAAGTCAAAACGGTCTATTGCCAATTAATTCAACTTATTCTGTAGTAGATATACAATCTTTGTTATATAGGTGCAATATCAGATTTTCAAGGTTAACTAATTTGCATATTGATTTTGAAAAAGTTAATTTTATTAATTAACTATTATTTGTTATTGTTTTTAATTCGATTTTTTAAATTTTGATATAACAAATAGTTCTGGTGAATAGTAATTTATTTTTATCAATAACAATTGATTTCCTACCGTAGTCACACAAAAGGAAACTCTTACTGTAAAAACCGAAACAACTAATCGAGGTGAAACTTAAAGCAAAAATAATAAAACAACAAAAATAAAAAAAACTACCCCCTCTCTCTCTCTGGCTGGCTGTCTCTCTCCCCTCTTACCCTTCCCCCCCCCCGTAAACGCTGCTGTATTATTTTGTCATTGCTTTTAAATTAATGATTGTTTGAAGCAATAGTTTTGTCAATAGTAAAAGAGCAAATGAGATGCTCAGACCAGATACTACACTTTGAACACAGAGGAATTACATAGAGGGATAAGTTGGCAGGGGAATAGCCAAAATTTAAAAAATAAAGAAACAATATAAAGTAATGGAAAGTAAGAGTGTGTGTATCTCTCTTCCTTCATTTATCTTTATAATTGCTGTATCTCGTATATTGAGCTTAAATCATTTCACTGTAGGTTCAATTCTCTGAAAGTATACTTTAAGTCTCATATTATATATATATATGTGTATTTTTGACGATTTAAATTATTTTCAAATAATACTTACAAATAATAGCATACTCAAAAGTATTAAAGTTCTTTACAGATGTTTTCAGTCGATATTTTTAGTAAAAAATCAGAAGAGTTCTAGGATACCACGTGAATACACAAAACATTCTCTTCGTCTTTTATTTTCTAAATTTTGCCGTCAAAATACATTTAAGTTTCACAACAACGATGCATAAATATTTTTGAAAGTCTGATAAATGCCAAAATTAAAGAATGTTACAATGATCAGTGTTTGTAGAGTTAAAATGCCCATAGAAAGAGGAAAGTTAATTTGCTCAGTTTTTTATCAAAACAAGTCAGGTGCAATTCCATTTTTTGTGGTATTTGTAAGCATTAAATTACAGGTAGGTTGAGAGATGATAAGCAGTTTGTGTGCAAGAAGTGTAAGACAATGGAGACGGGTGAAAACTCAGATGTAAAGAAAGTATATTTCGATGGTGACGCTATTGAGGTTTGTTAAAAGTCTTGATATATTGGTGATACAATTGGAGCCCACCAAGGAGTAAGTGCTAGTTTAATTGCAAGAGATAGGAGTGGCTGGAACCAGTTAAGGGAATTCTGCCATTACTAAACAACAGAGTGTTACAACTGTTAATGAAGAAATAGTCTATCAAGCATGTGTACACAGTGTAATGATGTATTGAGAGAAATGGTATGAGAATGGTATGATAGTAGAATCATGTGAGTCTTAACACTGTCGACCTAGGAAGGGTGCAATGTGATGATGTATGGAAGTGAAACCTGGCCAGTCAGGGTTGAGGACATGCGTTGCCCGAAGAGAAATGATAGGGGAATGATACAATGGATGTGTAATTCGAGTCTTAAAGACAGGCTTAGATCTGATGACCTCAGAGGAAGATTAAATCTGGACAATATAAGGAGATTTGTGTAGAACAAAGTATTTCGATATTATAGCAACATTAAAAGAATGGATAAAGATTCTTAGGTTAGTAGATGTATAACAAGTGAGGTCGCAGATTCAGTTGACAGGGAAGACGCAAGGGGCTACTGCGAATTAAAGTGAACGTTTAGGGGTTGTGCAGTGAGATGCTTGTTCAGATTAGTTTTAAATTTCTGCATGTCAGTACAGTCGGGAAAACAAGGAGTATGGGGGAAGTTTCAAAGGCTGTCAGCTCAAGAAAAGAAGCTACTGGAGTAGAAAACTCTCCGTCATCTGGGGACCTCCACAGTGAATGGATGGGATATAGCTGCTTGTTGGGTTGGTCAAGTGTATTTACGTCGAGGGGTCACCAGAGCAGCAAGTTCATCAGAGAACACTCCATTGAAGTACTTCTAAAACAATCACAAAGATGCAACATTGTGCGATTGGACAGGTGGTGAAGCTTGGTGGATAGTGAGGGACCTTTTAGATTAGATACTCTATTTGTGACCTTGTCAAATAGGGAGAGACTAATGAATGGTGCGCCAGCCCATATGTGACAACAATACTCCATACATGGGTGGATGGTGGCTTTGTAGAATTATATAGGATACTGTAAGGTGTGAGAAGTTTTCTAGCATAGTAGTGGGAGCCCACCTTCTTTGCAGTTGTGTTCAAGAAGACTAAGATCATAAAGACAGATTAAAACTCAAATGTGGAGAAAGAATATTTGGATAGCAAAGCTATTGAAAGTGTTTAGATGTTTTTTTTTATTATCTTATCCATTGAAGCACAGAGAGGAGCAGGTGCTAGTGTGATTGCAAGACTTAGAAGTGGATGGAGTAAATTTAGGAAAATTCTGCCATTACTAACCAGCAGGTGATTACCACTGTCGACCAAGAGATGTGTCAACAGTGTAATAGTATATGGAAGTGAAACCCTTCCAGTGAGGGTTGAGGACATGCATTAGATAAAGAGAAATTATATAAGATACGATGGATATGTAATGTGAGTCTAAAAGACAGGCTTAGATCTGATTAGAGGAAAATTAAATCTGGATAGTATAGTCATGAATGGATGAGAGTTCTTGGATTAGTTAATGTAGAACAGTTTAAGTAGCAAGGTCAGTTCAGAGGGTAAGACCAAGAAAACATGAGAGGAAATAGTAAATATTGATTTGAAAGGAAGAGTGATGAATAAAGACCTGATCAGAGATAGGTTAGTTTCAATTTTTTAAATTGTTCGAATGTAAAACAAACATTAAACCGAATATGATGATGATGATGATGATGATGATGATGACGCACAGTCATCAGTTTCAAATGCACTTTTCTAATGTTCACGCATGAGATAACCATCATGTAGATCTTAGACTATCAGTTCTGGTCACAAACCCATTAACGACGACATGGATGTATAAAAGGTGTCTACATTCAATGATAAGTAAAAATATAACACTTTGCCATAGGTGGTAGTTTCCCAGGACTCATTTCACTGCTTGTCTTCCCTACGCGATTCAAACCCCGGACATTCTTATTCTACTTAGACATCCTTATTCTAATTAGAGGTGTTGATAAAATGCACTTTTCTAATGTCCACGCATGAGATAACCATTATGTAGATCTTAGACTATCAGTTCTGGTCACAAACCCATTAAATGTCGGTTTAGTCTACTACAATATGTAGAAAAGTTCTTATAAGAGTTTCTCTATATTAAAGGCACCTTTTATTACATAGTGAAGGCCGTGTTAGGATTACATCTTAAAGGTCAGAGGTGACCACAAAGCGAAAGTTGATGAAATCACATGACTTCAAGTTGGGAGGGGGCAGGGTTCTGTCTCCTTTTTGGCTGACAACTTAAGCAAGCGGAGTGAAGTTGCCGTTCTCCAAGGAGCCCCAGTGAGGGTGAGGGCAGATATGTACAATGTAGGTACTATCTATCTGCCTGTCTACTGCTCTCTCTCTTGGCAGTCTGCATGTTAAAGTCTTTGTATCACCCGCACTCTGAATATAAAGGAATAATAAATAAATAAGAAACAACTGGAACTTTGTTACATGGTATACTTTTCTATGGTAACACCATATTCAATACAACTAGTGTTACATAATGAAAGCCCTTAGTTGAATGGAGGAGTGATTGACGGATGGAAGGTCAGAGTTTAGTAAAACACGACACAAGCTATCCATCTATTTGCCACCCCTTCTCTCTCGCTCTTTTTCTCTCAATCCACATGGTAAAGTGTTTGTATCTCCATCCCTCTGGGTTTATGAATAGACTAATTTATCTTCATTAATAAACATTCTTATAAAATAACATAAGCGTCCGGTTTTTTTTTTATCCACAGCTGATCAAGAACCTGGGTCCACAACGACGACATGGATGTATAAAAAGTGTCTACATTCATTGATAAGTAAAAATATAACACTTTGCCATAGGTGGTAGTTTCTCAGGACTCCTTTCACTGCTTGTCTTGCCTACGCGATTCAAACCCCGGACATTCTTATTCTACTGAGACATCCTTATTCTAATTAGAGGTGTTGATACACCTACATGTTTAACTTGTTAGAGTTTATCCCTCACGATCAGGTCAGTCAAGGGTTGATTCTTTCCGAGCAGAATATGGTTAAAAACCTCATATCTAAGAACCACATTTTTCTGTGTTCTACGCTTAGAACAGATAACTCTGAATTCATCCAACAATAAGGTTAGCTGATTCACTAGTTTCTGCTCGGGAAGTTGGAGATCATTTTACGTTAAATTATAAACGAAACTGATCACTAACTGTAAAAAAAATACTTCTTTTTTTTTACCACCAAGATTTTTAGACTGTTTACATGTAAACACCTACAAAAGTAGAATCTTGTTTGAATTTTTGTGTGAATTAACATTCGGTGTAAGGGTAGAAATATACCGAGAAGATTTGGTTATATTGAAGAAATTTTTTTTACTCTATAATATAACCCGGATGTATCCTGAAGGTGGCCGAGGCAGTAGTCGAAAAGGGGAATAGCCTTGCTAAAGAATTTCTCCTCCAGCAACCCACTCAACCGGATCTGGTAAAAAAAATTTAGGAATCTTTTACGACGCTCAGCAGAGTAAAAACGCTAAAAAAACAAATATACAACAAATAAAAGTAACTGTAGGCTGTAAAAGTTATTTGCAAACTTACCTGTGGCATTTGTTTGTATTTTTAGACCGTTACAACCGCTATTTATTAGAAATCAATAGTTTTGTCAGAGGAACATGGAAAAAAATGGCCAATTTTTTTTTGGGGGGTGGGTGGGTCTTAAAGAATGAACGTGAGTACGCCATCTTGAATTTAGTGAAAACCAGTGGGAAAAAAAACAAGAATTTTTTTTTTTTACATCTAATAAAAACCCATTTATAATACGTAAAAATAAAAACAAATTACATAGGTAAGTAGAAAATATCTATTCTCGTCGTAGGTCAACTTCACTTGTTGCAAATTTATGTTTTTAAACCCTTTCTCGTTCTTTTTTTGGACCCCGTTCGCGACTCTGCTGAGCGTCGTAAAAGATTCCCCAAAATTGAGTCTCTGGAAAAAACTAAGTTGTACAACTGACACCGTTTCACCCATTCAATAGGAACGACCGTCGAAATTTTTTTTTTTTTACAATATACCCATAAAGTTCTATCCAGTTAAAAAGTGTGTTACATTACCATCTGGTGGCCGGGGATAGGTGATCATTTTATGTTAAATTTATATGAGAAACTGACCCCCCCCACTCGAAATTCTAAATTATTATTTATTTAAATTTTTTAAGTTTTTTCAGATTGTTTACATGTAATTGCCTAAAGAAAGTAGATTCTGATTTTTATTTTGGGGTGTATTAGCATACGGTGTAAGGACACAATTTTACCGTTTTCGCTTTACTAATCCATCGATTATAACCAATTTTTTTTCTATGAATACGGAACTTTTCATTATAATCCGTTATTTTTTTTTAAGTAGGTGGTCGTGGTGGGAGTCTTTGTTTACATGTAAAATCGGAACGTTCGCGCATTTTGAACATCTATATCTTAAACAAAGAGAAATATCCGAAATGGACGCGCCTCTGTTTTAAAAGCAACTAAATTCAAGTAATACTTACTTCTTGTTTTACAATCTGCTTTCAAATGACTAATTTGCTTTCAAGAAAGAAAAGATTATTAAAAAGTGATTACTTGCACTGGTGTAAGAAAATCCAAGATGGCGACCGGAAAAGTAGGTTCGCAGAAAATTAAAATAGAGGAAATTTCGAAACCGGGCCGATCGGTTTAATGAATATTACAGCTCAACTTATTATTTCCTTTTTTCAATATTTTCATATTTTAATGGGAGAAATATAAAAGATGAGAAACGACATTTTCCTTGAATCGATATTATATATTAAAGCAGGAGACAAATAGACAATATTCAACATTAGTCATGAGAAAAAATATTCAATGTGAACGCTACCCGTCCCCGTGATACACTATCATTTACTCTTTTCGTACATTTCTAACTGTTATTTAAATTCCTGGTTCGCAAGGACAGACCCTCACATACATGACAATAAATTGAAGTTTTGAGAAGCTTTTGTCCATTTTTTTTAAAAACTTTGGCCGGCAAACTAATAAATTTCTATCTTGCTTGTTCCCGAAAATATAAGCAGTTATTCTTTCGAGTTATTGTTTCGAGTTATTGTTTTGAGTTATTGTTTCGAGTTATTGTTTTGAGTTATTGTTTCGAGTTATTGTTTCGAGTTATTGTTTTGAGTTATTGTTTCGAGTTATTGTTTTGAGTTATTGTTTCGAGTTATTGTTTTGAGTTATTGTTTTGAGTTATTGTTTCGAGTTATTGTTTCGAGTTATTGTTTCGAGTTATTGTTTCGAGTTATTGTTTCGAGTTATTGTTTTGAGTTATTGTTTCGAGTTATTGTTTTGAGTTATTGTTTCGAGTTATTGTTTCGAGTTATTGTTTTGAGTTATTGTTTCGAGTTATTGTTTCGAGTTATTGTTTTGAGTTATTGTTTCGAGTTATTGTTTCGAGTTATTGTTTTGAGTTATTGTTTTGAGTTATTGTTTCGAGTTATTGTTTTGAGTTATTGTTTCGAGTTATTGTTTTGAGTACGCCTCGTTTGAAGGAAAATAAATGTAAGAAGGAAAGGAATTAGTAGTTCTCGGCTGACGTGTTCGAAGAAGCAAAGGCAATTAATGTTGTTTTTACATATCGATTCTTGATTGGATAACATCTCAAATCAGCAGTATATTTCAGCTAATCACAGGCGTAAGAATATTCGGCAATATTGTATTATAGTTAACAACGATAAAAAAGATGATAAAAAAAACAACAACACAAATATACAATAAAAAAAACTCTTACTAAACGCAAGAAATTTACTTTTCTACCTACTTGTATAATTTTGAAGTGTTGAAACTGATTTTAAGATTTATTATCTCTGAATTTGTTATTGTCACTTTTACTTAGCCAAGCAGGAGCTCCAAACAAAATAGCCATCAATTTTTTAGGGGGTTCGCTGATTTTAGGCTTAAAATATAAACAAAAATGGGTTAGTGGTACCGTAAGCTTAAGTCCAGATTAGGATAAGTTTTTTGTATTATTATTATTATCTTTTCGACATGAAATTAGCGACTACCGCCCACGATTTAAGGGTTATTTTCTCGAAAAGGCTCTGCTGTGAACTAATTTAATGTGGACTTCTTTCTGAAAAAAATATTTAAAATGATAACAAAATTAGGAACTTGTGCAGAACAGGAACACGAGCTGAAATTTATTTAGGAGAGCTCCAATGGTGTAAGAAGGGGCAGACAACTCTGTTTTTTTTAAGTACATAATTTCTAGTTTCTCCGAAAATGGACGTAATCGACGTGAATGCCTTGAATATGCGCGAGTTATTATATTTAACCAGTACTTAACAGAAAGTGGTGGATTTTTTGCAAGCGCAGAGACTCCTTTCTTCTACCGAGAGATTTTCACGCAGGAAATATAATACCGGCCGTATTCCACGGATCTTTTGGGTGTTTGGTGGCTATGAAAAGGACACTAAATCTGTCTTTTTAGTAAAGGTCCAGAGATGCCGCCACATTAATCCCCATAATAAAACAATATGTGCCACAATCACATCCGATGGCTGGCACGCATATGATCGACTTGGATCTGAAGGATTTCATTATTTGCGTGTAAATCATAAGTATAATTTTGTCGATCCTTCGACAGGTAGACCACCAATCATGTGGAAAGCATGTGGCAACAAGCCAAGAGGAGGAACAAATTAGAATGTGGGACCAACACGCAAATGGTGGAAATTTTCGCTCATTTTTGGTGTAGATACCTATTTTTGAATGATACATAAGTAAATCAAAGAGTATGTGGCAGAGGGGACGAGCGGGCATTGAGGAAAAGGCTAGCCTGTTTAGCTACCCCTTTTCTTTCTAGGTTCGTTCGGCTTACTCTCTCTCTTTCTTCCTTTCTTTCTTTCTTTGTTTGACCCTTCTTTGCCTCTGGTGAAACTCGCGAAATCTCGCCTAATCACGGTGGCCGGAGGTTTCTGACCAATGGGCGGCCGACAGGTCAGCTCGGCCATACGTGATCTTAAATCTATAAAGAAGGGGACGTTCCTTTCCTCTTCCTCTTTTTCCTTCAGCGTCCGGAGACCAAGAACGCACAAAGAACTCTCGGCGATTCCCCCCCCCCCCCCACCAGCTCGAACGAGCTGTGTGGAGGAGGAGGGGAAGAGAAAGGTAACCCTTTCGATTCAAAAAATCTATCTATCAATTTGATGAACATTTCCTTTCATTCCCAACGAACTTTTTCCTTCACACATTCACCATTCACAAAATGGCCACCCAACTGACATTCAACACGCATCGCATCACACGCTCCAATAATGAACTTATACTCTCTTCTAAATAGTAAATAAATTGTTTTGTTACTAAAATGTTATTCCTTTCCTTTTGTTATTAACCATTATAAAAGGCCTATTCGTATATGTGTATAGCTTCCTAATTCCTTCGCTTTCTTTAAGGTAAGTTTAAATAATGTTTTCTTCCTTCATCTTGTTTGTCTTAAACTGTTTTATTTAATCCCCACGTGGTCCGATGGTGGAAGCCTAATGGTGTGATAACATGCAGTTATAAAGGCATCTATCACACTACCTATGGTTGGGGGATTCATTATCGCAAAACCATTTGTCCGAAATCCTTCGCGACTGTGGTTAAAATACAAAAACCCTTTGTTCTCCTTTTGAATCTCCCGCCATAAACACACCTCCACCCCGGCCATAATTGGTGACCTCTTCGACGTTAACACGCTAACTAAATCCTTCTACGATAACATAAATACAAATCCTTCTGATTAAATTTTAAGATACAAATAAATAAAAAATAAGATAACCACTTCTAAACTTAAAGACAAACAAATAAATTTAAATATTAATCTTATTTAGCGAAGGAAACTTAGAATAGAATACGGCAGTAAGTTAAACAAAAAAAAAAAAAATTCATATACGAAGAAAATACAAGTCTACGAACTTAACAAAAAAAAAAAAAAATGAGCGTCTCACATCACAAAAAAAAAAAATCTCTTTCAACAAAAAAAAAAAAAAAAATCTTCGTAAAACAAACAACAAAATTTCTTTCAACAAAAAAAAAAAAATCCATTTCATAAGACAAACAACAAAATTCCTTTCAACAAAAAAGAAAAAAAAATCATTTTCATAAAACAAACAAAACCCCTTTCAACAACAACAAAAAAAAAAATCCTTTTCACGAAGCAACGCAAGGAAAGAAAATCTTGAAAAACAAAAATTATTTCTAACAAAAAAACACAAGAATATTTTATACAAAAAAAAAAAACTTCTTTCAAAAACAAATTTTAACGAAACAAAAAAAAAACAAAAAAACATCCTTTCACTGAACAAAGAGGGAAAGTGCTTTTTCGCGAGACAAGGAGAGATGGGTCTACACAAAAAAAAAAAAAAAAAAAAAAAAAAAAAAAAAAAAAATCAAATCTCTCTACAAAAAACAGGAATCTTCCCACATGGCGCAAATATGCCGGACAATGAAAAATCCCGCCAAACGCCATTAAAAAAAAAATGGAGCTACAATGGGCATTACAAAAAAAAAAAAAAAAAAAATGTTTTTTTTTTAATGAAAAATTAACGACGTCAACCCGACAACCAAAGAAAAAAAATAATAATAATGATGGTCTTATCAGTCGAGGAACAATGGAAGCAAGAAAAGGCGCCAAGCGTTGAATCTCCCAAGCCAAATACAGCTTCGTGTGAGAAATCTACAACCTGAGAATATCTGTATCAGCCAAAGAATACTTACATGAACGCGAACAAATTTCAACGCAAGCCTAAAGATTGTTTCCTAAAAATACCCAGCTTCGTCTAGAGACATTTCTTTCCCCTGATATTTCCTCAGCCCAAGAATCTCTAGGTGAACGCTAAGTTCCAGCAGAAAAATACACATCCGAAAACTAAAACTACAAACAATACCAGCTTCGCGTGGCGGAAAATCTCAATGTGCACAAAAATTAAAATTTCGCCCGCGAACGCTAATTTTGCTGGAACACCCATATAACTTCAGCTTCATCCATCCCGGAATGAACGCTAAATCCTCGCTGATAAAGATTGTTGTTATATATATAAATAAATAAATAAATACATAAAAGTAAAATTGAAATAGGATAGACACTATCGGGTAAGCTCCGCTTACTGGTGGGGGACTATTGTGGCAGAGGGGACGAGCGGGCATTGAGGAAAAGGCTAGCCTGTTTAGCTACCCCTTTTCTTTCTAGGTTCGTTCGGCTTACTCTCTCTCTTTCTTCCTTTCTTTCTTTCTTTGTTTGACCCTTCTTTGCCTCTGGTGAAACTCGCGAAATCTCGCCTAATCACGGTGGCCGGAGGTTTCTGACCAATGGGCGGCCGACAGGTCAGCTCGGCCATACGTGATCTTAAATCTATAAAGAAGGGGACGTTCCTTTCCTCTTCCTCTTTTTCCTTCAGCGTCCGGAGACCAAGAACGCACAAAGAACTCTCGGCGATTCCCCCCCCCCACCAGCTCGAACGAGCTGTGTGGAGGAGGAGGGGAAGAGAAAGGTAACCCTTTCGATTCAAAAAATCTATCTATCAATTTGATGAACATTTCCTTTCATTCCCAACGAACTCTTTCCTTCACACATTCACCATTCACAAAATGGCCACCCAACTGACATTCAACACGCATCGCATCACACGCTCCAATAATGAACTTATACTCTCTTCTAAATAGTAAATAAATTGTTTTGTTACTAAAATGTTATTCCTTTCCTTTTGTTATTAACCATTATAAAAGGCCTATTCGTATATGTGTATAGCTTCCTAATTCCTTCGCTTTCTTTAAGGTAAGTTTAAATAATGTTTTCTTCCTTCATCTTGTTTGTCTTAAACTGTTTTATTTAATCCCCACGTGGTCCGATGGTGGAAGCCTAATGGTGTGATAACATGCAGTTATAAAGGCATCTATCACACTACCTATGGTTGGGGGATTCATTATCGCAAAACCATTTGTCCGAAATCCTTCGCGACTGTGGTTAAAATACAAAAACCCTTTGTTCTCCTTTTGAATCTCCCGCCATAAACACACCTCCACCCCGGCCATAAGTATTCCGATTAATTTATTTGGGGACTGCGATTTTCATCTGTGGCCTCATACTGATCAGCAACAAAAGAAAATGTAATTCAAATATTTTTATAACATTCGGTTGATTTTTTTTGTATTATTTCAAAAATAAATTATTAATAAAATATATTATTATTATTATAGCATATTTGATTAAAAATAAAAAATATTCTGAGTAGGGTGTTTCAAAAGTCTTGGGAACATAACGATTTTTAATAACTCAAAAACTATTAGGAGTTGAAAAATGAAATTGGTACCGTTGGAAAGGTTAAAGTTTCAAGTTTTGTGGGGAATCTTCAAAGTTGCTCAATATGAGCACCATTCGTCACACGGCAGACATCTAGTCGATAGTCCATTTCCTGCCAAACGCGTTCCAGCATCTTGACGTCAATGGTTCCCACAACTGCCGTTACTCGAGCCTTTAGTTCGTCAATATCTCTTGGAAGGGGCGGCACATAGACTTGTTGCTTGACAAAGCCCCAAAGGAAAAAGTCACACGGGGTAAGATCTGGAGACCTAGGAGGCCAGGGCATGAGAACGTCATCACCTCGCCCAGATCTCCCAATCCATCTACCAGGCAGCCTTGTGTTAAGAAACTGCCTTACTCTAAGACTCCAGTGTGGTGGTGCACCATCTTGTTGAAAAATGAAGTCATCAGATTCTGCTTGTTCCAACTGAGCCATTAACCAGTCTTCCAGCATGTTGAGATAGGATTCACCAGTGATAGTTGCCTCTTCAAAGAAGAACGGTCCATAGACACCTTTCTTGGAAATTGCACAAAACACGTTCACTTTTGGTGAATCTCGCTCGTGCTCAAGAAGTTCACGAGGATTCTCAGTACCCCATATGCGAGTGTTATGCTTGTTAACTTTGCGATTCAGATGGAAGGTCGCCTCATCGCTAAAAACAAGCCGGTCATCAAAGCCGTTATCTTCCAAATTCTCTTGCATTGCAATGCAAAAGTCACGGCGAAGTGGCTTATCAGTGTCCTTCAACTTTTGGACCAACTTGAGCTTGTAAGGTACCATTTGCAGTCGTTTCCTTAAGACACGCCAGACAGTTGCTGGAGCAAGCTGAAGTTCCCTGCTGGCTCTTCTCACTGATTTACGGGGGCTCCGCTGAAAGGCTGTCCGAACTTGCTCAACTGCATCTTCTGAAGTTGAAGGCCGACCTGTTCGCTTACTTGGGCACAAACACCCATCTTTCACAAATTTAGCATGCCATCTGACAATGGATTTCCTTTCAGGGGCTTCTTTTTTAAATTTCCTGCGAAATGCACGCTGAACACATGTCCACGATTCAGTCTTTGCAAATTGGAGGACGCAAAATGCCTTGTCTTGTTTAGAGAACGCCATTACTGCACCTGGAATGATAACACGAAAATCATTAGTATGACCAAAAACTTGATTAAGCAAGCTTTAAAATGGCAGCAGTTTCATTTTTCTACCTGGAATAGTTCATGAGATATACGCATTTGTAATGTTCCCAAGACTTTTGAAACACCCTGTATAACAAGAAGGTACATTGTCTGGGTCTTCATCGGCAATCAACCTGCTCCGCAGTAAGCGGAAGTCAGAAAGAAGGGCTGCTGAGTTATGGTAATTTTTTCTTCTTCTTGTATTTAGGAACAGTGATAAGTTCTATCGGCTATTGATAAGTTCGTAAGTATTGTTTACCTTACGAGCATCTATTCCCTTATTCATGGCTCTACTCATTTAAATTCTGCTTCTTCATAAGTCTCGGGAATGTTAAGAATTATTATCGATACAAAGCCAAGTTCACACGAATGTGAGACATACCTTTTGATCTCAGCAACATTCAGACATTCTTCATGGCAGGACAATTCAGTCAACAAGACAAACACATTTTGTAGGTTTCCACGCGAACCGTGCGTTTATTTTACTACGACAGAACAACAACAACCAGAAAAAAGAGAAGGGCAGATAACTCCAATTCTTACAAGGAAAATCTCGTCCCCATATAATAATGGAACAAGGGAGATAACCCTTAAAATAAATTTTAACAGTCTGACAAAATTGATAATTCAACAGGGAATGTCTTTTATTCTATGACAATAGTCGATAGAACAATTTGATATGTCCGAATTGTCAGGATCTAACACGTAATCATTAGATAGTTAGGTTTATTGATTTTTCGTTTAGAACATCTTTTCCCAGTTTCATTTTTATCTGTATTTGATGCTTCATATTTTTATCTGGTTTTGTTGTTTCTTCTGTGTTATATTCTTGTGGTCGAGTTGTTTGTTCTCTGAATTATTCTCGTCTTCCGCTGTGTCTGATTGTTGAGATTTATGAAAGAGTACACATCTTATTATTTCTTGATCCCTCTTCTATCTGGAAAGTAAATGAGATAGGTTGGATTCCCGAAAACGTATCCAACGAAAATTCCTTGTTCATTTCTTTTATCTAATTTTTTTATCTTCAATGTAAGCAAAACATGTAGCGCGAAACGTATGCATATTACTTACATCAGGTTTTTGGTTTGCGAACATTTCGAAAGAAGTTTTTCCAGTTCTTGTGACAAAGCATCTATTCCTTATGTAGGCTAATGCTCTAATCGCATAGTTCCATAAATGTTTTGGTAACTTTGTATACATTAACAAACATCTCGCCATTTCGAAAAGTGATCTCTATGACCGTTTTGATGTGGCGAATAAGGCGCCGAAATTTCTTGTCTTATTTTTTTTTAAGTAGGTTTTTAAACTGTTCGACGTCTTTTGACGTAGGGTGCTATATCAGCCAACATTCTTTATGTGGCATTTGATGCTTGCGATTTATTTTTAAGAAAATAAATGTTAATAAGTCCTGGGTAATCATCGACAAATGTTATTGCATAGTTTGATTTATGTTATTACATTTCTGTTATTACATATTTTGATTTCTGTTATTACATTTCTGTTATTACATATTACATTTCTGTTATTACATATTTTGATTTATGTAATTACATTTCTGTTATTACATATTACATTTCTGTTATTACATATTTTGATTTATGTTATTACATTTCTGTTATTACATATTACATTTCTGTTATTACATATTTTGATTTATGTTATTACATTTCTGTTATTACATATTACATTTCTGTTATTACATATTTTGATTGATGTAATTACATTTCTGTTATTACATATTACATTTCTGTTATTACATATTTTGATTTATGTTATTACATTTCTGTTATTACATATTACATTTCTGTTATTACATATTTTGATTTATGTTATTACATTTCTGTTATTACATATTACATTTCTGTTATTACATATTTTGATTTATGTTATTACATTTCTGTTATTACATATTACATTTCTGTTATTACATATTTTGATTTATTTATCGAAGTTCAATTGGACGTGCTAAATCACAATGGATTAAATCAGGTTTTTTGTTTGCTTTTTTGTCTACTTTACTATTTTTTATATTGGCATTTTTTTCCTGTTGCACATACATCACAATTAAATTTATTTTTATAACTTATTTTCATGCGTTTAGCAGCTCGTTCAAAATTCAAAATGTCTTCTTTATTGCAGTGTCCTAAAATATCATGTCATCTTTTCAGTGAATGCGTTTGTTCGGTGTTCATACCGTTGAGAAAGTACATTTTCCCGCGCTTATAAATGTAACACGTGCTTCCATCCGGAGTCTTCAATTTGGCGCGATTCTTTAAAAAATAGACCGAAGCACCATCTTCTGTTGCTGATTGTATCGAGTCAATATTTTGTCTGTAAGATGGAACATATAATGCATTTCGTAAAATTACTTCACGTTTTTTTATTGTTATTGTCGTCTCTGAGGTAAATTTCAGCGTCGCCTTTAGCGTGAATTATACCAGTTCAAAAACTTGCTGAATTATCAATTTTGTCAGACTGTTAAAATCTATTTTAAGGGTTATCTTGTTCCATTATTATATGGGGACGAGATTTTCCTTGTAAGAACTGGGGTTATCTGCCCTTCTCTTTTTTCTTGTTGTTGTTGTTCTGTCGTAGAAAAATAAACGCACGACTCGTGTGGAAATCTACAAAATGTGTTTGTCTTGTTAACTGAATTGTCCTGCCATGAAGAATGTCTGAATGTTGCTTAGATCAAAAGGTATGTCTCACATTCGTGTGAACTTGGCTTTATATCGATAATAATTCTTAACGAATGTGACATTTTTTTTCGGCCACCTTGAAATTCTCGTTCACGGAAGAAGTTTTGTATCGTTTTATATCTGGACCTTTACGATGGAAACAAAACTTGCTAATCTTGTACCGTTGAATGGGACAAGTTACGCCACTTGGAACATTCAGTGCAAAATGGCATTAATTAGGGACGGATTATGGTACATAGTAAATGATACGGAAATCGTCCTCGATCCTAGGACGGATGCAATGTTACACGCAAAGTATTTATCGCGGAAAGATCGCGCATTGGCGACGATTGTTTTGTCAGTGAAACTGTCACTTTGTATTTATTAGGGGATCCCGACGACCCTACAGTGGTGTGAAAAAAATATGCAGATCAATTTCAGAAGAAAACGTGGGTTAATAAATTAGCATTAAGGAGGCGCGTGTATTCCCTTAAGTTGAAAGTAGGTGACTCTGTTCATAAACATATTAAAATGATGACAGACATCTTTGAAGAGTTGTCAGTCATCGGCGATTCAATTGATGAGGAAGATAGAGTTGTACACCTCTTGACTAGCCTCCCGGATTCCTATGACAGTCTAGTAACAGTGCTCGAAGCAAGTCAGGGTGTGCCCAAATGGGTGTTAGTGACTGAACGACTGCTCTACGAAGAAACGAAAGTCAGAGATAAGGAAAACACTGCTACTGACTCGAAGGCGATGACATCAAAACATCACAATTTTAAAAAGGGACCCAGGTGTTTCCACTGTGGAAAGAATGGACACATTAAACGTGACTGTCGATTGCTTAGTGAGGATGCAAAAGAAGGTTTTAAAGGGAACTATCCCAATAAGAAAGCTTTTTCACTGAAAAAAACACAAGGAAAATCTAATGGTTCTGAAAACGATTACGTTGTTGGACTATTTGCAACCAATGCGTTATTATCTAATGACAAAAGGAGCGAATGGATTGTGGATTCTGGAGCAACTTGTCACATGTGTCACGATGTGAAGCGGTTCATACATTTCCGGAAATTGGTTTTAGTAGAGGAAATAATACTTGGTGATGGACGCTCAGTTGGAGCATTAGGAGTGGGGGCAATAGAACTGAATGTGAGTGTGCCAGACGGTAAACAGCAAAGATGTAGACTGTATGAACACACATACGAGGCTTGAAGAGGCTACAAACCAGATGTGAACCATTTACGCATTTTTGGATGTAGTGCTTATGCCCATATACCAAAAGATGAAAGATCCCAAATGCATCCTAAAGCGAAGAAGAGCATCTTTCTCGGATATGGTATTGGAGTCAGGGGCTATAGACTTTTTGATACAGAAAAGTTAAGAGTCTTCCATAGCAGAGATGTCATCATTAATGAATCGGCATCCATTGGTGAACAAGGGAGAGAGGAAGTTGGAAACCAACCTCTAGTGAAAATTGAATGTTATAACGTCAGTGATGATGATGATCATGATGATCATGATGATGATGATTCACAAGTGGCAACAGGACCGCGAAGATCACCAAGGATTAGGAAAACTCCAGATCAGTATGGTGAATGGGTCTACCTTGCTCACAGAGTAAATGACCCATTAACAGTGAAAGATGCACTTTCTAGCCCTGAGAAAGATAAATGGATGAAAGCAATGGAAAGCGAAGTTGATTCACTACATACTAATAAAGTATGGGACCTTACTGTCTTACCCAGTGGACGGAAGGCTATTGGTAGTAAGTGGGTGTTCAAACAAAAATATGACGCTGATGGAAACATGGAACCATATAAAGCTCGACTGGTTGCTCAAGGCTTTCTTCAGAAACATGGTGTTAACTACGACGAGACCTTTTGTCCAGTAGTAAGGTTCGAATCAGTGCGAACTGTCATTGCATTAGCAGCAAAACATGACCTGAACCTGCATTAGTTGGACGTAACCACTGCATTTCTTAATGGTGAGCTGAAGGAAGACATCTATATGAAGCAACCAGAAGGATTTAAGGTAAAAATCAAAGAACACCTTGTCTGTAAATTAAAGCGAAGCATCTATGTCTTGAAACAATCATCAAGATGTTGGAATGAAGCACTGGATGCTCAGCTGAAAAAGATGCATTTCAAGCAATTGGAAAATGACCCGTGTATCTACACACTCTCCTCGGGAGGAGAGATCTTCATAGCTGCAGTGTATGTTGATGATATCATTCTGGCATGTAAGTCTTTGACACGTATCCAAGAATTTATGAAAAGAATCTCCGAATATTTCAACATCAAGGATATGGGGAAATTACATAGTTTCTTGGGTGTTAAAATCGCTTATCCAGATTCAGGGAAGATATGGATCGGACAACCAGCATACGCAGCAGAGGTTTTGAAAAGATTCCAAATGGAAAATTTAAAACCTACAACAACTCCAATTGATCATGGTGCAAGGTTAACTAAAGCCGTTAACGAAAACGAGCTATTCAACCAAGAATTGTATCAATCAGCAGTTGGAAGCCTGCTGTATCTTCAACAAAAACAAGACCTGATATTGCCTATGCTGTCGGCAATGTAGCAAGTTTCTGCTCACAACCTACCATGGAACACTGGAGGTCTGTGAAACATATCATGCGTTATATAAATGGCACGCGGAACTATGGGTTACTGTATGACAGAGAGAATGCAACAAATCTGATAGGATATTCAGATGCAGACTGGGCTGGTGACTTGGATGACCGCAGTGGAGCGGCTGTCAGTTGGAAAAGTAAAAGGCAGACTTGTGTTGCATTGTCTACAGCTGAAGCAGTGTATATGGCATTGGCAAGTGCAGCACAGGGGGCAGTATGGATGCGACATCTTCAAAGTGGTCTCAATGAACCCTCGGTTGGACCGACACTCACCTACGAGGATAACCAATCCACAATAACATGGAAGGGCGAAGCATATTGACATTAAGTTTCATTACACCCGAGAGCAAGTTGAGATGGAAACTATTGAATTGGAATACTGTCAAAGTAAAGACATGATTGCTGATGTGCTGACGAAAGGACTTGTGAGCGCACAATTAATTAAGCTTAGAGCACTGTTAGGTTTTAAAGAAGTCATGGAACAGTCTGACAGCAATTGAGGAGGAGTGCTGAATTATCAATTTTGTCAGACTGTTAAAATCTATTTTAAGGGTTATCTCCCTTGTTCCATTATTATATGGGGACGAGATTTTTCTTGTAAGAATTGGGGTTATCTGCCCTTCTATTTAATCTTGTTGTTGTTGTTCTGTCGTAAAAAAATAAACGTACGACTCGCGTGTAAACCTACAAAATGTGTTTGTCTTGTTAACTGAATTGTCCTGCCATGAAGAATGTCTGAATGTTGCTGAGATCAAAAGGTATGTCTCACATTCGTATATCGATAATAATTCTTAACACAACTTCCATCAGGTAATCCAATAGTATGTTTAATTAATCAAATTTTCCATCAGTTTGAATAAATTTGGATATATCCGTATTCATGTTGGCCGTAACCCCACAGTCTACAAGCAAGTCAAACATATTCGTTTTTATAAAGCTTTTCAGTAATACTTGCTGCAAGTGAAAATGAGTTCGTTTCACGTGAGTTATTCTTTTTTCTCCAATAATTCATGTTGTGAGTTCACAACTTTCACACCATAGTCTTTTAAATGTAGACCGGTGTTTATTTAAACATTCAAAGCTTTTATGCCCTGCTTTTCCGCAGTTATAACATCGTACAAGTCTTTCTTTTTTCGATTGTATGGATATCCTCATCGTATGATCATCACGTGTCTGTTACTCTCGGCATTTTTTTTTATCCCTGTAGCTTCTAAGTGAAGATCTGAAATCGCTGAATATTTGTAGCAGTTACCTCCTCCTTTCACACAAAACTGCACCGGTTGGTCGTTAGGTGTCGCTTATTCACCGACAGGTGGCGCTGAAAAGCGACACCAGAGTTATCTGCCCTTCTGAGTATAAAAACCGGTGTAAACGAAAAATCACCCTTTTATCCACTCAATCAGCCTTGCAGAGACGTCCCCTTGGCACCAGCTCGGACGCATCGCCGAGGAACCTGGAAAAGCTCTTTCTCCTGCTACCGTCGCCTCACTCGAAGACTACTACCATCGTCACCTGAAGAAATCCCACGGGCAGCCCAGAGAACTATTATATTTTTTTCCTCTTCCTCAACCGGACACTGTCTCACTCTCTTCTACCTATACCAAACGGTATAGGTAACCTTGAGTCAATAAAACCCCTTTTTGTTACAGTTATATAAATACTTTTCGTTGTTCCGTTTCTTTACGAGAAGATAAAAGGATAACTCCTTCCATCCTTCTCATCATCCCCTTACATATTTACCCCTCCTTCCGTTGGATAATTACCGTGGAAAAACCTTTCAAGTCCTCCGCTAACCCCTTTAGAATTATTGCGATCAATAAGCTGTCTGTTATTATTTCTCCGATTGTTTTCGGAGATGATGTTGTATTCTAAGCTCTTCTTATTTAATCTTTGACGGTTTCATGTGACTTCATTTTTAATGTCATCAGCTCTGTGTATTACGCGATAATTCTTGGTTTTCTATTTCCAACGTAATGATCTCTTAATATTTCTATCGCTTGTTTGCCGCCATTTCTTGCGTCTCGGATTATCAGTGACAAACTTTTGTTGTCTAAGACGTGCACTAATAACCCAAATACATGGGCGTTCTTAACTTAGTATGAGGCGTCTTCATCAACATCTATGTCTGACTCTATGATGTATGATAGTGTCTGCAGACGTAGGTACGATAAAAATTGAATTTCTCAAAGGTGTAATTTTTCTTCCTCTCCATTGAAATAAAGTCAGTTTCTGCTGGGGTCATAATCTGTTGCGTGGAGGTTAGTTGAATAATCCGCTTCATTCATTTTAGAATGATTGAAAAGCGAGAAATGAAACAAGAAGTATTACAAATGGAGGACATAAAAATATACACGTGTACGATGATCAAATTTATTTTTGAAACTGAATACAAATAAGAATATATTGGCGGGAATAACAAAATATACAGTGGGCGGAAGTAGCTTCCCCTGATACTGTCTAAATTCAATAATCAGCAGTCAACAGCAGCAGCTTGATAAACACACATATACATTAATATAAGCACACTGTCAATATGTCAACAAGGACACAGCTTGAACTTTAACTATTTGTCTCAGTAGTTTTACAATTTAATGGGGAAAACTAAAAAATGGCAGTCACAATATTCCATAAATTGAAAGCAGAAGACAAATAAGACACGATCCGATATTTTCTAAGAGAAAAGAAAACAATGAAAAAACTAATAATTATAAATAAATTAGCAGTATGTTATATAACAGATCTCACTCTATCCGCAACTAATGTTGGACAGCGACATGCTGAGCGTTCACCGTTTCCGGAGAGCTACAAAAAGGAAAACAAGAAAAGGGGCTTGGCGCTAGTTGGAGGTAGCCGCCATCTTTTTCCCAGCTAGCGACCAACGAGTGAACACGTAGAAAAAAGGTCACTCCGTCGCCGTCGCCGTCGCCGCCGTCACCAAGAATTAAGATAACAACTTAACCGTCGCCGTCGCCGCCGTCATCAAGAATTAAGATAAACAACTTAACCGTCGCCGTCGTCGCCGTCATCAAGAATTAAGATAAACAACTTAACCGTCGCCGTCGCCGTCGTCATCAAGGAATTAAGAATAAAAAGAACGATCTTTGCTTTGGGGTAAATAAATATATTTGATTAATCCTATTCAAGTTGTCCGTGTTTCCTTGCAACCATACGCTTGTCTATCACACTGGTGTCAGAAGCATACAGCAAGTTAAATATGGAGAACTACACGAACTTCACACGGGACGAACTTTTCACCCTCATTAGAGAGCAGAGAACACTATTGTTCAATTTGAAGATAGGGGCGGAACAGCCATCCGAACGTGTAATTCAAGAGGTTCAAACCGACTTAGACGACATGCTGGCGGCTTTAAGGCTGACTCCTTCGACAGCAACCCGTACGAATCAGAAGGAGAACGAGTATAGCGTAGTTATACGTCAACAGGCTATCCGGGACGTTCTCAAACAGCAGAAATTATTCCGCCCGGGAAATGACGTGAACCAATTTATCACGGCGCTGAACAAAGCTTATACCATCCACGTCGCACCGGAATTGGAGAGATATCCCAGCCTAGAAGGCGAGTTCGTCAAATCCGCGAAAGATTTACTTGACCAGGGTATCTTTCAGCAGATGGTGGATTCAAAGTCAGACCCGTCCACTTTTGAGGAACTAAAGGAGTACTTGCAAGCGGCCCACGGCAGCCAGATGACGAGCTTCCAGCACCTTAGCCGAGCCTGGGACTTGGAGCGAATAGACGGCGAAAAATTACCAGACTTCGCATCTCGCCTGGAGAACACTTTGAGAGATGCTGCCGTCCACATAAAAACGAAATTCAAAAAGGATAAAAAGACAGACCTGACAGTGGACGGTCTAGTTTCCATAATAGGCGCGATGCTGATGAGCGAAAAGGTGAAAACCTGGACTCCAAATATTTACACTCACCTAGTAAAGACGATGGACAATCATTACAATGCGATCGGCATAGCTTGCGAGGCCCAGCGATACATCGATCGTGGTGTAAAATCTGACGTCTCCTCGCCACAAGAAGCCTACTATACACAGAAATCACAGCAGTCTTACCAGGATGAGGCGTCACTCAGAACGACCCTGTCACCCCAACTCAGTAGGCAGCCACACCAGAGAGGCCCCGTCAACCAACATCCGAAGCAAGACCGTCCGCGAGGTCGCAAAGGTCGCGAAGGTCGCCAGCACAATTCACAGACCCCGTTATGCCGGAATTACCTCGGGGGTCGACCCTGCTTTCGCGGGCACAATTGCCCATTCCGCCACCCGCCTCGCACCCAAGCACAGGCTCATATCGCTGCAATGGATGATGACCAGACATTCATAACACAGGATTTTCCGTTCGGGCAGGACGAGATGTGATGCTTCGTTCGCCCGACCCTCACATCAGCCATCACGTCTTCAATTTTCAAGGACCTAACCACCATTCACCGCTCGTCCAATCCTCATTCAATATTGACGGTGTGTACTTCTCCGGCATCGCGATGTTAGACTCAGGATGCTCCACGTGCATCATACCGCTGTCCCAGCTTCCCAAGGAAGCTGAAAAATATATGACCCGCACTGATATTCGGGTGAAGGGTATCAATGGGAGCATAGCCGCCCTGGGTGAACTGACATGTGACGTCACGATTGGCAACCACAATTCCCCCACGTTCAAAAAAGTGAACGTGCTTGTTACAACCCAAAACACACCAATCCTGATCGGCCAGAATATCCTGCGTCACAGCACGCTCAGCTCATATATAATTGACAACCAAAATTCCACGGTAAAATTCAGGCGCACATTTCCCTCAGGTTCCTTATCACACGCCGCGACCATCGCGCCGCCGACATCGTCGACCCACGTTCCTGCATGTGAACCCCAAACTGCTGTATTCCAGAGTCTCAAGTCGGAACTTCAACCCAACTCCCAGACACTGGAAGATAAATTAACTTGGCTGAAGCAGAACACTGGGCTATCGCTGCCGAATCACCCAAACCGGGACGAATTGGAGGATACGGCGAACCTTCTTATCAAATTCGCTGACATCATCGGCTCGAATGACAACAAACCAGGGACGTTCATCCGACCCATCCGGATACCGACCAACGGCCAATCCCGCAGTCAGAAGCAACACCCGATCGCCCAGGCCTTGGAAGCCGATGTCGATAACGAAATCAGACGCATGGCGAATGAAGGCGTTATCGAAAAATGCAGTGACCCCAGGGGCTTTAACAGCCCAGTGTTCGCTGTGCGCAAGAAAAACGGTTCAGTTCGCGTAGTGGCTAATTTCAAGAGAACACTGAACAAGGTCTTAGTCGATCTGGACCCTTACCCAATACCGAGGATAGACCATCTATTTAACAAGATCGGCAGGGGCAACACCTACTTTGCTTCTCTGGATCTTCGCAGCGGCTACTGGCAAATCGAAATCGACCAGCAGGACCGTCACAAAACCGCGTTTACATGGAAGGACCAGTGCTACCAGTACACTCGCCTGGCCTTCGGTCTTACCTCTGCCGGACAGATCTTTTCATGTTGCGTAGCGGAAGCTTTAGCCACAGTCAGTTCACGCGATAACATCTCGTCGTACATCGACGACAACTTGGTACATGCAAGAACATTCAATGAATACATATTCGCTCTGGAACAGCTTTTTACCGCCTTCCGGAATTTTGGTCTCAAGCTAAACCCGGAAAAATGTTAATTTCTTGCACCTGAGGCAAAATTCCTCGGGCGCATTATAACCAGTGACGGTTTCAAGCCTGATCCTGAATACGTTCGGGCTATCCGAGAAATGAAGCCCCAACTTCGAAAAAGGAACTACAAAGCCTTATCGGGCGGTTGGTATGGATTAGGCAATTCCTTGAAACGCGCTTGCAGGAACAAATCCGATTGGACACATTTTCAAAACTCATGTCTCCCATTCATGACCTCAACAGGGCCAATAAACCTTTTCTCTGGACTGAGAGTGCCGACAAAGCCTTCAGAAGAATCAAAGAACGGCTTGCCTCTCCACCAATCATTTCATTCCCGGATTTTTCAAAGCTGTTCACACTCACCACCGACGCTAGCGATGTCGCATGTGGTGCGATCCTAATGCAAGAAGCTGACAACGGGAAGAAGAATATCATAGCTGTTGCTTCACATGCATTCAACCCCACGGAACAGAACTGGTCCACGACGGAACGGGAGGCCTACGCTATCAAGTGGGCGATAATTAAGTTTGATTATTTTCTCCGAAACCGCCCCTTTGTTCTTTTCACCGACCACAGGTCATTGACGTATCTGGATCAGCGGGTATTTAATAATGCCAAAATACGGAGATGGCAAGAAGAAATTTCGTGCTACGATTTTGTTCTCGAATACATCGAGGGCGAATCGAACATTTGGGCTGACATGCTCAGTAGGGGTTGCGGGCAGAAGAAGGCCAAAACTCCGTATGACCCGACCCCAGAAGGCCAGACTTTCGAGCTAAGTGGGTCAGTTTTACGCATGTATATACCGTCTTGGTGCCTCAGCGAACTTAACGGTTTACGGTTGATTCCTAAGACTCACTCACCACAAGGCACCCGTGCACAAGAACACATCAGCAATTAGTCCATGAGCCAGACCAGATATTGGTACCACCTGGGGGACAAAGGGACACTATGATATTTCGAAAGACATATGTATCTAGTTACAGAAAAACTTTGAAGCCAAGCTGAGATCCACAGCTAAAGTGCAAAAAATCACTATCGATTATGGGTACCCTTGTCAAGAATTGTGCCATAAAAGAATGGGGTGGGGCAAATTAAAACGCCTATAACTCAGTAACTAGAGGGGATATATTGACATGTGACCACTCATTTTGTCCCTTACAAAAAGGCCTATGAAATAAAATTAGATGTCTTGTAGCCCTGACATAGGTCATTGGAGGTCAAAGGTCAAATGTCAAAAAAATTGAATTTTTTAAAAATTAAGGTGTAAGTATTATTAGATGAAAAGGTGATAACAAAATGTGTATTTCTCTGTCAAAGGTAGTCTTTTCTTGAAGAAAACAATCTAGTCCATTGATAAAAAGTACAAAATAATGTTATGGTGGTTTGATGTCCTGAAAAAAAAAGTTAAAAAAAAACGAAAAATGTATTTTGAGTATAATCTTTTTTTATATGTTGCTAGGGGTAAGGGAAAGGTAAACTGTGATAATTTCAAAACTTTCAAATAACTTTTAATGAAGGACTATTCATTCTATTGCTTATACACTAAGGTACAAATGAAGGGTCATCTTATGCGTATACCAACATTTTATGTGGGTCATCAAAGGTCAAAAGGTCAATTTCTTCAGTTTTTTATCGAATCGAGGTGCAAATCAGAAAGGCATCAGAGATGCCTTTCTAATTGTCACCTATCGGTATATGGAATCTAAAATGAGTTATTTGTTACCAGTTAATGCCCTTGAAGTAATATTAGCTATCATATTGACATTTCTGAGACCCAGTTTCAGGGAAGACTGATCTACTTTAGGCCATTTTTAAAAAGTCATTTTGGGAAGTACCGGTGTCCCACCTCTGTAGAAAAGTGTATGCAAAATCCAAGTAGCTAGAAACTAAGAAAGACTATTTATACAAATAACCTATGTGTGCCACTGGAAAGGCCCCCATCAGCAGACTTTCATATTTAATTAGATGATATCCCTATTAATAAGTCATTATATAGGCCAAGAAAGATCAATAAGTCGCAACCTCTATTTACATTAATATTCTAGATGGCATTGCACCCACGTTCTCTATCATTTCTGGATGTTACTTAATCCTGCATTCCAGTGCTTGAATGACACAAACTAAACTGGCGAATCGCTATAAACCAAATTAAAATTTAATTGTAATGTTTGTTGTTCTTCCACAGAAAATCATGCATAATTCAGATCATTCAAAACAGATCATCACATATCCATGTCATCATCCTCATCTTCCTCCTGAGAACTATCACCACACAAATAATTCTCATCTGTATCTTCACTTTGGTTGGTACAAGTTGTGAGTTTGCACATATAAGTACACTTTAGTCTGTTGCGCAAACAACTACATGTTTCCTCGACGCACTTCCGCGAACATGTGCAAGAAAGAAGTTCCATCACCACTTCTGGTGCAGGCGATGCAGAACTCCAGTCAATGATAAGCTTACCATCTTCAAGACCCCAACCATGCCCTATCGGATCAGGAACTTCCGGAGAAACCTCTAAGCTTCTCTTCCAAATGGCACACTGGTAATTCGCTCTTCGACAGTGATTGACAAGAGATGATGAACATGGTGGTAATTGCCAAGATTCTGCTTCACCTTTTCGAGCACAAAATAAGTTGAATCTGAGATCATTTAAACTTGATATAGTTGTCTTTGAATTGTAAATATTGCAGGTGAATGCCTCCAGTTTTTCCATAAGTTCATCCGATATACTCCAGTCAGATCCAAGCATTTTCAATGTCTGAACATGTGTCTTGTTTTTTGCCAAAAGTTTATAAGCAGCTATCTTCCCTTTACCAGCAAATGCAGAAACAGTGTCACAACCAGTGAATGCATGCAAACCTGGTAATGCTTGACAAATGTCTTCTCCTAACATCTTAGATATTTTCTGTATATCAGTGAATTTGGTGCGTGTCTTAGTTCCACTTTTCAGATAGAGAGGGCAAGATAGCTTAGATGAAAAGGCAACACACAGAACGAACACATCTGTGTCCTCAGAGATTATGATGATTGAAGGAAATTTGGCTGCAGCGCAATGAGCTGCATGCAACAATAGTCGTGTATCAGCCTCCTCCTGATAAGACGCTAGACAACTGACACTTTCTACAGAGCCTTGTGACAGTTTTTTACAGAGTCTTCCTGTTGTAACAAACATACATTTGTTATCCAGTCTTTCTATTCGTGATGGTTTGCTCCACTCATTCACTAGGAATTCAATTAGTTTATTTTTATTATCCGGTGCGCATAGAAATTTTCTCCACTGTGTTATTTTATGTCCAGGTGAAATTGTCTTGTATGCTGTTCCAGTTGATGAGCCCCTGTTAGCCCTCTCTAGATCCTTTATGGACTGCTCTCGGTAAACATCGAAAACAACATCTATGCGACTACATTTTGGTCCCTCTCTCAATACCATATTAAGCACAGTATCAGCTTCATCAGTGAAAGTCATATGATTTGCATCTAATTTCTGGACCAGAGCCATTCCATCTATGATACATGCAGAATTATCAGGAATTGTTTCTACTGGCGTTGACTCCTTTGTCAAGTGTTTGTAGAGAGATGATTTCACAGTCTTCCGTAGTGTACCCTCTGGTGTAGCTAATGCCCATGGAATAGGGCCCAAACGATGTGCAAGTACCTCTTTCAAGTCAACTTCACGAGTTTGTGCAATCAATATCATCTTAGCAAATAGATCTCTATCGGCTTTGATGATGATTGCTCTCCCAGCAGACTGATAAGTTCTCTTCACTCTCATGTCAGTAAATGTTTTTAAGTTAGCTTTCTTTATAGGATCATGGAATTTCGTTTTTGGTGGTTGACTTTCGAGTCTTTCTTCTCTGAACTGAATATATGAGTTCTCGCCAAGTTCTTTAGCTGTCAAGAGATCATGGGAAATATCTCCAGGAGCAGCAATCCCTGTGGAAATGTTGAGAAGTTCTTGATTTGGAGAACAGAATGGATTGACTCAAATATTTTCCAACATATTCACAAGCGAAGTAATGTCTCGTTCATCTCTTCTCATTCGAGATTCACTCAAATCTGGATGAATAACAGCGGTACAAGCATTGGTACCTAGGGTATCCCTTAGTAAATGTAGAAATGAACTGCGATATTCAGCAGTAAGATAGTATCTGGTAATTGCACTAGCTTTTAAACTAAAACCTTTTGTGCCTCCTGCTGTTTGTGTGTCTTTATTCACTGTTTCCTGATAGCTTGGTCAATTGGGATCCTTCCGAATGGGTTCTTGGAACTAAGCTGAACTGAGAATCCACCATGATCAAGGAAATTGTGAAGCTCAGGGTGCTCCTTTTTAAGATGGGTCATTTCTGCATAATAATGTGTAAGGTACCGTGCATAATTCATTCGGTCGTATGCGAAGCACCATGGTATCATATCCCGAACTGACTGCAAATGTAAACACCAATTTCCTTCCCGGGAGGCACGAAGCATATTTAGGACGATGTTTACTAGGTCTATGTAAGACATCCAAAATGCTGCCAGCTCACCTGACTGAAAGCGTAGAGTTTCAAGATATTCAAAAAACTGGTAAGCACCAGACACAAACAATGGATTACAGAGAGTCTCCGACAACATTTCAGAGCATACATTGCTGGAAAAATCTTCTATCAAGCTCACAATATCACCACAACTATCTTCAAAGTCTTGTTTTTTACAGAAGCTTCTCCATGCAAGACGAAGTAATGCCTCATAAAGAAGTTTGTGGAATCTAACTGCACGATTGTACTTGTGCCCATCAAGGACCCCACCAATCGAACCTTCAGCTATTACTCCGGATTCAATACACAAATCCTTCAAACCAGCATCCTGAAACCGCTTCCCTATGACACCAAGCAAAGTGCATACTGTATGGAACACACCCAGCCTTGGAACGATATCAGAAAAGGTGTCTTTATGTTTCCAAATCACCTCAGTTGCTTTTGCGTATAGAGCTTGGTCAAACACTAGAACAATGCTTTGGAGGGACAAAGCACGTCTGATTTTCTGTGACTGTAGCAGCATCTCATGCATTGTTGACAGTTCTGGTGCTGGTGCATTTATGGTAGGTAAGTATCGAACAGTGTCTGCTGTAACTTGTTCATTTTCACGCACATTGATATGAAAACCAGTCCAACTACCAACACATTGATTCACAGAGCTGTGCAATCTCGCAAGAACCCAAAGTAATGTTTTCTTATACACATCATAGTTCATTTCATCATCCTTCACATCAATGTACGCCCGAGATAAAGGACCAACACGTTCTCCAGCATTATATAGTGGTAAGCACGGTTGTATAACACTCAATGTTCTTGTCCTTTTAAATGACTCTAGAGAACTTGTCGTTTTATCAGCTGTTGGCAAATAATGTGGGCCATATATTCTTGGTTGTATTAGAATTCCATTCACCCTGTGTGATGTGCCCCCTCCGCTGAGTGTTTCCTCTAACCTATCAATATTGTCCCATGCCAATGTCACCATTGTGTTAGGGTAAATGTTATTGGGTAATGCAAATTCATTGTCAGTGTGGCTCTCCAGTTTTTTTAGAGCAAGAGCAGTATCAAATTCTTCCATCGTTGTGTATGAAATGCCATGTCCATAACGATTGAGAATTTGTATCAGTTCGGTGTTTCCAGTGAGGCTTTTCACAGCTTGGGGGAGAATAATATGTTTTGGTGGTTTCACTCTAGCACAGGTCACACCATACACAATATCTTGTCCAACAGACTGTATTAGTATTTGTGTTTTTCGAGGAATATCATCAGATACAGGTGAACCAACAAAAAGAATTCTCAAAAAGTTATTTAATGCATCTGGAATGAAAATACATGGGTCACTCATCTCTGCAGCTGCGACAGGCCATGGTGTGCTGATATCTATCTTTCTAACATCATTTCTAATGAAACAGGATGCTTTGCTAATGATTCCATCTTTGTCCACAGAGTCATTTGTTAAGATATCTAACTCTTCTCTCAATCTCATGTTCTCTTTCACTAGATCACCTCTTAACAGATTGTCTGGGTACACTAAAATTTTACCACTGTCATTAGGTATCATGTGAATGTTCTGACCAAATTCCTTCTGGAACTTCCTTTGAATGTGCTTCTTTGTTGAAGATTTAATTTCAGTGATTCCCATCTCATGCAGAAAACTTGTAAGGTCCTCCGTTAATTCTGTTAACTTGATAACCCTCGTTTTTTTAAATAGTACATCTCTAATGTTATCAAAAAGTTTGTCATAACATAGTTTTTCAGCTCTAGCATATAGAAGTTCAGAATCAATGTTCTCTGGTGTGGTAAAAATACTTAAGGAAGTTCTGGTATTGTTACGATCACCAGATTTAGGAGGTCTGGTGTAATCACGGTAACACTGACGGTGATAGTGACCCTCGGCAGCTACAAGATCACGTGAGAGAAGAGCGATAACTCGGGTGTCATTTTTATGTGTAGCAGCATCTCTGATTGTCTTATCTGCTTGGAGGTTAACACATTTAATCAGTGGATCTCTTTTGTTTGTACTTTTCATATATTTACTAGTCTTCAAACAGAAGATACAAACAGCCTCGTACACCCTTGATATTGAAGATGTGACTGCGGTTTGACGTCTGTAGAATACTTTTGAACTACCTGCCTGTGACTGTTCAGGTTCTCGTGGATCCTCACTTATTATAATAGAATCTAGATCCCGCTTCTTGGTGAAACGATTCCTGCACTGTCGGTGATAAAAGATTTCTGGCACACATCCATCACCTGCTGCTATAGCTATATCAAGAATTGCATCAAAACATCTCATTTCTGCAGCGCGAACAAGTTGTGTCCATGAGTTCAAATCCTTTGGTGAATTCAAATCGGAGTCTCTTTCAGAGCAATTGAAAATACAAGAATGTCGACGACGTTTTTGTAAAGCTTCACAGGTTCCTTGGTTGCCCTCAGCCTCTTCTACCTCACCTTCTTCCATGCTTACATCAGTGCGTTCCATACTTTACCTGAAACAAAGCAAATTTCATAAGAATGTTGTGGACTCGCCAAAAAGATATAATTTCTGTAGCAACATATAAAAAAAGATTATACTCAAAATACATTTTTCGGTTTTTTTTCAGGACATCAAACCACCATAACATTTATTATTTTGTACTTTTTATCAATGGACTAGATTGTTTTCTTCAAGAAAAGACTACCTTTGTCAGAGAAATGCTCATTTTGTTATCACATTTTCGTCTAATAATACTTACACCTTAATTTTTTTTTAAATTCATTTTTTTGACATTTGACCTTTGACCTCCAATGACCTATGTCAGGGCTACAACACATCTAATGTTATTTCATAGGCTTTTTTGTAAGGGACAAAATGAGTGGTCACATGTCAATATATCCCCTCTAGTTACTGAGTTATAGGCGTTTTAATTTGCCCCACCCCATTCTTTTATGGCACAATTCTTGACAAGGGTACCCATAATCGATAGTGATTTTTTGCACTTTAGCTGTGGATCCCAGCCTGGCTTCAAAGTTTTTCTGTAACTACAAACATAGGTATTTCAGAAAAACGTAGTGTCCCTTTGTCCCCCCAGGTGGTACCAATCGATGAAATTTATGGGTTTGGCTCATGGACTAAATGCGTTCTTTGCATATCATTCGTCATCCTCCATCCCTACAGAGAGAATCTGCAATCACTTGGGCATTGCAGAAGAACAACAGAAGGATGAAACATTAGCGAAGATCATCAGTGCCCTCCAGTCACCCTCACCGGATAAACCACATATTGATCCCGACGATCACCGTGCTACGCTCTTCAATAGACACTTGCAACAATTTTTTCTGGAGCCAGGCACCTCCGTTTTGATGATTTGGGACAGCAACAACTCCCCCAAACTGGTTGTGCCGTATAAACTTCGTGCCAGATACCTCTCGCAAGCACATGAAGGCACCAATCACTCGGGCATCACGCGCATGCAAGAACTCATGTCCAGTTATTGGTGGGAGTTCAAGAACCGCGACATCAAGGCCTACGTTGACTCTTGCGTAACATGCGCAAAATGCAAAGGGAACTATGGCAAACGCACCCACTGGCCCATGGGTCACTGCAAACGCGGAAAGAAACCATTTGAGTTGGTCTTCATAGACTTTGTGACAATGCCAAACTCGAAAGGAAAACGTTACATCCTGACAATTTTGGACAGCTTTAGTCGGTACTTCACGGCCATACCATGCGCAAGGGACCGTGCCATTGACGCAGCCCGTGGGTTGTATCAATTCTTCCTTCGACACAGGGAGATTCCACGGATTGTTTCATCTGACCGTGGCACACACTTCACGGGAGAAGTGTACAGACGATTCTGCGACCAGTTGGCTATCACGCAGGAACTCCACTGTCCGTGGAGACCACAGAGCTCAGGCAACATCGAGCGACAACATCGAACGATGAAAAACGCGCTATATATGCTATGCGAGGACAGAAATTGCGAGTGAACTGACGTCCTGGGATCTGTGGTCTCGTCCATGAACGCCACGGTCTATAGCGCTACCGGTGTCTCCCTCCATTACGCAATCACTGGTCGTCATCCCAACATTGGTTTGCCTATGCTTCACAATAAACAAATCAGAAGCGACGATCCGGGGGCATATGGCATGGAGATCAATGCCCTGCTGAGGCAGGTTCACCACCATGTCACTCTGGCCAACGACGAGGCTGACCACAAACTTGAGAGGAATGCGCATAATCCTACTTGCAAAGACTCAATACAAGTTGGTGACAGGGTCTTACTTCATCGGCCACAATCAGGACCGGCCCGAGCATCTCATCTACCTTGGGTGGGGAATTTCACGGTCACAAAGTCAAATGATGTGATGTGCCAGGTGCAAGATGAAAAGGGTGATACAGCCTGGATCCACCGCGCACATATCAGACAACTGGCCCCTCGACCACCACACCTATGCAACACACCCTTACCCCTCTCACCATGTACCAACCACAAAAATCACGTCGAACCGCAGTCACCAAGGGACCCAGATCCAACTCACGACATACACCCTACAACATTACAAGAGGGCAATACAGACAGTACTCCGCTACCAGCGAGAATGACGAGAGGACGACTACCTGCACGCTTCAAGGACTTTGTCATGAACTGAGGATATCCCACGGACTAGTTCACAAACCTGATTGAGATCTGAGGGGGCATTTGTTATATAACAGATCTCACTCTATCCGGAACTAATGTTGGACAGCGACATGCTGAGCGTTCACCGTTTCCGTAGAGCTACAAAAAGGAAAACAAGAAAAGGGGCTTGGCGCTAGTTGGAGGTAGCCGCCATCTTTTTCCCAGCTAGCGACCAACGAGTGAACACGTAGAAAAAAGGTCACTCCGTCGACGTCGCCGTCGTTGCCGTCACCAAGAATTAAGATAACAACTTAACCGTCGCCGTCGCCGCCGTCATCAAGAATTAAGATAAACAACTTAACCGTCGCCGTCGTCGCCGTCATCAAGAATTAAGATAAACAACTTAACCGTCGCCGTCGCCGTCGTCATCAAGGAATTAAGAATAAAAAGAACGATCTTTACTTTGGGGTAAATAAATATATTTGATTAATCCTATTCAAGTTGTCCGTGTTTCCTTGCAACCATACGCTTGTCTATCACAAGTACGATCCGCGACAATGGAAGAAAATCACAGAATTTATTGAATTTATCTGAGAATGGACGTAAATTACCTAAATCAAACATGAATTACGAAAAATTACTTTAAATAAATGCAAATTCGATTTTTTTAAAACGAACATTTTTTTTTATTAAAAAAACTCATATTAAAAAAATCACACAAAATAAATAAGTAATTAAAAGAGCATTTATTGGATTAAATTAAGTGATTTTTTGTTTGTTTGTTTCAAACCATCGTATTGTTTTGCAGGGAGACTATTATGGATAAGTGCCAAAAATTGAGATGTAAAAACTTTTATAATACCCCCTATACATTTTGTAGATTTCTAACTGTTATTAGTCATTCCTGGTTCGCCTCCTAGTTAAGGATAAACTATCCCATTACACTAAATTGAATTGAATTTTGTTTTAGGGAGCTTTTTCTTTTTCAAACTTTTAAAGTAAGCTTTTGGGCAAACAAGAATATTTACCGACTGAAACTCCGTAGCAAACGGTGTATTGCCAGATTGGATTTTTGCTATTTAAGTTTTGGATTAAGTATAAGTAATCAAATATATGTTTAAGAAAATTAGTAAAACTTTTGTACTAATTTTAATTTCTAATAATTTATTTTACAATAATAAGTAATCAAGTAAGCGATTTAATTTTATTAAAAAAATATTATAAATTGTCTTTGTTTTTATTTTAAATAAATTATTTTAGAAAAATAAGTAACGAATATGTGATTGGATTCACAGCTGTCATACAATAAGGTGTTTTAACTGGTGACATCATTGATAGTGGGAGTAAGTACCACTTTCATCGATGACTGAAAGATCCCGAAGGCGCATGGACGCGTTGCGTCAATCTCTAATCAGAGCAAGTAATCAGAGCGAGCAGACTCACGCCCATAAGAGTATTCATTCACTTGGAAATCATTGTTAACTTGTTCCTTCTATTGTGACTTTATTCCCCTGTCAAGAACCCGGATACCCTCTTAAAGATTATCCAGACAATTGGAAATCATTGTTAACTTTTTCCAAGGTATTCACTTTTTAATAGTTTTCAAGCGCAAAAGAAAGAAAGAGAAAATTACAGCATGGCTTCCAACAATTGCATTAATGTTCGATTTTCAATACTTAAAAAAAAAATAGAATTTTATTTCGTCATATAACATACAATTTTTGACTAATTAATAAGTTTCATCCAAAATGTGTGCCAAAATCCAACGAAATAAGTGAGATATTCAAATAATAATATATTGTAAATAACCTGTCCGTTTGGACCCCTTCTCCCAAAAACATGAATGTTTGAATTTAGTACAATTTTTTTTACTATATTGTTAATAAACTGTTGGTTTTGCAAAAACAAAAACAAAAAAAACACATTTTAATTTATTTCAATAAATGTTCTATTAATTAATTATTTTGAATTATTGATTTTGTGTTACTTTACTGAATTTGTAATCTTTCATGTTTGATTTCTTTTTCATGTTTGATTTACTAATTAAGAAACATCATTTTTTTTCGAAAATAAGAGCAACTCAACTCTTATGAAACTAATTATAATAAAATGTTGATATAAAGAATAAAACTAACTAGGAATAGGGATTTGTCTTATTGTGTTTATAAACCAACAGATATTTCCATGCACTATAACTGATACTAGTATTTTTATTTGATGCAGACAAGGTTGTCATACCAATCAACTCAAACATAAAAAATAATCCGGAAAGAACGAACTTATTTTAAGAATGAATATTAAATCAGACAAATTATTTTTCAAAGAAAGATTTTCATGCTTTAGAAATTAAAAAATGTATGACAACACCATTTTATTATTAAGTGTTAATTTAATGTTTGTGTCAACGCAAATTAGCGAAATAATACGTTTGCACTAAGATTTCTAATAAAGTAATGGGTTAATTATATTACGTGATAATTAATTAATACATAATGTAACCTTCTATTAACATTGGACGATTTCCTGAATTTTTAAAGATTTTTTAATTAAAAAGAAGGGTTCAAAATGCCCATAGTCTGACTGTTCACTGGATTTCGTTTGTTACTTTCGAGCATGACGTCACTTTACAGTGCAATAGCCTCCTTTACGACGGCCGTGTTTGATAGAGGGGGGGGGGGGGGCGGTTAACGTAATGAAGTACGTGGTTTCTTTCGGAAAATGTAATTAAAATGTTTTAATGTTTTTGTTTTAGACTTGAAATAAATTATCTTAGAAAAATAAGTAAGCAAATATCTGATTTGATTTTTTGTGGTTTGCTACTTGATTACTTATTTGTAATCAAAACCGGAAGTGTTTAATAGCATGAACCCACTCTGACCATACACTGTTTGCCGCGGAGTTTCGGTCGGGTAATAATCTTCGTTTGCCGAGCTTTTGTCTTGTCACTGACAAACTGGCAAACTTCGTTCACTTCTTAGCAATCCGTGTTTTCCGTTATATTTTCAGGGTTCCCGGAATATTAGGCAATTTTGGCAAAGCAAGAAAATTAGGCAATTTAAATGGCTTTCTATGCGATAGTTTAAATACTTTCAAATTCATTTCAAATTGCGAAGTCACGAAGTAATTGATTTTTTTTTCAAGTATCAACAACATATTAAATTTTTTGAATTATTTACGAAGTAACCGAAATGCATTATGCTGGATTTAATTTCGTAAAATATTTTAATTGGCACTTGTGCATTTTATCATTTTTTAAAAATTTACTTAACAAGGCCCCCTCCCCATGTTAAGAATTTGTTTCCAAATGTGCACGAGGATGTTAAAATGTAGAAGTGCCTTTTAATTTACTACTTTTTTATTACTATAATAATGGGAAAAGATAATACAAGAAACGTGTTCTTAGAACGAACACTTAACTTAGAAAAATCGAATTATTTGCTTTAAAGCAATAGTAAATTTGAAATTTTTTTTTATGGGGTTAGCCCCTGTTTAATAATATATTCCCCCTCAAGAACAGTCCGCAAATCTATTTTCAATCAATATTGATTTCAATTTTCCTACCTATCCCAAATTACCTAATTTTCCTAAATGCATTTTCAATTTCTAAATAAGTAAAACTTCGAAAAGATAAGCAGTTAATGTACGCAGTGCGTGATGGTAAGTATATATAAATAAATAAATTAGTACTTGTTGGCTGACAGTATCTCTTTTGAGAATTTAGGTAATAATGCCATAGATACAATGAAACAGGTAAAATAGGTAAATAGGTAGAAATGTCAGAGGTAAACATCAGATAGGTAAAACGGTACAAGTTAACAAAATGCCACATGGAAAAATATAGATGAAATTTCACAATGAGTTTATCAAAATATAGAATAACATACATAAAGGGAAAATCTTCAAAAGTTTAGCAAATTAAAAAGAAAATCATATTTACATTAAAAAGTACATTTTCTGCCATAATTCTTTTCTTAATTCGCTCTTGTCTTTCAATTATACAGTCAACAATGTAAGATTGCTTAAGGAAATGTGAACAAACAAGGTAAAATTATAGTAAAAATAAGGAAACAGACACATCATTAAAGCTGGACTAAAATATTTCGGTCGAAGGATTCGACCATGTTCATTTGGTGATATGGCTTTATTAATAACAAAACTCAAAATTTTTATACAGTGTAGGAAGAAAAATCCAGGAGGGAGAAACGGTAGTGGAAGAGAGGAGGCAAAAAATGACGAGCGTAGTAGATGTTTGAGAGGAGAGGAAGGAGGAAGAATGGGAAGAGTAGTACGTGTGTGAGACGAGGTGTTGTTGTTAGCTCATTACATCAAGTAGCCTTATCTGGAGCGATTTCCATAAAAAAGGTGAAAGAAGACGAGGTGAACGAGTGGTGAGTAAAGAAGGGAGAGCGTAAAGGTCTAGTTGTAGCAGAATAAGCAAAAGTGAGAAAATAAAAATGGAGAAATAAAATGAGTTACATGTTGTGGATAGAATAAATTAGGAACACGTGTACGAAGGAAAAACAAACAATAGAAAAATGGTGAAATTAAACTAAAAATAAATGGACAATTAAAAAAAATAATGAAATAGAAATGAAATCATGTGGTAAGAAAATAAAGATGAGAAGGGAAGGAAGAGGAATAGAAAGATTACTGAGGGGAAGGATATAAAATGTATAATGAGAAAAGTGGAAGCACGTGAAGACGAAGAATTGAGTAAAAATGGTTGATAGAATAAAAATAAGAAAAACTGGAATCAAGCAAATTTTAAAAAAATAGTCGACTAAGAATAAGTGGATAAATAATAAAATGCAAATCGAAGCATTTAGTGAGAACAATATACAAGAGGGAAAGTACGTTTGTAAGTAGGCATGTAGGAGGATGAGGAGGGAGAGGAGTAGTAAGACGAGGGAGGGTAAAAGGCATGACACAATATCAATATGTTGTAAGCAACACAATATCTGATTCGTCAAATCGACACGAGAAACCAATATATTTTCAGCAACACAGTGCTTGTTTGTAGCAGTCACAAATAGGGACTACTTTTGAATGCGTAATCACTGTCCCTGTGAGCTGGCTTGTCCAATCACATCATAGGGCGCAGTAATATCGTTAGTTCCCTAAGGGACTACTTATGTTTCCTTAGGGTTCGAGGAACAAGATCAGACGACCTCCTGGCACCAGCTTAGACACATCGCAGAGAGCACCAGCGAGGAACGAAGAAAACGCTCTCTCTCCTGTCGCCATCGCCCGACTCGACTACTACTATCTTCACCTGAAGAAATCCACGGGCAGTCCTTAAGAACTTTTATATTCTTCCTCTTCCTCAGACGGACACTGTCCCACTCTCTTCTACCTATACCAAACGCTTAATAATTCCAATAGATAACCCCTTTCATCCTCTCATTCCTCTCCTTACAAATGGGGACCCGACGCTAAAAGAAAAAAACAGACCTTTCGGATATACGAAACGTAAGAAAAAAAACGGAATATCAAAAAAACAAACAAAAACAACCCTCGAAAAGTTATTTCTGCGACGAAAAGGTTTTAAAACTCAACTCCACGGTGACAAAAAATCTCCGTTGTTTTAAAAACAAAACAGTCACAAATTGAGCAAGACACGAAACTCCGCGTTTTTGTAAACAGAAAAAGAAAAAATTTCAACCTTGAGAGATTCGGAAACTTTTAAAATTCTCTTTTTAAAGAAAAAGACAGTTATTTTTAATACCAAAAAAGAAAAAAAAACTACCGAAATTCCTTTTTTTCTCTCTCACTCTTTCTCTCTATCACAGTAAAGGCGTACTTCGCATTGAAGAAACTTTTTCTTTTATAAAATATTTTTCTGTCTTTAACTGAACGAATTCTTGACAGAGAAATACTTCAAAATACCTTAAAATATAAAACTATTAACAAAAAAACTTTTTTTCCGAATTTAAAACAAGTTTCAAACAACTTTAGACGGTCAGACTTTTCGACGCCGCGACGTATCCACCCCCCAAAATGGCGCTGACCAATTCTTTTGACTTCAACCGAAGAAAGTAGATTCAACAAACGAAGAAAGAAAGCATTCTTTTTGCCTTTCACAAAAAAAGACTCTTGTTTTTACGAATATTTTTAAAGGCCCCTTAAAAGAGTAAGTACATTAGTTTTTTTCCGTTTTACACACAAATACACACACTCAAATATATCTATCCCCTCTGTCACCCCAAAAAATACATACTTATTATTTTCTTTTAACTTCTTGGCTTTCTACACTTACACAATTCCTCTTTCGTTTTTTTCTCTCTGAAATGTGTGTCACAGACGATGTTTTCAATTTTTATTTAACTTAGATTTCTTGGTCTGGGTCCCATTAAAAAAATGAGCGCTTTATCTGCTAACGCCGGAGACAGCAGTCAACAGGTTACATTGGCCATACTCCATGCGATAGAGCGACTTGAGAGAAACATGCGAAAATTAAGCACGTCTACACCTCAATCGCCTAGACGTCGTAATCGTTCGTCGTCCCCACACCATCGCCACTCAAATAAGCCAGGATTGTGTTACTACCACAGTCACTATGGCAACCAAGCACATAAGTGTAAACAACCTTGTTCGTTCCCTAACCAGGGAAAATAAATTCTCCACTAGGTTCTCATGATAACCGTGCATATTTCATTAGGGACTCAATATCCCAAGCACGTTGCTTGGTTGATACTAGGGCCGCTTGCAGTATTTGGCCACTGAAACTACTAGCTAAAAAGCCACCAATGTTGCCCATTTCACTGCAAACCGTAAATCACTCCCCTATTCCCACGTACGGTCAGATTTCTCGTTCTTTGGACTTGGAATTGCGCAGAGACTTTATGTGGGTCTTTACAGTCGCAGATTTACCCTAACCCATTTTGGACGCGGATTTTCGGCACCACTTTAATCTATTAGTGGACATGCGCAGACGACGACTGATAGATGCTATTACGGAACTTTCTGTACCGGGTTTTAAATCAAAAAAAACATCTGTCAGCCCGGTATTCTTTATTGCTGCAACCGATGACTCATACCATACCCTACTCCACTCCTACCCAGAGTTAACGAATCTTAATTTTGTTGTGAGTAATCCAACTCACTCAACAAAACATTATATTGTGACCACATGAGCTCCAGTGTTCACACGCCCTCGTCGCTTACCTGCAGAGAAACTAAAAGCGGCGAAGGCGAAATTTAACTATATGCTACAACTGGGAATTATACGCCCCTCGTCCAGTCCTTGGGCCTCCCCTTTACATATGGTCCCGAAGTGCTCCGGAGATTGGCGTCCGACTGGGGACTATCGACAACTCAATGCCATGACGGTACCTGATCGTTACCCAATCCCACATATACAGGACTTTGCTTTATCTCTGCACGGTCGTAAGACCTTCTCCAAACTGGACTTAGTAAAGGCTTACCATCAGATTCCACTGAATCTGGCCGATATACCCAAAACGGCGGCAACAACTCCTTTTGGAGCTTTTGAATTCCTGACTATACCTTTCGGTTTGCGAAACGCTGCTAGTACCCGCTTCATGGACGAAGTAGTGCAAGATCTTGACTTCGTCTATAATTACATAGACGACATACTTGTGGCAAGTGCCTCACCTGAGGAACATGTCACCCATCAAGAAAAATATAATCAAACCGCACATCGGGGATTTAGAAAACGGGTTCAGCCTCTTTACTAGCTGGCTTTTCAGCCGGTTGAATACATTCTGACTGGCTCTCTATCTAAGCATAGTTTGCATGTCTCTGATGTTGTTCTCCTTTCATACTTGAAATCGTTTTAAACTCCCATGTAGCTGGCAATCTTTGCATGATCGTTCTTAATTGGTTGCAGTCATATCCAACAAAAAAGTCTATTTACTTCTACGATAAAAAATAACAGCCACGCAAAGTAGCTGCTGATATTCGGGTCAGATTTTAACTATAACCAGATTTGTTTTCTTCAAAGTTTATATGCATATTTTGCTAATCATATTCCTTTATATTGTGTTTGCAATTATTTACATCGATCCTTCCGTCTTTTATTTTTACCTCCTTTTTATGTATCAGTTTTTAATATGCCTATCTGGTGCTTATGTATCGTAGGGCCGAAAATAAAATTCATCGGTGCTTATGCTGATTAGCGGCCATATGAAAAAATTATTTTTTATATAAAAACAATAATATATACTTATTAAGCATTATATTCTTACTCACTGTACGAAAAAGTAGAAATAATTATCCACTAGAACTTTAATTACAAGTATTTTTCCATTCTGCGTATCATAACAGCGACTCGTTCAGTAAGCCTCCATCTTGTTTTTTAAGGAGATTTCAGTTATCTGCCCTTGAAATCTTCTTCAAAAACAAGATGGACGCTTACTGAACGAATCGCTGTTATGATACGCAGAATGAAAAAATTCTTGTAATTAAAGTTCTAGTGGATAATTATTTCTACTTTTTCATACAGTGAGTAAGCATATAATGCTTAATAAGTATATATTATTGTTTTTATATAAAAATATTTTTTTCATATGGCTGCTAATCAGCATAAGCACCAATTTATCTTTGATTTTGAAGAGTTAAATAAGGGGGAGATAACTGAACATCTTTCATCACGGTTTATCTTGAAATATATTTTACTATTGTAATTTATGTGAAATAAAGTTAAAACAATGTATACGTAAAAAGATGTTTTAGGAATAAAACAATCACAACGCTTTAAGGTATTCGGCACCAATGAAAAATAAAATGATTTATTCAAATAAATTAATTATCACAGAAGAAGGAAAAATAGAAAAATACGTAAATGGAAGGGAGAAAAGAACATTAAACAAGGGAAATAAAGTTTTTGAAATAAATGAAAGTTTTACACTGGGTAAAATTCAAATTTGTTCGAAAATTTATCTGTTCGCTTGCAAGAAGTCTATTAGTTTGGCATTATCTCTGGTTAAATATAAAATATCTTGCAAATCCATTCTGATATAATACTTTGAGTTATCTCTCCCTTATTTGACTCTTCAGAATTAAAGATAAACATATTTTTATTCGGCCCTACGATACATAAGCACTGTCTATCTTAGGTTTGTATTTGACAAATGGTTTCTGTAAGAATAAAATTATATACATATGTAAATTCAACCGTTTCCTTATTACACCTTTTTATCTTTTATTTCCGACATCAAGTAAACACAACACACGAGATACACTCTAAAAGTGCGATGCTGAAAAGGTAATTAAAATATTCTCTAGTTCTGAATGTGCAACAAAAGCAACCCCTGAGAAAATGCCATCAAAATACGCATATAAAAGATTCCAATTTTTCAAAGGTTCAACTATTTTTGAGCATGCATGAATTCTAATTAAATGTTTAAAATTACCTTTGTTTATCTATGGGCTTTAGTTGTTGTTGTTTTTAAATGAAACGGCTGTTGTTGATGTTTTGCATTTTTTTTCATAAATATTTCTTTTAATTTTGTTTTGATAAGCTGTAAATTAAATTTTGGACCGTGAAATAGAAGTAATTTCTAACGAACTCTCAAAAAATTGTGAAAACGAACAAGTTATTGTTACCTATTTTTTGTAAATAGAATTTAAACTGTAAGCCTCATTTTATGAGAAAGTGGAAATAAATACAGGCGAAACATTACGTTTATGTTAGTCTTAATGGGATTTATGTTTGTCTTATTGGGATTAATAAAAACGATAATATATACACATATATATTATTCAGTAATGGTCCTACCATTTCAGTACAGAGTATGAAAAAAAGTATGAAATCATCAGGAGATACTTTTGTCGATGCCAAACCAGCTATGTAGTTCAAGCAACTAACAGAACATTTACAATGCACCTATGAAGACCTACCCGGTGTGATGAAGGACAGAGCAAGATCGCGTGAAAAAGATCTATGACGCTCACACGACGAGATGATGATGAGCATCTGTGTATACATATTGATATATATATATATATAGAGAGAGAGAGAGAGAGAGAGATTTATATACATACATTTACATAATATATATAGACACACACATATATATATATATATATTCGCAGACAAAATGTTTCGCTGTATCACAGCCCTTCACTATGGCTAAACATTTACCTGATGTATCGAACCTACGACCTCTGACCATTGAGCTTTCATATAGATATTTTCTAATTTCTTACACTTATTAATTACACCTACAATATTTCCCCATGCAGTGGGGTTAACATGTTTTGTTTCGGTTTGTGAATGTTAATGTACACCATATACTATTAAAACTTGCAAGCAGCAAGGAACAAAATCTACCCTGCTCACTTGTACTCCTCCACTTCAGCAGAGAAGAAACACGACATGGAGATGCTAATCTTTCCCTAACACTATGACGTCATATTCTTACAACAAGCACAAAACTCACTCACGAATGGTAGACTACAGTTAGGCTTTTCTTAGCAAAAATTTATCCTGTTCGAGAGATAAAATGCAGACTGACATTTGGACCAAACTAGACAAAAATACAAAACACAGTAATTTAAAAAATAAATTTATAACAAATCACAAATAGACTTTCAAGAAAGTCTAAAGATATAAAAATTGTGTGCACAAAAATATTTCTTAGAATTTTTTCAGAGAAGGACATGACAAAGTTCAACAAACATTGGAAATTTTAATGTATACGATAGCCGAAACATAACAAATTGTAATGTTTTAAAAACTATTCTCACTAACATATATATCACAATAACGTTTTTATATTTATTTTATTTTGTGTCTTTGAAAGATCAAAGAGCCAACACAATTTCATTATGAGAAATATGTATATCAGAAAACTACCATGTCAATTTATGAGATATTTTTCGAATTCATCAGCTCGTGTCTTTTCACATTTAAATGATCATATGTGCTTCCCAATTCTATGCCCTACTTCTGAAACCCTGAGTAAAACAGTGGTAAATGTTTTGCTTACTCAATAAACAACTTTATTTTGTTGTTTCTCCGTGTTCTTTGCTTGCGTTGCAGACGAGAATTCAGGGTTCTAGTGGATTACCAAATCAAGTGCTGTTACTTTTGGTATGATCAATAGAACGTATACTGTTCCAATCCTCGTATAACTCAGGGCATAGCATGGCATATATTTGGTTTCCTAGAGCTTCCTAAAGATAGTCTCTAATTTTCATTAATACTCCAGTTTGATAGGCATTCAACTTTTGTTCTCATCTCACTACTGAATACTAGAAACTCCCCAGATATTTCAGAGACTCCAACCGAGAGTTCTTTTTAGGATTCGAACCGTCCCTTTAAGCGCAATTGTTTTGTTATCTCTTGAACTTGGTTCACTGTTTTGTTTCATTTTACTTCAGTACAAGTTCTTGGAAATCAAAGGACATTACCTGCGACTGACACTTGATCTCTATATGAAATACATAGATATTCGAATATTCCATTGAAGTTCTCCTTTACCTGTCAAACGTTGAGTTAGTAAAGAGGTTAAGAACATTATTTTTTTCCTCCAAATTGACCAGTCAACTATATTATAGTATATCTTCCTTGTGGTCTCTTGGTCTTACTGGATTCCAGGACAAGAATTCATCTAGTCTGGTGGAGTATCAAGCTTAGTGCTGTTACTATAAGTAACATCACTTGGAGGTGCACCATTCCTCGTATAAGCCAGTGTATAGTCGTGTCGAGGGGATCTTACTTTAGCTTCTAATTTAGATTATTTTCTCAGGGTTTACTTGTAGGGGGGAAGTATATTCATGTCAGGTTGTCCTAACAAACTTTTGTACAGAGAGATTGACACTCGATGATTGTGTCTAGTAGGTAATTACAACTCTCTAGTGTTTGGATGTGCTTATTGAAATCAGAATTTAGCGAAATGTCTTAACAGCAGAATTCACAAGAATAAAGTTTCTCTTTTACTTCATTTTATTTCAGTTACCTTTCAGAGATCAAAGGACCACGTTTTTTCTTCATGAGTTTAATAGAAACAAAATTTAAGTAAGTAAAGCAGCGAATCACTTTCTCTTCCACAATGAACAACATAACTATGCTGTTTCTTTTCTTTGCAGTTTTTGCTTGGGTTTGTTAGATTCCAGAACCAAAATTGGTCTTGTCTGGTAGTGCATTGGCTTTGTGTTGTTATTTGTGGTAGCATTATTTAATCATGCTACCGACAAAACAGTTATATATAGCCACACTGATGAGTCTTGGTTTGAACGAAACGTGTAGATATTGTGTGTACTTGGTTGACCAGTATGTGCATCAAAGATTATCTACAAAATTTACTTGTATACTTATACTTCATTAATAAAAAATGTTATTTGTCATTTTGAGGCATAACTCCATGATTATTGTGAACCAGATATAAAAATATAAATGGTGTTCCCGTTTTCGCTTGTACATCTTTAAATTTTAAACATTTAATAAGTCAATATATAAATACAGTGTTTTTCCATATTTTTTCTTTCATTATAGTGATCTGTCGATCTCAGAGGAATAAGGTTTATATTGTGTGTATTTGCAAGTGTAATTTTAAATGATAAAGGTTTTAAATGCCAACTTAAATACCTAACAAGAAAGTGTGTCTCCTTTTTTAATATTTTATCTCACTTGACTCTCAGAGAGCAAGAAGCTCTGGTGCTAAATCTTGATTTCTGTAAATATCTGAGGTTGATTTAAGGATCTTTCATACTTCTCACCGTAAAGCAATGAAGTATAATTTTCTTCTCAAAATGTTTATTTCTCTTGTAGTCTTTATTAGGTTTTGCAAGATTGCAAAACCAAAATTGGAGTATCCAGCTTAGTGTTTTAATTGGAGTAGAAGATACTCCATTACTTTCCTCACATGACCCATGGGCTAACACTTGATTGCTTTTTGAGTTAAATATATGTCCAACTATATGATGTTTATTTATTTCAAGGAGCTTATCTTAGCCATTTGCGCATCGAATTAACCATACTTTTGAATATTTAGTCAGAGAAGTATCCTCGTGACAAACCCTGACACATGGAGACCAGGGACATAGAGATTAGGTATTCACACTTGTTCTTTTTAATTTTATTTCAGTTAGTTCCAATAAATTAAGAGGACCCTCATGTGGCTAAAACCTAATTTCTTTATTAGGTAAATTCATATCCGAAGGTTATTTCAAAAATTTAAGTTGTCCATTTTAGACCTAGTATTTGTACTTCAAAAACAGCTAGGTTTTCCAAGGATTGTGTATAGATATTTTTTGTACACTTTTTAATAAGATCAATTGCTTCTACTATGATTGATATAATGTTCATTTTTTCAGGGACCATGCTTTTTTCCGGTGTGTGTTCGCATGTGAGTTAGTAAAGTAGAATTTGTTGAAAAAACTGACCCACAGACTTTACAAGAATAAGGTTTCTCTCCAGTGTGTTTTCGCATGTGTGTTCTTAAAATAGACTTTTGTGAATATGCTGACCCGCATATTTCACAAGAATAAGGTTTCTCGCCAGTGTGTATTCGCATGTGAGTTTTTAAAGTAAATTTTATTGAGAATGCTGATCCACAAATGTCACAAGAAAAAGGTTTCTCTCCAGTGTGAGTTCGCGTGTGTACGTTTAAAATAGAAATTTGTGAAAACGATAAACCACAGATTTTACAAGAATGAGGTTTATCCCCTGTATGTGTTCGCATATGTGTCTTTAAAACTGAATTTTCTGAAAATGCTAACCCACAGATTTCACAAGAATAAGGTTTCTCTCCAGTGTGTTTCCGCATGTGCCGTATCAAATTACAACCTTGTGAAAACGTTGAATCACAGACTTTACAACAATAAGGTTTCTCTCCAGTGTGTGTCCGTAAATGTTTTTTTAAAATTGAATTTTGCGAAAATGCTAATCCACAAACTTCACAAGAAAAAGGTTTCTCTCCAGTGTGTGTTCGCATGTGTGTCCTTAAAACACAATTTTCTGAAAATGCCGACCCACAAACTTTGCAAGAATAGGGTTTCTCACCAGTGTGTGTTCGCATGTGTGTCTTTAAAACAAAATTTGTTGAATATTCTAACCCACAGACTTCACAAGAATAAGGCTTCTTTCTAGTGTTTGCTTGCATGTTGCTTGCTAAATAAGGATATGTTATTAATTTTCAGCATGTGATTCTTTTTCCGAAATACTTATTTACATATATCAAAAGAATAATGCTTCTTTTAAGCATTTATTAGCATATATTATATTTGATGAGACATTAGCGAAAATTCTTATATACTCACTTAAGATGAGTTAAGTTATTCTTTCCCTGTAGCTGTTACCTGGAAATAAAGTACAAGTATTCTTAAAATATAATGTGCATTAAATAAATTAATTTAATTTTGAGCATGATAAATGAAAATGGCATGATAAATGAAAATGGTATGATAAATGTAAATGGCATCTCATATAGAATAACTTAATATAGATGGTATTTGGAAACTCGATGGCATAACTTTGAGATTGTATTTAAGGGGGATCTTTGTATGAGGTTGCTTTTGTAATAGTACTAAATCATTTCGCCTTTGTTGTATAAGAAATAAGAAGAATTCTGACGAGGTTCCTACATTGGTAAACATGGCGCTTATATATTTGGTCTGAGTCACACAACTTTTATATTTGTTAGGTTTTTCATGTTTTATGGTGTATGTGCATACACCTGGATCAGGCTTATTTCACTTGTGATCCTATCACATGAATAATGTTAATTGATCTCATATGTAAAAATCACACACATCTGTTAGATTTTTACAAGAAAGAATGTTAACCAATATTTGTTTTAATTCGAAAACCATGATTATGGAAACATTTTCATAGAATACAATCACAAAGTCGGGTGATCAACTTTCCAAATATATATTTACTAATTCATCTTTGCATTTTGAATTAATACATTAAACAACATTACTGCTGTTGTTTAATGTATGAGCAATTATTTATGACTGGTATATATGAAAATAATATATGGAGATATTCATGACTGACGATGAGGGTTATTGATATAGGAGATAAGAGATAGGGTATTATAGAGAAAATGAATAAAAAAGCGTAATAACTTTTTGCATACAGAATAATGTAGTAGCTTTTCTGATTTATTTATTCCATAAATTGTAGATGCATTGTATGAACTATTAACATCCTGGAATCATGAACAAATCGCTTAAAACATATTTTTTAATTTTAATACTTACTTTTAAATATATCGTTATGAGAGTTCTTTGATATGATGTATGTCTTCATCGAAGTTAAGAATACTGTTCTGTTTTGAAAATTATTTATATAATCATGAAAAGGAAAGTATACTCACGAAAATTATGTAAGGGAAATAATTATGTTCATAGTAATAACACATGAATCAATAAGTATCAAGCCTAACTAATTAAACCATAACTTTTAGGCATGTATTTGACTTTATTCGTCAACATAATCTTCTAGGTTGATTACACTGATTCAAATGGTTCTTTAACAATTCGTTTTTTTGTAGAACAATTTGTCGTTGGCTTCAAAATACACTCTCAATTTCCGATATTACTTCTTCATTGGAACGAAATCTCTTTTCTGTAGCATACTTTAAGGTATGCGAACAGCTAGTAGACTCTAGGGCCAGATCTAGAGAATAGAAATATAGTTTGTGCAGAAAAACATCAAAGTGTAATTTATGTAACTTTGCAATCGTTGTGGTCGACCTTGTGAGGTGGTGTATTGTCTTGGTGAGAGAACTTTTTTTTCTCTTTTTCTTCTCCATTTGTGGCCGTTTTAGGGCGATTTTTTCTTTCAAACGCATAAATAGTATTCGCTATTGATGGTTGCTCTTTCTGTTATGAATATATTTTTCAACAATTATCATGAGAATTTAAATTAACTTTCACCTGATACTATCCCCGAGTGAAGTCGTACACCGATTTTAAATCTATTGTCACATATTGACACACAACTTTTTTTTATTCCATTAAACAACGCTCTGACTCATCGATGAATTGTTTTTCTATCGACTGAGCAAACGTGGCACCGTCTTTGAACAGCTTTTTCTTTTGACAAGTGTTCTTGCTAAATAGTGAACACTGTCTTCTAATATCTTCAACTAACTATCTGCTATCTAACCCAACTTAAATTTAGGATCAGCAAACGAGTTTGTGATTTTAAAATATGTATTCCAGAACAATTGCCATTTGATAATTCAACATCATTTGTGTCTGTTCGATCGTGTTTAAAGTCAGTAAACCATTATTTTACATGGAGCAATGTCGGAATAATACTTATCAAACCATTGCCTTGCTTGAACCGTATTATTTCCCATCAGAAAGCGATGCTTTATCAACCCGAAATTCAGATGTTTTGAAAATTTGCAACAGTAGCTTCACTTAAATAACTGTAAGTTGTAAACTAATAATCCGATTGGGCTCAAATTCTTACACATGTCATTTGAAACTTAGTCCTTTATAAATATCATATAGTATTTTATCAATCGTGCCATCTATGTGTCAGGCCCTGGACTTATTGAATGATGTGTTACAATTGATGCACATAATTATAGAAATGTCCTGATAAATATCACAGCTCATTGATGAAATTTAAAGGCTTTAAAAGGTGCTTCACCATAAATCTAGTTTATTTATCGATCACATTCGTTATTGTTCAAATCAACTTGATAATAAACTCAAGACACTAAAAATACTCACTAAATAAAGGTCAGATTAATTGAAATAAGATAATTCCTAACTCGAATCTTTGTCACAGAAGTGGAAATATTAATATTACCTTCATACAGGAGATCATAAAATAAGCACAATTGTATAAGATCCAGTTTATTTTTTCGTCATATCGTTGATGATTCACATCAATTTGATTATCAACTTAATACACTAAAATGACCAATAGAATCATGATAAATATTTTACATACAAATAAAAGTCAAATTTAATATCAAATATGAAATATGGTTTTGTTCTTAACTTTTCTATGTACTGTCGTTTTCATGGAAATATTGTGTAAATAATTTTTTTATACATATATGCATTTAATTTTTACTTAGAACACACACATGCATGACCTCGAATAACATCTATATATTCCGAGACGGCACCATAATGAAAGCGTTCGAACAACCAAGCTGACTCTCTAGGCTCGTTCCTAGATGTTGATATCATCCGTACAATGTGTTGAAAAAAATCTAACAAGCCCGGGATCAAGCACGCCTCATGTTTCCACTGAAATTAGTTGGAAAGTGAATCAGTCAGAAAGCGAGATGTATTTGCCGTACTTCCTTGTTTGGGCCAGAAGAGCTGCTGTGCCGGCCTTGACCGCGGATTCCGCAATCCTTGGAGGCGGAACAAGTGGCGTCCCAAATCAGCAGCTTTCCGGCTTGGAAAGCAAATAACATCATCCGATCAGACTTGCAACCATTATCCCTGCCCAGGCCGATTGTGTAAATTGGTAAAAAATATTCGTGAATATAATTTCTTAAATAACACAATCCTCACTTTAAAATTAAAAGAAAATTAACTGTACCTTCTTCTCTGCATATAAATTTATTTGAATGTCGACTTGTTCGATCAAACTAAATGTTTTAAAACAATAATAACAAGTTTCGAATTTAGGTGGGGATGGATAAATTGTATTATTTGGATTATTCAGATTTCTGTTCTCATCTCGGATATAATTCTCGTAAGGATATAAGTACTAAGTAATAATCAGTTCTAAGTGACAGTCGTCTAAGGTTGAAGGTTCAATCCTCAGAACGGGCGATACTAAGAATACAATTAAGAATTACATAAGACTTCTACCCGGTCATGACTGACCGAATAAGAGCTAGCTACCTCCATGGATTAAATAAACTATTCTGTTCGAAATTCCGTACAGATTCAAAAAGTTGTGATAAGCATTTCAGAGTTTGAGAAGACGCACCTGAAAAAGATCAGGTTACATCGGCTGAAACGTTGTAAGAATTACATCCAAGATGAGAACAATAGTTCGAATAATCAAAATAAGATTCGATTCATGTTCTAAAGGTATCTTAGAATCAACAAAACTGATAAAAATGCCCGTTTGTTTATCTAAAACAATGTTTTCCCATCAGTCATTTTTGCCGTTTGAGATAAATCATTAGCAAACACTGCAGCAACTGATATCTGAAGAAACATTATCTTCGCTTGAGTCTGTAAACGCAAATATTGAAAAGATCATTTCTAATGAATGTAAAACAAACTTTAGAGTCGTGTTTTTAGATGACTCTAAGCGAGAGATTCTATCCATTTGTCGGTCTGTGTTTTCAAATATTGAGGATGTGTTGTTATATTTAAAACTATATCCATAGAAATGTTATATTATAAATGTATTAAAAACTTCCGAATAATATTAATCGAAAAGAATTTATATATTAAAAAAACACACACACACAGGTGTAAGCTCTCAGTATATTCGCCTTTTTCTGATGTCGAATTATTTTCTTCTTTTTTTCTCTTTACCAACAAAAGATAAGACATTCGTTCTTAGTAGCAGCAGTGCTTGCCATAATTTAACTAAGTGGCAGAACAAAACGAAATAAAGTTGCCGACGACACTCCAAATACACCTGAACGATGTTAGCTGCGTGATGTACCCCAAAAGATATCTCCCTCGAGCAAAAATGTCACTTCTTTTATTCAACTCTTTTATACTGTAAAAAGCGCCTATTTTGTATAACCACAACCATCGCTTTGAAACTTTCCCGTTAATTTTTTTTATTTCATTGATTTTCATTCTCATAAATGAATGTCATAAAAATAAACATATGGTGAGTGTTAGGGACCTCCAAAGCTTTACATATAATTTACCCCCTCCTATATGTAACACGATGTGACTTTAATATAGATTTATATTATCATCATAACTTTTAACCATTCAAAAGAAACATAAAACAAACTGCTGATAATTTTAAAATGTCTTTTCAGCGTACGGATGTAAATCAAATGAGAAATAAAAACGTATGCACTTTTATTTACGCTTTAAAACAACGTGACCACTTTTTATGCGCTAACACCCGTGTGTTTAATAAATCTAGCAAAAATCAACTAATCGTCAGATTTTGACGAAATTGTCAATATTCGACTAATTTATCTATAAAATGCTTTTTGTTCGTAAAATATATAAGGGGAAATACGGTGCAATTTTAGTTAAAGGGCGATGCAGTTAATTATTTTCATGTAAAAGCATTATTTTGTACTTACTCAGTCATATTTTATCTCTCACGGCACGAAAAAGAATTTAAAAATATCAAGCAGAACTTTAATTAGAACGATTTTTCCATTTCCATATTTCCATTTTCGGAGTGGCCGGTTAGCTAACTAAGGGCAGATAAGTGTCGAACAAGAACATTATATCGTGTCGAACAAGAAAATTATATCGTGGAAAGTATCCCGGTGAACAAAGTATTTAATTTTCTATTTTTTTTATTTAATAAATATATATTTTATTATTATTGCTTATGTGTTTCTATTTTTTTATAATCCTAACAATAAAAACGGAGTTAATGCCCTTGTCTATTCTATCGACCGCTCACAGCCAAAATGTCGGCTCGGGCGCAAATACAGGTTGTACATCGAAATGGAAAAATCGTTCTAATTAAAGTTCTGCTTGATATTTTTAAATTCTTTTTCGTGCCGTGAGAGATAAAATATGACTGAGTAAGTACAAAATAATGCTTTTACATGAAAATAATTAACTGCATCGCCCTTTAACTAAAATTGCACCGAAAATACTTTTTCTACGGGATTCCCACCCCCTTATTTAATTTTATGAAATCTGAAAAAATATTTTTTTATACAGCATAAAGCGAAAGAATCTTAAAAAACACATCAGATTTAACCTTTTTATTGGTAAAGCCTTTAAGGTAAGGTATCCATGAATTCACAAATAAAAAGTGGAAATAAATACGATATTATTATGTTTTGCATTTTTTTTACTTCATTTTCTCGTTATTATACACTCTGATCTGGTAGATTGCAAAAAAAAAAAAAAAATCTACACAATAATTAATTTTTCAGAGATTTTAATTCATTAAATTAGATCATTTAAAAGGGAGGGGACGGTGGTTAAGTGGATATCGACACGGACTGAAGACCTGGGTGTTAAATATAGTCAGTTCCACAGTGCCACCTTCACTTAGGGATGTTGGCAACCTTCTCGTGGTCCTTCCCGTAAGTACCCGATATCTTTCCAGAAAGATTTCTAACTAGAAAAACATCGGGGAAACTAATGCCAACACCAGAATCATCTGATTCACACGAAAGAAGATCATTTAGATATTTTAAAGTTTAAACATCTATTTTGAAAATATGTTTTTCTAAAGTTTTCAAAATATTTGAATGTAATATAAACCTAACTATTATTAATCGTAAAAAAACCGACATCCACTTCGACCGATTAATGTGTGCTTTTTTAATAGAATGTTTATTTGGTCGAGTTAAGCAAGTGTTTGTTGAATTCCTGACATTGTCAAACTATGGAAGCTCATAACAAACTTTATTAGTGTCAATTCGTAAGGAGAAAGTTATCGCTTTAGCAAGCGTACGTTAGTAATCTTATTATCTTTAGTTTTTTGTTGTTGCTTACATTCTTTAAGCTGAAAACGAAACTCTGTCTTTACGACAAAAGTAAGTATTATATACTCTTTATCATTTTTAATTTTTTTAAATTTAAAGGCTTACCCATTGAAAAGTTTCTTTCGAATTTTAATTTTATTCGCCGAAAATGCGACATAACTTAAAACTTATTATTATTTATAAAACTTAAGCCAAACACAAACAAAATAAAATAATAGCCAAAATCGTTACTTCCATTAGTCCTTTTAAACTTTTAAAAATATTTATTTTGATGAAATTCGAACTTTTCCCCTCATAGTGTTCACTTCAGTTATATTCTTTTAATCATTATAAGTGTAGTATTAAATTTAAGTATTTTTTCCCCTTTTGCTCATCCATACATTTTAACATTATTGATGACGTCATTTTATGGTGAACTTTGGAGGTTCCCAGTGAGTGTTTTTCTTTCATTATTTTTATCTGTTGAAAAGTCACTTCATTTTGATTTTGACACCGAATTTGCTCAGAATTAATGTTTACGGTAAAGTTAAAAGCTTATCAAATCGAATAGCCGGTAATACCACTTTTTCATCTTAAAGTGAAAGTTTATCGGGAATACAAATTCACATGCGATCCCCAGTAAGCATGTATATCCCGGTTAGGCGAGATGACATATAGTGCCTAATATTTTCAAATGGTCACCCATCTTGTATTGGCCAGGCTCAACGTCGCTTCACTTCGGTGATCTAACGGGAACCGGTGTGTCAACGCGATTGTGAAAAGCTTATAACTTCTATTAAATATTACATTTTAAAGCAAATAGGTGTAGCAAAATAAATTGTTTTCATTAATTTCTTAACAATATTTCTTTTAAATCAATTCATGTCTCCAATAGTAATAATTACCGGCTTACTAATGCGTCCATTATAAAAACAATTTATTTTTCTACTGAACTTTTTATTGCAATCCCATAATTTTCTTGTTACTGATGATGTTTTAAAAAGCAGGTAAGCTGGTGTGTTCTTTGTTTACATGTACCATTGAAACGTTGGCTAATTTTAAGCATCTATATCTAAAAAAAAAAAAAGAACAACATAATAGTTCTAATGCGCCCCTGTTGTAAAAAAGGTTCTTTTCGCAAAAGCAACTAAATTCAAATAATACTTACTTTTTGTTTTACAATTTGCTTTCAAATGAATTATATGTTTTCAATGAAAAATCGACTATTTTAAAAAAAAAACCAAGATGGCGACGGGAAAAGCAGGTTCGCAGAGAATAATAGCTTTTAAAGAACCTATTTCGAAACAGAGCCGCACTCTTTGATAAATATTACAGCTAAAGTGATTATTATTTTATTTATCGCAATATTTTCTTATTTTAATGGAAGTAAAATAAAAGGTGACAGGATAAACGTTACTATTGCCGACATGAATATGTAGTCATCTTTTTTAGACTACTTGTTTACGTTGTCGTTATTGGCCACGCCTTACTTCCTCTGACAAAGCAAGATGGTTACTTTAAGCAGAACTGATGGCACTTGTGCACTTGATGAAACAGCTGAATTTATTTGTTTTTAATTTTGAAGAGTTACATTCAAAACAGCGACGATAATCCGCAGATATAATTTCTGCGAACCTCCTGGAAGCTATTTTCAAACAAATTTCCGAACTCTTTAATGAAAGAAGAAAAAATCCCCCTTAAAAGTGACTTTATTGGAAAGAATGGCAAATTATTTTTAAAATAAAAACTGTTCGTTTTATAACATTTTAAATTATGAAAACTGTTCGTTTTAGAACATTTTCAATTATTAAAAAAATCGTTGTATAACATTTTAAATTCTAAAAAAATTCAGAAACTATTGCATTACAAAGTTTAAAAAATCACTGAACATTTTAAATTGAAAAAAAATCACATTTTCAATTATAAAAAATAACACTATAACAATGTTTTTCTTTCAGAAACTATAATTTATTAAATAAATAAATTTATTAAAATGTTTTAATCTATTCGTCGTTTCGTTACTTCCGGTTGAGTATCTGTCTGCCGCGGTTGATTGTCGCCGCTGTTTTGAATGTAACTCTTCAAAATAGAAAACAAATAAATTCAGCTATTTCGTCAAGTGCACAAGTGCCGAACCGATATTTACAAAAACTTAAAAGGTTTATAACTTCTAGTTGATATGAAATATTTATTTTTTGACACACATTTGTTGGTAAAGTAAAATGAATTGTTTCCGCCTAATTTCTAAACTGTATTTCCTTTGAAATAAGTTATGTCTCCAATAGTAACGTTTACCGATACACTTTCTTCTTTGCATTGATTTTATGTTAAAGTAAAAGACAATCGTCGAGTTTGAAGTTCTCCAATGAGATAAAAAAAATATGAATAGACGATAACAATGGTTTTATGTTGTTGTTTTTATTTTTTAAATAATATTAAATGAGAAACGTTTTTCGAGCTGTAATAAAGAAAAAGAAGACGTTTTAATACATTTTTCGTCTAAAACAGGCAATATCGGCACCAAACATACGAACACGTGGATTGTGAAGCATGGAGTACTGAAACGAACTTTCGTAGTGAATTATAAAAATAATTTATTAAAGAAATTTCTTGAGTTCACAAGTTGTGTTATCTCAATGAAAATACAAAAATTAAAATCTCTTTCATCCTTTCTTTTCATCGTAAAGTGAATTATCAAAATAAGTGCTGGTTTCGTTTCGTACTTCCATTCTGTTTTTTATTAGGCCTTACTTCCGGTCTCTTCGCGTTCATTTTCTAGCTGTTAAGACTTTATTCGTGTAGCATATTTACACATTTCAAACATGTTTTTCTTCTGATTATATGGGTAATAATAAATTTGGTAATAATAAGTAGATTTGGTAATGGTCTAGTTTGGAGTTTTATAGTAACAAAAGTATGTATAGGCAATGAAAATGGTTTTATGTTGTTTTTTTTTAAAAATAATATTAAATGAAGAACCAGTTCGAGTAAGAACCTACATATTATTACCAGTTTCAAGACGTTTTAATACATTTTGCGTCTAAAAAAATGTAATATCGACATGAAGCATACGAAAACGTGGATTGTGAAGCATGTAGTACTGAAACGAACTCTTGAAACGTAATTTAACGTCAGATTTTCGTCGAGAACATCAGTTTGGAAAAAATCAGCCCACGTAACCAAAGGACAACATTTCAATTCCCCTCGCCCTCATGGGCTTCGGAAATTGTCACTATTCAACTCACACACATGCTTACACACTCTGCTGACAAAAAGCGACACACACACAAATTCCTACACTGTCCGAAAATTGTCATGGGCGTTAACAATTTTTAACTCAGGCGCGCGCACACACACAGAGTCGGACACTTACGCACTCTGACAAAAGGCGGCACACACAGTCATACACTTCCGTGTTCTAACACAAAGCATTGCAAAAATGTCGACGCCGTCATATGCATATATACACTCATAAACTTCTAACTGAACATTTCAAATGAGCAAGTAATATCTTGTAATTTTGTATATATATAAATATCTTGTGTTCTTTAAATTATGTTTTATTCTTTCATTTCAACAGCATTCATGTTTTTCCCTGTGTTTATCTGCTTGTACCTATTTTCTTTGTCTTCTAATACCTTTATAACAATTTAAATGTAAGCGTGAATCTTAACATTCTAAGACACAACCTTTTAACAAGCTACGGTCAGCACTACTACAAAAGTATATAAGTAAAGACGAGGAAAATGTTATTATGACGCAGTGTTGAGTGAGTTCATAAGCTTTGCATTATTTTGAATAAAGTAAATCCAAGAAGGGCAAGGTTTTGTTATATTTAGGAGTGAGTATCCGTGTACAGAAGTTACGTCCACGTGCCGATGATGCCAGTAGCCAGAAAATATGGTATTGCGCCAAGAAGTGTGACAGTTTTCTGGGTGACAAGGATTTGTTCAGCAATTTGGCATTTTCACTAGCTTTCCTCCTGAAAGGCGTGTGTGTGATTGTTTACATGTGTCTTGAGAACAAGTGCCCGGTTCCTGTGAAGACACTCTCTAATGTGCTAAAGATTGATATAGGCAACAAATCGAGATTTTGTCTTTTGGTCCAATCAGTACCAAGCATTTAAGTAAAACAAATATCGAATGATCTGCAGTTATTGTTGTTATTGCTAATGCTGGAGGGACACGTGCCCCACATATCTGTGCCAGGATCTGAATTCGATCTATACGCCCGTGTTGGGTAGAAGAAAAAGCTGTCTAAGGTATACTGCAACCTAACTAATGATCTACAAATTAACCTCCTTTATAATGGCGTAGACGCAACCTGTCCGTTACAGAAAGAAGAATGGATATTCTTTAGTCGCGTTCATTCAATCTACGCGTTTATCGATCGAAAATGATATTTCAAGCTGCAGCGTGATAGACCAACAAAAGTGCTATTCATAATTTAATCATGACAGATCGACGCACATGATATTTCAAACAATTCTGATCCAGCAGCATACAAAATGACGTATAGATTTTACGAGACTAGCCCGACACATTTATGGAAGTTGGCAAAACGAATTTGCTTTATCGGGATGAATTATCATCGAAAACGGGATTTTGATAAAAGACAATCGAAACACAGTATCCAAGTTCAGCCCCTAATGTCCAACCCTATATCACCACAGTAAAGGCGGTGGCAACGTGGTAGTTTAACAATTATGCTATTTGGACCGTAAGGTTCCTGACAGGGCCACACATTGAATACAGATTTCGCATCAAGCGGTACTAGATCCGTAACCTGACTAATAGAGATCTCCTCAAAATCTAGGAGTCAGTATCAGATCGTCTCTGCCTCTGAGTATTGGAAGAGAAGGTGTGTCAGGCACGGAACCGCAAATCAACCGAGCGGAAGTGGAGCCCTTTCTTCTGCGTAATTCTTTTGTGTGTTCTCAGCCAAACCTTCCTCGACTCCGCATGCAACCGCTTAGAATGTTGCTGTTTGTGTTTAGTGTAGAAACTTGTAATCTCGCTGGTTAACAAATAACTGCGACAACGAGGAGGACTTCATCCAGACCAGACAATAATGAGAGACGATCTTCGTGAGCTTCATGTAGAGGTGTGACGCACTGAATAAACAAAAAATTACTAAAGTTCATGCAACAAGATGTACTGTACAAGATCCACCATAGACTTGAATCAACCTAGATAGAAGGCACTGATTTATCTCACTTTGACGGATCCAACGGGCGCTGGCCTTTTGACCTTTTAGCATCTATCTCGCTTCTATTCTATTTCAAAGAGATAAAATATTGACGCCTAGCGAAACGCCATTTCTGTAAGGGTTGATAGCGTAAGACCATGTGCTGTCCCTCTTGACAATTGTTGCTCCCAACGCTGTGTGCCGTGGATTTCTCCTCTCTTCATCTTCTGATATGGTCGTGTCGTCGTCTCTCGCATTGGCGATCGCCGAGAGCGTGTGCACTGGTTTACAAGTATACAAAAAAAAACACAAATTTACAAGAGCTAACACAAACTCCAATACATTGTGTATAAATCAGTTGTTCTCTAGGTTTGTGTGATACTGCCGCAGAAAAAGTAACCCCAAACACTAACGTCCATATCTTAGTTAAGTTTTAGTGTATCGGCTAAGACCAAATATGGATAATTTGTTCTGTCGAAGATTCATTGTTGTCTCATTTCACTGTTTGCTCGGCCGGACCTGCTCCGATCCGATCGTTTCCTCTCTGAGCCGCAAACTGCCATAAACTGCATCGAATCACTCTGACTACTAAATATATTAACTTTGACCGGAAATCTTAAAATGTTTGGTCTTTGTCTTAGAGTTACTGATAAACAAAAAATGTCTCGACTATTTAGCCAATCCCAGCTGACTACTTGGAAATTAACCACCAACTCTGAGGCGTCCTCCTGTATCGAGAGTTCAAAAGATTTCGGAGGCCCCCATCGTCTTTTTACTCACCTCATCCGATATCTTTTCCTGTTCTGGTGAATCATTTCCTCACATTGACCGGGTCATGGCTCTTTGTATTTCCGAGACCTTTTCTTTTGTGAATCATTTCCTCCTATAATCTAGGGGGAACTCCATAGTGTCACAATAGTCTGCACTTTTTCTTGAAAATAAATTGTCCTAGTTTTAATTTTTATTTTAAAATGATTTCATTTTAAAAGATTATGTTGACCTTTTTCTGAAAAAGTAGAACACAATTACGTTGCGTTTGTTGGGATCGAGGGTCGTGTTCTCCGACTATTAGCGTGTTCGTTAAATCAAGCAATGTCGCATGCAAAGACAGAGTAATAATTAATAAACAAAATGAGGTAGTTCAAATAAGGTTTATTGAACGTGTGTGTACGTGGAATGATGAGGTGTGTGGTGTATGTATGTCGATAAGAAACAGTTCCAGAGATGCGTATGTGAATAAAATGAGTCCGACTTGGGAAAAGTCTTTGAAAGCCGTACACAAAGAAAATGAGTTGAGAACTCTTACCGTTGTTTGAACACGTGTTGACGGAAGAAACGTGTGTTGGTTGTTGCTTTGCCGAGGCCAGTTGAAGAGAAAAGAGCGTGAGACGAAGCGCTGTGTCAGTGTTGTTATGCGAGGTAAATTGAAAAGACAAGAGAGAGTGAGACGGGGCGCTGGTGTCAGCGTCGTTCTGCCAAGGCCAGTTGAAAATATAAGAGAGTGATCTTCTGTTTATACCGGATTTTATAATCCGAAGGGCAGATAACCCTGGTGTCGCCTTTCAGCGCCACCTGTCGGTGAAAAAGCGACACCTAACGGCCAACCGGTGCAGTTATGTTTTGAAAGGAGGAGGTAACTGCTACACGTTTGAAGCGGGCTATGTTTTACTCGGTTAACATTGGCGCAAGATATCGCAAGAACGTGGGTGTATTAGTAGTAGTACAACCACCATTAACGATGTTTGAAATATCTTCTTGACTGCTAAGCTGGGCGGTGATTGGAGCAAACATTAAACTTCTATTTACCCAATCAAAAACTATCTCTCATGCGAGCAAAGCATAGGTTCCGGAGTTTATAAAATAGAGTGCGATTTTTAGTCACGAGAAGACACAGCTGTTTAATTCGATTGTAATGTTTTGATTATCACTCTTACATCGGAATGCAATTTCATTTGCGCGATCAGAGTGATCTGCCCTTGTATAAAATCCTGTATAAATAAACATGCGATCAGAGTAGAAAGAACATGTTTCTTCACGACTTCTCTCCCTAACTAATCATTGCTTGCACAAAAATTATAGTACTTAGTACATGTTTAAATTAATGATTTTTAAAAGATAATTCCTTGAAGTTTAATATGTTATTTTTTTAAAAATCAACTTCTAGTCGAATTGACTTGTAAAAATTTTAAATGGTAACACAAATAAAATATTGCTTATCGAGAATTTTTTTTTGCTTCAGATGTTCGCTTAATTTATTACGAATACGTTAGTAAAAACAATATACACAAATATACTTGTTTTTACACTCTAACAAATGTTCGCAAAATTGACAACTCAAAATGTTTTATATTCAAACATGAGTCCAATTGTAAGCTTTAGTACTTAAAAAAAGGCAACACGATAAATAAAATGGCTGAAGTTGTTACACGGCTCAGATTTCTGCAAAATTTCGTTCTTCATCTTTCAAAGTCGGTTCATTTTTCAGAAATTGACATATCCGTATTGCGGGTGCGCAAAAGTGAAATAATATAGAGTTATCGTTCTTGGCCAAGAACACAGCGACGCGATGCGACCGGTGCCCGGAAAATTGGTCAACGGAAAATTGGTCATCGGAAAATTCGTCACTTTTGGGCAAGTAGGAAAATTCGGCAATTATCGAATAAATATCGATTGAAAATAGATTTTAGAACCGTTTTTACAGGAAATATACTTGTAAATACGAGGCTACCCACCCCACAGTGGAGAACATTTTTTTATATTATTTTTTTGGTACTTGTGCAGTTTACGAACCGGGCTATTTTTTAGATAAGATTTTCAAGTTAAATTAAATTTTTACGATATCTTTTGTTTATTAAATTGTTAGGTGAAAGTACAGAATAGTTAACAAAGCCCCCCCAATTCTCCCCATGTAAAAATCGTTGTCTAAATAATGTTATTATTTCAAGCCTGTTTCGTAATTAAGTTACGAGATGAAATCCATCATAATTCATTTAGATTTCTTCGTAAACAAGTCAGCCATTTTAATTGACAAAACATCAATTACTTCGTGTGTGTGCAAAACTTGAAAGGAATTTATAAACTATGAGTAAAAAGTCATTTAAACTGGCTTAAAATTCTTAGAAAAATTCCATGTATTTAAAAAAGCAAAATTGTAATTCAGTGTTTTTTTTTCATCTTGCCTAAAACTTGTTTTAACTAACAACTTTATTTAATACTTAAAAAAAGAAATTCTTCTTTCAGACAACGATTTTTTACATGGGGAGAATGGGGGGGGGGGGTGCTTTGTTAACTATTCTGTACTTTCACGTTGTAAAGAATAACCCGGTCCAAACCTTTAATTTCGTAACGTAATTACGAACCGGGTTATTTAGAAAGCCATTCTTAACAAACAAAACTGCACAAGTACCAAAAAATAATATAAAAAAATGTTCTCCACTGGGGAGGGGGGTAGCCCCGTATTTACAAGTATATCTCCTGTAAAATCGGTTCTAAAATCTATTTTCAATCGATATTTATTCGATAATTGCCGAATTTTCCTACTTGCCCAAAAGTGACGAATTTTCCTACTTGCCCAAAAGTGACGAATTTTCCGTTGCCCAATTTTCCGTTGCCCAATTTTCCTGTGACGAGTTTTCCTAAATTCGATGCGACCATTTTGAAGATTATTGTAGCTCAAGAGAACACTGAACACGAGTGTGACTTTTTCTATGAGCGGCTTGACAAAGAATCCCCGGGAGTTTATTTCCTGTTTCTTCTTTTGAATGTTCCAAATATTATGATAACAATATTAACCTTCATTAATGTTGATTGTTTTAAATTAGGGTGGGATAATTATCAGATTAGCATCATGGGAGGCTGACAATACTTTTATACCCGCCAGAAGTGCCAGTAGGCGTGACTCAAATGAACCAATCGCAATCATTTTAAAATGGATATTTCACCTTCATTATTAAAAATAAACACCGAATTGTCATTTTATATTCCAAATTATACAAATTATCAATCCCAATCTAAAAAATTCAGATATATAATTTTTTAAAACGGAATTATTTTACCTAAAAGAAATAGCTACGAAATAAATTAAAAAAAAGGATCCTTGAATATAAACACCTTAAAACGATAAAAAAAATTAAATGACAAATTCTTCATTTTTAGTGTAATAAATAAATAAATAAATAAATAAATAAATAAATAAAATTATAATTTATAAAAAAAACTAGCAAAACCTACCCGCCTCTGGGCAGGAATTTATCAACACTCTGAACACCCTGAAAAACTTTCCGGGCCATTCTATCTTTTTAGAACAATGAACCAAATTTTGTCACCACTTAGCCTAAGTCCGAGTGGGAAATTGTAAAACCACACATAATCGCATAAAAAAGTAAAATCCCGCCCCACCACATAAAAACAGTGCAAAAAAGTATTTGGGTATTGCCCTAATTTACGCTAGAATAGCCCGAGAATGTGGAATCATTTTATATCAAATTTATATGCGAAACTGATACCCAATCTAAATATATGTTGTTGGTGTTTTTTCTTCTTTCCGATAAGTTTTTCAAGATGTTCACATGTAATCGCTTAAAAATGTAGAATCTCACTATGTTTGTGTGGGGAGGGAGCATCATACTAGAATCTGAATATTTGGTGTTGTTAGTGGGACATAACGTGTTTATAAATGGAAATAAATTTCGCATATATTCATTCAAATAATAAAAATAAACAAATATAGCATACAGGTAGGTATAAGAATAATTTATCTTGCTTTTGGTAACATTTATTTGTCTCCCTTTTATGATTGATGAAATGGTACGGTGAAATATTAAAAAAAAATTAATTTGAAAAATTTAGCAAAATTTTTCAGAAACCGGTTTTGAATACAATTTATATCCTTATGACCTTCCGTAGTTAAAAAAACGGGCATGTTTTAGGAATGACGTTTTTTAAAAGCTGGTCTTTAATGTTGGACCAAGCAAACGAAATTTGATCATCCTTATTACTTCATATACACTTCGGTGAAGAGGTTCTTTATTTTTACGTGGAAAAATATTGTTTCGGGTCACATTTGGTGAGGTTTTGGCTAGTCGCTGTTATAATTGTGGTACTAGGAAACTGAACGTTACATATACGTAATTCAGCCACGAATGTAAAATTGTGAAAAGGTTAGAAACCCGATGAAAGGGAAAACAACCCGTACTTCATAAAAATGAATAACACATCGTATCACAAATTATAATCATATATTGTATAAACAACCAAGACAAATTAACAATACATAACAAGTATTTATTTTTTCAAAAGATCAACTGATATTCTTTGCGCACAAACGGAGTTCTCTATAAGAGACTGGTTTTTGTTATTCCGAGAAAGTTGATCAGTCAGGATCAGAATTAAAAGTTCAAATATAGCAATTAAGAGGGCGTATAGCCTTTGTGGAAAATGAAAATAGGAAAGTCTTTTTTCTCTTACGTAATTCGAGGAAAACAAATGAGAAGTCCTTCTCCTCCCACGGGAGATCGAGATATGAAGGTAAATGTGTTAAAATCGCGGAAAACGATTGAATGAGATCATTTAACACGACAATATATAACAATATGAAAGTTCGATTTAGGACGAATTAATATAGCCTTTTTTTTTCCTTTTTTTTCCTTATGTCGTAAACACATACCTTTTTGGTTTGACGGCGGAGGGAAGGATATTTTAACAGAATTTTAGATTCTGTGGTCCGTTCTTAACGAGCTGCTTTTAAGGTCCCGAGATAGACGTAATCTCGACTTTGAAGAGGTCATATGATTGAATGGTCTGTCGTAATCAATTTTGTTGGACCAGGCTTTTTTTCTTTTGGTGTCCGGTAGACAGCCGTATTAAACGTCGCTGTATTTCTTAACCGTTAATTTTTGAATTCCACTTTTGCTATTTTTGATTTTGTGTGCGGGGATAAATTGTCCGATATGACAACTGGGTGAGCCGCCGATCTCCGACATGTCCGCTCTCAACGCTGCTCAAGGACCTTCTCCTCGTGTTTCTTCTCGCTTCGATTTTACCGCTCTCGTGTGCATAGCTACAATATTCTCTCATTAGATTGGTTGAGTCCTCCGCCCCTGCAAATGCGTGAGCTGAATTATGAAAGCCTGTCTGCCGAGCTTCCTGTTGACCCCCTTTTTTTCAAACGTCGCTTGCCTGTCCCTTTTCTGTATGCGTAGGGGAACATGTGCCAACAAGTCCTCTGCTCTCTTTTTATGCTTTATGGGGTAAAATATGTAAATATAAATAGCCGTTCGTCCGTGACAGGTTTGTCTTGTCGACAATGATGATTAGAATCTTCAGTGAAGTATTTTATTTTTTTCTGTGAAAAGATGTTTGCTTTGGGACACATTCAGTGAAGGTTAGGCTAGTCGGCGTTCGTCCGTGACGAGTTTGTCTTAATTATATCCGTTGGAAACGGTGATTCTGTAAATTAAGAGTGAATGACGAGACATAGTATTGTGACCGTTTTCAAATTTATTATCCGTAGAACAGTTGTAGTTTTCCTGTTGAATAGAGGTCGTTAAATTTATGCGCTTCGTTTTGTCCGTCAGTAAAAATGTTGTCTGGTCGACAGTGTTGCTTTGCGTCAAAAGAAATTTAATTTTCTTTTTTGCCGAGGCAAGGGAAAGGTTTTAAGTCGCTGAGAATATTTACGCATGTGCGTCGTAATGGTGTTTAATATTCTCTATGTGCGCGTTAACGCAGGTAGAGTGTAGCAGAAAAATACCGATTTCAATTAAAGTATTTGCATACGCGAAGATGCGTTTACGTTTTTGTTTGTTTTTTTCGTGACAAGTGTCCCGTTATAAATTTTTTAGTTTTTTGATGAAGCAAAATGTCCGGTTTTTGGTTTTCAATGAAACAATGTTTGCGTGCAAACGTTTTAGCTTTTCGGTAAAACATGTCTATGTGAAAATGTTTTAGTTTTCCGGTGAGAAGTTTTTTATGCTGTCCGTTGAGTTGGCTGAACAGAATTTCCTTTTTGTAAAAGAAATGAAGGTGAAATTGACTTTTAAAGGTCTTGGAGGCTGTGGCAGAAAAGGTTGCTTGAAAACAAACGACACTCCAGTATTTTCGTACACGAGTACGCGTTTACTCTTTTAGAGTTGGTATTTTTTAAATTTCTTTTTTTGATTTTAAACTGTTTTTTATGTTTTGATTTGTTTCAGTGAAACGTGTCCGGTTGAAAATGTGTTTTTTTTAGAAAAAAATATCCAGGCGACATTGAGTTTTAATGGGGCTGACAGTTTGTTCGTGCATTTTGAATTGCTAAGAAGAACGAAGAAGACCAATGTAATAAAAAACACGTGTTACTTAAAAGCCAAGCTTTATACAACTGGCAGATATGACCAGTTATAATACGCGTCACCTGACGACTTCCGGCTCCGGGAGCTCGTATGGAAGCCCATACGAATGTAATATAACATTCTTCCTTTTCTAGAAAAAGATAGTGTCTTCAATAATTTAAGTTTTACCTTTTACCTTTTTTAATTTTTTTTTTACCTTAGTCTTTTTACTTTTTTTATTTTTACGAAAGCAATATTACATTCCTTCAATATATATATATATATATATATATATATATATATATATATATATATATATATATATATATATATATATTTTTTTTTTTTACTTGCTACACCATATCGATTGGGAGGTTTTGGTACCTGACTGGATCGCCTTAGTTCAGGCTGGGCCAACGTGCCATCATAGGCTCCGTTATGGCATTGTATATCATCCTGTACAAAGTGGTTTCCTCTCTCTTGTTCCTCAATAGGAGACCTTAAAATTGTCTGGGCTTCGGGACAAGGTGCTAAGTCACGAACAAACACAGTAGAGTTTCGTCCATCTGGGTACCTAATGTGTGCATAGGTCGGGTTACTGTTAAGGAGCTCAACTTGGTTTACATAGGGTTCGTTTTTGTTCCTTACAAACCTACTTAGCAGTACGGGTCCAGGAGTCATTAGTCAAGAGGGAAGCGAGTTTCCATGGGAGGAACGGTGCTGGAATGTGAAGAAACGTGCATGCTGTGTGGCGTTAGTTGCCGTACACAACAACGATCTCTGTGAGTGGAGCACCTGGGCAAGTACAAGTTCCCAATGCTTTTCAGACAGGTTACGCGATCTAAGAGCTAAACGAATCGCCTTCCATATAATGCCATTAATTCTCTCTACTTGTCCGTTTCCGGTTGGATAATAAGGAGTGCTATTACTAGTGGAAACTCCTTTCTGGGAGATTTAAGCTTCTTGGACATGTAAGATGTGCCTCGATCTGAATGTATATAACTTGGCATTCCACATAGACTAAATAGCAAATCTAAACATTTGATCACTGTTGCTGCACGAATATTGGAACATGGAAAAGCAAAAGGGAAACGAGAGTATTCATCAACTATAATATAATAAATAACAGTTAGTCGATAAACTAGGCAGAGAACCTTTGAAATCAACACTAAGTCGTTCCATAGGTTTTGTTGCTTTTATAAGAGTTCCTTTTGGTAAGCAATAGAATTGAGGTTTTAGCTCTGCGCAAATCCTACAAAAAGCACACATCTTCTTTACCTCTTCTGTAGAAAAGGGGAGATTTCTTGCTCTTACAAAATGAAGCAGTCGAGTTATCCCCAGATGACACAGTCCATTGTGGAGATCAGCGAGTGTAAATTCGATTTTTTTCCATTGTCGACTAACAAAATGTGAAATATAGATAAGTTGAGCGTATTCAAAAAATGTATTCTTAGAATTTCTGCAGACATTATCTAAAATATGAATTGTTATTCAGAATTTGAGGTCGTTCAGTCAATGCATCTCGGTGAGAAGTTTGAATTTTATTTAAATTGAGACCAAATGTTCTATTTCCTCTAAATATTTTGTGACCCTTGAAAGATTCAAACTTCTGTTATATCTAGATATTTCGCCCCATAAAGCATAAAAAAGGAGATGGGGACTTGTTGGCACATTTTCCCCTACGCATACAGAAAGGGGGGCAGGCGAGCTACGTTTGTCAAAAGTGGGTCAACAGGAATCTCGACAGACAGGCTTTCATAAGTCAGCCCACGCATTTGCGGGGGCGGAGGATTCAACCAATCAAATGAGAGAATACTGTAGCTATGCACACGAGAGCGGGAAAATCGAAGCGATAGAAAACACGAGGGGAGGGGCCTTGAGCAGCGTTAAGAGCGGACGTGAAGGAGATTGACAGCTCACCTCGCTGTCATATCGGACAATTTATCCCCGCACACAAAATCAAAAATAGGAAAAGAGGAATTCGAAAATTAACGCTTAAGAAATACAGCGACATTTCAAAAGAAAAACCCTGGTCCAACAAAATTGATTACGACAGACCGATCAATCATATGACCTCTCCAAAGTCGAGATTACGTATATCTCGGGACCCTAAAAACAGCTCGTTAAGAACAGACCACAGAATCTAACATTCTGTTAAAATATCCTTCTCTCCGCCGTCAAACCAAAAAGGTATGTGTTTACGGCATAAGGACCAAAAAGAAAGAAATACTATTTTAATTCGTCCTAAATCAAACTTTCATATTGTTTATATTGTCGTGTTAAATGATCTCATTCAATCTTTCCCCGCGGATTTAACACATTTACCTTCATATCTCGATATCCCGTGGGAGGAGAAGGACTTCTCATTTGTTTTCCTCGAATTACGTAAGAGAAAAAAGACTTTCCTATTTTCATTTTCATAAAGGCTATAAGCCTTCTTAATTGCTATATTTGAACTTTTAATTCTGATCCTGACTGATCAACTTTCTCGGAATAACAAAAACCAGCTTCTTATAGATATCCTCGTTTGTGCGGAAGAAAAAAAATTAATACTTGTTATGTATTGTTAATTTGTCTTGGTTGTTTATAAAATATATGATTATAATTTGTGATACGATATGTTATTCATTTTTATGGAGTACGGGTTGATTTCCTTTCATCGTGTTTTCAACCTTTTCACATTTTTACATTCGTGACTAAACTACGTGTAGGTAACGTTCAGTGTCTTAGTACCACAATTATAACACTTCTATCATCTTGATCGATCATTTTCGTTCTTCGTCAAGCAGGATTTATCCTACAACAATCTTTTTGGCCTTAATTATTCTTAAAAAATCAAATTTTGCGGAAATTGATTTCCATTTCTGTAGACTATCAATCACAAGATATCAGCTGTGACTAAACTACTGGGAACAACATTCCACGGATAATTTACAAGCTAAGTCATCAATCCAAACATTGTAGGAAAAAATCTCACCAGTTTCAAAAGAGTAGATGCATCCTTACGTCACAAAATTACTAATTAGTTAATTATTAACCAGACTACTTCGTCTGCTTTGGCTAAGATCAAAGTGTAGCATCTGTTCCGATGGATACTGCACCCCATAGACTGGTATTGTCTTGGCCTTCGGGCTTGATTTACGCCGGTCTATGGGTCTGTCTTGTGCAGTTCTAGGAGGTCCACCCTCCCAGGCTTTGCCTCCCCTCTTTGGGGAGGAGTAAGTTTATTGCTTACTGCCTGAGGCGCCCCTACCGGGGAATGCCGACGGGGCTACCCAAGGCAATTTTTAAATCCCACTTTCCCGACCCGACCTTGCGTCACATCTTACTTGTGGGAGTAAGATAAAAACTGGCCTTGTGCCTAACTCCTGGAGAGGAGTAAATCAATACTATGTTTACCTTTGTAACCCATAAAAATACCTTTTGCTGCTTTTACGAAGCGGTCGCTGGAGAAAAACATCTTGTGAACATCACGCCATTACCGAAATTACGAAATCAAACCCTTCCGTCACTTGCCGACTAAAGACTTCAGATCAACATATTGTCAACAGGATTTAAAATTTTAAAAGAAAACACAGCACCGAGACGGAAAGCGAATATACATCAACTCTGAGAAAATACTTTCAGAACAAATTCATGAACTTAACGGCTGTTAAATATTGGTGAGTATTGGTTCGTTGAACACGAAAATGAAACTTAAGTCGGAGTCAACTTCCTGAACACGAAGTTAGATTCGTTGGTCGAGAGAGACAGTACAGCGACGTAGAAAAAAATTACAACCCACAAATTTGTTTGTATGGCAATCATTAAATAAGTATTTGTATTAGTTGGACTATTATTTTCATCTTGGTGGTTATGTTAGAGCTAAAGTTGTGAATATAACCGATACTCCGAGTACAAATTATCAATCCTCTAAAAAAAATCTTGGATATGAATATATATATGTTTTTTGACATGTTATTTTTAATTTTTTAATTTTGATTCTTAACGGTCCCAACCACGTGACTTTCCAAATTTAAATTTTAAATTTCTTTTCTTTTTTCTCCATTTCATTCTTTCAAAATATGACCTATGGTTAGATCGGATTCTAACTTTACCTGATGAAGTCTCAGTTATAATAGCTGTTGATCGATAACATCGATATGTCAGTGTCGCATATTTTGTACATTTCTGTGTAAATAAAAATTATCATATATAAAAGCTCTATTTGATATTGAGCACTTTTTATAAACCCGGTTGAAATTCTTTGGATTACTACCCTGTGGATGTTTTAACTGGATTATTATTATATATATATATATATATATATATATATATATATATATATATATATGTATATATATAATAAAAAAAAGGTTTTCAAAATTTGAGGAATTTCTTTTTCTAAAATTTGTTTCCTGTGTAACTTGGAATTGATAGAAATTGATGTGACATCACATAGCTCATAAGGAGAGAGAGAGAGAGAGAGAGAGAGAGAAGGAGGGAGAGAGAGAAAGCGTCAGTTCCTTCGAAGCACTACAGGTGTGTACGTGTTGTTTGAAAAATGTCCTGATAAGATATAATTAAATGGTGATTATTAATCTCACTATTTCTCTGGTCAGTGATTTGGACCAGAGTTGTGCAAATAAACTTCCTGTCTTACAAAACTTCTTTTTCGAGGTATGAAAAAACTTACTTGAAAGCAATGTTTACTCACATAAAAGAAACAGCAGCTAATTAAATAAGATTATGAACTTTTATATATGACACAAGGTTGAAACGTTACACACTAATATTAACATTTGTTAATATTCAAATATTATTATAATGAATGGGTCGAGGGAGTATCCGTTTTCATTATAATTAAATTTTGCTTGTGATAGAAGGTCTATCTGACTCAATATTGGAAGTAATTAGATCGAATATCCATCTGAGTCATACATGAAAAAAGTCAACAACAGACGACATTGAAGGTTAACAAAAAATACCTTGTCTTTTGTTACTTCTGAAAAAGAGTCAATCTTTACAAAAAGGAGCGCCATGCATTTTTATAGATTATATCTCGTCGCTGGTGAGTAGAAAGAGCCAACAACAGAATGCCCATTTAGTATACTCTCGAAACTCCAACTGATTAAAAGCGGGAAAAGGCCAGACTATGTAACAAGTTCTACAAATTGCATTTTTACCCTAATACATTCAATTGTCTATTTACATCAAGAGAAAAATACATCAACATTGCTACATTATTATTATGCAAACTAAACTTTGTTGTAATTTTCATTATCTAAATGTAAACTGAACTAAAAATCTAATGAAACCTTTGTTGTGTAAGGATTTCTAAGATGCACAACAAAGTCTCATCACGTGTCCAGATTGAAATCCTTTTTCATCAGATATCCACATGACCACAAAGAGGTTAACAAAGTTTTCAAATAATGAAGATGTTTTGATTATTATCATTATTTAAACATAAATTAAACTGTATTAACAATTGAGATGGTCTAATACATTTCTGAATTAACATATTTTTAAATGAAAACAAACGAATTATGAAAACAATTGCAGTCGCATTCCACACACAACGCCTGGCCACAACCTGTCCTACACCACATTACCATCCATGATCTGATCACCACAGGCAATCTTTTTACACCAGTAGTACAATAATAAAATAAGACAAGTTTTATCTTATAGTGTGGTTGTAGAATAGAAAACTATCATGCTAACATTAAATAACAACTTTACTAAGTCGTCTTTGTTAGCACGTAAAGGAAAGGGAAAGAGGTTAGTATGTTCATAAGTATAAACGAAGGCAAAAGTAACGGAAGTACATAAATATAATTTTCCATGAGTAGGGAACAGAGAATAGTTCATAATATGGAATGTTTATACACCGGCAACAGTGTCAGGACGCGTCCCTGTGTGCACGTAAATAAGTGTGTGTGTTATATTAATTCCACGTGTATGAGGCAGTCACTATTTTGGCTTCCCTGTTCTCTATGGTCGAAGTGGACCGAGCTATATAGCGCGGCTATGTGTAGTAAGCATCTACATGTCGAGAGAGGTTGTTAGCTGTCTCGTGTCTAAGAAAGTGAGAGAGAGAGAGAGAGAGAGAGAGAGAGAGAGAGACGTATTGCACTCAAGTGTTTATATAGTTATACTAGCCCTCCAAGATTCGTCTAAGAGAAGGCCGCTGATTGGTCAAGCCAAGGAGGAAGTAGATTACTTGAACCAATCAACAGGCTGCTAAAAAGTCATCGATATTTAAACAATATGGCGGCTGTGCACCGGCTTTTTTTTATTTTTAAACATTTTTAACATGGTTCACCCCAAACAAGGCAGGCCACCACTGTAAACGTAATGGGCTACTGAGAAAAAAGAAAAGGGGAGAAGGTTGGGGGGGGGGGGGTCAACCTAAATTGGGATCCGCGCAGCGAGATGTCTGTTTACATTAGTTTTAAATTTCTGCATGTCAGTACTGTCAGGGAAACAGGGGGCTGGAAGGGAGTTCCAAAGGCCAGCAGCACGAGGAAAGAAGCTATTTGAGTAGAAGGCTCTCCGGCATCTGGGGACCTCCACAATGAATGAATGAGATTTAGTTGATTGTCGAGTTGGTCTAGTGAATTTACGTCGAGGGGGCACCAGAGTAGCCAATTCATCGGAGCGCAAACTGCTACATGTTCGTGTTATTTTCTATCTGGTGAGGTACAAACCATTTAAAAGAATATGTTAGAAAATATAACGTTTTAAAATAATATTATATTACAATTACTTTGAATTGTTTATATTTGTTATGGAGATATTTTTAATAAAATATTCCTTTTCAATTCCGTATACGAAATTGTATTTAAAGAAATTCCCCGAGAATTAGTATTGAACATTTCATTACAATATATTTAAAAATAAAACAGAAAAGTTAAAAGATAATGAATACATCTGTAATGTTTCTAAAAACTTTGCAATGAGTGTTCTCCGACATTTACAGTGAATGATTTAAGCAAAGATTTATATTAACTATTGCTGTTAAAAATAACGAATGAAAACAAATTCTACTCTGATAATTTTTTATTCAACAAATCAAAACGTGTAATCATGACTTGCACAGTAAAACAATCTGCCTTGTATGAAATATCAAACATAAATATTAAAATTAAAAACAAGGATTATACAAGAATATTGTTTATTTGTGAGTTCATATGTATTCTCTCCATTGAGATCTTCACAAGATTACAGTTTCTTTTAATGTCGTTTTGCTCTATTTTTTTCTTTTCATTTTCTTTAATTTGCTGGGGATTCGTCCAAATGTCATACGATCACCTGCTATTTACAGACTCCAACTGAAAGCTCTTTTCAGGGGTCTGGTTGTTCCCTTGAGTGCAGTTGTTTGGATTTCTTTTGCACTTGGTTCACCAGGTATACTTGCGAAATACTTTTTCAAGTTCTTCTTCATAAGTCCAGTGGCTCTTATGATAACTGGAATGATGGAGATCTCTTTGAGGTTCCAGTTATTTTTATATCATAAATAAAACCTTAATATTTTGTTATTTTCTCCGTTTCAGCTCTGTTTAGGCCCTCATCATCAGGGAAACTTATCCTAACCAGAGTTGCCACTCTCTCGCTTGTTCCATATGACAATGTCAGGTTTAACAGCTGCATTTTCCAGATAGATAGCTGTGGGAATTTCATAGTCATAATGGATGGTGTATGTCTCATTCCCCACAGTTCTCCTAGATAGATGTTCCAAGGGCTTGCTGCTATACCTGATATTCAGTTTCTTACAGATGGTCCAGTGGAGGTACCTGCACACTCCATTATGTTGTGCTGTGTAGGAGCCATTTGCCAATTCGCATGTGTTTTAAAAACATTTTCTGAAAATGTTAATTCGCAAATGTCACAAGATTAACTACTCAGAATATGTTTGCATGACTTTGTAAATAATAATTCAGTAAAAATACTAAACCACCAAGGTCGCAAGAATGAGGTTTCTCTCAAGTGTGTTTCTGCAGGTGTTTTCTCATATCAGAATTATCAGAAAATGCTAACCCACATACCGTACAAGAATAAGGTTTCTCTCCAGTGTGTATTCGCATGTGTTTTTTCATATTAGAACTATTTGAAAATGCTGACTCACATATTTCACAAGAATAAGGTTTCTCTCCAGTGTGTGTTCGTACATGTGTTTGTAAAGCTGTCTTTTCTGGAAATGCTGACCCACAGACTTCACAAGAGTACGGTTTAGCTCCACTATGTGTTCGCATGTGTGCTTGTAAAGAAGAATTATGTGAAACTGCTAACCCGCAGACTTTGCAAGAAAAAGGCTTTTCTCCAGTATGTCTTCGCATGTGTGTCTTTAAAATAGACTTATGTGAAAATGCTAAGCTGCAGATTTCACAACTATAAGGCTTTTCTCCAGTGTGTCTCCGCATGTGTATTTTTACAAAAACATTTTCTGCAAATGTTAGTCCGCAGATTTCACAAGAATACGGTTTTTCTCCAGTATGTGTTCGCAGGTGTCTTCGCAAATTATAATTTTGTGAGAATGCTGAACCGCAAATGTCACAAGAATAAGGTTTCTCTCCAGTGTGTATCTGCATGTGTTTTTTCATATTAGAATTATTTGAAAACTTTGACTGACATACATCACAAGAATAAGGTTTCTCCCCAGTGTGTGTTCGCATGTGTTTTTTTAAATCAAAATTAATTGAAAACGCTGAACTACAGACGTTACAAGAATAAGGTTTCTCTCCAGTGTGTGTTCGTATGTGTTTTTTCATATCAGAGGTATTTGAAAATGCTGACCCACATACTTCACAAGAATAAGGTTTCTCACCAGTATGTATCCGCATGTGTTTTTTCATATTAGAACTAGTTGAAAATGCTGACTCACATATTTGACAAGAATAAGGTTTCTCTCCAGTGTGTGTTCGTGCATGTTTTTTGAAATCAGAATTATTTGAAAATGCTGACCCACATACGTCACAAGAATAAGGTTTCTCTCCAGTATGTATTCGCATGTGTGTCTTTAAAATAGACTTTTGTGCACATGCTAATCCACAGACTTCACAAGGATATGGTTTCTTTCCAGTGTGTGTTTGCATGTGTCCTTGTAAAATATAATTTTGTGAAAATGCTAACCCACAGACTTCACAAAAATAAGGGGTTTCGCTAGTGTTTGTCTGCATGTTAGTGATTTTATGGCCAGTTAGATTGTTATTTACATATATCATAAGGCTTCATTTAAGTAAGCACTCAATTGTAAATTAACAAAAACGCTGATTCACTCTTGATTTCTTTTGATTACATGAGTCGTTTATGCTTCACTGTATCTGGAAATGAAGAATAAATCTTATTAAATAAATCATCAATTACAAAGATGTGCATTCAAATCAATTTATTTCAATTTAAGTGAAAATAACATTTAAAATATGATTACTTGATATATATTTATCAATACACCACACCAATTTACTTACTCAACTTTTTATTTTTTATGCTTACCTTACATAAGATAATTGAGGTTGCATTAAAACAGAGGCATTAGTATAAATGAAGATGTGGTATATGGATATAGAATTACTTATGACTGAAGTATATGGAAATACAATATAAGGATATAATATAGAAAAATGAATCTCAATGTATATGCATAAGTGACCTTTTAAAAGATTAATGTGATTAGTTAACTTAAGATAATGATAGATAAGACTAGTCTTTTGTCACCCCCATTTTGTGCCTTCTGCAGGAGTATTTTTGCAACAAAATATAAAGGTTTCTTAAATATATTCTTGTCCATAGTATACGTTGAGATTCTTAGTCTACAGTGTTATATCGTTACTAGACCGCCACAGTAACTCCTTTTTAAATATTACTTGTTCAAGTGCAACGTTGTGCAAGCAGATGATGTTCCATTCTAATATTTCCTTCTTATTTGACCTTAAAACATAAACTAAATGGATCAGGAACCAGTTGGGTTGCAAAAAAGAAATTCTCTTTTAGAAACCCACCTCAACATACTCTGGAAACAAAATGTAGCTGTTATGGTGTAAGCTGATCTACCTATTATCTGGAAATCTAGAATAAATCTTATTCAATAAATCATCAATTACAAAGATAACTCAGATGTGCATTAAAATCAATTACTTTCACTTTCACTTTATAACTTTAAACAACATTTAATATATAATGACTTAACATGCTTTGTCGCACACAATAAAAGCAAGGATTCGAAATCTACATCACATAACCTTGGAGACAAGGTACTCAGATGTATTCAGTCCAACATTTTTTCTTATGAACATATTTTGAAAATAAACCGGACTTAAGTTGCACACAAGCACAGAAAACCCGGGTTTATATCTACAATTGAATTGTTAGATTTTGAAAAAAATAGTGGTATGCTCTAGTTATTAGTTAAGCCAGAGGGCAATAATTTTAAAGCATATTGAATTTTAACAAGTGTCAATTCTACGATAAAAAGTAAAAAACAAAAATTCAACGTCACAAAAAGAATTAAAGAAAACAAGAACGTTTTCTAAATAGAAAAACAAAGTTTGAAAAATAAGCGAAAGAAAAACAAGATAAACCAACTTAAACATCTGTCGATTTTTTTCCTTCATTCGGAAACAAAGTAAACAAGTTTATCTAAACTTCTTTTACTTATTTTTTTCCACTGAGACGTTACAAACTTATCTCACAGTAAGTAAAAACTGCGAACGGTGTGAACTAAAAAGTATATATATAGATATACATATTGAGAAGTCAGTTATTTCAAGTGACGGAATAAAAAATAGAGGATTTCAAAAACGTAATCTTGGAGCTTTTACAGCATCAGCAAAATGAACACCTACGTTTACAGACAGAACAGGCATCCTACCGAAATAAAATAGAAGCAGAAACATTAGAATTATAAAAAGAACAGCTTGCACAAAATGAAAGATTCTAGGAATATTCATTCAGACCAACAAACAGCAGCAGAAATTATTCGAATTGCCAAATGACTTAATAAATGGTACAGATGAAAGCGCATTATCTCAGAACACGATTTGGAACACCATTGAGACTTTTAATTACGATCCGGACAATGAGATTAGTTTTGCCTCATATTTCAGGAATTATGAAAGCATAATTCAGACTGCAAACTTGACGGATTCCAAAAAGGTTTGGTTACTGTTAAAGAAATTGGGCACAACATTTGTAAATTACATTTTACCTAAAAATACAAGTGACCTAAAATTTAGTGAAACGATACAATTGTTGATGAAATTATTTAATCAAGAAACATCTCTCTCCCACAAGAGGTGGAAGTGTTTGAACCTTACAAGAAAGGATGAGGACTATACGACTTTTGCAAGCAAAGTAAATAAGCACTGTGATTACTTCAAGATATCGGAATTAAGTGCTAATAACGTCAAATGTGTCGCATTTGCACAAGGATTGTTGTCGAACACATACTCATAGATTAGAAAGAGATCCATTAACTAACTGGAAAGTGAGCCAGATCTAACACTCTAGCAAATAGTCAAGACTGCCAATGGTTTATTATGGTGTGTCAGGATTCAAACGATATCGAACAGTTTGGAGTGTCCAACATAAGAAAAATTCGGAACAAGAAAAAAATTCAATTACCAGTAAATTTTGATAGTCAAAAGAGAAGTAGTCTGCCTTCTAAACCATGTTTCAGTTATGGACAGATGCATTAGTACAACTACGAAATGCTTTAGATACAAAGGCATAAAAGTATGCATTGCAGAAGAAAAAATAAAACAATAATGAGTTTTATAAAAATCGCCAAAGGCAACAAAATTGAAAATGTTAGGAAGTTTGCTCAAGTAAAATTATTAAATACAAACATAAAAATACAGTTAAATTCAGAATCGATTTATCAATTATTTATCTCCAGATACGGAAATAAACTAGAAAGTCAACTTTACTGAAGACTAATATTATCTCAAAAAGCGTAACTGGAGAGGAAATCAATTTTGAAGGGCGAACTGGTCACATGACACTTCAAGGAAAAATGGTAAAATTAAAAGTATTTGCAATTAATAATTCGAATAATTTACTGGGAACAGATTTAATGGAGATATTTCAACTGTGAGATTTACCGATGAATTAATTTTGTCAGATAATTTTTTTTAAATTGAAAGAGAATTTTTCACAAGATTTTTCTGGTAGGCTTGGTAGATGCAACAGTTATTGTGAAATTTGAGATGAAACCGGGTATACAACCAATTTTTAACAGGAACGAAATGTTCCGTTTGTGTCACAACAAAAAATCAACTTAGAATTTAATAGGCTCGAGAAAATGGACTTACCAAGACACAATAAATACAGTTACATCTAAACGTTGTGGCAGCTATTAATGGCAGTTATTGCCCCAGAAGCATGAGGCATACTTTTGTTAATACACTTTTGTTAACTATACAACTGTGTCTTGATTACAACAGTTACAACGAGTTTTGTAACAACCTCTTCTCATCCTCCAAATGTCACTCCTGACCATTAATACTATATGCTCATCTCTGCCCTAAGTACCACACTCTTTCAGTTTTCTTTTTTTACTCCCAACAAAAAAAGTTAGAAAAGAGAAAAAAGGTAACAAATGTGTCTCAGAGAATGTCTTAATCATTGTTTGCATGATATCCTCTGCCTTCTGCCTGTTGTAGTTTTATACAGGTAGCAGGTTCGGTCTACCCCTAAGTCTTTTTTGTTTGCACACTCAAAGCAATATTATTCTTTCTTTTTGAGGATGCCTCATCAATTTTGACACATCGAACATGGAACCATTCATTCCACAAATTGCATCCAATCATTATCAATCCAGATCTCCTTTGTCTTCTGCGATGGGAGATGTACATGCCCCCATCTGCAGTGTTCTCAATTGATTGGACCAAATCAGTGATCTTGGATTCTGTAGTGCCATCAGGTGTTAGAGAAACTTCTAAAGGATAGAGATGTTTTTTCTGGTACCTACCTTTATCTCTAGTTTTGTGATCACACGATCCAGAATATGCAATACAATTGTATGCTTCGAAGGGACCTGGGTCAGTTTGTCCGAATGCTAGGGCAACTGAACAGGATATTTCCCTTCCTTGAAGGGTATGAACTTCTGGAAATGCTGTATCTGATCCCAGTCATAACCTAAAATCCTCTCTCCATCATGAATCTCGAATGCTAAACATTCTGTGTAATTCTCTCTCCATGTAGCTGAAGGAAAAGACATCATCCAAGGGGTCTACATATGTTTGAACAGTCTCCAAGATGAAGCAACATATGGGCTTATTCCACTTTGGGTGTATGTTCCATTACAGAGTTGAATAACACAGATATTCCTGGAACTAGGGAATGGTTTGTAGAAGAAAAAGAGTTTACCTCACCAAAGGGGATGAGACCAGCAGGGAAAGAGAAATCCTGACTCTGCAGACAGGGAATCAACTGCAAGGGACCTAAATATCGCACATAGTTCCTGCTATAGAGACTAAGTCAGTAACAGATTCAAATTGCCTAACGAGAGAATATCCAGTTAGTCTCAAAGAACAAGTTCAAATTTTTCAGATAAAGAGATAAGTTCAGCATGTAGGCAATAAGCACTAGAAAGTGCCCAGTATGACTGGACTCTACATCAATCACCAGCACCACCACCCTGAAGTTCCATTCGCATTCCCCAAAAAGGGTAGTCAGCTTTAGATGACAATAAAGTCTGTGCAAGACCATACCAAAAAACTTAGTTCGTTCACTGCAAATATCTAGTAGAACATTCATTGTAACCAGGAGGTAATTTGCTAAAGTACCCAGAGGGTAGTTGAAAATCCAAAACTACCTGGAAAAAGGCATCTAGGCTCCTCTGGATTTCGAAAAAGTTTCACGTGGATTGTTCCGATCAATCCTCAGGGAAGAACCAGCCAATCCGGCACCTTTAATTAGTAGGTGTTTGATCGCCGCACTGGTGTCTTGCCACAAGATAGACAGGAATGGAATTCTACTTCTACTTAATAATAGAATAAGCACTCTCTTCAAGTCTTTTAGAAATTTCAAGTACAGAAATTTAGCCATTAGTCGGGCTCCTACCAAATCATCTTCAGAGAAGTCGCAAGAAAGTTAGTGAGCTAAACAGTTCTGCTGATGAATCCTCCAAGAAATCTCTCTTTTGGGATTGAAATCAATTATGTCTTGGAATATCTTGTCAATGATGTCATCGACATCTTGATATTCTATTTTTCATACTGAGAGAACCCTACTGATTATTTGCATTGACACAACTCAAGTGATTAATCAACAACATTTTAAGAAAGTTAATTACTCTGTATTGGTTGTAATGCCTGCTACACAATTTTAAAATTTAGATAAACAATTGCGGAAACTCATTCGGTCGCTCTTCATTTTACGGTCCTGTGATCTGCTGCTGAGGAAGTCTCACTCTTAAATATGACGAGTTCTATTCAGGGTAGATTCCAACATATAGAGAAATGAAAGTTGGCCCAAATAATTACTAGTCTCTGGGGAACATAGAGGAATTGAGATCTTCTAATTGCTTTCATATATCCATTTGTGGATTTAACAAATCAGATTCACTCTTCTCTCTCTTCTCATCAGAGACACAGGATATCTGAAGTTTACAGATGGAAATATCTATTTCAGTGATGTACTCCAAAATCTCCCGATGGAATACTGAGAATATAGCAGGATAATTTCCGCTCAATGAAACAACCGAAGCCTTACCTTAATTTTTATTTTCAGAATGGAAATTCTAGTAAGATGGTGCTGCTTTGAATCTTCCACAGTGGATGTGTTAGACGCCTCCATATCACAGAGATGGAACAGGAAAACAACAAACAGAACACAATAATATCGAACCAATTTCCGCTGATGTTTGTTGAAGTTTAGACATCGTTCCTTTGGAAAGTGTTTTCTTTTTGCAGACTGTCGAAAAATCGGATAATTCGAAGATGATCCTAAGTGGAGCTAGCCAAAGAGCGAAGTTGCAAAACAAAAAAAAATTCCGTTGCAACCTTCTTCTAGTAACTTTCAATTGAACTCTACTGCTATAAATTCTTTTAACTAAGCGCCCTTCACCTTCCGTCTTGGGAAAATTTCGTCAGTCGCTAAGTGAGTTGTCCTCCCCTATTTTCTACAAATTGTATTTTTTTATTTACGACTTTTATTATCAACACAAAAGCCCCAAAATAACGAGAAAGGTAATGGGTTAACTTCATGCTGAGAATATTGTGAAAAAAAATTACTTACTCTACCACTAACCCTAAATCCAAGTGACAAGCCACCTCTATAAACAGAAACCTTTATAAAACCACACTTAATTGCCTCACGTTAGCAGAGGTAAGCGATAATCTCTATGTTGTTTTTCACATGTCGATAAGACACACAAACATTAAAATACAATTCTTAAATAAAAAATCTTACAAATACTTTCCCCCGTGGATAAAAAGGATAAAAGGTTTCATTCGAAATTCCGTCCAGATTCCCGAGTTCAATAGAAATATTCCCGAGTTCAAAATGACAAACCTGAAGAAGGCCAGAGATTACAGCGGCCGAACCGTTGTGATAATAACACTCAATATAAGAACAGTAGTCCGAAAAATCCCAACTATACAAAGTTTCCACATGTTAAAATTATATGCGTCTGTAGAGAATTTAATTCTAAGGCATTTGCTGTAAATTATTTGTTTTTAGTTTATGAGTTCTTGACTGTTAACTATTCTGTGTTTTATTTACATTAAATAAATCAGTAACTGAATAAAGAAAATATTTTCAAGATTTTCGTGTTTTTTTTACCAGGTGTAACAAAAGAAAAGAAAAATCGTGATGAAGTAAATAAAAAAAAGATACCAGAAATTTTATGTTTACTGGCCCTGTTTTAGTTCATCTTCTATAATTCTGACAAAGTTAAGGACATAAATTATCTGGATTTTTATTCAAAAGTTTGTTTTATTTGGGGGAAATTAAAGATTTTCACAAAGATTAAGAAACAATTAAACAACAAAATCTTTTTTTAAATGTTAAGGTACAAAAGAACGAAAACTATATTAACAAACATAAAACCGAGAAACAATGTTGATATACGAATACATAAAACGATTGTAAAAAAAAAGATGAAAGAGTGGTACTTACAGATTGTGGGCTCAGCCTTCAGGGGAAATGTGGCCGACATGTTGGGGTGGGTTGCTAAAAGAGTATTTCCTTTTTTGCATCCCCGACTGCTGCCTGCTCACTCCTGTGTATTGCTCGTTAAAATATTTTTTAAACACGATACGAGGAAATACTTGGCACTTTTGTGGCCTTCGTATACATGCTCATTCGTCCTGCCCGGCTCGAGATGTTAGATGCCACAAGTGTGAGAAACAGAGACATTTTTCGAAAGTTTGCCGGTTAGCTTCTTCAAAAAAACGTTCGGTTACTCTTGCTACTGTAGCACCAATTACAATATCAGCTGCATTCCCCGGCTGCCTCTCAAAAACAATCGTGAGGGTTAAAATCAATGGATTGACTATTCATGCTCTTATTGATACAGGCAGTTCCGAAAGTTTTATTAATACCAGTATTGTAAAAGCGAATAAATGGGAAATATTTCTTTGTTCCAACCAAATATCAATGGCAAATTCATCTTTATCGTCCCATGTAATTGGATATTGCATGGTTAACCTGAAACTAAAAGGAAACTCCTATCAAGGGATCAAATTATCAGGAAAAAAAACCTCTGCTGCGAAGTGATTTTGGGTCACAATTTTCTAAAACAACATTCATGCGTTGAAATTCCTTTTGGTGGTCCTAAGCGTATGTGGATTAGCAGCTGTCAAAGTGCGGCACCCGTCACTTTTTACAAACTTAACTCCTGACTGCAAACCAGTAGCAGTAAAATCAAAACGCTATTCAGAAACGGAAAAACAGTTCATAGCAGCAGAAGTAACAAAACTACTTAAGGAAGGAATTATAGAGCCAAGTGAATCTCCATGGAAAGCCTAGGTCGCTGTAACAGCCACTGAAAATCACAAGAAAAGGATTGTCATTGACTATTCCCAGACCATCAACAGATACACATTACTCGATGCCTATCCACTGCCTCGTATTGACGAAATGATTTCTAATATTGCAAAATATCACATTTTCAGTACTTTGGATCTCAGAAGTGCCTACCATCAGGTACCTATCAAGCCAGAGGATAAGCCCTACACGGCATTCGAGGCCTGCGGTCGCCTATATCAGTTCTGCCGAATTCCTTTTAGGATAACAAATGGTGTGGCTAGCTTTCAGAGGGTAATAGATGAAATAATCTCAAATGAAAAATTGAAGGGTACTGTTGCATATATAGACAATGTCACAGTATGTGGACATAACCAAGCTGAACATGACCACAACCTTAAACGATTCATGGCTGCCGTCAAGAAATATAATCTGACTTTGAACAGTGAAAAATGTTCCTACAACTTGAAAAGCATCAAATTATTGGGATATATTGTCAAAAATGGCACCATCATGCCGGATCCCGAGCGACTGAAACCCCTAATGGAATTACCAATCCCTGGAAACATGTCCTCTTTATGACGAGCCCTCGGTATGTTCGCCCACTACTCCCAATGGGTTGCGTCTTTTTCAGAAAAAAATACACCCATTGACGCAAGTATCTACTTTTCCTTTGTCCTGTTCCGCCATCAGAGCATTTCAAAACATGAAAAGGAACATTGCTCAGTCTGCCATTTCTGCTGTGGATCCTTTTATCCCTCTATTAGTTGAGATGGATGCCTCCGACTGTGCGATAGCTGCCTCACTGAGACAATCCGGTCGTCCTGTAGTTTTTTTTCAAGAACACTTTCGCGATCCGAGCGACGACACTCGGCAATAGAAAAAGAAGCGTACGCCATAGTTGAGGCATTACGAAAATGGAGGCATTACTTAATCGGCCGACATTTTGAATTAATCACTGACCAAAAGTCAGTCTCGTTTATGTTTAACCCAAAAACAACGAGTAAAATAAAAAACGAGAAAATAGCGAGATGGAGAATGGAGCTTTCTTGCTACTCATTTGACGCGGTCGATGCGCTTTCAAGGGTATGTGACCTGGTAACTGGCTCAGATGATCTTCAGTATATACACAGGGAATAGTGTCAATTGTCGGATATGCGCAGAAAATAAGCCCAGGTTCTACAAACCTCCTCCAGCAACACTCATTAAGGCCACACAGCCTTTTGAAAGACTTAACCTGGTTTTTTAAGGGCCCTTTACCCTCTAAAACTAAATACATGCTCACAATAATAGACAAGTACTCAAGATTTCCGTTCATCATCCCCTGCCCAGACGTAACGGCTGCAACAGTAATTCAAGGCCTCTGCTCCATTTTTGCCGTTTTTGGAGTGCCTGCATATATACATTCAGATCGTGGATCTGCTTTTATGTCGGACGAACTCAAGCAGTTACTGCATGAACGAAGAGTAGCTGTAAGTAGAACAACTCCTCACAATCCTCAAGGAAACGGACAGTGCGAAAGATACAATGGCATAATATGGAAGACAGTACAGTTGGCGCCCGCAAATCGCAATAGTCCGATCTCCAATTGGGAAAGTCTGATCCCCATGGCCTTATACGCTATTAGGACTCTATTATGTACAGCGACAAATGCTACCCCACGAAGCTCAGCAGGTACATCACATTCCTCGTGGCTTGCACAACCTGGCACAGTTTTATTAAAACGCCATGTTCGTCACAGTAAACATGACCCATTGGTAAGCGAGGTAGAATTAATCGAAGCGAACCCTCAGTATGCACTGGTCAGAAATTCGGAAGGAAGGCAATCTACTGTCTCCTTAAGGGATCTAGCCCCGGCAGGGAATGTATATGAACGTAGAACTGCTTCAGATGGATATACAGCTCCGGTTCGTGGAACAAGTCCGACCCACTTAGGTGATCGTGTGCCAGATACGTCAAGTTCAGCGTCCCAACAAAACGAATCTGAATATTCTAACAAAGTCGTCTCTGACTCTAGTTCGGACGACAGATGGGTACCACGAAAGCGGTTTCACCCAATATCTGAGACAGATACTCAATCTTCAGACACCAAGCGACCGAAGCGATGAAGAAAACGAGAGCATTTTGGAGCAAGATATTTTAGCCCTAAGGCAGCCACACAAGACAGTCCCGAAACGTCATCAGGTCCCGAGGAGCCTAGATTAGAGATGGATGTCGGGCACGAACGACCAAGACGCCCTCAAAGAACACCGCAGGAGGCCAGGTCGATGGAATGATTTTGTTCCCTACGAATAAGAAGGTAGATGGGGGAGAATGTAGTAACAAAGATAATTGATGCCCATCTCACACCTTTAATTAATAATGGAATGTTCTACATTCGTGTATATTAAGAGTGAATGTTAAAACACTATTTGTCTCAGTAAGCAACAAATGGTTAAATAAAGCTTATCCTTAAGTTATATTCGGCGTCCAGTTTTTATTATATGGTCAAAAATCGTGAATCTATTTGCCATACTTAATGTTTAAGAATTAAAAAAACATTTAATAAATTTTTAAAACACACCTCCGATTGTTTTAAAGCATAAAACAGAGAATAGTTATCTATTTTACTTTGCCAACATTATATAACACGAACTAAAAATGGTGTTGGGGGGAAATTATAGTGAAAAATAACTTTCAAATATAAAGTTTATCTTTTTCCTGGCTGTACCCTGAAGGGAGCCGTGGCAGCAGTCGGTAGGGCGAATGTTGCTAAATAAAAAGAATGGACCTGCATTAGTAAACACGCCCTATTTTAGTTCATTATGAGAAGAGGTTATTTTCTATAAATATTGAAAACCCACTTCCAGTAATTTTCTTTATGTTTTGTGATGTTTTAAAAGGTAGGTGTGTAGGGGGTGGTGGTTGTGGTAAGTCTTTGTGGGAATCTTTTACAATGATCAGCAGAGTAAAAACGCTCAAACAACAAATAAAAGTAACTGTAGGCGATAAAAGTTATTTTCAAACTTACCTGTGTCTTTTCCAACTATTAAAAGGATTTTTAACCCGTTTCAATTGCTAGTTATTCGAAATTTAAGTATTCGCCACACGAACATCGCACAAAACAAGATGGCCGATTTACGTAATAATATAGAGGCCGGGCAGCCATTGTCCTTGTTGCCAAATTCGATGTTAAAAAAAACAAGAATTTTTTTTTTAACATCTAATAAAAAGCCATTTATACTACGTAAAAGTACAAACAAATTACATAGGTAAGTAGAAAAATGTCTATTCTAGACATAAGTCAACTTTACTTGTTGCAAATTTATGTTTTTAAACTCTTTCTCGTCCTTTTTTTTGACCCCGTTCGCGACTCTGCTGATCATTGTAAAAGATTCCCGTCTTTGTTTACATGTAAAATCGCAACGTTGGCACATTGTTGACATCTATATTGAAAACAAAGAGAAACATAATGGTTTGGACGCGCCCATGTTGTAAAAATAAGAACTTATAAAAGAAACTAAATCCAAGTAATACTTACGTTAAAAAAGTTGCATTGAAATGACTTATCTGCGCTCAAGAAAGAAAACGGTTATTAAAAAGTTGACGACGTTCCTGGGTTGAAGTCCAATTCTAAGATGGCGACCGGAAAAGCAAGTTCGCAGAAAAGTAAAAAGGAGAAAACTTAAATAAACCATTTCGGAACTGGGCCGACTTGTTTTATAAAGATTAGAGCTAAAATAATAATTATTTTATTAATCTCAATAATTTCATATTTTAATGGGGGAAAATAAAAGATGACAGCCGGACACCATCTTCCTGGAACTGAGATTAACGTCAAGCAGACGACAGATAGAACACTATCTTGTCATTCAGAGAAAAAAAAAATCGGTGCTTCTTTAGTTTGACGACGACATGAAAATAATTAAAGGAATGCATGAACTTTGTTATGTACTTACGTGTTAACTGAAAGTAAGATTGTATATTAATAAATACGCAAATTTATCCAGTATTTATTAAATTATAAGATAAACGAGAGAAAAAAAAACAAGCTTACGTATCATTAGACATTTATATATGCTAATTAGGCAAGGGAGATAACTCAAATTTCGTTTTCAGGAAAACTCAAAATGGCGACCATTAGATAAAATTGTTCTGTTTTTTTTTATTTATTTAATTAAAAATTTAATAAATACTGGATGAATTTGCGTAATTTTTGGTTACAGTCTTATTTTCAGCTACCACGTAAGTACATAACAAAGTTTATAGATTTTTCAGCTATTTTTTTAAAGAGGGGCATAACATGTCATCGTAAAAGTAAAGAAGCCCCAAAATGCACTAATAAAAATGAATAATATAATTTATATAGTGTTTTAAATGTTAAATGTGAACATTTCCCCCGCCCCCTCTGTGTACATAATCTTGTATGCTTTTCATAAATTTTTAACGATTATCATTAATTTCTGGTCTGCCTCTAAGTAAAATTATTTATTTACCTCCTCTCCAAGAGATTAGACACTGTTAAGAATTATTATCGATATAAAGCCAAGTTCACACGAATGTGAGACCAGAATAAGGAGGAGTAAGAGGGCTTTCACAGAGTCTTTTCGCACAAAAAAATGAGTCCACGAGGAAATGTCTTTAGAGGCCTAAGATTTAATGGTCTGTTGCCTAGGGTGCATAGGTGGGAGTTCATTAAAGTAAGCTCGCAGTCTGTTTATATACAGAGCTGTATCTGTTGCCGTTAAATCTATCGGGGTCAGTATCTGACCGAGCAACGATAGAGGTAGTCCATAGACAAGTTCGGCTGGAGAGATTCCGAGGTCCTCTTTGATCGCAGCGCAACAGCCAAGAAGGACAATAGGTACGTACTCGCTCCATCGCTGCTGGTCAGGATAAGCATGCAACGCGGCTTTCAATTGGCGATGGAAGCGTTCTCTCATCCCAGTGGAAGCTGGATGATAGCTGGTCGTACGGCTACGTTTAACCCCTAAACTTGTGGAAAGTTCTTGGAACAGGTGGGATTCAAACTGTCCACCACGGTAGGTGATAACAGTTGAGGGGACTCTATAGTGCGATATCCAGCCCGATATAAGGGCTCGCGCTACGGATTCAGCTGAAATGTCACTTAGAGGGATGGCTTCAGGCCACCGTGTAACACGATCTATGCAGGTCAAGAGATAAGTAAATCCCTGCCTGACAGGCCATGGTCCAACCATATAAATATGAACATGCTGAATCGAGCGTCTGGAGTGCTGAATGTTCCAGTGTGTGCGAGTTTGTGTGTTGAAGTCAAGGGTAATGTCTTACATACGGTAAAATGCGTGTGCATAGAGTACATGTGCTGCTACTCGTGTTTTCATGCAAGCTGGGACAGAAAGAAACAGAATTTTCTTGTGCGTCTCTTTCTAGATCCACTGATTACAGTGCCATCTACATCGCGAAACTGAAACTTCCCTGAGTGAATGTATGCGTAAATATGTAGGTAATGCTATAAGGTTAAGAAAAAGTGTTCCGTGGCGCTCGTAAGTTGTTCAAAGTCTTGAATGAAACTTTCTTAAAAGCGGGGAAAATGTTAAAATAATTTAAATGAATTACGTCTCACGCAAAGTGTTCTGAATGGATAATAAATCAATCACACAACGTGAGCAAGTCAGCTTACTTGAAAGAAAATAGTTTGTAAACACAGTTGCATATTATATCGAACACAGCGAATAAAAACATGTTTATTTATTTAAGATAGTTCTCACAACCACATACAAACACGAGAAGTAATCAACACAGTACCTATTTACTTCACTCCCCACGAGGGCAGAGTTCAACATAATGTCGGTTTTAATGTGAGGAGAATTCAGTACCCCAAAAAGTTCAATCTAGATTGGGACCAAAACAAATTACTGCAGTACAAGTTTAAAAAATAAATATTTCAATTGATACATGTAACAGTTCAGTTGGCTGTGGTATATTTTTATAAGAAATATTATGAACTAGCATGGCTAACCGGTGTTACATAAACTACAAAATAGAAGAGTCAAAATGTGTGTGTAACATCTTTCTTACAAAATCTCTCTCTCTCTCTCCCTCTCTCCACATCTCTTTCTACCTCTCTCTATTCCCCTCTATATCTCTCTCTCTCTCTTGATTTTAATAGATAATATATTTTTTTAGTCAGAATGTTCTTTCTTTTTTTTTAACATAGTTCACCCCAAACAAGGCAGGCCGCCACTGTAGACGTAAGGGCCTACTGGGGAAAAAAGTGAAGGTTTTTGGGCGGGGGAGGGGGTCAAACTAATTTAAGAGCTGCGCAGCGAGATGTCTGGTTACATTAGTTTTAAATGTCTGCATGTCAGTAACGTCAGGAAAGCAGGGCGGGAGTTCCAGAGTTTAGCAGCACGAGGAAAGAAGCTTTTGGAGAAGAAAGCTCTTCGGCATCTGGGGACCTCCACAGTGTATGGATGGGATTTGGAAGATTGTCGGGTTGGTCTAGAAAATTTACGTTGTGGGGGAACCAGAGCAGCAAGCTCATCAGAGCACAATCCATTGAAGTACTTGTAAAGCAGGCACAAGGAAGTAACATTTCGGCGATGGGGTAAAGACTGGACTTGGTGGATAGTGAAGGACATATCAAGTTGGCAACTCTGTTTTGGACCTTGTCTAAGAGGGTTAGACTAGTGGATGATGCACCAGCCCAGATGTGGTAACATTACTCCATGCATGGGCGGGTGGTGGCTTTGTAGAGATATAGAATAATGTTAGGTATGAGAAGTTTACGGTAGAGAGAGCCTGCCTTCTTTGCAGCAGCTCTGGTAATGTTTTCAATGTATGTATTCCAATTCATGTTATCTGGGAAAGTTAGGCCGAGGATTTTGAATGCTGAACTCTCGGGCAGGGTGGTGTTTGCTGTAGTATCTTACATTTAGAAACAACAGCAATGTATCATAGTTACCTCCCTTACATTGTGTAATTATCTCCCTTTGTATATTTCTCTTGCATATATAAACGAATGCTGACGTAGATCGCTCTCTTGGAAGAAGGTCTCGGAAGCGTAAACATCAATATGTCCCTCTCTCTTATTCATTCCACGTTCTCTGCTTCGCATTGTATGTATATGCATCTATTACGTCGCGAGCCGAATACTAATAGATTCACATAACAATTGACAAGCGAGAACATAATATTTGCCATGACAATCAGTGGTTGAAGAGGTTTCTTGTAGATGTTGAAAGCAAAGTAGCTCTTTGCGGCATTAAAAGTTACCTCCATTTTTTACCCCATTCCACTACAAACTGGAGGTCATTTTCTAAGGATTCAGCTGTTACCTCAGATATGTGCACGTCAGTTTTGCCCACATGACGAGAGTAGAGCGTGGTGTCGTCAGCAAAAATTCCTATCTCAGTCGCAATGGCATCAGGGAGGTCATTTATTAAAATCAGGAACAATAATGGTCCAAGAATAGATCCCTGGGGTACACCAGCATTTATACCATGTTGCTTAGAAGAACGACTATTGAGTACAACATGGATCTGTTGTTTTGTAAGGAAGGATTTAATTATATTAAATATTTGTCCAGTAATACCATATGAGTGCAGTTTTATGAGATGCCCTTCATGCCAGACCTTATCAAAGGCCTTGAATATATCGAGCACTACCGCCCTAGCTTCACCTGCCTTGTCCAGTGTATGGTATATGCGTTCAAAGATGACCGTTAGGATATCTGCAGTAGATTGTGCTTGTCTGAATCCGTATTGATGATCAGAAAGAAGTTTAGCATTAACTAGGTGCCTGACTATCGCTAGATTTATTAATGATTCAAAGATTTTAGCAAAGATCGGGAGTAGACTGATTGGGCGGTAGTTTAGAGGATAAGTTCTATCTCCAGAATTCTTGAAGACTAGTACCACAGAGGCAATTTTCCAACTATCAGGGAAACAAGATTCAGTAAGGCATTTGTTGTATAGTTTTGAGAGGACAGGGGCCAGCTCAGCAGAGAACTTCTTTATTACTATTACTGGAGGTTTTACTTTTTCTAAATAACGCCATATAAATGTTATGGTTGTTTGTTTGTTTCGTTCTTTTTTTAAAGTGATTTTCACATTCCTAAATTATTTCCCTTACTTTTTTCAAATTTACTTTTTCAACGTTCAACTTTATTATAAAATTATTATTATTATTAAGATAAAGCTTCCCCTTGTTTGCTCATAAAATTAAATTTGCACATGTGATTATCCTTTCTTTTCTTTTAATTATTATCAGTTATTATCAAGATCAAGCATTTCCCTTTTTTGCTCATGTGAATTTTGAAGCTAAACGGTCACACATACAATCGCTTTTATTATATAGAACAAAATAATTTGGAAAAAACAAAAATTAATGAAAGTATTTATCCCCATTTGTTTCATTTAACTTTATTGAGATTTCATTTTGATAATCCTTTCAATACATCAGTGAATCGATAAATAAAACTATACACGGTCAGTTCAGAAGTACTAATTTATTTCCTTAGATATAGTGTTACATGGTTCTGTCAGCTGGAAGCAAGAAGGCTTGATGGACCGGAATAGCGTCTTTGGAAGCAGGGAGGTGGCGGTCATAAACATACCTATTTTCTCCCTCCAAAGAATGCCCCCATTGAGTGAGCGGGTCACACACTGACCAAGCAGCCTGCAGAGAGACCCCGGCAAGGAACAAGGAAACACTTCTTTCACTCTCTCTCTCTCTCTCTCTCTCCTGCCTATGTCTACTTGACGCTCACAGCAAATACTATCTCCGCTTGAAGATAGTTACTGACAGACATCAGGCAGCTCTAAGAACTCTTAATTTCCTTTTCCTCTCTCGGACACTGTCCAACTTTCTTTCTACTTATACCAAACGGTATAGGTAACCTTTGCGAATAAAATCCTTTTCGTTATTGTTATAAAGAAGCTTTGTTAGTTAATTTCGTGTCTTAAACCTAATGTAGCGTTGCTGCTTGTCGATTGTTATTGTGATTCCATTAGTACCCGGCTCGCAGCGTAATGGCTCACGTATATAACAATTCAAGTAAGACACAGAAATAAGTAAAAGAGACAAACATTGATGTGCGTGTGCTTCGATCGCTTCCTTCGTAAGAGAGCGATTGACACGTAAGCATTTATTTATATAGCATGAGAAATATACAAGGGAGATAATTACAGATTGAATAATGTAAGGGAGGTAATTGGATACTGTTTGGATTCGCGTATCTCAGTGTAAACATTGTTGTCGTTTCCAAATGCACGACACTACACCTAAGAGAGGGACAACGTCCCCTTACTTTACAGGAAGACTTGATGGGCCGAAATTGTGTCTCTGGAAGCAGGAAGGCTGTAAGGACAGAAGTTATATCTCCGGTAGAAGGAAGGCTAGGAGGACAAAAATGGCGTCTTCGTAGCAATAAATACAACCTCTATTTTACACTGTAAAACCGGTCACTCAGGCGATCGGCCTTGCAGTAATAGTTATCTTCAAATAATGCTTACTTTAAATAATTACTGCTTAGCTTTTCGCGCTTTTGTTTGTTTAGAAACTGAAAACACAAATAGAGAAGAAGAGAACAAACAGCACAGAAGTTGGCGGCGTTTTGGCCTGTTATCTGCAAGGTTAACATATCTACAACATGCAGGTGCTTCTTTTACTTGATATCTACATAAAAATATCTAAAACGTACGCCTATAATTTTCTTCAATATATGAATCTCGGCGTCAAGCTATGATCTTTCAATTCCTTGTGTATTTGCTCAAGTTTGGGAATCGACGACATTTTGCTTTTTGCTTATTATTTATGGAAAACGGACGAAAATTGAGTTGGTTTAAATAAGCGTAAGCTTTCCATCCTTAGGAATATATGAGTAAGTCTTCAGTGACTTCGTTGACTAATTAGCTGAAGTATCGCACGGTCTCTTCTTTGAACGTAAGGGTTAGACGTTAATGTTAAGGGGTTAGGAGTGAGGAGTTAGGTATTAGGATTATAGGTTTGATGTTAGGGTAATGGTTAGTGTCCCAGGGTCGGTAACCACACATTCTTTCGAAACAAATTAGGAGAAGTATTTTCCTTATTCTTGTGCCATGTTAATTGCAGTATGAAGTATAGATCGCATAAAAAGTATAGATATCATACCAAAGTAGATACAAAGCCAAAGCGCACCCAGAAGTTCACCAGTCAACATGTGATCGAATAAAATATCACCACAAAAGTTGTAAAAACGGACAAACCAAAATCAATTTAATTTGTTGTAATCTGGTGCTGTTAGGTTCGGCCTTACGTAGGGGCGAACCAGGAAGGAATAATAACCTAAAACGCATCAGATTACAACGAATTGAATCGGTGGACAAAAACTTATCAAAACCGAAAGCACTTTAATTTATTGTCATGTGAGGGTCTGCCTTTAACTAGGGGCGAACCAGGAAGGAATAATGACAGTTAGAAATGTACGAAAAGAGTAAAAATGTATCGAGGGGAAGGGGAAGAGTACAGCGTTCATATTAATATAAATAAATTCCAATAATATTCAACATTTAAAACATTATAAAAATCATAGGAGATGTTGAATTTTCTTGCTCACACGCCTCTTTTCCGAAATTCTGGCCATACGGTAAATCCCTTATTCTGACATCATGTTTTGTTAGCTTTTTGTAAGTAAATGAGGCAAGATGAAGCGTATATGTCGGGACCAAGATGGCTGACTGCAGGTCTCGTTTTATTAATGTTCGCTGCGAGATGTTACATTCAAGGGGGGGATAACTCCCATCAGTACAGAATGTCTGCTAACATAACAAACACGTTTTAAGTTTAATTTAGACGGTTTCAAACTGATATAAAAAAAATAATGAAATAAAAAAGAATAATTTTTGGCACATGTTCGTCTTTTCCCACAGTCCGTTTGTCACAACTTTTTACTGACCAGTTTTCTTTTCTTTTTTCGGTGTACACTTACCTACCTAGAGAATTCCGGGTTTTTGGAAAAGATTTTCAAATATTTTACATTTTAGGAGGGGGGGATCATTTTCCAATGTAAATTCAACGTAGTCTGATCCCCCTCTTTTTGACTATCTCAATTAAAAAAAAAATCTTTTTCGGTGTACAATTACCTATCATGTCAATAGAGAATTCCGGGTTTTTTGGAAAGAAATTTCAAAATTTTTGAGATTTTAAGACGTGGGATCAGTTTTCAATGTAAATTCAACGTAGCCTGATCCCCCTCTTTTTGACCATCTCAAATTTTTTAAATTATTCTTCTGCTTACAATTACCTATCATGTCGCGAGAGAATTCCGGGGTTGTCGAAAGAAATTTTTAAAAATTGAGATTTTAAGAGTGGGTACTAGTCTTGTTCGTCTTTTACCATAGTCCGTTTTTCACAACTTTTTACGTCTTAAAATCTCAAATTTTAGAAGTTTCTTTCCAAAAACTCCGGAATTTTCTCGCGACATGATAGGTAATTGTAAGCAGAAGAAGAATTTTACAAATTTGAGACACTCAAAAAGCAGGGGATCAGTCTACGTTGAATTTACATTGAAAACTGATCCCCCGTCTTAAAATCTCAAAAATTTTGAATTTTTAAAAAATTGAGATGGTAAAATAGAGGGGGATCAGTCTACGTTGAATTTACATTGGAAACTGATCCCCTCTCCTAAAATGTAAAAAGTTGTGAAAAACTGACTGTGGGAAAAGACGAACATGTGCCTTATTTTTTTATTTGAATGATTTGGTGGTTTTTAGTAATCAAGTAAACATTCCACTTTTTACTTTATATTTAATTTTTATTTAAAAAAATACTCCAATTATTAATTGGCAATTATAATATGAAAATATTGAGATAAATAAAATAATAATAATTTTAGATATAGTATTAATCAAAGAAATTGGCCTGGTTTTGAAATGGTTCCTTTAAATTTTCTGCGAACCTGTTTCTCTATCGCCATCTTGAATTTTGACTGAACATCATGATTTTTTTTAAATGGTTTTCTTTCTTGTAAGCAGATAAGTCATTCGAAAGCTTATTGTACAATAAAAAGTGAGTATTACTTCAATTTCTATGCTTTTGTTTTTTGTTGTTTTGTTTTTATAAAGAGGGGCGCGTCCGAATAATTTTGTTTCTCTTTGGATATAAATATCCAAAACAATGGGCTAACGTTCCAATTTTGGATGTAAACAAAAAACATCTACCTACTTTTGAAAACATCACAAAAGTTATCGGATTTCGATTGAATTTTCAGTATTCATAGAAAAATGAGGTACTTCTGCAGTTTACGGACCGTTCTGAAATAATGAGTTTATTAATTAGAAAACCATTCTTAACATGGGGAGGGCGCTTTTTTTAACTACTCTGTACTTTCACCTAACAATTTAATCAACAAAAGATACCGTAAACATTGAATTTAACTTTAAAATACTATTTAAAAAATAGCACGGTCTGTAAACTGCAGAAGTACCAAAAATAAATTATTGGTAAATGATGAGATCGCCGTCCTTAAAAATTCGAAAATACGAATAAAAATAATATATAGGCGATAATATATTTTTTAAAGATTATGACATGATGAACGTGTTGGAGTAAACATCAATTTAATAGTATGTAGTAATAGGGGAAAAACATATTTAAAAACTTTCGTGATGAGCGATATAAAAAAACAACCATTGCTCCCTATTAATATTAACCTGCTAATAACCAACTCTCGGTGCAAATATAACGCCATCTTGTAAAACATTTGATTATGGTTGCATATTTACTCATTTTAAATGTGTTTTTCTTCAGATTTCATGCGTAATACTAAATAGATTTTAACTCAAAATGATTCTTGATGTAATGATCTTTAAAAAAACAACATAAAACCATTTTTATCGCCTATACATAATTTGTTTAGAACGGCGATATCATCACTTACCAATTATTTTTAAAATAGATGCATTTGTATGTCTAAAAGTTCCTCTTTTTTTTACTTTTAATTCTACGAACACAATTTTTCCTTTTTTTAAGCTTCCTCAAAACATTAAAACCAGAAAAAAATCTTGGTGGAAATTCTGATTAATTTTTTAGAATTTGTCGAAAATGTCTCCGACGATAAGCGGAAACCTGTAGGTCAGAGAAGGGTCGGGGGTAGAACGTTGCAAAATATTGCTAAATCGCGAACCCAATTCTGTCAGGAGTCAAGTACCAAAAAAAAGAAGGTTCTGACCTTGTTCGCAAGAACTCTTCAAAAGTGAACAAAGAAACCCTCTCGAAATGTAACCGTCACCAGAACATTAAAAAACAGACTGCCTCCAGAAAAAAGAAAATACTCTTAAATAATCAGTAATCGAAAGATATGCAAATTACTCACTTCCGGTAGAAGGTATAAAAGCAGAGCTAATATCGTTCGTGGGTTTCGACTTGAGCAAGCTTAAAACACCCGGCTCCCTCCGATCACCGGCAACCCCATTTTTTAAAACTTATTTTTCCCAAGAAACAAAAAACAAAAATTCGGAGAAGAATAAGGGAAGCCATCAATCAGAGACTCTTCCTCAGAAGAAAGGGCAACAGGAGGAATATGGTAACTGGAATTCCCCCAGAGACTATCCCCTAGAAGAAAGAGTAATAGAAGGAATATGCCCACTCCCTCAGAGATTCTCCTTTAGAAAAAAGAGTAACAGAACGAATATGGTAACTGGAATTCTTTGGGTTTCTCTTTTGGAAGAATCCAGAGAAATATTTCTTTCTAGTAGATTTTGCTTGTGTTTCTTAGAACAAAAAGTATCAAATAAAATAATAGTCTTTCCAAATTCCACAAAGGCCTTCAAAGAGCAATATCTTTTAAGTTGCAGAATAAATTGCTTTTCGCAACATAGTTTGATGGTCTGAAAACCCTTACAATGTAGCATGTTGTTTGGCTTTGTCACCCCGATCATAACTTGACGAGAACTGATAACAAAAATGGCTTGTTCATTACTCGAGTTAAGAGATGCACGACCAGCCAAAGAAACCATTAGCAGAAAGTAATAGTTGCAAAGTCTGGTATTGTCTGACTACAAATTATGCAAAATTTGCTTAGATTAATGAAACTATTAATTCGCTAAAAGTGTTAACATGAGTTGGATTCCAAAGTATACATAAAGTAAGAATACTCCAGCTTCATGGAGTCACGTGGTTTTAAATTGGAGAGACAAGAGCAAGGAGAACAGATAAAACTAAGTAAATACTCATGTGAAATGTTAGAAATTACGAGAAAAATAGGAAAACGCTACACATTATCCATTCTTTAAGTTCTTTTTTGAGTGAAACGGACATTTAATTAGTTAAATACGTAATATCCTGTCATAAAATTAAATAGCGTTACAATTATAAATAAAATTGCATTAAGCAATTTGCTAGAAAGAAAACTATTTGACTAAGTTACAGTAAAGCATTCAAAATGGTAGCTTAACAGATTCTATTCGCAAGCTATGAAAATATTAAAATAAATAATTACCAGTTTATCGTCATGAAACGTAAAATATTACTGTTTTTACATAAGTTTATTATTAATTAGAAACATATGATAGCTGCAGCGAGTCATTATGGCCAGTAGTATAATGGCCTGAAAAAATGGATTCGTTGAAGCATAATTGTAGAGAAAAAAAGAAATGTTTCGTTGGGAGATATTATAGAACAGTTCTGAATATTTCAGGAGATTGAGAAAAAAAGCAAGGTGCCAGTAAATGACCGGAAATAAAATTTATCATCCTAAAACAGTAACTTATAACAAGAGTTTCCATGATTAAAATGAAATTTAAGACTTATTTCAAGTTAAAATAAGTTAACAACAATATATTTTTCTGATTCTTTCTCTCATCACACGATGTATCTAAGATACGACATTCACAGGTTTTTGATGGTGGTAACGAGAACTGAAATTTATAGCACAAAACTGACCTCTTGAACAAATGACAACTACCCAGAAGTGCTTTGCACTATCATTTTAAATTACATACCATATATGTTGAAGAAAAGATAACACATCGATGTCTGGTGCCACATCAATATGCACAGTTCTGACGCTAACACAAGTGAAGATAAGATAATACATCTTGCTAGTGTCTATGCTAATCTCAGTGAAAGCGACTCCTGTGTGTTTGAAGGGAACCTCTAGCTCCACATCAAAAGTGCATAGATTGACCTCATCATGAGGAAGGTCATGTCGGTCATTGTACCTACTCTAGTGAAACAGGACATGGGAATCTATTATGAGGAGTCGAGTTATCAGTTGATGTCTTGTCAGCCGAATAGTATGTTTAACTCCCATATTGAAATTGAAGTGAATAACCGATTTTGTCACCCGACTTAAACAAGACTATCCCATCAATGAAGAGATCCAGGTCTCACGCCAACCTAGTGGCCTGAAGGATCTCGTATGAATGCTAATTTTTCAAGATACATCTTTTGTTTCATTGTTTTTATGTCCACCTCCAACTGCCGTAACCTATTGATGAACTTGAGGATCAACGATATTACTTTCAAGGAGGAAAACATCTCCAGGGACAATACCACTTGGAATTACTCCTCGTTGATAACTGCAACATTCGTTAAAGAACAGGCAATATGCAATACATTGGCTGCGATTATTGAAACATAGATTACATCTGCAAGACCTCTTTTAGTCTCTTTTTACAAACAGATTCTAACTCATAATGGATCCGGAAATAATCTATTGCTATCTGTATTTTGGTTGGTGAAAATCCTCTGCAACCTCTTAAAAAAGTTGGCAAACATTTCCAAGCCAAGTATACCACCAAAAGTTATAATCTGGAGAGAGTCTTTGCTAAATCCAGGGAAGAATGGAAACCATTGTACTATATATGCACAATTTCTTATGTTATTGAAGCAAATAAAAATTCCAGGGAAGAATTTTGTTATTTCTGAAATTATGTTCAGGCATATTTTCGACCAACTGACAGTATTTCCAGTAAGCTCTTTCTCCTAACTTTTTCTTTTTTGTATTCATCTTTATTTTGTATTGATCTTTATTTGTTTATAAAATATGTATTATAACTTTAATGGGCATTCGTATGTTAAGTGAATCATAAACAGGATTAATGTGAAAGTCGAAATCAGTGCATCAATTGTATTATTATGAAACTGAGCAACCAAACGTCATAATTCTTACTGCATATTCTTGTTTTTATATAAATAATCAAGAAAACAACATATCAAGGAACAAAGTCTTTTCAATAATATTGTTCAAATATTAAAAGGACCTTTTAAAAGGCAATCATTTAAATGAAAAAACTTGTTTTAGACATTTTTTAGGTAATTCCAGAATGTTGAAAGTTTTTATGATGTATTTTTATAATCTACATATTTCTGTTTCGGAAATAATTCATGCGTTGAAATTGACATTCCTTTTTTTTCTTAATATATGCATATTCTATATTAATATATCTGATCTTCAGTCAAACTTATGTCTCACCTCTGGCACAACTTGTTTAATGAAAGATTGAGTAAGTAAATTAGTGTGGTGTATTAATGAATGTATATTAAGTCATATATTTAATGTTCTTTTTATTTATAAAAGTAAAATAAATTGACTCTGAGTCTTTGTAGAGGTTGTTCTATGAACCGTTTTCTTCATTCACAGGCAACAGCTACAGTGAATAATAAATGAGCCCAGCTAATCAACAGGAAGTATCAGGAAATCTATATTATTATACTTTTGAAATGAGGTAATAAGACCTTTTCGTTAATTTAATAGTATATATTCAAACACATTCTTAAAAAAAGCATTATCCTTGTAGTATATGCGTTTTCAAGGAAAAAGCACATACTAGAGATCAAAACCTATGTTTATTGAGTAGGCAACATGGAAGAAAACACAAGAGAGAAACCTTATTCATGTGCATTTTGTGGGTCAGCATTTTCAAAGAATTCTACATTACAAACACATGTACGAACACACACTGGAGAGAAACCTTATTGTTGTGAAGTATGTGGAACAGCATTTTCCCAAAAGTCTCTAATAAAACCACACATGCGAAGCCACACTGGAGAGAAACCATATTCTTGTGAAATTTGCGGTTCAGCATTTTCACTGAATTCTAATTTAAAAAAACATATGCAGACACACACTGGCGAGAAACCTTATTCTTGTGAAGTATGTGGGTCAGCATTTTCACAAAAGTCTCATTTAAAAAAACATGTGCGAACACACACTGGCGAGAAACCTTATTTTTGTGAAGTTTGCAAGTCAGCATTTTCACTGAATTCTAATTTAAAGAAACACATGCAAACACACAGTAGACGGAAACCTTATTGTTGCAAAGTCTGTTTCTCAGCATTTTCAACAAATTTTATTTTAGAAACACACATGCGAACGCATACTGGAGAGAAACCATATTCTTGTGAAGTATGTGGGTCAGCATTTTCACTTAATTCTACTTTAAAATCACATATGCGTACACATACAGGGGAGAAACCTTATTCTTGTAAAGTTTGTGGGTTAGCATTTTCGCAAAATTCTATTTTAAAAAGACACATTAAAACACACACTGGAAGGAAATGTTATTCATGTGAAATCTGTGGGTCATCTTTTTTAGATCCTTGTAATTTAAAAAGACACATGCATACACACAGTGGACGGAAAGCTTATTCTTGTGAATTCTGTAGGTCAGCATTTTCAACACAGTTTACATTACAACGACATATGCGAAGACACACTGGTGAGAAACCTTATTCGTGTGAAATATGTGGATCAGCATTTTCACAACAGTCTAATTTGAAAAAGCATCTTAGGACTCACACTGGAAACAAACCTTATTCTTGTAACGTTTGCAATTCAGCTTTTTTACATACTTCTGATTTAAAAACACACATGCGAACACACACTTAAACTAAAGTAAAATAAAAAATGAGCAATTTACCATCTATTATGAGCACCGCCCAATATCTGATGATCTCCCAGAACCCAAACCTTATAATGGTACATCAACATAAAGAAACAAGAACTATTAACACAACCTCAATCACAGAACTGTTAAAACATTTTGGACAAGACTGCTACGGAAATAGTTCAAAACCGCCGTTAAAAATATACCAAAACCTTCCATTGCAGAAAACTGGTAGAATGGAAAAATTAACAATGTGCAATATATTTTCTGGACGAACTATCTGTAGAATATATCACAAAAACTGTGGGAAACCAATAAGTTAGGTAGCACAAAATGCTTCTGGTGACTGTGTTCTTATCATGGGTCAATTACCCGCTACCATTAAAATAAAAGACAAAACAGTGTCGGGTACCGTATACATAGCAAACTCATGTCATAATTTGCTGGGACTTAACTTTATCGAGTTACTAGGTATTCTCGACATTCCACTCAACCGGATATGTTAGGTGGTATCCAGATCGGCATCTCAGAACAGAATTATAGACCAGACTAAAGACATCATAAAACAATTTTCTCCAGTCTTCACAAACAACTTGGGATGCTGCACTCAGGCAGAGGCCACACTGTCCCTTGTACCATTTTCTAAACCTGTTTTCTAATCTAAACGCCCAGTGTCATAATCTGCATTGCCACTGGTGGACCAGGAACTTAAATGACTTGAGGAAATGAAGGTCATTATACCGGTAATATATTCACGGTAGGCAGCACCCATTGTGGTAGTAAAGAAAGCTGATGGGTCAATTCGGTTGTGTGCTGATTTTTCAACTGGCCTCAACGCAACACTAGAGGATTCCGAATACCCATTGGCAATCCCAGATGATCCATTCACCATACTTAATGGTGACACCTGCTTTGCAAAATTGGACCTCACAGAGGCTTATCTGCAAGTCGAAGTGGCAGAAACCGCCAGGGAGCTGCTTACTATTAACACACACCGTGGATTATTTCAATTCACTCAGTTACCTTTTGGGGTAAAAACAGCCCCTGCAATATTCGAGCAGATCATGGACACAATTGTGGAAGGTGCAACTTCATACTTGGATGACATCATTGTTGTTGGGCAATCCAACCAGCAGTTGACAAAACGGATTAGCAAGGTCATTAACTCACATCGAAGACTTTGGTTTTCAGCTCTGGCTTGAAAAGTGACATTTTTATTTACCCTCCATAAAGAACTTGGGATTTATTTTTGATCATGAAGGTCGTCTCCTAATGTGGCAGCCATTAAACACATGTCACCCCTGTCGTGCATTTCTGGGAATGGTGAGTTACTACGGTAGTTTTTTGCCTTCACTCCATCAAATCAAATCATTACTCAACAAACTGTTGACAAAAGACACAAAATGGTCCTGGCCCATGGACTGTCAGAAATCATCTGACAAAATCAAAACACTCATTAACTCTTATCTACTGCTCACACATTTTGATCCAAATAAAAAATAGTTGTGGCAGCAGATGCATCAAATCATCGCATGGGCAGTGATCTCGCATATATTCATAGATGGAACTGAGAAAGCTATCATGCATGCAGCCAGATCCCTGACACCCGCTGAGCATAGTTAAGTGGAAAAAGAAGCAATGTGAAGAAATTCCATAAGATATTGTTCAGACGTCACTACACTTCTGACAGACCACAAGCCACTACTTTCAATATTTGGCTCAAAAAAGGGTATTCCACTATATTCAGCCAGTCGATTACAATGGTGGGCAATCATTCTACTGGGGTACGATTTCGATATACAGTATCGCCGGACAACAGAATTTGGCCAAGCAGATGCCTTGTCACGACTCATCAGTGCACAATCAGTTCCAGATGACAACACTGTAATCGCTGCCATCCACATCGAGGTCGATTTTCAACCCATGCTCACAGATTGTATCCGGACAATTCCAGTGATAAGGATTGATATAAAGCGAAAAACAGAACAAGATCCAATGATACAAAAAGTGTGCAGATTTCTCCAACATTCATGGCCTCCTAACCTCACGGGAGACCTCCAACAGTTCAAACGCCGCAGTGGCTCTCTTTCTGTAATTGATAGTTGCTTGATGTTTGCAGATTGTGTTGTTGTTCCCACTAAGCTCAGACAGGCAGTCCTTAAACAGCTACATTCAGGGTATCCAGGCATTAATCGAATGAAATCACTAGCCCGCAGTGTGGTCAATTGGCTTAACATTGACACAGACATTGAGCATACTGTTAAACGTTGTATCCAGTGTATGGAAGCGCAGAAAAATCCACCTCAGATTGTTGATTCTCACTGAACATACCCAGAACGACTATGGTCCAGAATACACGTAGACTTTGTTGGCCCTATCAATGGTCTTAGTTTTCTGGTGGTTGTGGATGCCCATTCCAAATGACCAGAAGTTTTTCAATGCAACAGACTGACACTCAGTCTACGGTAACAGTACTAAGGCGGCTATTTAGTCAACACAGCTTGCCCGAGACTTTAGTCTCAGCCAATCGATTACAATTCACGTCTGAGTCATTCCCCAAATTTTTTAAATCGTGTTGCATAACACACGCCCAGTCGCCACCCTATCATCCTCAATCCAATGGACTAGCTGAAAGGTTTATAGACACATTCAAACGGGCACTACTCAAAGCAAGGGGGAGGGAACAACAGAGGAGATACTACATGCTTTCCTCCTTTCATATCGAATAAAACCAAATGGTGCTGTGAAGAATGGTATGTCACCAGCAGAGGCACTCATGGGACGAAAACTCCGTATCACACTGGATGCTTTACGATCTCAGCGACAAAGACAACAACCATACCCTAACAAAACAAAAGCATTTTATGTTGGCAAACCAGTGTTTGCTCAGAATTACAGACCTGGCAAGCCAAACTGGCTACCAGGCACCATTCACAAAAAAATGAACAGTTCCTGTATGATGTTCAAGTCAGGTGTCAATTCTGAGCCCAGCACAAACACCAGTTACGTCCTAGATACACTGGAGACAACTTAGTTGACAACAGAACAACTATTCTGTTCGATCTGTTAATGGACACATTTGAACTGCCATCTACATCACCTCCAAATCAGACGAATACAAATGGGAATTATGAAAGACCTCACAGGAGTTAGCCAAAGCGCAGTTGCACTTGAGTAAAGCACCTCCAAGTTAACTCTAAATGCACTCGGCAAACTTAAAGAATTAAATGGGGAAATGTTAAGTCAACCTAACAAATCAAAATCGAGTTATTTCCGTTGAAGAGTGATCGACCCTGTATTTGGGAGATGTCGTCTGCAGACAGTGAAAAGTAAACAGACAATCTTACAAACATCTTGCATACAGCGGCTTTTTCTACATTCTAAATTAATCAGTGTTTGTTATATAAATCTGTTAACGGTTCTACTTCGTACTTCCTTCATTTTCTGAGTTGTAATTGAACCGAAACATCAAGACATAACTGAATCATAAATGTCTTCCTTACAAAATTCTCATATAAAATCATGAACTGCAAATTTTCTTTTTCTGTTAAGCATAAATGACATACTGTGACGTTTTCCACAAAATGTACTAAATCTTATGTGAATAATCTTATTCTCATAATACTGCATGGAATATTTAGAGAGAGAATGCATATAAACTCACAAATAAACAATATTTTTGTATCATCCTTAACATTTTATTGTAATTTTGATGTATATGTTTTGTACAATTTGATTGTAGGCTTTGTATTGTTCAATAAAAATCATTTATTTTTCACTTTGTAAATTTTAAAAGAAGTAAATGAGAAATATATTTCCTCGAAGAATTTTCTTAAAAGAAGTTGTTGAACATTTACGAAAGTTTCATATTGTAAATTATATCACGGGAATGTATCTTTTAATTTCATGCCAACATGTTAATTTTGTATTTTCTAATTTGATATAAATAAGATGAATTTTCATAATTAAAAGGAAGTAGCCCAAACAAATCTAATGTAAGCTAGAAACCTGATTCTTCTGTTTTTAGCGCCATTTTAGTAATTGTGGATTTTTTCCTGAACAAATTTTGGTCACTTCACACGTGTTTAATGCCCTTCATTCGATTTAATTTCACATTCAGTTTTGCTTATAATCAGTCTACAATGAATGAATCGACAACTTAACAGTTTAAAGAACAAGTAGAACCCAACCTACATGAACTGCAGACGTTAACAAGTCACATGGAAGTTTCAATAGAAAGTCACATGGAAGTTTCAATAGAAAGTAAACAAAAACATAGACTATGACCATGTGAACACAAGAACTGCAAGAAATTTCATGAACAAAACAACAACTGATACCATACAAAGGGTCAAGGAGGATGGAAAAACTGAGGAGGTAGAGCACAAACCCAAATCCCAGGAACGACCAATGGTCATTGCCAGCGAGTAATCAATGGTAAACGACTGTTACGATAAAGAAAAATGTAATAATTTGGATTAAAAGAGGTGGATATTACTGGAAATTTGTGGAGATTTGCTATTATTCAGATTCTAGGGAACACCACAGGTTATTATCAGTGAGTAATTACTTATGACCTGTGTTAGAACTCATAGAGAGTTGCTAATAATAATAATAAAGTGTTGAATTAATATACGTATATTAACAGTAAAATATATTTTTACATGCATCAAGGGTGAGCTTCATTGCCGACTTCGGGTTCTGCATCATATCAGCTGAGACAGAAACCCCATCCTGATTACAGACGCCAGATGTCGCCTCTTTAAAGCGTTTAGCTATGCATGTCGACATTACAAAAATCTTTTTTTGACAATTTTCAACCTTTCTTTTAAAGACACTCTATAATTTTATTCTCACCAAAGACTTGTCAGAGACAAACGTAGAAGGGACATACTAATACATGATACATAAAAGGAAGTCAACACCACAGACGCAGTTATTAGCGGAATACTCTACGTTAATAATTCCAAACATTGTCGAAAACAACATGAATTACCAAGATAAACAAAGAGAGAGATATGAGTGGGTTATATAGAAGTAAATACGACTTACTGTTTTGAATATATCTGAACGTAGAGCTGCGACCACTAAAGTAAAGGCGTCTAAGACGATTGTGAACGTCTGGCAGAAAACGATGTCAGAATTGTGAAAACTGCCGATATTGAAAACCAGGTGGACAGCATTGTAAACCAGAAAAGAGTCTAAATTGGATTTCTACATCCCACACGCAGGGTTGAATTACATTTTTATTTTCCGGAATAAAGGAGTGTATTCACTTGTCAGTCCTTCATTTCTGAAACACTTGAGAGTACTAACATCTTAGCTATTAAACCTGAAACACAAGCATTCTTTCCATTTTTTGCAGGCACTACACGAATTGACATAGACTCTGCGGTCACGGTTAGATTATGCAGTCCATGTTGATTCCAGTTTTGTTGCACAAAAGTTAAACCGGTATGTAAAAGGTACATTTGCCGACATTTTACATGCATCATAAAATGATAAACAACCGAATAGTCTTCATGTGAAACCTCCTAAAATGTCCACTTCTATGAATGGGATATGTGTTATATAACATCAATATATAAAGCATAAATATCAAGAATCCGACCTTCATATTAAAAGTAATGTTCTGGTCAGTCTCAGGCGGCCACCCTTTTGTAGCAGTTGCCTTAGAGATCAATTTTTATTTATATGTACGCACAATATTTTGCATTATGTCGCATTGTATTTTGGTCGGTGTATTGATACAAAGGCGATTAACGCACCACTGACATGCCTACTGATTTCCACCCACTTCGTCAGCGGGAAGATACAAAGAAGTTCCTAAGTAGATTTAGTCAGGGCCAAACGTCCCTCCTATCCTGTTCTCGTCCTGCGCGGTCAAGCGCGATGTGGAACTCCACAATACCATATTCTGTTTGTGACAAAAGCCAGCCGACCTAGCAGCTCTATTTATCTTCCAGTGTTCCCTTCAAATAAAGTTGATTCATTTTTTAGTGGAGATGTTTGATGTTTTTCATGAAAGATCGTGACCATTTGCTGATTCAATATTCAATTGCAGTCAGATGTGTTCAGACATAACAAATCCTACAAATTGACTTTCTTCTTCCCGAGGCTCTTCCAGCTCAATCAATCCGACAACTAACCCTTCAAGCATTAGGGGCTGGTTAATAACCGATCGCCTAAGACACTTTCGCGGGTGGCTATTTTGAATAAACTAAACTCCTCCACGTTAAAAACACCATGTGTAAGATTCAGTCTTTGTATGAGACAGGTAAATCTATAGGAACTAATCTTAAAAAAACTATCAGACAATCTATCATAATAATCTTAATAAAATAATTGTTAATAATGTCCTATAAATAACACCTAGTATACATTTATTCAAGTGACCTATACTGTACGGGGTAGGTTTCCAGACGTTTAAACAGTGTTAAAGTGAAGAAAGTAATAATAAAGTAATAAATGTCGACTGCTTGGTCCAGTATATCTTTAAGGGAAGATAGCCTTGCTCAGTGTCTAGCCGACAGCGGCAGGAGAGAGGGTCGACGTCATCATGGATTCCTGGAAGCTCTCAACAAATTCCTAAATATCTGGATGTAGTCCTTCAAAGGTCCGGTCGTAATTAATATGCGCAAGAGTCTGATTGCTCATTGTGTGATCAAATCTTACTTAGGCTGGTCTGCACCAGAGGAAAAAAGTGTCAATGTTTATGAATGCTACAAATCCTGCTTTTGGCTGCAGTCAAACTGTAGTGTTTGTTTTGTTCAATCTCAGGAAGACATTACCTGGCCGAAAAAGAGGGGTCTATCCCGTATCGCCTGAGGTTTATGTCGTCCGAAAACACCAAAATGTCTCTCTTCTTAGAGCACCCAATCCGAGCCAAAACAGTCACTAGTCTGCAAACACCAACTTGAACTCCAACGTCACTCTTCTGACAGCACCAAATCCGACCTCCACCTTCACTGGTCTCAATCCGGGATGAACCAAAGAAGAAGTGCGCTTTCTCATTTCCTGTCCTCTTTATGGGGACTCCCATCATGCAATGCAAAATAGGTTACATGATCATTTGGTACTTCCTTTCTATAAAACCAGTTATTTGCTTTAACTCTGTTGTTCCATATGGCCTGGTCTGGTATTACAGGTAAGTCTTATGTTTTTAAGTTTTTTTTTGTTTTTGTTTTTGTTTTTTTCCACTACATGCCTCCGTGATCTTAAAATCACATCTCACCTCGCATAGTCAGCCACCCAGACCGGTTGTCTCCTCTCACGATTAGAGCGTCGTGGGGGTTCTTCCAACAGGGGTTCACCGGCTTCTTCCTCAGCATCTCCATTTGATGGCAGAGAGACACGATGTATGTCAAGCACGTGTCGCGGCATCCCGTCAACACTCACATTGTTTACAGACTGTACATGCCTTACCCTTCCTCGTCCCCAACGTGTAGTTCATAGAGCTCCCGGTGGCTTGACCCACACTTCTTCACCAACTGTGATGGATCCTTGTCCCTCTTCACTCATGTTCGTTCTAGCAAGAGGATGACGGCACTCATACCGAAAGACTGACTGATGCGGCACTGACTCTTCATCTTGACCACTCTTTGGAGACATGTACCAAAATATCGCCTCTTCTGGTGAGATTCGGCCTCTCTCTGCAACAGCCTTTATGGTTCGGTGATGCCTTTCGACAATCCCATCTCCTCCCGGTCGATATGCAGCCCGAAAAAATTGCCGGGTTCCCCACCTGGCACACAGCTCTGTAAAGTCTTCAGAGCGGAAGGCGGCACCATTATCTAGTAATATCTCCTCCACTGGCCCCCTCTCCAATAACACCGCCTCCATGACTCTGCAGATTTCACTCGCGGTTTCCGCTCTCAACTTACGCCAGATTGCCACTCTCCCAGGTCCACAGTCGACCATTGACAGGAATATATCGTTCCTATAATGCGTGACGTCAATGGCCAGCCGTTTCCAAGTTTCAGTCACCTGTAATTCCCCTCTCTCGTGCCTGAATTGGGCATGGTCAATTGATTGACACTCTGCATTGTTCCACCACCTCTTTAACCGCCTCCTTTGTCACACTCGGGTTCACCTTGCAAGAAAAAGTGTCCTCTCTTTCCCAAAGTGGTGCATTTCATGCAGCTCTCTCGCTTCCTCACTAACGGCGCACAGAGCCGCTGTATCCTTCTCTTTAAGCCAGGCCTTCTTTACTCGGGGCAGGGCATCTGCTCTGTTCTTTTGAGTTGGGACAAGCGTAACCGACACTCTAAGTCCAAACTCGCGAATCAAGTCTCCCAAAATCCCGAGCCTACGCTTGATCAGCATTTCAGCTGCTCCCTTGGTCCTTACTCTCCTGTCTCCTGAGACTTCTGACTGGATCCAGGAGGCCACTGTGGCCGAGTCCGTTTTCAACTCTGCATTTTTCAAGCCCCACTTTAGAGCCAGGTTCACTCCCTTTGCTGCAGCATCGAGCTCTGCAACATTTATATGGGCATGGTCATTCCTTTTGCGTAGCCAAGCGGCATCCTCCACTGTTGCTCCTCCAATTTCAAGCAGAACACCGAGAGCCAGAGTGCTATCATCACACCAGATCACACCTTCTTTTCCCTGTTCGACACGCTATTTTCCTTTGACGGGGTCTTCCACCTTAACCTCCTCCACCACCTCGCGTATCAACTGCACAACATCCTCGGTCACTGTGTCATCTCAGCGGCTGCCTGCGGTCCGCCTTTTTATATAGCTGCATGCTACTCTGAGCCACCCGCAAATGGGGTAATGGCCAACCCGCTTCCCACATATGGAGAACAGCTTTCTCTTTGTCAGTCCGTCTGAGATATCGGGCACCTCATTACCTCGTCCGAACATCAACGCCCCCTCCTTATTCATTTGCAGCTTTAGTCCTAGGGCCGTGCCATTTTCTAGTGGCTCAGGTGGCTTCGCAATCAATCCATATCTTCCAACGTGATTGCTAACACTTTCCGCGGACAGATTTCCTTCCTCGACCAGGATGTCATCAATATATGAGCTTGTGGCCCTCTCCACCTCGTTATTTTTCCCCAGCACTGTTTTCAAAATTGCAGTCATAATTTTGGGTGCAGAACTGAGCCCAAAACCCAACCTTGTCAAGCAAAAGGTCTGACCCTTGAACTTAACCAGCTGGTACCGCCATAGCCTCTCGTCTATGTGTATCTGGAGGTAGGCTGATTTTAGGTCCACAATCTTGCTTGCCCGCTCCATCTTCCTCCACTCTCGCATTACTTCCTCGCAAACGTTGATACCGTCCCCTGTGTGGCAAGCAATATGCTGGTTTAATTCTCTGTAGTCCAATACTGACCTAACCTTCCCTTTGGTGGGCTGGACTACTGCCATGAGTGGTAGGACTCCGTCTGCTTCCCCGGACCATGGTACAAGGATACCTTCCTCAATCCACCTCGCTATCTCTTTCTCAAATTCAGCCCTTGTGTCACCATTCAGAGTACTTTCATAGCACCCAACTTGATATTTTTGTATTGGCGGCTCTGAAACCCAACGCCATTCCACCGTCCACTTATCTCCATCAAAACTGGCCTGAAAGTCTTTGCCTTTGATTTGGCACGGTTCCGCCTTCTTGGGTTTAACACTCTTCATTCCTGCCAATCCGACTGGGCGCTCACATCCAAATGTGATCATGCCCATGCTAAACATAGCACCCCCTAGTCGATCGATGACATCCAGGCCCAACACAACATCAACACCTGCAACAAGCCGCTCCATCACAATTGCCCTCACCTCAAGTTCGGTCTCTCTCACTATTATTCTCACAGTGCACATTCCTCGGCACATCACCTCACGGCCATCAACCGCCCTCACACTGGTCGTTCCATGCCAAGATTTAGCAACATCCGTTGTCACCAACGTGGTCGTGCAGCCGGTATCAACCAGGGCTTTGGCTCTCTTCCAGTTTGCAGTGACCTCCACCTGTGGTAATGCAGTCCTATGCGCCGTCACTTGATAGGGGGTAGCCACTGGCGCTATGGCACCCCTCTAATTGTTTCCCTGTACCGTGCAGGTTCGGCTGATATGCCCAGTTTGTCCGCAACGGAAGCAGGTTATGCCAAGCTGAGGTTCTCGGCAGTCCCGTACAAAATAAGGCCCCTGGCATCGAAAACATTTCACTGGGGCTTTTCCAGGTGACCGCCCCCACGAGAGATTCTCCTTAACTGCGGACTTCCCTCCCATCAGGCTACACTCGCGGTTGCCTCCAACTGGTGACTCTTCTTTGTCAGCACCCTGGCATGGGTCAGCACTTCATCCATGTTCATGCTCTCGATCATTGTCAGTCTCTGCAGCTCTGTGGACACACTATCAGGAAGACCAGTCACAAACGTCATTTTCACCGTTTTTTCAAGGCTCATCCCTGCATAACCCGCCAGTCCCACTAGCCTCCGGATCTCCGTCGCAACGACATCTACTGGCTCCCCTGTCCATGTGATCCTGCGCATTTTGCTATAGGCGTCGAAAACGCTTTCTGCGAAAGCGGTCTTTAGTCTTGCCTCTATCAAATCTGCGTCGTCTTGTTCAGCGTCATTCATTTCCAGGTAGACCGAAAGTGCATTTCCTTCCAAATATAATGGAATCAAGGTTGCCACATCCTCAATTTTCTGCAATCTTGCGACAATCTTCAATTTAGACAGCCATCGCACTACGTCTCCATCACCAACGTACGCCTTCAATACGTCACTGCTTAATCTGATTCTGTCACCCATCCTGTTATGTAGGTAGGCCGCCGAAATAGCTTGTCGTCCGAAAACACCAAAATGTCTCTCTGCTGAGGACACCCAATCCGACCCAAAACAGTCACTAGTCCGCATTTGCTTTAACTCTGTTGTTCCACATGGCCTGGTCTGGTATTACAGGTAAGTCTTATGTTTTTAAGGTTTTTTTTTATAGTTTTTTATTTTCCACTACAGTTTACTCATTGGGGTATGAGAATACAGTCAGATCAACTTTTGTACACCTTCAGAGTGTTTCCTTTTGGGAGAGCTTTACGTTAAGAACATTCAGTCTTGCTGAGAGAAAAGAAAATCCTGCCTTAGAACAAATATCATAGCATAGAAGCGGTTATATCAATCAGAAGAGAATCATCCTAGACTTAACCAATTTTATAGGTAACTGTTACGATTCATGAATTTCTTGCATTCAGAAATGAGAATATCCCCATTAAGTTCGACCTTGTGTCATATCCAGCCCTCCTGGAGAGGCAGGTAAATAACAAACAAAAAAAATAAAAGTAAATAACATCATCTAATTGAAAATAAAAACGAGTTCTGCTTATTCATGACAACATGAAATAAAGTCCTGTAATGGCAACATTATCTGAGTATAGTTTTTGGATTATATCTGAGTAATCTCCCTTTTAATATACTAGCCAGCGAGAAGAATTTACTTTCTTATCCGAAAATTGAGAACGAACATTTTCCTCTTTTTGCCTGGGGCTTAGAATGCCATCGTACGTGCTCCGATTCGGCTGCCATATTTGCATGGCTTTCACAACTCTGATGTCTGTGGAGAACAAGGGTTAATTACACCGGTTTCTAGGGAGATCTTGGGTAGGGAGGGTTGGACTACATGGAAAGTAAGATTGAAGTTCGCCACGTTGGACAGATTCTCACTCAGTTGAAACGATGCACACCCTAACAGTTCTGGTAGACCTCCACCACAAATGGTGAGTAAGGAAATAGTGTATGTACTTGTATTGTTATGTTGTAAGTCTTTTATGTAATAAATGTGTATATTGTAATTGGTTGTATTTTCTCTTATCCCGTGTTCCTCATCGCGTTGTTTGATAGGTATGAGTTTTCCTGTAGATTAGTAAAGGGAAATATAAACAATCTTAACATGGCCTTTATGCTCGCAGTCATAGACATTCTCTTTTGCTTGCAATAACACTGGACATCCAGATGAGCCATCACACGTAAAAAGTATTCATACATTCCTCATGCATCTCTCTCTCTCTCTGACTCCAGCAAATACATGCCTTCATTGATTCTATTTTGACATTATTTGTATTCTTTCTCTGATACTAATGTCTCATCTCCCTTTGCATATTCTGTCACGTGCCATCTTATATGTTTCGTAATTTTTTCACTCTTGTCTTTGACAGGTAAGAATAAATGTATGTGTATTAAAATCTAATTGTTTTGCTCCCGACACCAATGAGTTTTACATGATAAAAGAAAATGACGACATCCTGTTTGGGAAAATACACTTGAACACATGTGGCACAAAAACATAAAATCTAGAATAACAAGTCTAGTTTAACTTGTGGTCTGAAATCACTATATAATGCATATATTTGTGTATTTATGCGATTACACGCCTGTAATTATCTGAAAAGGTTTCTGTAAAACTATTAAGTGCAACGAATGTCTTCCATAAATTGTTGATTCATTCATTTTAAATTGATTAAAAGCTAAATTAAATGTGAAATTAAATCAAATGAAACATCTGTGAAGCGACCAAAATTTGTTCAGGAATTGGAGACAAAAAATTTCACAATTACAAAAGTTGCTAACATTTTTTAGCATCAGTAGCAGTCGTCTACACTCCCCTGCACACACAGTACGACCACAGACAGTAGTGAAACAGCAGACTCCAAATTACAGACGTACACAAAGTAGCAGTTTACTCCGCATGCCCACCCTATTTCTGACTCGTCCACTCTGCGCCTGGTTGTAACACTCTCCCTCCCGAATACCCCACCTTTATCATGCATAACCATCCAATTTTTTGAAAGCACATATCTAATAGATGATAGCTTAAAAAGCATGAGAAAAATTTTAAAATTTCATTTAAAAAGAGAAAAATGAAAGGAACACGATTTGATTAATACTGAAACTGATCTTTATTCAATTTTTATTTTATTTTTAATCACAATAAATAGTTAATTGTTTATGAATTTAGGGAACAAACAATTAAATAAACAAACGAATTATGAATAATTTAAAAAATGTAAACAAATAATAAATAAATTTTAATAAAAACGAACGATAAGTTAGTTTTAAAATGAAAAACGATGAATTACAAAAAAATAAAACAAATTAAATTAAACCAAATAATTTAAATACAAACAAATAAAGTTACTACTAGTGCAGAATTAAATTTTAATGAAACTTCTATAAAAAATCTGTTGGCTATTTTGATTAAATGTTTGAAATTTTCTTTAATCAATGTTATCAATTAAGATCATGAAATTACAAAATCTATAATTCAAAATATTTAAGTAATAGAACATTTATTGAAATAAATTGAAATGTGTTTTTCTTTTTGCAAAGCGAACAGTTTATCTACATTTACAATATAGTAAAGTTTAAATATTTCGATAATTTCGTTTGATTTTCACATACATCTTCGATTAAATTTATTAATTAGTCTTACATTGTATTTTTTATCCCGAAATAAAATTTTAATTTATTTTTTAAGGCTTCGAAATCGAACTTTTATACAATGCCTTAATCGCTGGCGGCCACGTTGTCATTTCCTATAATTTTCTTTCACTTTTCGGTGAAAAATCGAAAAATAACCAAAATAGTGTCAGCAACCCATTCAATAAATGTCCCCAATAGTGGGAAAATGTAATGTTCTACCAGTATTTTGCTTAATTTTCGTTTTTTGAGCGATTATCGAAACTCTGTAATCTTAAATATTTTTTTCGTTCAGGTTTGTTTTGAACAAAAAAAAAGTTTTAAAATAAGTTAAAACACGAATAAACTTATCCAGTTCAGTAGAAGATTAACTTATCTTGCCTTTCGTAACATTTATTTGTTGACTATTAATTTTTTTGTTTTTTGCCCCATTTTTTGGCTGACGTTAAAAATGTCCGATTTTAATTTATTTCATTAATAAAACATATTGTGGTGTCTTCGTTCGCGCTTGACACGATGAAAATTTATTTTACTTTCATTTGATTTATAAAAACCTTTTTGAAAAACTATTATATGAATACGGATTTTTTCTCGTCAGTTAATCACATTTTTTTTTAAACGTAATGCCACCAGAGAGATAATATATTTCCTAGTTAATTAAGTTTTAAAAAACATCATTTCACAAACCTTGCTAAATTTTGGTAGGACTTTAGTTATCTCGCTTAAAAAATGCATCCAAGTTCGAAATACTTCCTTATATTTTGGAAACGCAAAAGCATTAACTTTGGGGCCATTTTTAACAATTCTCCTCGCAGTATGGAACACACGGGGACAGCATCTTTATCTTTCGAATAAAAAACGGAAGTACTTCCGGTCTAGGACTAAGAACTACTATCAATAACATCACCAGAAAATGTCGCCTAAGATCACAGGCCTTCTTTTACGATGGCCACTGTCGTGGTCTATTTAGAGTTTGCTTTAACACAATATCGGCATTTGTGAAGATCGACCGACTCGAAGCAAAGTTGTCTTTCCGATATTAAAAACTTTAATCGTGTTACATATAGGTGGAGGTAAATTCTATGGTTAGCTTTGGAGGCCCCTAATGATCGCGGTTTATCCTGCAGTAAATTTCAAGTGCGGATAATCATAAATTATTACAAAAAACTGTTTTTTAACGGAAACTTTAGAATTGTATTTTTTATTATAATAAAATAAGTTTTCTTGGCACAGTTTAAGTACGAGTAACTCTAAGCAAAGTTGTTTCCAACCGAAAACGGTGTCTGTTCAAAATTGGTTCCGATAATAAAAACGTCCTGTTTTGGTTAGTCGAATAGATGTTATGTTTTCTACGAAAATATAATGTAAGTTTTGTACTGAATTTTATTTTGAATAATTTATTTGACAAAAATAAATAATCACAGTTACTAAAAATAAATAATCACAGATTAGTTTTTTTACACAGGTTGATTTTCTTTCGGAAAATAAAATGCAATGTTTTTTGCTAATGAAATAATTTTGATTTGGGGGAGGGAAAATAATAAAATAGGATTTTTTATTTTCTTAGGGAAAAATAAGAATGTTTCAGAAATCATTGTACTGTCGGATCGCATATATATTATGGCCGAAGTAATTTATTTTTACTAGGCGACGCCAGAGAAAATCTTGCGTTTGTGTCCATTAGTAACACTTCCAAGGAGGTAGTGCGCAACTGACATTCATCTCCGGTTAGTACGTCTTGTACGATATAATTCATTATCATATATATAGAGTAAATACAGAAGAAATAGAACCAGAAAATTGAACTACAGAATACCAGAAAATACAGAGAAAATTAAACTAAAGGATACCGGAAGTTGCTAAGTACGAAGTTTATTATCGGGTACGGATCGCGGCGTTACACCGTAGCAGCGCCGCAGAAACTGCTCATAGAGTTACTCGTACTTAAACTATGCCCCCCATTAAAATATGAAAATATTGAGATAAATAAAATAGCAATGATTTTACCTATGATATTCACAAAAGAGAATGGCACAGTTTCGAAATGGGTTATTAAAATTTCCTCCACATTATTTTCTGCGAACTTACTTTTTCCGGTCGCCATCTTTTGACTTCGAACCGAACAATAACATCTTCACTTTTTATGACCATTTCTTTCTTGAAAGCAGATAAGTAATTGGAAAGAAGTATGGAAAACAAAATGTATGTATTACTTGACTTTACGAGTTCTTTGTTATAATAGAGGTGCCAATGAACCATTACGTTTCTCTTTATTGTTGATATAGATGTCCAAAATGAGCCAATGTTCCAATTTGACATGTAAACAAAGAACTGTACTTGTAATGAAATAAGGCGGACTTTTTTTCGCGACAAGTTTTTGCTTTCCCTAGAATTGACAATTAAAAGTTGTGCTCTTTTAAAATTAAACCGTGCAAATTATTTGTTCACAAAAATCAAAGTATTAAAGGATAAAAACTAAAATTTATGTAAATATTTAAAAAATTGGGATAGAGTCTATATTAGGTACGTGCAAAAATGGCCGTGTCTTGTACGGACTATGCTTATTAAAAAGCGCTTAGTATTAATTATTTAATTAGTTTCCGTATAACCTTTGATTGTGTTTCAACGATAAAAGCCTAATCTTAATCGCTAAAAGGAAAGAAAAATGTATATTTACGTGTGAAAAAGAAATTACAATTAAAATTAAAAATGTTATCATGACAGCTAAAAAACATACAAATTCAGTAAATTTTGAACTTTTAAGAAATTACTTGTAAAAATCCCTTGAAAGATAAATATAAGTTTTTGGGAACTATTTCAAAGATAATTATTAAATTAAAGTCATAAGATACTAAATTTTTAAAAAGTCATACGTTTTACAAAAAATTAGCAAAATTATCCCCCAAAATCCGGCATTCAGTTAATCGGTAAACGACTTTGTTTACCAAAATATATAGAAGACAAAAATGTCATAATATTTCTGTCTATAAGTTTTAACTTTATAAATAAATATGGTTTTGTAATCAAGGGAGGCGCGAGAGCGCTCTATCCCTTAATAGACTTCAAACACGGCCTATGCTAGAAATCTCATTTCTTTGATCAATCATAACTCAAAAACCAATAAACCAAATTAGTTAAAACTTTGCACAAATTTTTTATTTGATATGTTCTATAAGTGTGTAGAATTTCAGCATCATTAGTCAAGGTAACCCAGAGATCCAGAAAGGTCAGGCATGATTTTGTGTTATCCGTGTGTACGTATGTATGTGCCACCCTGTATCTCATCAACTATTTGATGGATTCAGCTGATTTTTGGCAGAGATAGAGGTTATAGAGTCTAGCTGATGGCATTTTAATTTCAGCTTACCATATACCTTAGTTTTCCAGAAAATTCCCCAAAAACCTTTAAAATGACCATTGTATACAAAAGTAGTGACATTCCATGAAAAATGCCAGTATACTGAAATCATATGCCCTTAATAGGGTTAAGATGAAAATTTATATACACTAAATGTACAAAACAAGGAAATTCCCAAATTTTTACACTTTTATTGTCATTAAGGGTATGCGAGCACAACAGGGCTATGTATTTTACTGGTAGGAATTTTTCTTCAGCGCAACTCACATACTTCATCCACTCATGCATAGAGATTTATACTGTAGTGATGTGATAATGAAATGGTTTGGTTGATATGTAGTCATACCCTTAATGACAATAAAAGTGTACAAATTTGGGAATTTCCTTGCTTTTGTACATTTAGTGTATATGAATTTTCAGTTGATAATTATTATCGATATAAAGCCAAGTTCACACGAATGTGAGACATACCTTTTGATCTCAGCAACATTCAGACATTCTTCATGGCAGGACAATTCAGTTAAGACAAACACATTTTGTAGGTTTACACGCGCGTTGTGCATTTATTTTATGACAGAACAACAACAACAATAAAAAGGGCATATAACCCCAATTCTTACAAAGGTATATCTGGTCCCCAAATAATAATGGAACAAGGGAGATAACCCTTAAAATAGGTTTTAACAGTCCGACAAAATTGATAATTCAACACTCCTCCTCAATTGCTGTCAGACTGTTCCATGACTTCCCTAACACCTAACAGTGCTCTAAGCTTAATAAATTGTGCACTCACAAGTCCCTTCGTCAGCACATCAGCAATCATGTCTTTACTTTGACAGTATTCCAATTCAATTGTTTCCATCTCAACTTGCTCTCGAATGTAATGAAACTTAATGTCAATATGCTTCGCCCTTCCATGATATTGTGGATTCTTTGCCATACATATTGTGGATTGGTTATCCTCGTAGATGAGTGTCGGTCCAACCGAGGGTTCATCGAGACCACTTTGAAGATGTCGCATCCATACTGCCTCCTGTGCTGCACTTGCCAATGCCATATACTTTGCTTCAGCTGTAGACAATGCAACACAAGTCTGCCTTTTACTTCTCCAACTGACAGCCGCTCCACTTAATTTAAACAGGTAGCCTGAGGTTGACCTGCGGTCATCCAAGTCACCAGCCCAGTCTGCATCTGAATATCCTATCAGATTTGTTGCATTCTCCCTGTCATACAGTAATCCATAGTTCCACGTGCCATTTATATAACGCATGATATGTTTCACAGACCTCCAGTGTTCCATGGTAGGTTGTGAGCAGAATCTTGCTACTTTACCGACAGCATAGGCAATATCAGGTCTTGTTTTTTTTGACAGATACAGCAGGCTTCCAACTGCTGATTGATACAATTCTTGGTTGAATAGCTCGTTTTCTTTAACAGCTTTAGTTAACCTTGCACCAGGATCAATTGGAGTTGATGTAGGTTTTGAATTTTCCATTTAGAATTTTTTCAAAACCTCTGCTGTGTATGCTGGTTGTTCGATCCATATCTTCCCTGAATCTGGATAAGCGATTTTAACACCCAAGAAACTTATGTAGTTTCCCCATATCCTTGATGTTGAAACTTTCGGAGATTCTTTTGATAAATTCTTGGATATGTGTCAAAGACTTACATGCCAGAATGATATCATCAACATACACTGCAGCTATGAAGATCTCTCCTCCCGAGGAGAGTGTGTAGATACACGGGTCATTTTCCAATTGCTTGAAATGCATCTTTTTTAGCTGAGCATTCAGTGCCTCATTCCAACATCTTGATGATTGTTTCAAGCCATAGATGCTTCGCTTTAATTTACAGACAAGGTGTTCTTTGCCTTTGACCTTAAATCCTTCTGGTTGCTTCATATAGATGTCTTCTTTCAGCTCACCATTAAGAAATGCAGTGGTTACGTCCAACTGATGCAGGTTCAGGTCATGTTTTGCTGCTAATGCAATGACAGTTCGCACGGATTCGAACCTCACTACTGGACAAAAGGTCTCGTCGTAGTCAACTCCATGTTTCTGAAGAAATCCTTGAGCTACCAGTCGAGCTTTATATTGTTCCATGTTTCCATCAGCATCATATTTTTGTTTGAACACCCACTTACTACCAATAGCCTTCCGTCCACTGGGTAAGACAGTAAGGTCCTATACTTTATTAGTATGTAGTGAATCAACTTCACTTTCCATTGCTTTCATCCATTTGTCTTTCTCAGGGCTAGAAAGTGCCTCTTTCACTGTTAATGGGTCATTCAATCTGTGAGCAATGTAGACCCATTCACCATGCTGATCTGGAGCTTTCCTAATCCTTAGTGATCTTCGTGGTCCTGTTGTCACTTGTGAATTGTCATCATCATCATCATCATCATCATCATCATCACTGACGTTATGACATTCAATTTTCACTAGAGGTTGGTTTCCAACTTCCTCTCTCTCTTGTTCACTAATGGATGCCGATTCATTAAGGATGACATCTCTGCTATGGAAGACTCTTAACTTTTCTGTATCATAAAGTCTATAACCCTTGACTCCAATACCATATCCGAGAAAGATGCTCTTCTTCGCTTTAGAATCCATTTTGGATCTTTCATCTTTTGGTATATGGGCATAAGCACTACACCCAAAAATGCGTAAATGGTTCACATCTGGTTTGTAGCCTTTCCAAGCCTCCTATGGTGTCATTCCTTGTACTGCATTTGTTGGGCTTCGGTTTCGTACGTATGCAGCTGTTGATAAAGCTTCTGTCCAAAATTTCTTAGGCAGCTGCGAGTCCGACAACATTGCTCGCACTGCTTCCACCAACGTCCGATTCATTCTTTCAGCCACTCCATTTTGCTCTGGTGTTTTGGAAACAGTGCGTTCATGGTGTATGCCCTCCTTCTTTAGGTAACATTCAAACTCTCTTGAAGTGTATTCCCCGCCATTGACAGTGCGTAAGGTTTTTATTTTTCTTCCACTGGAATTCTCCACCATGGTTTTCCCCTCCATGAATTTTGCAAAAACTTCTCCCTTGTGTTTAAGCACATATATCCACACAAATCTTGATTTGTCATCAATAAATGTGAGGAAGTATTCGGCTCCACCAAGCGATTTTGCCTCTAGCCTTCCACAAACATCGCTGTGCACAATTCCGAGTAGTTGTGTAGCTCGCCTTCCACCTGATTTTGGAAATGAGGAACGATGATGTTTGCCATCTACACATGGTTCACAAAAGTTAATACTCTTTGTCACATCATAGTCGAGGCCAGTCACCAGCTGATCTCTTGCTAGTTTCTGCAAATTCCCCGCACCAAGATGACCAAAACGTTGATGCCAGATCTCCTCCTTTGTGTTACCACATGAACATGTAGATGCTGCATGAGCTGCTTCTTGTTTTTCATTACAGTTCAAATAGTACACGTTTCCAATTTTTGAACCCTCAGCTACTATCCTCTGTTTTTCATCAAGAAGTCGACATCCTGATTCAGTGAATATGAACGACTTTCCAGATCTAGTCGCCCTAGACACACTCAATAGGTTGTACGATAGTTTGGGAACATAAAGTGTTTCATACAGTCTACATCTTTGCTGTTTACCGTCTGGCACACTCACGTTCAGTTGTATTGTTCCCACTCCTAATGCTTCAACTGAGCGTCCATCTCCAAGTATTATTCCTCTACTAAATCCAATTTCCGGAAATGTATAAACCTCTTCACATCGTGACACATGTGACAAGTTGCTCCAGAATCCACAATCCATTCGCTCCTTTTGTTATTAGATAATAACGCATGGTGTGCAAATAGTCCAACAACATAATCGGTTTCAGAACCATTAGATTTTCTTTCTTATTGGGGTAGTTCCTTTTAAAACTTTCTTTTGCATCCTCACTAAGCAATCGACAGTCACGTTTAATGTGTCCATTCTTTCCACAGTGATAACACTTGGGCCCCTTTTTAAAAGTGTGATGTTTTGATGTCATCGCTTTCGAATCAGTAGCAGTGTTTTCCTTTTCTCTGACTTTCGTTTCTTCGTAGAGCAGTCGTTCAGTCACTAACACCCATTTGGGCACATCCTGACTTGCTTCGAGTGCTGTTACTAGCATGTCATAGGAATCCGGGAGGCTAGCCAAGAGGTGTACAACTCTATCTTCCTCATCAATTGAATCGCCGATGACTGACAACTCTTCAAAGATTTCTGTCATTATTTTAATATGTTTATGAACAGAGTCACCTACTTTTAATTTAAGGGAATACAAGCGCCTCCTTAATGCTAATTTATTAGCCCACGTTTTCTTCTGAAATTGATCTGCCAATTTTTTCCACACCACTGCAGGGTCGTCGGGATCCCCTATTAAATACAAAAGTGACAGTTCCACTGACAAAATAATCGTCGCCAAGGCGCGATCTTTCCGCGATAAATACTTTCCGTGTAATATCGCATCTGTCCTAGGATCGGGGACGATTTCGGTATCATTTACTATTTACCATAATCCGTCCCTAATTAATGTCATTTTGCACTGAATCTTCCAAGTGGCGTAATTTGTCCCATTCAACGGTACGAGATTACCAAGTTTTGTTTCCATCGTGAAGGTAAAACGATACAAAACCTCTTCCGTGAACGAGAATTTCAATATGGCCGAAAAAAAAAAGTCACACGTGGCTTTATAATTATATCGAGCGTTCACCTGGGCCCATAACCTTTGTTGATAATTATTATCGATATAAAGCCAAGTTCACACGAATGTGAGACATACCTTTTGATCTCAGCAACATTCAGACATTCTTCATGGCAGGACAATTCAGTTAAGACAAACACATTTTGTAGGTTTACACGCGCGTCGTGCGTTTATTTTACAACAGAACAACAACAACAATAAAAAGGGCAGATGACCCCAATTCTTACAAAGGTATATCTGGTCCCCAAATAATAATGGAACAAGGGAGATAACCCTTAAAATAGGTTTTAACAGTCCGACAAAATTGATAATTCAACATTTTCATCTTAACCCTATTAAGGGCATATGATTTCAGTATACTGGCATTTATCATGGAATAGTTTATAGAAGTTGGAAAATTAGTATCCATTAATTTCTTTATTCTTTTTAAGGTTATAAAGAAATTTAATTAATTTAAATACCCTTATTGTGTTGTAATAAAAAAAATGCTTATTTAATTAAAATATTTGTGAATGTACACAATTAAGATCTTATTTATTTTATTTTTAACTAAAACGGTTCATATTTAACTTGGTATTAGTTTTTAATTTAGTAACACTCTGAAATTATTGATGACGTCTGTTTACCAATGTTTTTCCTTAGAATTTGAAATAAAACTATTTTAAAATGTTAAAAATTATTTTTACGTTACGAACTGCATCAATTTTATCAATTTTTTTTTACATGATGATTAAAAACTTTAGTTACTCGATTTATTCTTAACGTGCCGTAATGATAAATTACATTGATTCTTTTTAAAATAAAGTGTATTTTTAAAAATTTAAAGTGTGAAAAAGTAAATTAAAGTTAATGACTACACTGACAATTTATTCATTGAAAAAAAAAAGAAGTTAAAACAATTATTTATTAATAAATAGAATTAAATTTTGAAAGAAAATGTCATGTTTGAATTGTATTTATTTATTAATAAATAATTGTTTTTAACTTTTTAAATATTTATTGAAAAAATGACAAAACAAATACACACTTTCGAAATAATTGACGATGAATTGGGAAATTAACAAAATTGCTGAATCTCTAAAAATAAAATTTTGAGGACGGTGTAAAAGTGAGTGGCGTGGAGGGGTAATCCCACCTGTTTATTACAGAACAGGGCCACCATACCAATCCAAGTGAATCATTAGTAGAAATTATTCAATATTTAAAATTCTTTTTTTCGTTATGTTCCTGGGTCTCAAAATTTTCAATTTTTTGTTTATTTTCAAGATTATAAAAAATTTCTTACGCTTATCATGCTATGTTTATGAAAGGGAATATAACTATGTCGAATTTTTTATTTTCCGATAAACTCTAATCTTACGTGAAATATTTTTTACAATTATATTATGTTTTGGGTGAAAATATTGATTAAACAATGCTTTAATTTATAATAATATCGCTAATTCAAAAAAATGAATTTTTCTTCGAGTCATAGTGATTTTATTAACACGGTATTTAGGGCCATTTTTCGTAATATATAAAAAATATTTTTAAAAAAAAGTTTTTAATTGTTAACATGTACAATGCTTTATTTTAATAAAAAACAAAAAAAATATGCATTTTTTGTTAATTAATATATAAAAATATAACTTTAATAAAGGTGTATTTTGTTTTAAAAAAATAATACATTTTCACTACAATTTAAAAAAAATAATAGTTTCATTATATTCCTTGATTGTTGATTAATAAATATAAAAAAATTCATTAAAATTGGTTGACTTCCTGAATTTTTAAGTGAAAGGGGGTCAAAATGTTTTTAAATATTGATAATCGGTCATTGATTTTGCACGTACCTAACCTATATTGACCCGAATGTTATGGACTAGACCGGAAATCGTCGACAGTAAATAAATCAAATTTCTCATTTTTTTTCAGGAACTTACCGTTAGGGTCAATCAACCCCTCCCCTCAGTGTTAAGAATTGATTTAATAATTTTCTTCAAATCAGTAAATGAATAAATTTCCTTTTTAGAAAGTTTTTAAAACTTATTTTTTGGGGGCGGGTATTTTAACAATAACATAACGATAATCCAACCTGACTTTGCATTGGTATTCGTTATTATCGTCTGCATTTTTACATTTTTTTTAGCTTTCAAATCATAATATACTTCGGCCGTTTCCGGGGTTTTCCATAAATTGCAATCGGAAACATTCAGGTCGATACGGGCCCTATCGTATAGAATCACCAAAAATTCAAATTTAAAAAAATCTACCCTTTTTTCACAGAAATCAAATTTACTTAAAATAAAATATAATGAGAAAGCAATTACAAGATTAAAACTGTCGAATGATTTCAGCACGAGTTAAGTATTTTTTTAAAATTCAAATGAAAAAAATATAAACACCCGTGAAAAGTATATCAGAAGAGAGCAATAAAAATTATTACAGTTTAATTTCAAAAGAGGACAACTTAGAAAAACAGACAAAACAAGCCATGAGAAAATGTCTGCCTCATTTGGGTGCCTATTCATTAAAAAAACCAACATCTAGGATTACTTTAATTCTCTTGCTATTGGGGGTTCTTTTTTTTTACAAAAGTTTCTCTTTGTTTTAGATATTGATATCCAAAATGTGTCGACATTCCATTTTTACATGTAAACAAAGACCCCCCCCCCCGCTGCTTTTTATACATTGCACAAAATAAAGAAAATTATTGTATTGCAATAAAATTGTAACTATTTATAGAAAAATAGATAATCCTTACTATAAGCGACATGAATTATTTTTAATTAAATATCGTTGGAAAATTAGTACAAAAGCAATTTATTTTGCTTTACTTACTTATTTGTGACCTATTTGCGTTAAAAACTAATTTAATATTTAAAAGAAGTTTTAAGCAATCAAATTTGCAATGAACTGAGTTAAAATAATCTGCGTTCAGCCATATTGATTATGCACAAGATGTACATAACCGGACTGGACGAATAATTGACTTCTGCTTTTTTAAACTGTAATTCTGACTATAAAAATAAAACAATGTATTTTTGTTGAAACAAATAATTTTTTATATTAACCCTCTGAGCGTTAAATTGTTTTGTAGAAAAATGATTTTTTACACCTATATTTGACTGAGCTTAACCTTTCAATGCCCAAACAATGTATATGACATTTGTAGCATATAAGTAAGACTATCTAAATAAATTGTAAAATTTGACTAATTTTTATATTGTGTTGGCGGCCATCTTGAATTTATGATGAGGTTGACGATCCGCTCATAGAAAATTGTCATATAAGTCAATTGCTGGATTTATTGTGTATATTTGTACTGTTGTGTTTCATATTGCATTAAAACTAGTTTTGCATGTAGTATCGTCTGTTATTAGAGGTGGTAGACTTGTCGTAATTTTGTGACAGCCATGCTAAGAAGATTAATCTAGATGAAGAAATGCTTCTTATATATATATATATATATATATATATATATATATATATATATGATCAAGTCTTAAAACAATATTGTACAGTTTAAAACATGTAACTCGAGTTATATTTAACGGTCATATATAACATATAAAACTTATTTCTTGAAAAAGACGAATGTGTATTTGTATATTTTTGTAACCAAAATTTTTCCATATCAGTGAAATACATTTAGATGAAAGAATGCTGCATATATATATATATATATATATATATATATATATATGATCTTGTCTTAAAAATATATTGTAGAGTTGAACATATGACCCTCATGTTATAATTAATGACCATATATCATAATTTAAACTTTATATAACTTATTTCTTTTAGGTTTCAAATGTAAAATCTTATATTTACATTCGAATAAAATCGTTTAACTTTTTCTTTATATTCTACCATTTAATATCACTTTTATTCATTAAAAAATATTTTTATTTGTTGACATTAATTTTAACAAGAAACTTTTATAATACTATAAATACTTTCTTTAAAAATTCTAATTCCTATTGTATCTATGAAGTAATCTTGCAAATATTTAATAGGTACAAAGAAATGTTTTCATGGTTAATATGAGAGATGAACCTATCTTTATTTTTATGATGTCTCTTGAAGGTAACATAAAGACTTCTGTATGTGTGTGTAATATACAATTTAAAAAAAACCCTGTGGGGGCTCTGAAATACTTGGCATAGATAGTACCTGGGCGCAATATTACTCATATCGGTGTGATAGACCTATAGATCATGTCATATCATCTATCTAGGAGAAGGGAAACTCTGATATTAAATCTGTACTACTGATTTCTGTCTTGGCACCAAACGAAGGGGGGATCCTTAGTCCTGATCGACAGCCTTCCTAGAGCTGGAGACTCAAACAAAATATCCGATTTGCAAACCTAGAATTACTAGATGGGCTCTGTCTATTAGCCAGACGCAGAGGTACAAAAACAGAGGCTCCTTAAAGACACCTAATGCTTGGCCTTGTTTCCTGACTTTCCTGAGGCCACAACTCCATGGATGAAGACTCAGCTAATAGGCTACTTGTGTGAGCTTATTGGCATCAAACACTCACTTTGCCCATCCCACTCTATCAATTAAGTACAGAGTACAAAGTAAAAACAACAAATTAAAACCAGACTCATACAAAAACAACACATTTGCCTCCTCCCTTTAGGCTTGCATTCCCAATTATCAGAAGAATTAGAACCAACATTAATGACTTTTCGTAGTAAACCGATACTCCTGGTGCAACCAGATCAGGCTGTCTGACATAAAATGCACCGAACATTGAAGATTTTTGTTTTTCTCCCTTCTCTTTGCAAAACTCAATCATGTTCTGCAAAGCAAAAAACAAAAACAACAATTCACGTCTTTTCTCTTTTTTTTAACCTCCTAACGGGGCCACCAGTTTGCCGTGGGTGGCAACCCATGATGCTTAAGGACGGGATCCTGGTGACTGAGCAGTTCATAACCCGGGAAAGTAGTGGATATGTACACTGCAACACTTCACTTTGGCCCTTACCTGGGCTATCCCGATCCAATCAATCGGCTGGTTACGTCAAGCCTCACCATATAAAACCCACACCAATCTACTCACTACAATTAACATTCCTATTCCAACCCCCGCTAACAACCACTAATAAATACCCCCAAAATATGGAGGAAAGCGGTGGCTGAGGGTCAATTGCTTATGGCGAATAAAACATTGACATGGCTGCAACATCCCTGATATTTTTCTTAAAAGCCCCAAAGGCAAAATTAAAGGAAGACAGGTGCTCATTGTTTCACCAAAATCAAGTATATCATCCCTGTATCTCTGTGGTGCCAGGGCGAATGAGTTTCCCCCCCCCTGGCACTTCTCACAAAGGGCTCCGAGGTGGGTGGGGAGCAATGGTGATTAAAATAAAAACAAAAAACACATGATCCTTTTTTTCCCAAAACCCTAAAAAGATACCACTCCGATGTCTCGGACATATCAAGTTCAGAGGACGAAAAAATATACAACCTTCCAAAAAACAGCTTTCCCATAAATTACCCAAGATTTCTAGTAATAGAACTTCTAGAAAGACAAAAAAATGAGCGAATTATCGCCATTTTTAATTGAAAAAGTTCTCACGCGTAAGAGCAACCCAAAGGCTATTAAAAAACTTAGAAATGGAAATCTTCTTGTCGAAGTAAATAGCAATAAAGATGCACAAAATTTATTGAAAATGTATAATTTCTATAATTATGAATGCAAAGTTTTTCCACATGGAAAACTAAACACCTCTAAGGGAGTTATAAGAAACCAAGAATTATCCTTGGCGATGACAGATGAAATAAGAACGGCTTTAAAAAAACAAGGCGTAATTGACCACAAATGCATAACCATTAAAAGAAATGGTCAAACTATACGAACTAATACATATATATTGACTTTTGACACCCCTACAATCCCAAAAGAACTAAAAATTGGCTACCTCATTGAAAAAGTAGAGCAATACATCCCAACACCCCTAAGATGCCACAAATGCTATAAATATGGGCACCACCAGGATGTATGTAGAGGAATGAAAATATGTGGGAAATGTAGGTAAAGGGGTCCCATCTATACAGAAGATGAATGCCAGAACGACGAAAAATGTCCAAACTGTAATAAAAACCATCCAGCCTACTTCAAAACTTGTAAAATTTACCAAAAAGAAAAAGAAATTACAGAGGTAAAACATAAAAGAAATGTATCATACCCAGAAGCAAGGAAGATTGTGGAAGCATACTTGAAAAGCAACACATATGCAGAAGCAACCCATAAAACAAGCCCATCAAGGCAACAAAATGAAACAAATGACCAATATCGAAAACTTATCGAAAAACTAGTCAAACTAGACCAAAATGAATGGCCAAAATTCGAAGAAAATCTAAAAGAACTATATTCAAATATGAATAATAAATCAAAACAAACAGCAAAACCAAATACAAAAGGAAAAAACATTCCTGAAACAAATAAAAAAGAAAATAGCGCCAATTCAAGTTCAAGAAGATACAAAAAAAGCAACCAAAGAAAAAACATGCCTGAAACAGAAATAAAAAAGAAAATAGCGCCAATTCAAGTACAAGAAGATACGAAAAAAGCAACCAAAGAAAAAACATCAAACAAAGAACCTGCTGAAAAACAAGAAATTCAACCAATAACTACGCAAAAAAGATTCCAAACCCTTGAAAAGGCAGAAACTGAAAATACCACGGCTCAGACCAATGAAACTACAATCAAGAAAGCAAACGCAAATAAACAAGACAAAAAAAGAAAAGACCCTAAAATAACAACAGTACAACCACAACTCAATCGCTCTCAAACAAGAACCCAAACTCCAACAAGACACAAAACTACAAACTCCTCAGAGATGGAGATAGATGAAAGATAACGAAGAAAGCCCAGAATCTCTTAAACAAAATAAACAAAAAATAAAAATAAAAACCTCATGGCAAACAAAATATTACAATGGAACATAAGAGGTACAAAAATAAATTTTGAAGAAATAATACTCCTCATCAAAATTTTCTGCCCTGCTATAATCTGCCCACAAGAAACTCACCTAAAAGAGAATGACACAATCAATATAAAACATTACTCATCATACAACTTCATAAACAAAAAATCAAACATAGCCACTGGTGGATCATCATTATATTTCAATAAAAATATTCCACACAGCAAAATAAACTTGAAAACAAATATGCAAGCAGTTGCAATAACTGCAACACTACACAAAGAAATAACCTTTTGTTCACTATATATATCACCAAATGAAACAATGGATGAAAATAACTAAACGCTTTAATTCAACAACTACCAAAACCTTTCATACTAATGGGGGATTTTAACAGTCATAACGAATTATGGGGCAGTAAAAAAACAAAAGAGGCAGAATTATTGAAACAATACTAAACGAAAACCACTTATGTTTGCTCAATAATAAAGAGAACACATACCTACATCCAGCAACAGGTACTCTCTCAGCAATAGACTTAACAATATGCGACCCAACCGTTTACATGGATTATAGCTGGAGAACCCATGACGACACATGTGGAAGCGATCACTTCCCTATTATACTTGAAAACGAGAATCCAAAACTAGATGACAAAATACCATGTTGGAACCTTCAAAAAGCAAACTGGGAAAAATTCCAAAACTCTTGCCAATATAGATTAATACCAGAAGCTAACACTGATGCTGAAGAACATATGGCATATTTCACCAATACTTTCCTTGCCATTGCAAAGGAAAACGTACCAAAAAGCTCCACTTCCTCAAAATTTAACAAACCATGGTTTAACAAAGAATGCCAAAAAACCGTAAGAAAACGACGATCTAACCTAAGAAAATTTTAAAAGAACCCAATAAAGAAAAACTTGGACATATACAAAAACAGCAGAGCAAAAGCACGAAAAATTATCAAAGAATCAAAACGGAACACATGGAAAAACTATGTATCAAAAATAAATGTGAACACCAAAACCAAAAAAAGTATGGGAGATGGTCAGGAAAATATCAGGGAAGAACAACAAGGACCCGATCAAACATCTTATCTGCAACAACATAAAGATCACCAACAAGGAAAAAATTGCAAACAAACTAGCTGAACAATTTCCAACAAATTCCTCATCAAAAAACAAAAAGAAAATTTCAAATAATAAAACAAAATGAAGAAAAGAAAAAAATTAACTTCAAGTCAAAAAATGAAGAAAATTACAACCAACCATTCAACAGAACAGAATTAAAAGAAGCAATACATAAATCACATGATACAGCTGTTGGCCCTGATGAAATCCATTATCAGTTTCTTAAAAATTTATTAAAACCATCCCTAAACTACCTATTACAAATCTATAATGAAATATGGAGAAATAACAGTATTCCAAAAAACTGGAAACAAGCTATAGTGATCCCAATACCCAAACCCCAAAAAGACCATACATATCCAATAAATTATCGACCCATTACCCTCACTAGTTTCCTGTGTAAGACTTTCGAAAGAATGGTTTATGAGAGATTATCATGGTATTTGGAAACTAAACACCTGATTACAAAATATCAGTCAGGATTCAGGAAAAGTAGAAGCTCTATTGACGACCTAATTAGGCTTGAAACACTCGTAAGGGAAGCATTTGTCAGGTAGGAGCATCTGATAGCAATCTTCTTCAACATTGAAAAGGCATATGACACTATGTGGAAATACGGCATTAAAAGAGACCTACATGAACTTGGACTTAAAGGCAGAATGCCAGAGTTCATCTGCAACTTTTTAGATGATAGACACTTCCAAGTGCGGATGGGCAACATACTTTCAGTCCTAAAAGAACAAGAAATGAGTGTACCCCAAGGAAGTATCCTGTCTGTCACCCTTTTCAATATAAAGATTAATAACATCATTAAAAACGTAAATACTGGGATCGACTGCACTCTATATGTAGATGATTTATTTATATGCAATCGATCAAAATACTTACCCACAGCTGAACGCAAACTCCAACTCTGTATAAATAAAATGAACAAATGGGTCGTAGAAAACGGTTTTAAATTCTCAAAGGAGAAAACAAAATGTATACATTTCTGTAAACTCAGAAAGATCCATCATGACCCCATACTGAAACTGGACCACGGTAATATCCCAGTTGTTGATCAGCACAAGTACCTGGGCATCATATATGATAAAAAATTGTCCTTTATACTTCACATAAAATATCTAAAAACAAAATGCCACAAAGCCATGCAATTAATCAAATTTCTGGCACACACCGACTGGGGTGCTGACAAAACTACACTACTAAAATTCTACCGATCCTTAGTTAAATTCAAGCTCGACTATGGATGCTATATATATGGAGCAGCCAGAAAGTCTTATATAAAAGAACTAAATGCAGTACACCACCAAGGATTAAGAGTGGCTTTAGGAGCCTTCAAAACCTCCCCGGTGGAAAGCCTGTATACAGAGGCTAACGAACCACCACTGACATTAAGAAAAAAAACTAGCACTACAATACTACTTAAAACTCTCATCATAACAAAGCTATATAACAAGATATAGTCGAAATCTTCCTCTGAAACGTTTGTAACATTCAACTCTCATACTACAACTAATGTTTCGGCATTAAATGACCCACAAGAGGTTTATATGCCGTAAAACAAATCAATAAATCAATCAATCAAACCTACACTCCTTCATCTCCTCAAATCAATTTGCATTTACTAGATACCTCCTTCTCTAGCGTAAAGACTCTGACAAGCATATGCACTGACATGGGGTTTATGTAAAGAACGCCTTCCCTTGACTAGAGAACATGGTCTTAAATCAGATGATCAAATCTATATGTGCTTTAGATAAACCTTACAACACAGTGTTAATTACTTATATTTCATATATCGTTCGCCTTCGACCCAGGACTGTACCCTGTTTAACTTTGTCTCAGATAGCATAGATGCAGTACTCTCACTAGATCTTAGCTCCCAGAATACATGTATTTGGGGATTTTAATGTCCACCACCGAGATTGGCTTGGATTCCCGAATTCTAAAGACGCTGTTGGTAACTTCACGTATAGTTTCTCCATTACATTCTCCCTCTCTCAGACTGTCACTTTCCCGACCTGTCTTCCAGATAGTGATGACCAGCAAGCCTCACGTCTCGATCTGTTCTTGACTTCACAGTGGATGACAAGTTCCCATAATGCACTTGGGAATGCTGATCACCTTGTGGTAATTGTTGATACCATCCTAAAGTCTCGTTCCAAAGCTGATCAGCAGCGACTAAAAATAACGGGATACTTCAAACAGGCTGATTCGGTATCTATCAGAGATCACATCAAAGACGCCTGATACAGTGAAACGTGTTCTCTCTCTACTGATCCGTGTGTAAATGAGTTAACCGAATAGGTCAAAGTAAGCATTGAATCACATGTCCTTATGCAGAAATTCTATAGCAAGCGCCACTCTCCACAATGCTTCACCTCGAAATGTGCAGATGCTATTTCTCAGAAGCAGCAAGCATTCCTTTAATTAAACCGCCACAAGTAAACTAAAAATGTGTAGCGTCAAGAAGAAATTTGTAGCGTCAAGAAATCATTGTAAGATTGTAATAGCCGCAGCTAAAGAAAAAGTATAATGAGATGACCAGAACATGCATTGAGTCAATGGAAGTAGGAACCCACGATTTCTGGAAAGGCAATAATAGTGTGGTTAACAAGGGGCAATTAATAATTTCCCCGCCACCCGACCGCAATGATGTCGTTTCCATGGCAACTTAAAAGGATGAACTATTTTCCCAGACGTTCAGCATGAACTCTACTTTGGACTCCACTGGCCACTCTCTTCGAAATTACCTATTGCAGACTACAGCCACACTTGATTACCTGATCATCACCTCTTCCCATGTCCGGAATTTCATAAAAAACCTTGACACCTTCAAGGCATGTGGGCTTGATCTTATCCCAGTAATAATAATAAAGAAATGCTTTGCTGAGTTGGCTCCTGTCCTCTCAAAACTCTACAACTGCCTTGCCGAAGCTTGATTCCCTAATAACTGGAAAAATTGCCTCAGTGGTGGCAGTCTTCAAGAACTTTGGTGATAGAACTGACCCTCATAATTATCGCCCTTTCACTTTTATTCTCACTTTTTGCGAAATCTTTTTAATCCTCAATCAATCAAGCGATAGTCCCCATATCGTTAATGTTAAACTTCTTTCTGACCATCAATATGGATTTTGACAAGCACGTTTTACAGCCATCTCTGAATGCATAAAGTATACACAAGACAAAACAGTTTAAGCTAGGGTAGTAGTGCTTGATATATAATAAGCCTTTGACAAGGTTTAGCATAAAAGTCTTCTCATGAAAATTTATTCATATCGTATTTCTGGACGAATATTTAATATAATTAGATCTTTGCTATCCAAAACAAAGATTCAGGTTGTCCTCAATGGCCGTTTATCAAAGAAATATAACATAAATGTCGGTGTACCCTACAGATCGATCCTTGGACCTTTATTATTATTTTTATAAACAACCTCCCTGATCGAATTGAGTCTGAGATGGGTATGTTTGCTGATTACACTATGCTTTACTCTCGACATGTAAAAAAAGCAGACGCACACATATCCAAGGCAATGGTTGAATCCTTAGGAAATGACTTCCAGTCTGTAGTTGAATGGGGACATAAATAGATAGTAACATTTAATGGTAATACAAAACTTCTCTCCTTTCAGAACTACAAGAAACCCTTTCAACCACCGATTACCATGGCTAATAACACTCTACATGAGAGTTTAACGTTCAAACTCCTCGGCCTAACATTCACAGGTAACATGAATTGGAACAAATACATAGAAGACATTGCCAAGGCTGCTGCAAGGACAGTGGGCTCCCTTTACTGTGCTAGAAACCTTCTACCTGCAAGTATTCGATATCTCTTCAAAGCCTCCATTCGCCCATACATGGAGTATTGTTGTAACATCTAGGTTGGTGCACCATTCACTAGTCTCTCCCTCTTAGACAGGGTCTAAAAAAGAGTGGCTAATCTAATAGGTCCCTCACAATCCACCAAGCTCCAGCTTTCAACTTGCCGCAATGTTGCATCCCTGCGATTTTTTTTACAATGGTATGTTCTCCAATGAAATGGCTGCTCTGGTCCACACCCCAGACGTAAATACACCCGCACAACTCGACAATTAGTTAAATACCATGCATTCAATGTGGATGTCCCCAGATGCCGGAGGGATTTTTACTCTAATAGTTTCTTTCTTTGAGCAACCAGCTTTTGGAACTCCCTCCCTGCTGGGGTGAATTCAAGTTACAGAATTTTTTTCATATTTGTTCAGTAAGGATATTCAATAAGTTCTATATCAAAGAAAAGGGGCCAATCTGCAATATAATGGGCTAAACATAGGTGTTAAGTTGTTTTTAAAACTCAATATAAATACTTTAGTTATTTAAATTCAAAAATTCAGAAAATTACACCTTTTTTATATAAATGCTCTATTTTAAATAATCTGCCATTTTTATATTACTATACTAATAAATAAGGTACACATCGAATAAAGATGGATGCATCCATATATTCGAGATGTACAACTCCGCATAACATCACTAAACTCAAGATAACCTCATGACTTATTTACCTATGAAGATTTATCATCGAACAAAGAAAATAACTTGTCTTCTGAATGGGGAAACATTGCTTTAGATAACCAACTGGATATTTGTACAAGTTTTGGTGATCTTAAGATACGTTTAGAGCATGATGCGAAGCTCTCTGATTAGATTTTTAAAACATTTAGTTCATTGAATATATCTAAGTGTGTTATTTAAAACAATAATTATTTGGAAATATCTGCTTCGATGGTAATTACAATAATTTTTTAGATATCCTTGTTGATAAATTAGTAGCAGACAAAGTATTAGACACGGGTGTAGATGATGTGAAAGTTATAATGACTTATGTCATTGAAAATGATTCTGATGTTTTAGATAAACACGTAAACGATATGAAGCCACTTCATTATTGTTTTAAGACCTTTAAATACATCGCCATTCGAAAAAATTGATATGCAGATCTGAAATTAATTTGTCACTTCTGAATTATTGGAGAAAATAACAAATTGTCTTATGAAGATTTTCAACTTTTTATATTTTGTATTCCATTTATTTGTATGTAAAAAATGTATTAATTTGATGAGAATCATCAACTAGATTTATGTGAAAAGACATATATTTTCACATAAAATTAATACATCTTTTACATATAAATAAATTGAATACAAAATATAATTTTAAAAACCCATTAAAATTATGAAAAAGTGAATGATCTATTTGATAGCGATACGACTGGTGCAGGTTATTGATGAACAAAAATCACAGGTTTTTGTTCATCAATAACCTGCACCAGTCGTATCGCTATCAAATAGATCATTAACTTTTTCATAATTTAATGGGTTTTTTAAATCATATTATGATATACATATTTGTAAGTAAAAGATGTATTTGATGAGAATGATAATTAAACAAAGCATAAATTTTTGACTGACATCATATAAAAACTGTAACTGTGATAGCATTTGAGGTTTTATTGACAGCTGAGCCTATAGCATACCTCAGCCATTTCCGGTTCTAACGACGAACACCTGTCTCAATCTGTGTCTGACATTAACCACCTCTGCACTTCTATTGGTGCTAACAACTTGTGGATGAATTCCTCCCCAGAATTCCTCCTAAGAATGCGAACAAACCAGAAAAGTCTCCTTTTAAGAAAAGTCTCCGAGATGTCAAGGATCTTGCACGGATAGTGCGGTTTAGGATTTGGTCATGGGATGGATGTTTATAAGGCAGTGAATGTCGAAGACCTCATATGGAGGTCTTACTGTCGTACAGTAATATTGTGCGTATCAGCATTTGATATATCCTCAATTTTGTTGAGAGTTTTATATCTTGCCGAGGCCAGAATCTACTCTGCCGCCTCATTATATTAACAAAAAACGTATTTTCAGTTCCACTGCCCAACAGTCATAGCGATATATTAAAAACTATTTAAATGAAATCCCCGTTTTAGCCATTTATTTCTAAAATTTATATAATGCATTCAGCATAATCTACAATTGTAGATTAAAAGAATAGAAAAGCCACTATATTTTACTGTATGCAAAAAAAATAATATATAACTTAGAAATTGTCTCTTAAATATCCTCATATTCTAATGTCTTTACAGTTATCTTGAAATGGAAGAATGAAGAAACGAAAAAGAAAAAAATGAGGTAAAACAGCTTTCTGTGTGCATTACGATATTTGTTTATGAAAATATTCACTTGCGTCTTTAAGATGCATGTATAAGATGTTACTGCAACATTTTAGATTTTTATGCATCCCTGATAGTGTTATGTCAAAAGTTTTAAGATACACGAGATTGAGATTCATTTTCTGTGTAATATTTTATATATTATTTCATATATATCCATACACCTCATTCTCAGTCATACTAATTAAAAAGTAATTATATTCTGTATTCATATATCCCATCTTCAGTCATAAATAATGCTTCAGTTTTTATACAACCTCAGCAGTCTTATTTTAATATATATATATACAATAAAAAATGAAAACTAAAGTACATACATTTGTGTATCAATGAATATACAGTCTCTTTGGAAAGTCGATGTTATAATATCAGGATTATGATTTATAACTAACAAAAAAATGCAATCAACATGGGTCCAAAGATGCTTCGTTTCTAAATTACAAACCATTGAAACAAATACTGATCAATATTCTTTACTAAATAGATAAACATTATCTTTATGAAAAGATAACAAGTAAAATAAGCGTGAACCTGAAATTGCTGCATACACCAACAAAACTTTGAAAAAATGATGCAAAACAAATATTAAAGCTGAGCGTCATGATAACCAAAAATGGATGACCTGATCGGTATCCTGCGAATATTATCACAATCATATTTTGTTTAACGCCATTTTACATCCTTACATGTGTTCATTGGCTTTTAAAAATTGACATCCTAACTAGCCAAGTCTTTATTTATCCTTCTGTGTAAGTGTTCCTCCTTCTTTCTTTCACTTTATCACTTTTTCTCATGTTTTTGTTGGGTTTCTCCTGCCAACTCATCGTTCTACTTCAACTGTGCTACATCTACAAACCTAAGATCTGTCATCCATTCTTTCACTGTGAAACGGTCTACTGTTCTGCTGTCCAGAATTAATCTTTCTTTGAGCTAATCAGATATAATTCTCTTTAAATTTCTCATTATACTTCAATCGTAACCATTTCACTCCATGCAACGCATGTCATCAATCCTCACTGGCCAGGTTCCACTTCCTTACAGCATCATACTTCGTACAAATGCCTGATAGACTCTCCTCTTATTCGACAGTGGTAATGCACTATTGGTTAGTAATGGCAGAAGTTCTATAAACTTACTCTATTCACTCCTAACTTGTACACTCACATTAACACCAGCTACTCCCTGCGCTCAAATGGTGTTACTAAATTAACAAAACTTTCTTTACGTCTGAGTTCTCATCCATCTCCATTGTCTTACATTTATTGCAGACAAACAAGTAATCATCTCTCAACCTACCAATAATTCCACCGCCCTTCTTGTGTACCCAATGCTTACAAGTACAACAAAATATAGAGTTGCACCTAATTCCACAAACTAAGCAGGGAAACGTTACTTTACAGCTTCTCGTGTCATTTTTTCTCAATTCTAATTGCTGAGCAAGATACTGTTTCTACACCTAGATTTTCTCGTTTCCATGAAAACTCAGTCTTCAAAAATAACTCATGATAGCATTCCCGAGCATCTCTCTTGTTATGTTCATTTGTTCATGTTTTGATAGCATCTCATTGTAATTTCGAATGCATTTATCTCCAAAAATATCCATATTTTTTCTTGTGACATACCTTTAGCTAGTACTGATACTTCAATCTTTGGATCACCCCTTTCTAGTATATCTGTAAACTGAGATGCTCAGCCTCCATCTTGACTTTTTATATTGTTTGAGATCTGATACATATCCTTAATCACTTAATCATTTCTCGATTGACTCCATCGCTTATGCTTTCTTTGCAACACTTCTTAACTTCCTATTTTCTACCCCCATGTCACTCTATGTTTTGTGGGCCCTTTTTCCACCCACTACTCTGGTCTGTTGCTACAACAGTATATCCTTCAACTTCTTCTACTGTTCTTCCAAACTTCCTGAAGTAGATCTTGTGACCGAGAACTCAATTACTTGGTCTCTAAACCAATTCAATCTTAATTCAAACTTAATTCAATCTCTACACCTTTCTCCTGGGGATGAACTTTCTCTTCAGTATAAAATCGATGTGAAACAATTTCTTCAACAGATATTATTTTCACATCATCCAAGAACTTTCTGTCCATTTCTTATCAAAAATGTAATTTACTTTTCCTGGAAACGATGTTTGAAACTGAATTCTGAATATATTTCTACTTATGCATTCATACTCTTCTTGTTTCAGGTAACAATACAAATAATAAATATGATCAACACTAAACAAAGCCCACACAGAGAAATAAATGAACCAAAAGGAAATTAGACGAGTAATGGAGTGCTATTACAAACGCAAATCCACACTAAATGGTCTATTTACATATATATAATCCATAAATTATGCCATCGATTTTCAAATCACCTTGTATATTAAGTAATTATATAGAAAATGACGTCCATCTGATCATTTATGTAATTAAGTTCACTAATTGTAATGCTATCAAAATTAGATTCACCAATTTTATTACTATCAAACTGACAATACATCTTATTGATTTTTATCATATAAATAATAAACAGAACAGAACATTATTATTGGCTGAAATGACAAAGTTATACTGTCAAGTATCGGAACTATCCATCCAAAAATCAGCATTCAAGTGAAAAACTCTGTTTTAGCCATTTGTTAGCGATTCCAAGATATATATATATATATATATATATATATATATATATATATATATATATGTGTGTTTGTGTATATTTTCCATTGTGCAAACAGGTTTTAAATCTTTGAGATACAAAATGAAAGAAAAGCATATTTCTGTCACTAATGTATTGAAATCGGATGCATTTTCGCTGTAATATCTCAGATTTTGAATCTATATTCCTCATCCTCAATTATATTAATTAAAAAATAAGTATATTCTATATTAATATTATAAAAAAGTAAGTTTATTCTTTATTCGTATATCTTACATTCAATCATAAATAATTCCTCAGCCTTAATAATCTTACTCAACGTTTTATTAAAGTAAAATAAATTGATTTTATTGCACATTTGAGTAATTTTTGTTATGTATGATTTGTTGAATAAGATTTGCTCTTCATTTCCAGATAACATCTACAGTGACGTATAAATGAACTCATCTATTCGAGAGGAAATAAGAGGAGTTATTTATTCCTTCTCAAGTGAAGAAATCAGCTAATTTTTCATTGAATAATGTATATGAAAATACCTGCGTAATATTTGTGATACATGCAAATAAAAATGTTTAAGAAACAAGCACATACTTCAGACTAAATCCTATTGTTATTCAATCAGCAACATGCAAGCAAATACTGGAGAAAAACCTTATTCTTGTGAAGTTTGTGGGTCAGCATTTTTAACACAAACTATTCTAGCAAGACACATCTTAACACACACTGGAGAAAAACCTTATTCTTGTGAAATCTGTGGATTAGCGTTTTCACAAAGATATAATGTGATAAGGCACATGAGAAGTCACACTGGAGAGAAACGTTACTCTTGTGAAATCTGTGGGTTAGCATTTTCAGAAAGTTCTATTTTAAAGCCACACATGCGAACTCACACTGGAGATAAACCTTACTCTTGTGACATTTGTGGGTTAGCATTTTCAAGAAATTCTACTGTAAAAGTACATATGCGAACACATACGGGAGAGAAACCATATTCATGTCAGGTGTGTGGTACAGCATTTTTAACTAATTCACATTTAAAAAGACATATGAGAAGACACACTGAAAGTCTGAATGCCTACTAGACACTGTCCTCGACTGTCTTCAGTTTCGCTGTACAAGGGTTTGTCATGACACTCTGACATGAGCAGACTTCACACCAAAAGTAAATGCTGACCACATATTAAAAAAATCAACACACCTGCTCATACGAGAAATAGTGCACTTTGTCTTAACGCTGCTACCACAAGTAACAACTTCAAGCTTGATACACAAGCAAAACCCACTGCTTTACTATATCATAGCAAATTCACTATTGTTCTTCAATGCTTTACTCACCCAAGGTTTCAGCAGCAGGGAACGTCATGAAATAAATACTCACACATCAATGTGTCTCATAAATAATTCAGGTGTTAGCTCTAGGAAGGAACCCTTTGATATTAGTGAGCAAACCGAGCTTAAATGAAAGAAAAAAGTTTGAATTTCTCCAAGACGGGTTCTCTGACATTACGGTGCGTTGCCCTACAAGAAAACTTTGATCCAATTTTCAAAATACCATAGTATTCAAAACCGAAATAAGTTCACCTCAGCGTGTTTGTCAACTGGCTCATACTAGAAAAGTAATGGTGCACCTTCTCTTAGTAATACTACACTAAGCTGGCTGCTCCAGTAGACTAGATGAATTCTAGTCCTGGAATTCGGCCAGACCAAACAAGGAACATAAAGTATAAAATAGGTAAGTTGTCTATTGGGGAGAATAACTTATTTATGAACTCAAATAGAGAAGATCCTTAAATAAACACTCAGATATCAGATCACGCATTAGGTCAAGGAAGGAGTCCCTTAATTTCGAAGAGCAAACTGAATTAAAGTGAAAAGAAAAGGAATATGTGATGGAGAGTCACCTTAATATGTTGTTTTTTTGCCAAAAGTGTGGAGACCTATTTTGCTAAAAATATGTGCATATTTGCCTTACAAAAGCCTACAAGTTTCTGATAAAACATACATCTGACTGCCAGAGACTTCCTTGATGGTGAGCAGAGTGAATGTATCAGGAAAGACTTGGCACAAAATACAAACTGAGGACTGTAAAAGGAAAGAGAATAGTCTGGATTTGACAGTATACCTCAATATTGAATACTTTTCTGTTCGGAGCTCTATAATGTCCATGAAGATTTAAGGTCATTTTCTCAGAGGCAAATAATCTGATGGCAAAGATCAATCACCTTACACAACATGTAAGGAACAATAAACTTCAAAACATTAAGATTCTGCAGGAAATATTCCAGGTGGGCAGCATGTCACCCTTTTTACCTTACTATGAATACAATAAGTTACTTAAACGAATAAAACCTTGGCAAATACAGAAAAAACTAAATAAAAGAGTTAATCTACTTTTTATGAACGACCTCAAACTCTGAATCTAATAAATCTGTATGGAGTTTTGATTCCACAAGTGTGCTAAATGCATAATAAAGAAAAGGAAAAGAAAGAAACAGGGTATTTAAATGTAAACAATAAAGATGCTTTCTATAAGTATTTTCGAATAATTACATTTTTAAGAGATAAATAGAAAAAGCATTTATCAAGTGCCTTAAATAGATCCCCATATCGGCATTAAAACACATAAAAATAACTGCAATCAACCAACTTTCTTATATTTTTGCTATTATTGATTGGCCACAACAATCGCTTTCACAAAGAAAACAAAAAAACAAACTTCTGGCCTTACATAAAGCCATTTTCCAACATCAATATATGGACAGGATAAATAGAAGGCGGTGTTGGTCTCAATAACATTTACCATGCATACCGAACCTCAATGGTAAGCACGAGGCAATATATCATGAGCTCCTGTGATCTAAATACCTCCATAACTTGAACTCGACCACAAAACTAACAGAAGAATTCAGTGGTTAGGGGTCAAAACTGCAGATGACAACCCAGCAAATCTGATCGCACGTAAGAGAAAAGATTACACCAAAAGGGAACTGAAGACAAGAAAAGAACTATTGTGACTGCATAAAAGAGCAGGAAAGTTAACTTAATCAAAGTTACATACAACGAGACTTCACTGTAATGGCCCAAGAATGTCAAACTTTTATTTGCTGAGGAACGAATTATAATTCCCGGACCGAATCAGAACCTACTCACAAGTGGTATTAAGAAATTGGCTGGTCTACACAAAATAACTTTGCAGGTTCTGCCATTCGATCATTGAATGCCTGAGCAACCTAATGCCTGGATGCAAAATCCTTTTGGCTGATCGCCACTATACTGTTCGCCACGAAAAATTGAATAAATACCTCCATTCTAAGATCCTAAGAGAGATGCAGCTGAACAGATCGCCAAACATCTGAGAGAATGAACAAAGCATCAAATTGAGAAGTGACTGTTTTATGACAAAAATACACAAGCAAATTTCAAAGGACTCGAATGAGTATGACCAGAATTTAAAAAAATTACAAAATATCAGGACCTCAAGAATGACTTGAAAACAACATGATCTATGAAAAAAAAAATCAGTTGTTGTAGAGGCGACTGTTTTAATAAAATAAATCTTGAAACAATATATCTAGATATAATCCCTGGAAGAGCAAACTGTAGTGAAGTATGGATACCAGCCCTAAAAGAGACAATAATAATCCACGTCTTTTTGTACAGGAGTTTGTCAGAATATGCTAATGCGACGATACTTCTCCAGGATGTAAACTTTGACCAAGTATTTCCCTCGACATGAAACAGTGCAAGTTCTGTTTATCCTACCACAAGAAAGAACGCTAAAAATAGTTTGCTGTATTCGGATTACTTTTGCATCTTGGATATTATTCTAACAATATTTTGGCTGATGCAATCTCCATCCTTCTTCAGGTACATCTTGTTGAACTCAGGAATCTTCATTTCACACTTGGGAATCTGTACAGAATTTTGAACATAACCTTGTAGTGTAGCTTACTCTCATTGCATCAGCGATAACCAGGTAGAAGTCTTAGATAATTTGTAATTGTATTCTTAGTATTGACAGTACTGAGGATTGACCCTTCAACATTGAGAAGATTGTCACTTAGAACTGATTATTATATAGCACTTATATCCTTTGCGTCACGGGTTATTACTGATGGAACGAGAACAAGCTACCCTCATTGATGATGAGAATACTAGTCCGAATAATTCTTATAATCGAAATTATCAATCCTCATCTAAAAAAATTCTGAAACATAGTGCACCTTATTTCTATCACAAGTCACAACACTACACTGAATAATCTGCAAGAACACTGAATTCTGGGTTTGGACGCCAGTAAGAAAAAAAGGGAAACACAACTATAACAGAATTAGGTGAAGGGGGGAAGATATCCTCCCATGTTTTACTTACTCAGCTTTGATAAGCTGGGAAGGGGCTTAGGAAATGGTCTTCGAAGCAAAAACACTATCTTCCAGTAAAAGATTCTCTTTTAAAAGCAGACGCAACGAGCTAATACATTCAGAAACCCACTTCCTAGTTACTCATAGTTTTAGCCCAATACAGCAGGCCCGTTTATCTATAAAAACCATAAACAAATTAAAAATATAAATATTATAAGAACATTATTGTGACATATATGGAGGAGTTTTTATTAGAATAATGTTTAAAAAAAATAAGAATTTGTTGCTATGTTCTGGCTATTGTACACATTGAACTTTTCCAATATTTATTGAACTCTGTTATGTCTTCATTTGAAATATTCATTCAATTGTTAGCGTATGTAAACATGATAGGAAAAAACATTCTTTGTTAATTTTACATATCAGTATTTTCTAACCATTCTCATCTAAACAAATCAACTGCATACGTTTTTTTTTATTTATATGACGACTAATTGGAAAGGCATAACATGAGGAAGAATGTTTTATTAAAAACTACTAAATTTAATAAATGTTTATATGAATGCAAGTAGAAAAACCTTATATTACTGAATGGAATAGTTGGACACGTCAGGATGAGAATACACATAATAATCACAAATAAATAATCTTGTTTCATTTATGTGTTATAAATTGTGAAAACATGGGATTACCTGGCAAACGGTCTCGATGCGCGCTCTGCAGGGCTGGACCGCCCAAAGAGCGGCAAGATGGCGTCCTAGGCTTAATATCGCCAGGTAATCCCGTGAAATCTCGTGTTCTCTCGCGGAGACGAGAGTCCAGTTTGATATAAAAACGGGTCGCTGGAGGCAAGACGGCAGAAGGCTGAGAGCGTAGTCTACGAGGGACGACGTGGAAAGAAGAAGAGAAAGAAGAAGAGAAAGAAGAAGAGAAAGAAGAAGAAGAGAAAGAAGAAGAAGAGAAAGAAGAAGAAGAGAAAGAAGAGAAAGAGGAAGAAGAAGAGAAAAAAGAAGATAACGAAGTAGAGAAAAAAGAGGTGGAAGATTAATTTTTTCTGCTACAAGCTATTTTCGGCATTGTTATGGAAAAATTCGACATCAGATTGATTCCGGAATTCGACGGCTCTCCTGCTGGTCCATCGGTGGTCGAATGGCTGGAGAAGGCCGAGCGTGTTTGCCGGTTGTGCAAAATTAAAGACCCAGCTATGGTCATCCCATTGAGACTCACTAAGGGGGCTTACGCCGTGTACCAGCAGCTCAGTAATGATGCGACCATGGAGCAGATTGCACAGGCGCTGCACGGGGCATTTGGTGCAGATCCTTTTGTTGCCTGGAGGCAATTTTCCGAACGCCGGCTTGGGCCGGGGGAGACAGTGGACGTCTACATGGCCGACTTGAAAAAGCTTGCTGCTCCCTTCGGCGGTGCGAGTGACCGCATATTGGCATGCGCCTTTTTGTCTGGACTTCCGGACGATGCAAGCCGACTGCTGCGAGCATCATTGAGACTCACAGAGATTGAATTGGTGGAGTTGTTGGCGAGAGCACGAAACATCTTGAAGGACGATCGAGAACTGGTCTCTGCAGCGGTTGACACCTTGGACTCGCCAGCAGAGGGCCTACGATGCTATACATGTGGTGGCCCCAACCACTTCTCCAGAGACTGCAGAGGCGGCACAAGGCGCACCCCAAATTATGGAGCACGAAAAGTAATACGGTGTTACCAATGCAATAAGCCAGGCCACATAGCACAGAATTGTCCGGGAAACGGGCAAGGGGAGGACGCCGCAGCGCTAGCACCCTCCCCAAAGCGGCATTGAACAAAGCGCTTCCTGCAGTGACAGTTCAAGTTGATGGGTGTAAACGTTCAGCGCTGGTTGACACCGGCTGTACCCAAACCCTCCTTCGAAAGGAATGTTGCACCACATGGAAGAAACGACAGATCCCCGTCCTGACTGTCGGCAAAGGCTCATTAGTGTGTTGTGGATCCAGTGTTGTTCATATCAGCATTGACAATGGCCCCCCGGTGGCTGTGACGGTGTTGGTGGTCGATGGGGAGCTGCTCGGATATGACCTTCTCTTTGGAATGGACACTATTACACAGCTAGGCGGAATTACTGTAAACAGCGTCGGTGATGTGAGATTCCCTCGACCAGACAAACAAATGTGTGCAGCAATCACTCTTGACGAACCCGATTTCCACGCAGAATATGACAAGGGCACAAACACATGGACAGCGTCCTGGAAGTGGGCAGACGACCAGCCACCAGTGTCTTTGCGGAATCGGCTGACAGAGTATCCCCCTCCTGCATGGCTTAGGGGGCAGTACGAGGCAGAACTTCAAGTGTGGCTGGATAACGGCTGGTTAATTCCATACCCAGAGGATGAGCTCGGGCCTCCGCGGGGGCTAATTCCCCTGATGGCTATCAGACAAGAGAACAAGCAGAAAGTTCGACCTGTTCTTGATTACCGGGAACTCAATGAACACGTTGACCCGTACACTTCGGGGGCTGACGTTTGTGCTCATAAACTGCGAGAGTGGCGACGGCAGGGTGCGGAAGGGGCCATACTGGACTTGCGAAGAGCTTACCTACAAATACGTGTTGAGAAATCGCTGTGGCCATTCCAGACGGTGGTAATCAAAGGAACTCGCTATTGCTTGACCAGGCTGGGGTTCGGCTTGAATGTAGCCCCGGGCATCATGACGGCGATCATGCGGGCGATCCGGCGTCAGGATAAAGCTGTGCAACAGGCGACATCGTCTTATATAGACGACATTTTTGTCAATGAGAGCCTGCTGTCTGCCCAGGCGGTCAAAGAACACTTTGAGCACTTCGGGTTGTCGTGCAAGGAACCGGAGCGGCTGCAGGATGGGGCGAAAGTGCTCGGGCTGCAGGTGAGCGGAAGTGCAGATGGCCTCCAATGGGGAAGGGGCGGTGAAATCCCGGAAATCCCATCTACCATCACACGTCGGAGCACGTTTTCCGTGTGTGGAAAACTGGTGGGTCACTTTCCTGTGTGTGGGTGGCTCCGAGTGGCTGTGGCGGCTATAAAGCGACGGGCAACTTCTTTGTCAACAGGATGGGACGATGAGGTGCGTGATCCTTCCCTGCGAAGCATGTTGGTGGAAGCTGTGGCCAGAGTGACCAATGATGACCCTGTACGAGGGAGCTGGTGCGTCGATGGGAGTGAGTTTACAGTTTGGGTGGACGCCAGCTCACTTGCCCTTGGCGTTGCTCTGGCAGTCAACGGAAGTATAGTAGAAGATGCCTGCTGGCTCCGGCCAGAGAATGACGCTAAGCACATAAACCTAGCTGAACTCGATGCTACACTGAAAGGAGTCAATCTAGCGCTTCAGTGGCAGGCTAGCGTCCTCCACGTTATCACGGATTCCACGTGTGTGCATCGGTGGATGACCGATGCCTTGAACGGAAAAGCACGGCTGACAACGAAGGCATCGGCCGAAATGTTAATCCGGAGGCGGCTTGCTACCCTAACCGAAACCATCAATGAATACAACTTGGTCATAGATGTGACACTGGTGCAGTCCTGTTTGAATCGAGCGGATCGATTGACCAGAGTGCCTCGCCGTTGGCTGGACCTGCAGAAAGAAGTGAACGAACCAGCACCTGTAAATTGTGCTGCGGTGGGACGTAGACTCAGCCCAGAGCGTATCGCTGATGTCCATTGCCAAAGCGGGCACCCTGGTGTAAACCGAACCTTTTACTTCGCCAGGTTGGTTGACCCCTCTGTGTCACGGAGGGCTGTGAAATCTGTTGTGAGAAGTTGCAACACCTGCCAATCGATCGACCCAGCACCTGTCCGGTGGAAGAAGGGCACACTCGGTGTGAAGTATAACTGGGATAGGATTGCGATGGACATAACTCACTACAACGGGGGGAATTTCTTGACCCTTATTGACTGCGGACCGTCCCGATTTGCATTGTGGCGGTCCCTTCGCCGGCAGGATACGGCTGCCATTGTCCATGAGTTGGAAAGTGTGTTCCTTGAGCGTGGCCCTCCTTCTGAGATATTGACCGACAATGGCCCCGCTTTTGTTAGTGCACCGTTCAAACAGTTTGTAGATGGCTGGGGTGTTCGTCTGCGTTTTCGGTGTGCCCATGTGCCCAGTGGGAACGGAATTATTGAGCGCAACCATAGGACTATCAAGACCATCGCAGCGCGGAAGGGGTGTACGGTGGCTGAAGCAGTCTATTGGTATAACGTCACCCCTAAGGACGATACTTCACCCTCCACCGCGCCAGCTAATGCGCTACATACATACCATGTCAGGGCGAGAGGTTTGGAGAGCAGCTTACTGCCCGAACCAGAACCTCCACAGGAGAAAATGAAAAAAGGAGATGTCGTTTGGGTTAAAAAACCCCGAGGCCAGTGCACGACTCGTTACGGAACCGGTCGTGTCACTGAAGTGATCATCCCGCAGGCGGTGCGAGTTGATGGAGTACCCCGTCACATTAAAGACTTAAGATCGGTATTCCAAACGCAGCTGCCATTTAACGAGGATAATGACATTGAATCCGTGACCAGCGAACCATCATTCTGGTTCATGACGGCTTCATCGCGCAGCGACACTGAGAGTGATAGCCTTGAATGTACTGACCCTCCTACTGCTGATGAAAGCCCGGACAGTGATGCTGCGATGCGCAGCCTCAGGTTCGCTGACCTTCCTGCCACGGAAGACAGCACGGATGACGATGAGGCCCCGAATCCCCCTCCCCGAAGAAGCACTCGAAGAAAAAGGACACGGCCTCCCTGCTCTTTCTGTGATAATGAGATCAGGGGGGAGTGTGTTATAAATTGTGAAAACATGGGATTACCTGGCAAACGGTCTCGATGCGCGCTCTGCAGGGCTGGACCGCCCAAAGAGCGGCAAGATGGCGTCCTAGGCTTAATATCGCCAGGTAATCCCGTGAAATCTCGTGTTCTCTCGCGGAGACGAGAGTCCAGTTTGATATAAAAACGGGTCGCTGGAGGCAAGACGGCAGAAGGCTGAGAGCGTAGTCTACGAGGGACGACGTGGAAAGAAGAAGAGAAAGAAGAAGAGAAAGAAGAAGAGAAAGAAGAAGAGAAAGAAGAAGAAGAGAAAGAAGAAGAAGAAGAGAAAGAAGAAGAAGAGAAAGAGGAAGAAGAAGAGAAAAAAGAAGATAACGAAGTAGAGAAAGAAGAGGTGGAAGATTAATTTTTTCTGCTACAATTTATTTGTAATTTTGATACTTATGTTACATTATATTTCAGTATTTGAACCAATAGGATCATTAGTTTCCAAATTACCGTAATTTAGGTGAAGCTACTGTGAAACTTTTAAAAACAATCGAAGCATCTGAATTTTTTGTGTTGATAAAGAATTGCATTCTGATTTAAAAAATATTTTCCAAGCAAAGAAATGACTTGATAAGTGTTATTCAGACGTTGTTACATAAGAAACAAATGTTAAGGCGTGGGATGGTGACTTTAAATGCAGTCATACAAACACAAGTGATGCTGAACGCTCTGGTTCGGGTTAGGGTTTATTGTCCTGGTAAACATAAAAAAGTCCATAAACATTGTCGTACAAATAATGATTGCAGAGTTTTAAAATATTCAATCTGATTAAATGCAGGGAAAAACAAAAGTATTTAAGTATGTAATTAAGAGTTATTGTCGCTCTGAACTAGCTTCCATTTTTATTGTTGCTTTTAAAAAGATATTGTTTTGGCTTCGCCTACATATTGTCACAATTGCTCCTACTACTTGATTTTCTATTAATAAATAAGCTTGCATTTTTCTACCTGATGCTGGGATTAATTATCGTGATGTGGATATTTAGTGAGATAGCGACTGTCAACTTTTGTATTCTAAATATTTCCCAAACTAGACTGAGATAATTTTTATTTTTGTCCCAATCTAGTGTGTCCCTTTTTTGCAAAGTTGGATTTTTCCACTTAAAAAACTGACCTTGTGTCTAACTCTTCCCTCGTAGAGAGGCAAGTAAATACGGACAGCTACATTGAGAAAGCAGGAAACCCTTGGCCTGCGACTGTGACCAACACTGTCCAATTATTGAGCCCAGACGCAGCAGCAGCAGCATCATCTCTCACTTTATTTATTCATCTGCCTGCTTTACGGCAGTACAAATACTAGTTACTGAATCTGTGTCAACTGACATTTCCAAGACAACCTTTCAGCAACTAGTATTCGCATTCTGGCCCTTCTAGGAGTTCTTGTTCCATCTGTCTGGTGATGTCTTCCTGTCGTTCCAAACTCTAGTGACGTCCTCCTGACTCAGCTTGACAAGCTACCGCTTCAAACCTGCCAAAGCCGTTATTCTACCCTTGTGTGATGATCGTTCTTGGCCTTTTGGCTAAGATCAAAGTGTAGTATCTGTTCCGATGGATACTGCACCCCATAGACTGGTATTGTCTTGGCCTTCGGGGCTTTATTTACGCCGGTCTATGGGTCTGTCCTGTGCAGTTCTAGGAGGTCCACCCTCCCAGGCTTCGCCTCCCCTCTTTGGGGAGGAGTAAGTTTATTGCTTACTGCCTGAGGCGTCCCTATCGGGGAATGCCGATGGGGCTTCCCAGGCAATTTTTAAACCCCACTTTCCCGACCCGACCTTGGGTCACATCTTACTTGTGGGAGTAAGATAAAAACTGGCCTTGTGTCTAACTCCTGGAGAGGAGTAAATCAATACATCTACGGTACATAAAGGTAAAATATTAAAACGTTTGTCAAATTTAAAAAAACTGTTACACTTACCCCAACTCCTAACTATAAGCTATTCTAAATTCTTCCCGGGTTTATTTATTAAGATTGTCCCTTACTTATACAGCCAACATTTAGTAATATATATTATAACACAGATACAGCTAAAACTAGTTGAGTCTCGCTCATATCTTTAGTATCATGATTGGAGTCGCCTAAAAAAGGGACAGGGAGCACTGCTTGCTGCTTTCCCCTTTTCTCCTATGTATTCCCCTGCCATTTTTTTCCTAACAATTTTCTCACACAAAATACCTTTATTTGTAAATGTGTAAATGTATAAATATGTTTAGTTCATTACCAATTTTGTGTATCATCTGGGTTCGTTCATTAAGATACTGTGATAATTTGCCTTGGTGACAATATCTGTCAATTGAGTTATCTTCCCTTTGTAGATAGTCTGTTTTGAGTCTATCATTATAGGTGGCTCTGACTAGTAGTCATTTTGCATAGGTGATAGGTTTTAGTAGGCAATTTGCATATGTGGTGGGTTTATTACAATGAAAACGAATCTTTTTAACATTGAAGAGGTGATTTGATTCCGGGACAGCAGAGAGTGAACAGTAAGCAGTGAAAAGTGAACAGTGGAGATTAAGATTTTTCGTAGTGGTGACACCGAAGGAAAGTTAACTTAATTCCATTGTCGGATTACAAGCTATTTCGGCCTGAAGAGGAGACTATGGCGTCCGGAAATTTACGGTTGAGCAAAGATGTGATATCCCTTTTTAGTGGAGAAGATGATGTAGTCGGGTAGATGAAAAGAGTGAAACTGGTGGCAAAACTACAGAAAGTGCAAGACCTTGCTAGTTTTATTCCCTTTTTCTACACGGAGATGCGTTTGCTCTCTACTTTGAGATGAGTATTGAACACCAATGGGATACGAAACTGATAGAGATGAGATTAGTGACAGTGTTCACCGAAGGGCCTTATTAAGCCTATGAACAACTGAAACGATTCAGGTGGACTAGATAATCGGTGGATGTTTACGATAATACAATCAAAAGACTGGCTGAACTAGCAGGATATCTAGGGAGAGGACTGAATCATACGGCCAAACTAGCATTCGTCACAGGATTCCCAGATGACATATCTATGGCACTGCAACACCTACCTCACATAGAAAGAATGGATGTCAGTAAACTGATGCCGATTGCACGGCTTTTAGTTGGCAAAAGAAGGCGAGAGACTGGAACGGTGGCGGCAAGTGCACAAAGCACTACACTGAAAAATGGCGTTCAAAGAGAATCATCAAGCATTCGATGCTTTAGATGTCGAGGATCGCATTTTATTAAAGATTGCACGGAGTCACCTAGAGCCAGAGTAAAGTGCTATGAGTGTGGGGAATGCACCAGTAGCTACCCCGGCAACAGAATGAAGACGCAGTACGGACCTCTTCCAATGGTAGAAGTAGCAATAAATGATGCTGTAATAACGGCGCCCGTCGATACCGGATGCACCACCACTTTACTCAACTCCAAACTCGTGAGTGGGTGTGGTAGGAGTAGTACTGTGAAAGCGGTTGATGGAAGAAACGTAAAGTGTAAGGGAGCCAAACAAGTGGAGCTAAAAGTATGTGGAGTACGAGTGAAGGTGGAAGTGATTGTAATAGATCACATGATGTACGGGATCGATGTCAGACTTTAAATGGATGTAATTAATGCGATGGGAGGTGTGACCGTAAACAAAACAGGTGAGATTTGCCGTAGCAGCCGAACATTTGAAAAATCGAGGACAAAGGTTTTGAAGCTGGTTTTGATGGAAAGAAATGGACAGTGAAATGGAAATAAATGGGAGAGTCTCCAGTGTTGCAGAACCAAGTAAAATATTTCAAGAATTCCCTTGAGTGTGAGAAAAACTCGGAGTTTGAGAAGAGGTAGAAAGATGGATAGCGGACGTTATTCTCTCACGATGGAAGGGTGAATGGAAATGGTGTAACCGTTGATGGCAGTGTTCCAGACAACAAAAGATAAAGTCAGGCCAGTGTTAGATTTTCGGGTATTGAATCGTTTTTAGCATGTCATACAGGGAGCGACATAATAGATGTGTGTGATAAAAAGATGAGAAAATTGAGGCGGTTGGCAGGAGGAACTGCGATTGTAGACTTTATGTATGCCTACTTGCAGCTCAATGTGGTAAAGGGATTCTGGTCTGTTAAAAAGGAAGAACCTACTGTCTAACACGGTTAGGATTTGGGCTTAACGTTACTCCAAAGATTATGGCGGGCGGTCTAAAAACTGTGTTAATGAAAGGGAATAAGACAAAAGAGGCCACTGATTCATACATTGATTACATGATCGTTGATGTGATAGAGGAAATGGTGGAACATCTTAAGGGGTTTGGCCTAACAGCAAAGCCTCCAGAATCCTTGGACGTCGGAGCAGCGCTGGGCATTAAGCTGATGAATCGAAAGATGGGTAAGTTGATGTTCCGGAGATGACAGAAGAAATGAGTAGACGTTAGTTGTTCTCCATTTGCGGTAAATTGTTGGGGTACAATCTTGTTGCTGCATGGCTGCGACTGGCGTACAGTTATGTAAAAAGAAGAGCAAGTGAAGTAGGCTTGGAGGAAAGAGTTGATGGCAAAACTGTCAAAGTAATGCAAGAGATTCTAGCTGATGTAAGAGGACTCTGTTAGTGGGGCTTGAAACAAAAATTGGTGTGGTGTGATGCAAGCAGTATTGCAACAGGCGTAGTTGTGGAGATTGGTAGCTTGGTGGCGGAAGATGCAGCATGGTCTTTTTCAATATCTGAAGTGCCAATTTCTTTGTCATTTCCTTCATTGTCCTTCATGAGATATGTCCAAAGTGTATAACTCTGCATTTCGAGGTATTAAATTTTAGCTGCCAATCTGCTGACCATCTGTCTATGTCATTCTGCAGTGCAGCTCTGTCCTCTTCCGTTGCTATAGATCTTTGTCTCATCGGCAAATATGCATGACACACTCTTGATTTCATCTTGCAAGTCGTTAATGAAGATGACAAACAACAATGGTCCGAGGACACTGCGCTGTGGTATGCCACTTGTGACATCAACCCACTTGGAGACATGCTCGTTCACTGACACTCGTTGGACACGGTTCTGTAGGAACGCTTCGATCCAATCCCTTGCTTGCTCTTTGATGCCATAGCTTTTCAGTTTACTAAGTAGCTTTTGATACGGAACGGTATCAAAAGCTTTTCAGAAGTCTAGGTAGATGGCATCAACCGGGTTACCACTGTCCAGCACATCCGTCCAATCGTCGAGACATTTATGAGTGTGTCATGTATGATCTGCCTGGAATAAATCCATGTTGCTCTCCAAAGAATAGTCTGTTGGCGACCATGTGATTCATAATCTGTTCTCTAATGATGGCTTCTAGTACTTTGCACAAGATGGATGTTAAGCTGATTGGGCGATAATTTCCTGGTAGGCTCCGACTCCTTTCTTAAAGATAGGTGTCACTTGTCCCTGTTTCCACTGGCTGAGTAGCATGCAAGACTCTATCGATTTGGTGTAGATGAGCTTAAGAGGCTTGGTGATGCACGCTGAGATCTCCTTCAAGACTCTCGGATGATGTCCATCAGGTCCTGGGGATTTGTTAATCTTAATTTTCTTCAGCTGTTTCTCAATAGCATCCCCTGTAACGCTGATATTTGACAGTTCTACATTTCCACATCTATGATCTAGCTTAAGTATGTTGTCAACATTTTCACGAGTAAAGACACTACAAAAAAGTCGTTGAGAATTTTAGCTTTTGCATATCTTTCTGAATGCAATATACCATCATTATCTCTAACACCACTGACTCCACTCTTTACAGTTTTCTTAGATTTGGTGTATTTCCAAAATGATTTAGGGTTCACTTTCACATCATATGCAAGAGATTCTTCAAACGTCTTCCTCAATTTTCTCGTATAACTCCTTAAGCCGTTCCTAACTTTGCAATAGTGGTCATAGTCACGTAAGGCCTGAGACTGTATACCTCTTCCAAGCTCTCTGTTTCGCTTTGACTTGCTTCATTGCTGGTCTGTCCATATAAATCTTGCATTTCTTACTTCTAGATCGTCCAACGTTGTGAGTTGGAATATGTTTTTGCATTGCTTCACTTAGAATGTCATTGAATATATCCCATGCATCGTGAATGTATTTTTCACTTAGTTCTTGATCCCAGTCAACATTTGAGATTACATTATCCTCATTGGTCAACACTAGATCCAGAATCGACGGTCTCTGTGTGCCACGATATCTTGTAGGCTTGTCTACATTTTGCACTAAGAAGCAGTCTTCTAAGCAATCCAGAAACTGATCACACTCTGAGCCCACTTTTTCTGTTGCTGTTTATATGTCTCAATTTGCACTCGGATAGTTAAAGTCACCAACTATCACTAGGTTCTTTATATTCTTGTCAGATACTGCTCTAAGTAATGTCTCTAATTTTCGATTATTTATACTGTCACTTGTCGGGCTTCGGTAAATGCATCCAAACACAATTTTATTGCTGTCCAGGATCCAGAATCGTCCTCCATATCGATCCAGCCTTTCCTGCAATCCAGGTTCCAGACGTCATTCATGTCCTTCCAGCCTACCTTTTTACAGAGATGTCAGCTCTTCTCCGTTATTACTCTTGTACCTTTGGTTTAAAAAAATACAACCCCTATCTTACACTGTTCATCTCTGTTTGTCCTCTGTTCTTTACAATTGCTGTATTTTTATCCTGTGTCTACTTTCTTAGTTGAGAGACAACTCACCAAGGTGACTGGCCCTGGCACCAAATGCGACAACTACTATTTAATAAGTTGCGTACATTTTCGGCATCCTATATACCTGTTTGAATAAATAATCATTAACTTAGTCAAAGTTATCTCCCTTGCATTGGTTACTTTTTCTATAAAAGTGCTGTATAAATGTTTTCTTTAAAATTTAGATATAATTTTCTTATAAATTTGACAAACTTTTCGGTATTATTGTAGAATAAGATCCTTAGCTACCTCCCCGATGAGATTCTACTTTTTTAGGTGATTACATGTGAACACTGACAAACTTGATGTAAAAAAGCAATTATTTTAAAATTTATAGTAAGGGATCTGTTTCACGTATAAATGGAACATAAAATTATCAACAACTTTCCAACCAGATAGCGTTTAAATGATATGCAACCGTTTTATTTGAATTCAGATTTAACCATGTTCTTGTTTATTTGCTATCCGGACTTAGGGTTAGCAGAAAGTTTTGGGGAAGTGTTTATTTCCATCCGAACTTTGGATTAGTAGTAGAGTAATGGAATTGTTATTTTGGAAAGTGCGTAGCCAATCGGACTTGGGGTTAGTGGTAGGTTACTAGAAGTTTTATTTTATAGGTGTGTGGCTGTTGCCACCTGGATTTATTTCAAGCAGTAGGGTAAATGCTGTGTTTTTTTTAAATTTTATTTTTATTACCAACTTTTCACTGTGAAACAATTCGCCATGAAAGAAACACACACAATTTATCTCCCTTAACAAAAATATTCTGATAACATGCACTTAAAACGCTATCCGGTTAGACAATAGCCCTAAAATGTGTGATAATTTTACATAAAATTTATGTAAAACTGTTGCCCTAAAATAAATTATGAAATAATTGTTTTGTTTTTTCTCTAAGTTTTTCAGGATGTTAACACATTATTGCCAACTAGAAGTAGAATCTTATTTTTTTAAGGCAGCGGTAGAAACTCATGTGTAAGATTTCACCTACAAAGTTTTTAATGTTTTCTCTTTTTAATGTTTTGCTAGATTTAAACTTATTGTGAGATTTTCATCTATATTTTTCCACGTGCGTTTTTTGTCTATTCATCAACTTATGCTATTTTCCTGGTGCCATTAGTTAAACTTTAAATAACAGAATATTGTTGAGTTGAGGTTTGTGAAAATATTTTCAAACCTTAGGGAAGAGACAGTCACTATAGAGGACAATATAGAAGGAAAGATCTTCTGGTTGCAAAACGTTTCATTTGAACAAGTAATCTTAAAAAAGAAGTTCCCGTTTCTTAGGTGCTAAAATTGATTGTAGCACGTCTATAGTGTGCGGTTAGAAAACACTAACAGGATAATCCTGTATACGCAGAAACAATCTTGCATTGCAGAAACTCGTTGCAGAATATTTGCCTGTCAATCCTTGATGATACATTTAACAGACAACTGCTCAACATTCAGTTGAACGTTGCCAATGTATGATCTATATCGATTGTTTGCTTCCATGCATATTGTCTTGTAAGCCGAATAAATATTCACCTTACTAAACACTACTTGGATTTCTATTCCTAATTTATCAGTAATATCTGACATATATTCATTTAACAGAATGCAGTGGAACGTAGCTTGTCTTGCCTTTCATCGACATTCAGCAAATGACATTTGACCAGCTTCTTACCTTAGATCTGGCGTTGCGTCAATTTGAAACGAACAAATTTATATATCTACTTCTACCCACTACAGATACAGATTATTTGCGACATGTCGACAGATACACTTTGCCTTTTTGTTTCAACAACTCATTGTCAGAGTGTTTTTGATACGTTGCCAAGTTTGGTACATCCAAGCATATCGACCATATTGATTCTTCTGGCGGACACGATTTACAGACATTCACTTTAGCTGCATTGCTGATTATATATATCTTCTGATTAGATTACTTCACACGTTGGCCTGAAACCATTCCCATTAATGACATTTTGCCTGAATCAGTAGTGCAAGCACTAATATTGGGCTTGATATTCTGTTATGCAGTTCCTATAACTGCTATCACAGATTGTGGTGAACAATTAAAATCCCATCTTTTTCAAGAAATCTCTAGGATTATGAGGATTAAATGTGCGACTAGATATTAACCAGCCTAAAACAGTATAAGACCCTTGTACTTCCAATTCAAAGCCACATTGCATTTTTATCCAGATCAACATAGATAATACGCCTACATACCTATTGTGTTTATTGTTCTTCTTAGCAGTTATTCAGCTACTAAGAAAAATCAAGACTGTGACTTAGAACTGATTGCACCCGTGGATTTTATAATTCCATGCAAATTTCCGAGTTCTGTCTGAGATTCTGTACAGATTTAAACGTTCCACACAAAGATCCTTAAGTTCAACGAGACGCATGTTTAGAAGGTTGGAGGTTACATCGGTCCAAAAGTTGTGAAAATAACATCTAATACAAGAACCGTAGTCTTAATAATAATAATACAACATTCCTGATTATTGTTTTAAATCATTTAGTTTGATCAAATACATCGACATACGAACAAATTCATATGCAGATGAGAAAGCTAAAATTAATATTTCAACTTAAAAATTGTCGATGTTATAGGAGCCAAATACTCGAGTTAGGAATTGTGTTATTTCTGAAATTATGCCCATAAATGTTTTCAATCAATTGCCAATATTTTCATCAAACGACAGTGAACAGAATATTCCATGCATAATTTAGAAATTAAAACCAGCGATATATTTTCCCCAACCTTTTCATGTTTTGTATTTAATTAATCTAACGATTATTTATATGTAAAATATGTATTATGATTTTCTTGGGCATTATTTAGTGTATTGAGTTGATTATCAAATCGATTTGAACCATGAACCATGATAAAAAAAATGAACTGGATATATTCAACAGTGAGCAATTAACTGAAAAAGACGTTTTCAGTTATTTGCTGGTGATTCAAGATGTTAAACGTTTTTCTAACGCATTTATTTTGATTTACAATTTGTTGAATAAAACAAAAACAAAAGCCTCTACATTTATCTGTATGAAAAAGATCACTTTCGCCTTGAGATTGAGATTCATTTTCTCAATCAAATACCACATTCTATATCCATTTCTAATAAAAATAAATTAAAAGTTGAGTCAGTGTTGTGTAACAATGCATATATATATATATATATATATATATATTAAGTCATATATTAAATATCGTTTTAAGTTATATGTAAAGTGACATTAATTGATTTTAATGAATGTCTAAGTCATTTTGTAATGGGTGATTTATTTAATAAGATTTTTTTTTCATTTTCAGATAATAGCATAAGTGAAGCATAAATTTACACATCTAATCAAACAGAAATAAGAGAAAATACATTTTATTTTCTGAAGGAAATAAAGCAACTGTTTCGCTATTCAGGAATGAATAATATATATATAACACATACTTGAATAGAAGGCTTATTGTGATATATGTAAATAATAGTTTCTAACAAAACCAGACAACACATATAGGATATAAAACATACTTATTCAATAAGTAACATGCAAGTAAACACTTGTGAGAAACCTTATTCTTGTGAGGTATGTGGATCAGTATTTTCAGAGAGTTCAACTATGAAAAAACATTCGGACACATACTAGAGAGAAACCTTATTCTTGTGAAGTATGTGGGTCAGCATTTTCAAATAGCTTTTCTATGAAAAAACACATGCAAACACACACTGAAGAGAAACCTTATTCTTGTGAAGTATATGGTTTAGAATTTTCAATTAGTTCCTATTTGGAATTACACATTCGGACACATACTGGAGAGAAACCGTATTCTTGTAAAGTATGTGGGTCAGCATTTTCAAAAAATTCTAATATGAATAGACACGTACGAACCCACAATAAGGACAAACCTTATTCCTGTGAAGTATGTGGGTCGGTATTTTCAAATAATACTAATAAGAAACATCACATGCGCACACACACTGGCGAGAAACCTTATTCTTGTGAAGTATGTAAATCAACATTTTCAGTGCGGTCAAATATGAAAAAACACATGCGGACACACACTAAAGAGAAACCTTATTCTTGTGAAGTATGTGGGTTATCATTTTCAGATACTTCTAATATAAAAAAACACATGCGGGTACACACTGGCGAGAAACCTTATTCTTGCGCAGTATGTGGGTTATCATTTTCAAATAGTTGTGATGTAAAGAAACACATGCGGACACATACTGGAGAGAAACCTTACCGTTGTGAAGTATGTGGGTTAGAATTTACAATTAGTTCTAATATGAAATTACACATGCGGACACATACTGGAGAGAAACCGTATTCTTGTGAAGTATGTGGGTCAGCATTTTCAATAAATTCTAATATGAAAAGACACATGCGTACACACACTGGCAAGAAAAAGTATTCCTGTTAAGTATGCTGGTCAGTAATTTCCAATAATACTATAAAGAAAAATCGCATGAAAACACACACTGGTAATAAACCTTTATCTTGCGAAGTATGTAGGTCAAAGTTTTTACATAGTTCATATGAAAAAAACACATGCGTGTGTACACACGGGAGAGAAACCAGTTCTGATAAAAAGAAACACATGTAAACACACATTGGACACTGCAACAGAGTTTTCTCCGCCTCACCTACATGACACGGTGTCAGCGAACCCAAAGACGGCAAGGCAGATACATTTCCAAAAGGAAAAAACATATTCTCATGAAATAGGGGGATATTCTTGTTCTCATGAAACAAATTTAGTTACATAAATTAGAACTCACACTGGGAAAATATTTGGCAAATATACCTGGTGAACCAAGTACAAGAGAAATCCAAACAACTGCACTCAAGGGAACAGCCAGAATCCTGAAAAGAGCTCTCGGTTGGAGTCTGTAAACAGCAGGTGATTGTATGGTATTTGGAAGAATGCCCCGTTCTTAGCAAATGAATGAAAAGAAAAATTTAAAAAAGAGGGAAATGTGCCCAATCAGCAACACTATACCTGAGGTCTGTCTTGTTCCAGGCCAGATATATTGTATGAAATTTTAAGATATTAAATTGATCTCTGAATTGTTTATTGACAATTTATTGATATTTTTTGGCCAACTTATGAAAAATATTTTTTATTCAATCTTTAAAAAATTAAACTTAATTGGAGTTTTTTCGCCCCAAATTGTACTATTGAAAATAAAATGAATAACTCGATTTGTTTGAAAATACTTGCGGATAGACCACAGGCAAGGGAAGTTGTATATTAATATTATATATTATATAAACAATCAGATGAAAGAAATGATATGTATATGCACATATTGCATAGAATATCAGAACTAACAACTGGCAGAACCGATAATACATCATGAAATAAACAAAACACTATGGACTAAAGTAACAACAGATATATTTTTCTGTAAAACAAGGCATATGTAGTAATTATAGACTACACAACCAGATATTTTGTTATCCACAAACAAGACAATTGGTACATGAAATAAAATACTTTCGCCAAACTGAATATTCCACAGATAGTAATTAGCGACAATGAACCAGAGTATGGATCATTAAAATTTTATCAGTCTGCTAAAAAATAGGATTTTAAACATATTACGACAAGTCCGAATCATTCACGAGCAAATTGACTTCCAGAAAGGAATATATAAACCATAAAATAGACACTAAAATTCTTTTTAAAGTAACGAGGACTCATACTGTTAGATAATGGCCCTATGAGAGTGGACGTGTCTGTCGGAGATCGGGTTTGACTTGCGCGATTTGTAGCGGAATCACCTCGTGCAACTTTGGTACGATGTTTCTCACGGTCATGGTGACGGGTGACGATACCTTAAGTTCAAAGGTTAGGTCACACCTGCGTGTTGATCACGAGATTTCGTGACGTCACAGTTTTCCCGCTGGGAAAACTAGAGTTGAGATTTCAGTTTGGACTTTGAAGCCAAAGAGTCAACACGCTTTAGCCATGTAACGATTACAAGCTAGGGGATTTCGGATCCCCCAAAAATGAGAGCCAGAGATAGCCCCCCTCTTCCTTCCCTTGCAAGTGATTAGGTGATTAATTTAGAGAATTAACTAGCGTAAGCCTCTCTCTCTCTCTGCTACAGCGAACTTGCCCAGTATCGACAAGCAGTATAGTAAATAAATGGCTCTAAATTAAAAAGGAAAAGCCTTGTTATCTTTTATCGTGTACGGTGAGATTTGATTTCAGTCCACGAAGAAACCGCCGGTATGATGGAGAAACGAGCGAAGTTTACGCTCAGCGAAACGGCAGATGATAGCAGTCGTGACACAAAGAGCGATTAACAATGGCAGCGTGGTTGCAGACAACGGAGAAGAGACAGAATTGCGTCTACTGCTCTGTCGGCCGAAAAAAGGAAGATTGACAATCGGGACCAAATAGCAAGACCACTCAACGTCGCCAGATCGAGAAACGACATATCGTCCCATTAGCAGCGATGCCGTTCGTTCTGGATCAACAGGGAACAGTTCTACGAGAACAGAAATTCCCGACATGAAACGTATTATAAACCTCCACTGTAACAATACTTTGCAATGCTAGCATTAAGAAACACTCCTCTAAAAGATTAATCTACTCCCGCTCTTCGCTAAAATCTTGGAATCCTTAATCAATCTAGTGATAGTCCGTCACCCCGTCAATGCCAAACTTCTTTCTGACCATCAGTATGGATTTAGGCAAGCACGGTCTACTGTGGATATCCTAACGGTCATCTCTGAACGCATATACCATACACTGGACTAGGCAGGTGAAGCTAGGGCGGTAGCGCTTGATACATATAAAGCCTTTGACAAGGTCTGGCATTAAGATTTTTTCATAAAATTTAATACATATGGTATTACTGGACGACTATTCAATATAATTAGATCCTTCATACCTAAAAGAAACACCCAGGTTGTCGTTGATGGCCGTGAATAAAAAAAAAACATAACATAAATGCAGGTGTACCCCAGGGATCGATCTTTGGACCTTTATTGTTCCTGATTTTCATAAACGACCTTCGTTACGACATTGTGTCTGTGATGGGTATATTTGCTGACGACACCATATCTACTCTCGTAATGTGAGTAAAACCGACGCGCACATATCCGAGGCAATGGCTGACTCCTTAGAAAGTGACCTCCAGTCTGTATTAGAACGGGGTCATAAATAGATGGTAACATTTAATGCTGCAAAGACAAAGCTCTTTTCCTTCAAAAACTACAAGAAACCTCTTCAACCACCAATTGGCATGGCAAATAACACCCTACCTGAGAGATAAACTCCTCTGCCTAACATTCACATGAATTGGAACAAATACATAGAAGACATTGCCAAGGCTGCTGCAAAGAAAGTGGGCTCCCTCTACCGTGCTAGAAAACTTCTCACAGTATCTTATATCTCTACAAAGTAACGATCCGCCCGTACATGGACTATTGTTGTCACATCTGGGCTGATGCACCATCCACTAATCTTTCCCTCTTAGACAAGGTCCCTAAAATAGTCTCTAATGTAATAGGTCCCTCACTAGCCACCAAGTTCCTGACCCTGTCCCATCGCCGCAATGTTGTATCTTTGTGCTTGTTTTACAAGTACTTCAATTGAATGTGAACCGATAAATTGCTGATCTGGTGCCATCTCGATGTAAATACACTCAACTAACCTGTCAATCAGCTAAATCCCATCCATTCAGTGTGGAAGTTCCCAGATGCTGAAGAGCCCCTTGTTCTCCAATAGCTTCTTTCCTCGAGCTTCTGGCCTTTGGAACTCCTTGCTTTCACCCAATTTCCCTGACTGTGCCGACACGCAGAAATTTAAAACTAATGTGAACAAGCATCTGGCTGCACAGCTCCTAATTTATAATGACTCCCTAAACTTTCTCACTAGCTTACAGTGGCAACTTGCTTTATTTAGGGTAAACTAAGCTAAAAGAAAACTCACTATCTCTAGCTCAAAAGTTAACGAAAAGAACACTGAACAAATGTGCACAATAAACTACTGAAAAAGTGTCAAGCGGATAGAAATGTGAATAAAAATAATGAGTTACAAACCCTGAAAACAAACGACCTTGTTCGTATAAGATTCCAAGGGAATTTGAACAGAAAAAGAAGGGGAATTAAGAAATTGAAAGAACCTCGTTCATATCTAAGAAAAACAGAAGGAAACTGTTTACGCCGCAATAGACGTTACTTATAAAAAACAAACAAATGAAAAGCAATCAAGCATACCACCAACTCAAATTGACTATGAAAACATATTTAATGAATACGACAGTCAAATACAACACAACAACAATATTCAAAAAACCGAACAAGGCTAGGAAGATGTATTAAGCTTCCAGGCAGATACAGAGAATAACAAAAAAAAACTTTCTAAAAATCGAACATGTACGATAACGGTTGTTTCCCCTTAAGTCTCATACCATTCCCCTTGACTGCAACTTCTCACCACCACATGTTTTATAACGCAATTACGCAAGAAATAATCTTTTGGTGATAGTTGAAAAAGAATGAATTACTTCATGACCCTTCAGAATTGTAAAGGAATTTAGAAGCATTAACCTCTTGAATAGAAAGTTTTTTAAACTGTCACAATGATTTGGTAAAGATTTTTACTCTTAGCAAATCCAATATTTTATTAAATAAAGACAAAATCAATATTTCCATAAAAAACATAATAGCTTCATAACAATTTGGTTCAGTTAATGATTTAATTAACTAACAATACAGTAAAAAATAAATTTAATTTTCAAAATCCTATTTTACCACATTTATTAACTTATTTATTAAATTGTAAAATGAAAGTAGAGAATAGTAAACAAAGCGCCCTCCCTATGCTAAGAATGGCTTTCTAATGATAACGTTATTATTTAGAACGGTCAGTAAACTGCACTAGATTATTTAGAAAGCCATTTTGCACATAGGGAGTTGGGGGCGTTGTTAACTATTCTTTACTTTCACCTAACAATTTAATAAATACATTAATAAATAAAACTAAGTACCTAACTTGGCAAACCACAAGAGTAAGCGACCCAAAACAGAAAGTATTTAATATCAGGAACTGAATATGACCGGACACCGTTTGTTGCGGACTTTGAGTTGGGGAGCCTTCTGGCTTTCCGGTGTCAGTAATAATTACCACTGTGTTATAATGTGAGAGTTTTAGGTTGTCTTTTACCTAGGGGCGAATCAGTAATGGATAATGTTTGAAATCTACAACAAAACTAAATGATTGTGCGAGGGAACATGGGAGCGGGTTGTACGTTAACGTTAAATATTTAAAGCATGATAAAAATTATATTTTTAAGTCTGCTTTTCTTTTTAAATTATTCAGAAATATTTGTTACTGTTTTTTTTATATTAAAAAATCTCGGATCGTGTCTATCTGTCTTCTGCTTGAACATACTGGGACGAAGTAAAAATTATAGATAGAGAAGAACGGTGGAGAGTAAGACAGCTCAAAGAAGCAGCGTATATGTTGGGCAACAATGACTGAATAAGCAGACCTAGTAAAGAATTTAACACAATGTAGGAACCATTAATTATAAATAATAGATGAGGTTATAATACGAGGCCTGTCTAAAAATTATCCAGCCTTAGGCCAGAACAATATTTCAAATACGTGACGGGGTTGGGTCCCTAATCCTCTTCAAAGTAGGCCGTTTGTGTTTGCACACATTTAGCCTACCGATCCATCCACTGCCAGAAACACCTCTGGAAGTCTTCTTTTGGAATGCTGTTCATCTCCGTCGCGTTCCGCATTATCTTTTCTCTCGTCTAAAAATGGGCACCTTTCAGTGTCGTCTTCAATTTCCGAAACAACCAGAAGTCGCAAGGAGCCATGTCTGGAGAGTAGGGAGGTTGGTGAACGACTGACATTCATGTTTGGCCAAGAAATGTTGGATCAATTGGGATGAATGTGTGGGGGCGTTGTCGTGATGCAGTTGCTAGTTTTTGCCGTCCACATATCTGATCTTTTGCACCGAACTGCGTCACGGAGATGCCGGAGAACATCTTGATAGTACGCCTTTGTCACTGTTTGTCCTTTCAGTGCGTATTCGTGATGCACAATTCCACGTATATCAAAAAAGGCAGTCAAAATCATCTGAATTTTGCTTTGCACCTGTCGCGCTTTTTTTTTGCCTTCGAGACTCGGGATGCTTGCATTGCGACGACTGTCTTTTTGTTTCTAGGTCGTACCCGTACACCCATGACTCATCTTCAGTTATCACGGTGTTCAGAAACTGAGGATCAGTGTTGGCGGTTTCCAGAAGATCCTGTGCAATTTGAAAACGGAGGGTTTTTTTTCTGCGGCAACAACTTGGGCACACATTTCGCAGCCACCCTATGCATGTTCAAATCATCATGCAAAATTGCATCTGCGGAATCCTTACTAACTTCAAACTCTTGGGCGATCTCCATCACCAAATCTCGCACCCTCTTAACAACAGCTGAATTCCGAGCAGTTTGGGGCCTGCCAGAACGCTGATGTGCGGTCATTTTTGAATCGGTTGAACCACTCCTTAATTTGTGTTACACCAATCGCATCTTATCCAAACACGTACTGAAGTTACGAATTGTTTTGCTTTGTGAATCACCAAGTTTTTGACAAAATTTGCTGTAGTACCTTTGCTCAACACGTTCAGTCATCTTGAGAGAATCGGTAATCTGACGAACATGTGTAGCTCTTCACTCAGCGACCGGCGGACAGCGACTAACGCACAGGAAGTCGCTGATAAAATTGACACATGCGCATAAAGGTGTCTTCATTGACTGTGTAGAGTGGCGCCGCCCTATCGTCTCTATTTCGCACGGAAAAATAAATGTCGGATACTTTTTGACATGCCTCATATATATATATATATATATATATATATATATATATATATATATATATATATATATATATATATATATGTATACATGCAGTGATATGTAGTAATAAAATTAGTGATATATAGTGATAGTGGTAAGACTACACATGAAAAACAAGAATAGGTTTAAGGCTTTCAAAATTCATACCAGAACTGTCAACAAGCACCCGTGGCGCAATAGATATAGTACTAAGTAAAATTCAGTTCTAAGTGATAGTCATCATAGGTTGAAGGTTAACTTTTCGAAGAATTGCTCATTACTGACGAAATCAGAACATGCTACCTCCGTGGATAAAATAAAGGGTTCCGTTAGAAATTCCGTCCAAATTCCAGAGTTTGACAGAAATCTTCTCGAGTTTGAAAAGATGCACCTGAAGAAGGCCGAAGGTTACATGATCAAACTCAAGATGAAGATAGTAGTCCAAATAATCAAAATTATACAAATAAATATCATTTTATAAATTTAACGTAAAATAAGCACTCACTTCCTGGTCATTTAGCGATAATATGGGGACGTGGAACCAATTTTCTTATTCAGTATTTTAGGGAAATCAAGATTTATGCATGATAGAGATAGGTGTGTGTTTAACTAAACTTTTATTTTATTTATTTTCCTGCAATAAAATAAAGTGCGGAAACAATTTTCAATGTTTTAGGATACATCATTTTTCTGACCCCCGCCTAAATCTGTGTATGCGGATGAGGGGAGAGAAGTTTAATTTTTTGTGCCTTTTGGCGATAGGTATCAAGAAATTTGCCGTCGTGACGTAAGCCGTTCCGACTTTTTTTGAGAAAGACAAATCAAATTCCGATCTTTCTATGCAATACGGATCGTATTAAAGAGACTCTGTAGACTAAAACTTACACTAATAAAATCCCAAAGGGGGGACGGTTAAATTGGGATCGTCCGAATAGGCTGATGAAAGTCGTCAGTGTACGGGATTCTAATGAAAGTCGAATTTGCCAATATCCGCTGTTGACATGTTGGGTCAGAAGGTTGTCAATTGTGGGTAGCATATAGAGTTCACGTTTTACGCACTTGTTGAGCTTTGTGATGTCTACACATGTTCTGACCTTTCAGTTTGCATTTGCTAATAACACATCATATCACAGTGGATCCACAAATAACTTTTGTAATTCATCCACCAAGATCGGTTCCTTTCTCTATAAAAAATAACTAAAATAAGAATCGATTGTTGTAGATGCTCTATCATGTGCATACCTTCAACAAAATACTACAGAAGTATCAGACAAAGATATGAAATCGCACATACATGCAGTAATAAAAACATACCCCATAACCGACACTAAATTTAACAAGTATAAAGAAGCCACTGCAAACGACTCATTACTACAGACACCCATCACATATAAAAGAACAGAATGGCCCTCAAAATACCAACAAACATTAAACTATTCCTCTCTGTTCGTGACGAAATATTAATCGTCAATGGTCTCGTTTTAAAAGGTTCAAGAATCATTGTACCGAATTGATTACGTAGAGAAGAACTACAGAAAATACATATTGGACACATAGGTATCGAAAAGTGCACAGAGCGAGCTAAGGAATGTATATACTGACCCAGATAACATTCAAATCGAAGACATGATTAACACATGCTCATACTGCATCAATACAAAAATCAACAACCAGCCTAACCACTAATAAATCATGAAATACCTACTACACAATGGACCAAAGTAGGTACAGACATATTTCACCTGTCTGGAAATTCGTATGTTGCAACCATTGACAATACAACATTTTTCTTGATTCACACGAAATAAAAGATTGCCAGTCAAAAACTGTAATAAAAAAAGAAACATTTGCCAAATTCTGCATTCAAGAAACAGCTGTAAGTGACACCGGTCCAGAATTCAATTCGACTGAATTATAAAAATTGCAAAAAATGTTGGAATTTATTTAAGTCCCCCTCACGGATTGGCTGTCAAGCATTGCAACCCCTATTCCCTTAGGTGTCACGTGAGCCAGCTCTTAAACACCCTTGCACACGGCTTCTCGGGCCTTTTTTCGACGACTCCGCTCAAGTCAGCAATACATCGGCTGGCATCCTCAGTGACAACAGCCCACGACGGCAGTCACAGAGAATGACCTCCCGCAGTTACTCGAACTCTATACAGATAAGTTCTCGCGAACCACGTTTTCGCACCCCCTCTCAAATTCACTATGCCTAATTGAACTTTGGACACTCTGTTTGTAAATATTCTATGACTGCACCTTTCTATTTCTTAGCAAAATTGCTGTGAAATAACATTCTGGTGTTTTGTGTTCCTTCTCTCAGGTTTTCCTCCTATATCTCTCTTTTGATGATTTATCTGCACATTGTTACCCCATTCTCACGTGCAAGAATTGAACTTTATTTACACGATTATTTTAATCCCAACAAAAATTTACATTTTCATCACGCGAAAACAAGCCCACATTATCATCAAGCAAATGGCATAGTTGAGTGAAATATACAGACAATAAAACATACGTTAAAAACGCATTCAAAAATGGCGAAGAACCTCAATTAGCGCTCTAAGCATTACACCCGAGCAAATTACAAAATGGTGCACCATGCCCTGCAAATCAAATAATGAATAGAACTTTGCGAACAAATCTCCCAAACAAACTACACGACAAAACTGTTCTCAGACAACACGAACAAAAGGAATAAAAAATGACATCAGAACTCACAGAGTTGAAACCACAAGACACGGTTAGAATTAAGTTCGATAACAATTGGTTTAGAAGGGGTAAAATAATTAACAATACTAGAACAACGTCGTTCATACTTAGTTGTAACAAGAAGGTAACGAAATCGACAAAACAAAAGAAAACTTTCACATAACAGAAGAAATAGATTAAAAAATATACTTACAAACACGCATGAAAAAACAAAAACAGCAAAACTACAGAATTCAACACTCCAGATAAAAAAAGAAAATAAATAAACACTTCTAAACAAGGAAAATGCTCATGACAAGACCAACTAACGTCGCCCATTATCTCCCTTGATACAGAGACAATAACGAACTCTCCTGCCCGGGAGACTCCTTTGTATAGTCAGCAGTCTAATAAAGTATTTCGTGTTGTTAACACATTTTTTCAGTCACTCTTACGCTCTTGATCTTTCATACTAAATGCTCATTCATTCCTTTTATACTTAATGTTTATATATATATATATATATATATATATATATATATATATATATATATATATATATATATATATATATATATAACAACACAGGGCCGGCGGGACAGTTATGAAAGTGTGTGGGGGCGGGGCTACTCCTAAAAAGTGGGGGCCGGTTAAACACATGCATATCAACTTAATTATTGATGACCGTAAAGTGGGGGGCCCAAGTAAAAAAGTTTGGGGCTTAAGCCCCCCCCCCTCCGTTGCCGCCGTCCATGCAACAAACGTTACAAGCTTGAAGGCTTCGATGGCTGGTCTACCGAATAACGGTGCCTCGAGATTGGGGATAAATACTCGCTGTTTTGTCGTCAGCTCTTCATGTGAGACGGTTGCAGTGATCATTCCAATCACTTTGAGTGGAATGCGTCGCGGACCATGTAGGGTTATGTGAGCATCTGAGAGGGCCAGTAGGTTTCTCCTTAGTTTGTAGATGTGCTCAGGGATTGCAATCACATTTGCATCAAAGTCCAATTTGAATTGCAGTGGTACTCCATTAATGGTTATGTCGGTTCGCTAGGCTTCACTGATTTCTGATATCGTCAGGACAGCAAGGTATGCACTCTGGTCACTTGCACTGTCAGCCGATTCATGCTTAACCTCATGTAGATTTTTTGCGTGGCAACATTTGGCATAGTGGCCAATCATACCTCAATTGTAACAGATAACTGAAATGGGGGGCATGCATCTCTCTGATGACGAATCCTGTTACCACATGGTGGCATTCAGCTTCCAGTCTGTGCTGCTGTGTACCCTTATTTCTGCTGATCCTCGTAGTGAGGTTGTCGTTCGGGTTTGGCCTTGTATTTACTCTGCCCTTGTCTGTGAGTTCTATTGTGATTAACAACATTTTTTGTTGAGTTTTATTTCTTTTCGTTATCCGGCTTTTAGGCTGGATACTTTGTTTAACTCTCTCCGTATGTGTTGCTCACTTCCATTTTTAAATCCCCCATTCTGACACCATGTTTTGTTAGGTTTTTGTCAGTAAATAGGCAAGACAAAGAATATTTTCTTTCAAGTTGAATAATATTGGGTTAGCATTTGTTACTTGGCGGATCTGCGTTAATTTTACGTCCATCTTCAAGTCTAAATAAATGACTTCTTTATTCCTTTTGTTGAGAAGTCTAGATAGTCAATCTGCCAGTAACATCTCATTGCCTAATCGATATTTTCAGACCATGTCGTATTCTTGCAAGTGCAAAAGCATTCACTGGAATTGAAGGATGGGGAGATGCTGTAGTCAGGTTCTTGAAGCTGATCATCTCTAGGGGTTTATGATCGCTCTCTACTTCGAACGAACCCACATAGATGTATGCCCGAAAATGTTCACAGCCAAACATGACTGCTAAAAGTTCCCGTTCAATGTTTGCAAGCGCTGCTCTGCTCAGGTATTTCCATCTTGTAGCAAAGCTGCCTCTAAGCCTCTGTATGATGCGTCCACTTGTATGATGGCCTTTTTGGAAGGGTCATCATATCGAAGTGGCATTTCTTCGCATATTATGTCCTTTATCTCTTGAAGCAACTGGGTAGCTGTTGCTCCATTTGTATTCAGCATCCTAGTTTAGGTGTTCTCTTGGGTTTGCTGTGAGATCAGAGAGTCTGGGAATAAATAATGTTATGTAGGTAATAATTCCTAGCACCTTCGGCAGCTCTGTGACGTTTATTGGGCTGGGAAATAGTTTAATTTCCTCCACTTTTTGGGGATCTAGGTGTATCCCCTTTTCATACAAATATGGCACCGAAAAATTTAATTTTTCTTTCATCGACTGCACATTTGTTGCTTTTGAACATCAAACCTGCAGTTTGCTGTTTCCAAAAGCCTCTGTAAGTTCCGGTCGTGTTGTTCCTTCGTTTTCCCATATATAATCACATTATCGATCAGTGCCAGGGCTCCCGTACACCTTTTGATGATCATACTGATCTTTTGTTGAAATACATCTTCAGACATAACAAAACCAAACGGAATTCTTTGAAAACAATACCTTCCAAAGGGCGAATTGAATGTAGTCAGTAGCTGCGACTTTTGGTCAAGCTTGGTAGACCATTATCCGTTCTTAGCATCCAGTTTGAAGTAGAATTTTGCTTCGGAGAGTTTGTGTGTTAGCTCCTCCATGGTCGGAGTCTAATGATGCCAACGCATGATGTCTTTGTTTTGATCTTTGGGGTCCAAACATAGCCTTAGTTGGCCTTTGCTTTTCCGTACATATACGATGCTGTTACCTCAGTTGGTAGGCTCATTGACCTTGCGGATAATTCCTTATACGGTCATTTCATCCACTTCCGCCTTGATTTCGTCCATCATGTGGATGGGCATTTTCTTGAGGCATTAATGATAGGGTGGTTGTTGGACCTCAACACAATGTGGCACTCACCTGCGAAGTGACCAATCAGGTAAAATTGATCCAGGTAAGTTTCAATCAGGTCCTTCGCTAAATTGATCAGGCTATCCTTGTTAGTGTTGGCTGGGGCGCACTTAGTTTGCTGAATGGCACAATGCAGAGTGACCAGTTTTAAATCTTTTAGGGAGGGTAACCCTAGTATGATTGGTCCATCAGGGGTCACAACGTAAAATTATACGGACTTCCATTAACCTTTATATTCATATTGTAGCAATACAGATCCATGTTGCGGTATGTTCAATCCGTTGTAGGCCGTCAGTACCGCTACTTCTGTGTGTGTTGTGCCAGGGAGTGGTTGTCCATTTTGGTTCACACATTCTGGGAACATCCGTTGGAATGTACCTAGGAGGAGGGTGTTTCCCTCCGCACCTGTATCCACCTTGGCTTTTAAGTTTTGCACTCCTTTCTGTTGGGTAACACAATGTCCATTGTGGCAAATGCTTCAGCCTGACTGTTCTTTTGGTCCTGGGTTTGCATCGTATGGAAATACATTTTCTCGAAGCTGTCTCCCATTTGGTCCTGAACCTGAAAGGAATTCTGATTCCATCTGTCTCTATAGAAGTTTTGTTGTGTTGGGTGTTTTTTGGTCTAGTGTGCCTGTCTATCCAACTTTTCGTTTTTTGTTTTGGCACATCTTAGGACATTGGCTTGTTTCATCTACATGTGATACCTCGAGCAGGGCATTTCCCATTTTGATAGGTGAGTCCACATTTTTTGCAGAACTCCTGCTTCCCAGGCCAGTGCTTTATTGCACTTATTTTGTGGTCGTCACTCCCCTGTAGTTCGCCAATTTGCTTCATATAATTTATTGAGGCCTCTTGATTTCTACAAATGTTCAGAACTTTCTGAAGCATCATTGACTCGTTTTTGCTGAGTAGCTGTTTTTGAAGTTCCTGGTATTTGGTTTACGTACTAATTTCGTCGATTATACGCTCCTCACATCCCTTGCATCTCGGAACATTCATTTTTTGTGCCTGCAGTCTACATCGTACTAAAAATCTTTATAGTTTCCGTTTCCTTCTGCGAATATTTTTGCAGATAAAGCCGTGCAATCTGGAAGTTAGTTTGCCGCTCTAACTGTTCCAAAAATTGTTCCGAAATAATTGCAGGGTTGTGCTTGTCGACTTCGTTTTCAAATGTTCATGAATTGTATCCTCTTAGGCCTTTTACTCCGGGTAACAAAGGAATGCTGTAAACTTCTTTGTGTTCCGGGATGCCTTTATGGACAAATAAACATTTCAGAGTTGTTTAAAAAATTTGACGGATTCCACCAAATTTGAGGCTTCCCAACACATTAATGGTTCGCTCGTACCGTTCAACATCGTTATAAACACTTTTTAAAATCAAACAATTTTGAAAACAGGAATGAATGCACTCACGATTTTTTTCAGTAAAAGTCCAACATGGCGTTTGCCGTGCTTAATAAACGCACATGGTGCACTTGTGTCGGGAAAGACGGATTTAAATCACGCTGAAGTTTACTCTGTTAGAGTTCGCTGTGGAGTTCATGATTCCTTTTTCTTGTTCGTTTTACCGCTGCCACCGTATAAATGTTTCATACATTTGTCGTTAGTAAAACATGCTTTGGTTAGCATGTGGAAAACAGAGAACAGAGACATGTGTGGGATTATACTGGGATCGCCATCTTGAATGTGGTTTCCCTAGTTAATTGTAGGGGAGTTACCTCGAAAGGAAAATCTAAAGGGAGGTAACTACATCATACTGCGTCAGTGAATATATTGTCGCGGTTTGGCCATCGCTTTCCAATGTTAGGTAACTACATCATACTGTGACCCCCCCCCCCCCAAAAAAAAAATTAAATCAGAAATCCAGCCAATTTATAAATTAAACAGTAAAAAACTAAATCGGATGTGTAAAAAAAATTAAAAAATGCCCCCACCCTAATTTTTCCGTCCCAAAATTGAGAAACCATTCAGTTATACGTCTTGATTTATAGCTAACTGGGCAGAAATTTAGTGCTTATTTTACGTTAAATTTATATAGAAAAGTAATCCTCACCGTAAAATGTTGTTTTTTTCTGATATTTTTTCAGGCTGTTTTTATATAATCGTAAAAAGGGGAAGAATTTAAAGTTTTCGAAGGGGTAAACTACGCCGGGTGTGATAGTAAAGAATTATCAAATATGAGATGAATAAATAATAAATCATAACAAATATTGGACACTTGTGCAGATGCGGAACACGAGCCGAAATTTAGTTTAGAAGAATTCCAATGGTGTAAGAAGGGGCAGACAACTCTGTTTTTTTAATACATAATTTCTAGTTTCTTGAAAAAGGGACGTAATCGACGTGAATGCCTTGAATATGCACGAGTTATTATATTTAACAAGTACTCAACAGAAAGTGGTGGATTTTTTGCAAGCGAAGAGACACCTTTCTTCCATCGAGAGATGCACCTGCAGAGTGGAAATGGAAATTACATCCGTGAATAAAACTGATGGACTTTGGTGGAGATGTCCAAAGTGTCACTGTTCATTTTCCCAAATTCTATTTTCTTCAATAAATGTTCTATCAATATACTGTTGATTTTCACAACTTGTTATTTATTCGAAAAATGTTCTATTAATTGAATTTGCATGACTTTTCGGAGAAATTGCGTACTAAAAAAAGAGAGTTGTCTGCCCCTTACACCATTGGAACTCTTCTAAAATAAATTTCGAATCGTGTTCCACATCTGCACAAGTGCCAAATATTGAGATAAATAAATAATAATTTCAGCTGTAATCTTCATCTCAGAAATCGGTCCAGTTTCAAACTTTCGAAATGGTTCATTTAAATTTTCTTCCTTTTAATTTTCTGCGAACCTGTTTTTCCGGTGGCCATCTTTGTTTCGATTTCCACATAAATATAGTAACTTTTTAACAATCGTTTCTTTCTTGAAAGCAAATAAGTCATTCGAAAGCAGATTGTCAAGCAAAAAGTGAGTATTACTTGTATTTTGTTACTTTTGTGAGTACTTTTTTTTACTACAGGGGCGCGTCTGAAACAGAATGTTTCTATGTGTTTTTTTTATATAGATGCCCATTAAGAGTGACTTTCCAATTTTACACGTAAACAAACAACTCGACACCTGCTTTTAAAATTATCACAAAAATATAGAAGATTACTGAATTGTAATGCAAGTTTTAGTGTTTATAGAAAAATAAATGGCACTTCTGCATTTTAGCCGTTATTCGGTCTTTATTACTTTTGAAGGCAGAGACAGACAACCAACCGGAAGTAACAGAATTAGATGTTTTTTTTTTTAAATCCAAAATGGCAATAATAACAGCGAACAATGTATCGTTATAGAATATGAAAATATTTTATTTAATAATGTAAAAAATTTATAAAAATAATAAAAATGTGTTTTTTTCATGTATGAATTAAAACTTTCTCAAAATAGTCAACAGTGATTTTTTAAATGAAAATGTATAATTTAAAACGAAAATCCAACAGTCAACATTGTTTTTTTTTATATATAATTTACAACTTTGGGATGTTTGATTTTTTTTTGTTTGTGTGTCTGCAAAAAGTCTATTGTTTTCTGAGGCTCGTTTGTTAAACTACAAATATTTCGCAGATTGAGGTTATTCAGATCCATTTTGGGAGAAAAAATTCAGTCTGGCACTTCCGGTTGACTGAGTTGAATGAATGAAACTCTTCAATTACGATTTGTGATCACAGTAAGTGACGGCTAAAATGCAGAAGTGGCAAATAAATTATTTTTATAATAGAAGCATTAGTAAAATTGCAATTTCCGTTCTTTTATTTTATTTTAACTATAGTCAAGATAACTATAAATGAGTTGAGGTTTGCTTAAACATTCTTCATCCATCGGGTCAGTCACAACGTGAAAAATAGAAACAAGGAAAATGTTTTCACAGTTAAGTTAAGCGATTATTCAACACGCTAAAAAAAATATGAGGGACCCAACTCCGTTATATTTATAGAAGTGGTGAATGGAAATAGAAATTGAACGAACAGTTTACTGCATCTGTCTTCAATGGCGGTTTTGCACCATTTGACAAAAATAAATCGAAACTAAATGAACAAAGTCCTCGTGTGTCTACCCATCAGATCCGATAAAAGACGAAAAATAGCAGACCAGAAAGTGATTCAATTTTTTTTTAGTAGCCCCCTTTCTGGAATCGGGGTGGGGGTTGGATGAGTAGCGACACCAGTTCTGAGGATTGTTTAACCAAATGCTTAATAAACCATACCTGGTAGGAAACACATTAGTAGGTGTCGGGACAATAGGAAATTCCCGGCTGGCATTTGACTGTGGCGGTACGTCTGTCAATCAGTAACGCAGGTGTTCTAAAGTGAGCTCAGTGATGATGGAAACCTCCCGTAGAGCAAAAGGCTAAAGCTCACGCAATCTCGATTTTCAGTATGGCTCATCGATCTTTTCCAAGTGGGCGGAGAGCTCCATTCCACTGAGAGGTGTCAAAAAACTTACTACAAGGATAACTGGCTTAATGTTGCTTTGTTTGTTTTGTTTTTTAATTAGATAACCTCAAACAAGGAAAGTTGCCATTGTAAGCGTAAGGAGCTACTGAAAATTAGGGTGAAAGTTTTAAGGGTCATCCTAAACTAGGAGCTGTGCAACAAGATGCTTTTTCCCATTGGTTTTAAATTTCTGCATGTCGGTACGGTCGAAAACAGGGAGCAGGGAAAGAGTTCCAAAGGCCAACAGCACAAGGAAAGAAGCTATTGGAGTAGAAGACTCCGGCATCTGGGAACTTCCAAAGTGAATGGTTGGGATTAAGCTGATTGTCAGGTTGATTGAGTGTATTTACATCAAGGATGCAGCAAGTTCATCAGGCACATTCCATTGAAGTATTTGTAAAACAAACACAAGGATGCAATATTGCGGCGATAAGACAGGGGCTGGAGCTTGGTGTATAGTGATGAAACTTATAAGATTAGCGACTCTTTTTTGGACTTTGTCTAAGAGAAAAAGACTAGTGGATGGTGCAGTAGCCCAGATGTGACAACAATAGTCCATGCATATTTAGAAAATGAAGGTCTGTATACAAACACCAGGGTTTTGTTTTTACATTTTATATACTTCTCATATTTAAAGAAATGTCTGTTAAGATTTTTCAGTAGAAAACTCCAAGCAGGTTTGAAAGCCTTATTTGAAATTGAAAAACGATTCTTTTCAGATACTTTTACATTTTTCTCAAATGACTAATCGACCATAAAATATCACACCGAGACCTTTGGTTCTCCTGTGTTTAACACTCTTTTTGTTGAGAAAGCTAATGTGCCAAAGGTCTACTATATGCTGCCACTGGGAATCATATACCTTTCGTATAGTCGATGAGTTTACCTTGTGCATTAATCTTGAAGTGTTCTGATAATTGCATCCTACATATATAAGATTTCGGGAGAAATTTAATGGATAAATAAATCCAATTATATTGATACACATACATATATCATCATAATAATGTAAAATGAATTCTCCTATGTCATTCGCCATTATAGATTTCCAACCAAATCCTGCATATACTAATTTGTTGTGCCAGTCCCTTTGCACAATTCCTGATCCATGTTTTCAGAGCATTTAAAATACTTCTTAAGCCTTTCAGTTTGCTAAACAATACTACTACGTTCCAACGTTTCATAGATGAAATACTAAAAATTTGGACTTTCACAATTTAACACCATGGTAGTACTGATCGTTACCCAATCTCATGTATACAAGATTTCGCTTCTCTACTGCACAGTTGTAAGACCTGTAAACTGGATTTGGTTTAGGCTTCCATGAGATTCCATTGAATCTGGTTGATATACTGTGACAACTCCATTCGAAACGTTTGAACTTCTTACTATGAATTTATGTTCATGAAACATGGCTAGTACCTACAAACTTTACATGGATAAAGTACTTTGAGATCTGGCATTTGTCCACAACTTCATAAATTACATTCTCAACTAAGCTTTCCACGACATTTTAGCAAATCTGGTTGATATAACAAAAAATGATATAACAACTCCATTTCTTACTATGGCTTTAGATTTGTGACACGTGGCTAGTACCTACCAACATCACATAGATGAGATGTAGCTTTTGTCTAAAACTACATAAACAACTGAGATACATGTCACTCATCTCTGCCTACTGTGTTTTTAGTGCTTCTTTATTTGTCTTGGCCCACATATCAGTCCTTAAGGTATATCTTAATTACCTGAAAATAGGAGCAATTTATTTATCTGTTGAATTATCACAGACGTTGTGTTCCATACTGAACACAAGTCAGCTAAAAGTCTTCAACAAAGTGAAAAGAAAGTCTTGAAGATGACTGTATTTGCACAAATAGTGTCTGATGCACTGTTCGTTTGAGCATCGGGCACAGCTGTAGATGCAGTGTTGATACAGTAGAACAGTGGCATTAACAATAATTACAGCCTCTGCCTAACTTTTAAAGAAAGGTGAAACTGGACGAAACTCATTGCAGAATATTTGGCAATCAATTCTTGGCTATTTACTTATCATTCAAATGCTCAGTATTCACTTGAATTTTGCCTATTTTTGATCATCGTCTACTTTTATTTACATTGCATTCAAAACCTGATAAATATTCACATTGCTAACCTCGCCACTGGTATTTGGCTTAATAATTTATCGGTAATATCTCACATATATCCATTTAACAGAATGCAGTGGAAACGTAGCTTGTCTTGTCTTCCATTCAATTTACTATTTCTACTTCAAATATCAACATTCAGCAAATGACTTTAGAACAGCTACATCTAGATATCTTAGATCTGTTGTTACCTATATTTGCAACTGGCACTTAAGATAAAGATTATTTGCAACACCTCGACGGATTCACTTTGCCTTCTTGTTCCACCAAGTCATCATCAAGTTGTTTTCGATACTTTAACCAATTTAACCCAAGAACATTGAAGTTTATTTAGGCTAGATATTTCTGGCCGAATATGTTGCATGACACTATTGCCTGGGAACGTTTCTTGCATATTTTGTCAAAAGTCAAAATTGTACAAGCATATCTGCCCATTTTTCAGAACATTCAGACGTTTTTATAATGCATTCATTTTGATCTACATTTTGTATAATAAAACAACCAAAAATCTTCAACATTTACCTGTATAGTAAAAGATTGCTTTCATTGTAATATCCCATATTCTATATCTATATCACTTATCCTTACTGATACTAAAGCTTCCATTCTGATACAACCTCAGTTATCTAGTAGAATGTATTCATACAATTGGAAATGTCGAGTGATTAAATTGGTGGTGTATCAATGCATATATATTGAGTCCTAATATTAAATGTCGTTTTCAATTATAATCAAAGTCAAATAAATTGATTTTGATGCACAAGCGTTATCTTTGTAATGGATGAATTATTTAATAAAACCTATTCTTCATTTGCAGATAACATCTTCAGTGAAGCATGAATGAACCTATCTAATCAGAAGGTAATAGAATAAAAATATTTATTTCTTGTGAAGTGAGTAAATCAGCATTTTTACAAATTTCAAATTTAATATATATGCTAACACATGATTAAAGGAAGCCTTATTGTGATATATATAAATAATTCTTTTTTTACAAAACCAGCACAAACTGGAGATAAAAAATTGGTATTATAAAAGTAGCATGCAAGCTAACACTGGAGAAAAACCTTATTCTTGTGAGGTATGTAGGTCCACATTTTTAAGAAAGCAAACTTTACAAACGCACATGCGAACACATACCGGAGAGAAACCTTACTCTTGTGAAATATGTGGCTCATCATTTTCAGGGAGTTCAAATATGAAAAAACACATGCGGACACACACTGGAGTGAAACCTTATTTCTGTGAAGTATGTGGGTCAAAATTCTCAAATAATTCAAATATGAAAAGACATATGCACACACATACTGGAGAGAAACCTTATTCTTGTGAGGTATGTGGGTCCGCATTTTCGAGAAAGCAAGATTTACAAACACACATGCGAACACATACTGGCGAGAAACCTTATCCTTGTGAAGTATGTGGGTTATCATTTTCAAATTGTTCTTCTATGAAAAAACACATGCAGTCACATTCTTATTCTTGTGAAGTATGCGGTTTATCAATTTCAAATAATGCTAATGTGAAGAAACACATGCAGACACACACTGGAGAGAACACTTTTTCTTGTGAAGTATGTGGGTCATCATTTTTAAATAGTTCTGATATAAAAAAACACATGCAGACCCACACTGGAAAGAAAACTTATGCTTGTGAAATATGTGGGTCACAATTTTCAATTAGTTCTAATATGAAATTACACATGCGAACACACACTGGGGAGAAACCTTATTCTTGTGAAGTATGTGGGTCAGCATTTTCATATAGTTCGAATATGAAATTACACATGCGAACACACACTGGAGAGAAACCTTATTCTTGTGATATATGTGAGTCAAAATTCTCAAGTAATTCAAATATGAAAAGACATATGCATACACATACTGGAAAGAAACCTTATTCTTGTTAGGTATGTGGGTCTGCATTTTCGAGAAAGCAAGATTTACTAACACACATGCGAACACATACGCTATTAATAGAGGGCAGCTTCGAATAATTAATTAGAAGCCGTTTACAATGAGGAAATGAATGATAAAAAATATGAATAAAAACAAAAATAAATACTGGCAGGCCGGTAGCGCTCTAGCCATGACAGAGGCCAACCAGTGTCAGCCATCAGGCTTTAAGGAAAAAGTTCCTGACCCCCTATCTCCATCAAATACAGCAACAAAAAAAGAAACATAAAAGACTTAAAAGTCCAACAATGAACTGTTGCGCAAAAAGGTGCTATTGTTTTGCTATCACTACTCAAAGTTTGAAAAGTTGAGCAAAACATCCAATGAGATCTTAACTGATAAAATTCAAGAATTTACCCTCCCCGAAGAAAACAAAATACACCGGTTGCCCGCCTATGATCGCTTGTTTCCCAGATGGGAATATATATAACAGAAGAGAGTACTCTAATAAAAAATGCAGCCATAAGAGAGGCTGAAGAAGGCTACCTTCCTATCAGGGAATAAGAAACTAGACGGAGACAAGAGTCTAGATGGGAGAGGGAAGAACAGTGGACATTGTTATGGGCTATGAAATATGCTCAGGCAAAATATACCAAACAAAAAAAAAGAACAGAGACCTGGAGGGAAATATTCTTCCACTTCTGTCCATGCAAGAAAAAATGTTCCACCACAAAAAATAACTTGACAAAGATATAACAGCATGAGCTTGTTCAATAAAGCTGAGCTGGAATATATGGCATCAGAGATATCAGCCCTCATAATAACCAAAAAGTGTCCACTTGAAAGCCCCATCAAAATTACCACAATTCCCATTACTGTCCAAAACACCACACCACAGATACAGCAGAAACCACATTACAAATCACCCATGGATGAAGCCGTCAAACTGTCTGGGTCCATGACAACCCACCATACAGCCACATCAACATCTGAATCCCCTTTAGCAAGGGGCTTCCTGACAAGTATACCACCACCATCAGCTGTCTATTTAGAATCAGAAGATAGCCTCTCATTGAACCTAAGTTCTTCCTCACCACTATCACCAAGATGACTGGTAACACCTGAATTTCCATCATTACCTCAGAAAGTACTGGAACCAGACGATGAGCAATTGGCCTTGGAAGATGAACTTTGGAATACAATTGAGGAAGTCTAGATGATGAGGCTCAAGGAAAGACCCCAACTGCCAAAAACTCAAACCTCAAGAGCTACCAAGTCAGGAATACAAAACGTAGACATCGCTCTCCAAAGACTTGTTCCATCCAGCATATCCCTCATGGAGCTGAATCAAGTAACATATGCTGCAGGACTTTACATTGTTAGGAAAGCACTCCCTCAATTCAAAAAGCAATGGGAGTCAAGAGCACGAGCCACAACACCACCGTGGAAACTGAAGCTCCAGAAACAACTTAACCTTTGCAAAAAGGAAGTTTCTCAAATCAAACAATTCCTTGCTGCCCCTACAGTGCAGGGACAGCTGAGAAACACCATCTGCAAAAAAATGTAGAAATTGAAAACGTTGTGAGGTAACTTAAAGGCAAAATCCCAGCACTTGCCAAAAGAATTCAAGAAAAGGATAACAAGCACAGGGCGAAAGTTGAGAACAGACAGTTCAAAAAGAATACAAGACTATTCTACCGAAATTTGATTGGAGAGAATATAACAGTGGAAAAGCCACCAGAAGAGGAGCTAGAAAATTACTGGAGGCATGCATTGGAGGGATCATGCAACCAAGAAGCCAAGTGGATTTTAGATATAGCTCGAATCAAAGCAAGCCAAAAATGCCCGAGCCAGAGATAACATATGGAATGATAAAACGAAAGCTAGATCAATTTCAGAATCACAAAAATCTTGCATAGACAATATACCCAATTTCTGGCTGAAGAAACTAACAGCACATCATAGCCATTATAGTAGCTTTTTGACCAGACTGTTGAAGACTGAGGAGGCCACACCAGCATGGCTAGTAAAAAGTGATACGACCCTCATACCCAAAACGAGTGTAACACAAAACCCTACAAAATACAGACCGATCTGCTGCCTAACTACAACCTACAAACTCTTCACTTGCCTGGTTGCAGACAGCATCTACGAACACATCTCTTCTGGAGCATACCTGGACAAAGAACAAGCAGGGTGTAGGGGGAAGTGTTTAGGTACCAAGGACCAATTGTTGATCAATAAGACCATAATTGAGGACTGCAGGAAGAGGCAGAGAAATCTAAACATGGCGTGGATCGATTACCAAAAGGCATACGATAGTGTACCCAACGCATGGCTCCTGCGCTGCCTCGATCTATATAATATCTATCCGGTCATCAAGAAAACCATAGCAATACAAATAAATATGTGGAAAACAACCATGGCATTAAGACACACTAATGGATCAATACATATCCCTTACGTCAAGATCCGAAAAGGAATCTTCCAAAGAGATAGCTTATCTCCTCTACTCTTTAGTCTGGCTAAGCAAATTACTCAACAGAAGCCAGAGTGCCTACAATCTGAGCCACAAGATTTAAACAAAAGAGTCAACCACCTGCTCTTCATGGATGACCTCAAGCTGTATGCCGGTTGTATATATCTTCTCCAAAGATATTGGAATGAAGTTCGGCCTGGACAAATGTGCCAAGTACTTCCTCAGAGCTGGGAAGAAGATCCAAATGGAAAACATACAGCTTGATGAAGATACTGACATCAAAGACCTTGAAAAACAGGAACAATAAAAATACCTTGGCAGAGAAGAAAAAGATTCAATTCAACATGCCAAGATGAGAGAAAAAATTAACATAGAATATATACGCTATGATTAGAAAAAAATTAACATAGAATATATAGGCTGTGTTAGAAAAATTTGCAAAACACAGCTTACAAACCAAAACAAAATAACTGCCATTAACCAATTAGCTATGCCAGTGATAACATACGGCTTTGGAATTATTGATTGGCCGCAAAAGGACATTAATAGATTAGACACTAAAACGAGGAAAATGTTGACAATGTACAGAGTAATGTACAGGAACCAGTGGCGGTTAGAACCTTAAAAAGATCTCTAGGCTGGAGTGTCTGAAATAGCGTGTGAATGTCTGGCATTCGGTAGGATGCCCCATCTTCAGCAAAAACAGAAAGATAAGAAAATTTTTAAAATCCTTATGATATATGTGGGTCAGTATTTTCAACAAATGTTAATATAAAAAGACATATGCGAACCCACAGAAGAGAGCAATATTAACATTTCACAGGGATATTAACGGGGACACTGGTTCTTTGGGTAATAAATAAGAACTCGTTGCCAATGAGGAACTGATAAAAATATGAATAAAAACCAGACTAAATATTGGCAGGCCGGCACTCATGATTAAAACAGCTCCTCAATCCGTTTATGTACTAGTCGGGAAGTGGTAAGCAATGATGTTAAATTTTCCTTCATCTGAGAGTGGCACTCCAGCCAGGAGCGAGGCCAACCAGAGTCAAATATCAGGCTCTAAAAATGTTTTTGGACCCCTTATCTCAACCATATGCAGTTATATAAAAAAGAATAAGAAGCTTAAAAGCACTGCCATAGTTTGTTTTGCTACCACTATTTTAAGTTTGCTAAGTGGAGCAAGACATAAAACGAAATCCTGACCAAGAAGATTAAAGAATCTGCCTTTCCTGAGAAAAAAATAAAATACACTAGTTGCCCGCCTATGCCCGCTTGTTTCCCAGATAGACATATATATATATATATATATAACAGAAAATGAGAATACCCTCATTAAAAACGTAGCTATAAGGGAGGCAAAAAGAGACTACCTTCCTATTTCGATCCATGGACAGCAGGGAGTAGTCTCATGCATATGGGCTCATGATGTAATGATGATGTCGGGTTGGAAGCACTTGCACACACGCTCCTCCACTAGTTTATCAATGCTGTCACACGAAATGTGAAATTGAAAAATGTCATACCCAGTGCCAATTGAGGATAAAATAATAATATTACTAAGTCAAGCTTTGAGAAAACCTTATATGAACACCTGGATTATTTGGACTTCGAGTTTGAATATTTAATCAGCATTTACTTGCAGAGTGAGTTATTTTCATGTCAGGTTGTCCTGACAAACCCTTGTACAGGGAGACCGAAGACACTTGAGAATGTTTTCTAGTAAGTAATTCATACTATTTTAATAGGTAATTCAAAATCTCACTTTTTTGTTTCATTTTACTTCAGTCTAAGTTCTCAAAAATCAAGGGGTCCTTTCCCGGGGCTAACACTTTATCTCTCTATGAGATACATAGATATTGTAATATTCTATTAACATTTTCCTTTACTCTCAAACATTGAGTTAGTAAAGAAGTTAAGAACATTAATTTTCCTCTCCCCAATTGATCAATTAACTATGTTATGGCATATCTTTCTTGTTGTCTTTTGTTCTGACCAGATTCCAGGACAAGAGTCCATCTAGTCTGGTGGAGTATCTAGTTAAGTGCTATTACTTGAAGTAACATTACTTGAAGAAGCTCCACCATGTTTTGTTTGAGCCGTTTGACGGTCGGAGTGATCTTCCCAATATAAAATCTTTGTATAAATAAAAACACTTTAGGCTGATGTGTCTGTATTATGTTCGTTTTTCCGAAGGCAGCCATTATTCTTGCAGCGACTTAATCCCTATATAGATCTTGGTAAAATAAAGTTTCTACTCTCACTTCTTCTAATACTCCTTACTAGTTATTCTACTTATTTGAAATTAAGATTTACACAGTGATCGAGTCGCTGCGAGAATAATGGCTGCCATAAAAAAATTGAACAAAGTGAATTAATTAATTTTCAAAAATAAAAAAGGGAGATTGAAAAAACTCTTTGTTTTTCATCACATTCTCCACCACCCTGAAAAGTTCAAGGAGAAGACATGTGTGTCTAGAGAGGAAGGGTTATCTGGACTCTCAAGTTAGTTTATAGAGACTATGTCTTACATGGACTGTTAGACAAACTCCTATAATATTTCGTGTAAAACAAAAGGGTCATCAAACTAAAGGAAAACCAAGCCCTTCTATAAATAACAATGATATAATTATTTTAGTGACATACACCGTTGAGTGTAGGTAGGCAAGAGTTAAAACTATCACAATGTAGGAAGTTACAATAAAATAAGTAAGAAGAGGGTCGGCTGGTGATATTTTTCAAGCAGTATATCTCCTAGTGAGGGATAGCTTTGACCAGGGGCGAGAGAAGACGTCTGTCTTCGTTGGTAACTGGAAGCTCTCTGTAATTCCCTAAGGGTTGGGAAGTGGTCCTTCAAGGGATGATTGAAATTAATAACCCTGAAATCTGATTGGTCTTCATGTGACCAAATCACCTCACAGGGGCTGCTTTTTGCAAGGAGAAAGAGATGTTTATGTTTATGACTGTTACATCAAGCTAACAGAGAAGAAATGTAGTATTTGCTATGTGAAAAGAACAAAAAGGAAAAACAAAAAAAAATGTGAACTTATTATACAGGATTTTTTTGTGTTCTATGATGAAAACAATATTTTTGCTTTTAAGTGAAAAGTATGTTTTAGTAAGAGCGGGATTTGTTAAATGTTCATGCATTTCATAGTAAAGTACGGTAGGTTACAACTCACAAAGTTTATTCTATATATAGAGATTCATACAAACTTTTTGGGCCTAATGTACTTGCTGACCACTACATGTGGTGGAGACATATCTATCTAGGGTGAGCAATTTGTCAGTATGTGCAGATATCCTTTGATTTTCAGCATCGCAATGTTGTAACCTTTTGAATTTCTGAATAAATCTTGACCTGTTTACACGTGCTCCCATATTTTCCTTCATTTGATTCAATTTCGTATCTCTTTTTATTGCTACACCCAACAATGAATTATTCATCAAACCATAGTGGACATTTTTTAAACTTAACTGCTTATGGCCGCAGTGGAAACTTAACAAGGGCATTGACGAGTTGTTTCTTTTTCATCACAAGCTAAAATCATTGTAGACACTTAAATGTCTTTATACAAGCACATGTATACACCTGGTTGCATTAAATGAACTACACACATATATTACACATTTTCTGTAAATAAGTCAATTTGTCAATTCAAAACAAATGTTACTGTCTTCTTGCTAATATTGCGTTTATAATTATTTTAATTTGATCTTTAAAATTATATTTTGAGTGTCGTTCGTAATGTGGCGTAGCTGGAGTGTTCTTTAATCAGTGCAGTGCGGCCACTTCGTTGGCAGAATCAGCTGATCGAATTTTTTCCCTTAGTTGTAGACTTTTTCTTTTTCTCTATAACTTTTTTATATCCACCGATTGCAGTGCCACCTACCATCACGAAAAGGGAAATAATTGGATCTGAAACGTCCTCCAGTAAATGTATGTCTAAATGTGTAGATAAGGCTATGTCACACTACACTCTCTGTTTTTCTTTCCTTCTTTCTGTCTATGTTCATTCGGCTTACTCTTTCCTTTTCTTTCTCTTTTACTTCTTCCTCCTACTGTACCGAGTGGAAATAGGGTGCATTCAAATCAATTGCTTTCTCTGGTGATCTGCAGGCGGGCATGAATAAACAATTTTTTAAAGAGATTTTTGGCTAACACATCCACACATCGATACTCGCTGAAGATGAAAATAATAACAAGTACCTGTAATATTATGTGTAAATACATAATGGGAAAGGTATACAACAAGGAATAAGGCAAATACGTTTTGACACTTTTACGACTTTATTGAGACTACCTGTTTAGTAGGCGGAGGGGCCTCTGCTGCTATGAACTGATTAGTGTTAGAGAGTGGTGGTAGGAGGTTGCAGTCAAAATCAATGGTGCGAGATATAAGGGGAGATAACCCTATCTAACAGCAACCAACAAAGGCTTTGGGATCACTCAAGAAAAAAGGCGAGTAAACCACTAAAAAACCCTGAATTATTACTCTACTCCTACAATTATAGCCTACTAAAAAAAGTGACACAAAAACACACACACAAATTCAAACTCTAATCAAACATATATATATTTCTTACGATTGTGTCCTTATCCTCATTTCGTACATTTTACGAATAAGAACATTTCACTTTAAACAAACATACAAAAAAATGTTCTCACACAAAATAGCTTTAATAGATCTCGAAATGCGTAAATATATGAACATGTTTTGTTCGTTACTCATTTTTTATCATCTCTTTACCTCATAACTTGAATATTTGTGCCTTACCGTTGAGTTTAGGTTAGCTGCTTCATTCATTTTAGAATACTGGAAAGCGAGAAATGAAACGAGAAGTTATATGAATATACACGTGTACGAATGGAAGACATAAAATATACATGTGCGATGATCAAATTCACTATTTGAAATAAATACAAAAACAATATATTGGCGGGAATAGCAAAATATACAGAATATAGCTTCTCATGATACTGTCTAAATTCAATAATCAGCAGTCAACAGTAGCAGCTTGATAAACACACAAACATACACATTCATACACATTTTGTTGAAAAAAAAGAAAGTGATACATACTGATTGCTGGTGCCGGCCTTCAAGTGGGGTGGCGATAAGACCAACATGAGCAGAGATAAAGAGGTGATATTTATGTATGTTTAGAATGGGAGTGGCAGGTTGTTACAAGCCTATAAATTGAGGTTCTACCGCTCACCGGGGTGAAAAGTGTTAGTGTGTTATTGTGTTCCAGAGCTTGGTGGTGACCAGAATTAGTACATTATTCGACTCACTATAGACCAGACGCTGGATCGTGGCTCCTGCAGAGAAATACTTTCTCTGTCCCATTACATATTGTTACCAGACCTATTGGTTGGGTCGCTAAGGGAGCAATTCCTTTTGCAACCCACCCCCGACTACTGCCTCGACCCCTTTCAGGGTATTGACTTTGAATTGGATTTTTTCTTACATTTGGATTTTTTCCTACAATTTATAAGCACACTATGTCAACATCCGCAACTTGTATTACATTTTAATCGTTATCCTGGGGCATGGTATACACAAATACGCTGCCAGCGTCTATTTAAAAATGAAATGAGGTGAATTTAGCAATTATTAAATGGTGAACATTCATCTTAATAATCGTCATCATCATCATAACAAACATAATCATCATCAATAACAACAACAACATCATCAAACCACCATAGTATATATGGCCGGCGGTTGTTGGACAAAGGATTAAACCCATGTAGGGTGCCTCGACCAAAGGTCATGGGAGAGGATGCCTTTATGGTGGCGACTATGTTATTCCCGTTGTTCGAGGTGGCCTGACCACGTGTGGATGAAATTAACAGAATCAAAAAACAAAAAGGGAAGAAAGAAAAACATTATTATTATATCGGAAATTATATTGAAAAGAAAGCGAAGTAATAATAAAGCTACACACACAATAGTATTTAGTAAAATCAAAAATTAGAGTAAAACATTTATATTAAACAAAACAATTTTTTTGATAAGACATTTTGTAGAGCTATCAGTTATAGAGAATGCTTGAGTTCATTTTAAGGACTGAAAAGTTCCGTTTGTTACACGAGTGAAATGTTCGGTTTGAATGTGAATGTAAAGTGATGTAGTTTTTGTGTATTTTGTAGCAATTGTAATGTGTGCGCGATTGGAAGAATAATTCGTTATTCGTGGTAGGAATTAAAAGAGATTACCTATGTTTTACTTTTGCCCCCCCCCCCCCGCCAACCTTCTCGGTCGAGCGGGGGGGGGGGCGTGTGTGTCATTTTAGAGGATGTCAATGGATTGAATAGAAACATAACGACAGAGATCAGGTTCTGTAAAATGGCGTCCTTTATTTACATCCGGCAAAAACATGAGTGCCCCGGTAAAGGGGCGTAACTCCAGACGGTGAAACTCTTATTCAGTCCCTCATGCAACATCTTCCCTTTTCTCAATAAATAAAAAACAGAAGATAAAGACAAACAAACAAAAACAAAACAAAAAGTCTGATGAGAATTAAAAACAGAGTCTACAAAACACAGTGATCTAGGCATTCATTGGGCTGACTACCCTCCTACCTAACAGGGATTATTCTTCCCTTTCACTTATGTTGTGAAATCCTTGAATCTCATAGGATCTCTTATTATCCTTCCCGACCGTGTTGTCCGCAACCTTTCCGGACTTGGTTTTGTTGGGAATGGGGTCGGGTTGAGGTTTTCTCTTATTTCACCTTCATATTGAGGTGGTTCTGAGTTACATATCTCTTCTGTACTCTGCCCTGTATTCTTGGGTAACTCGCTCTGCACTTCATATGGCTGTTGTATTACTGATGTGAGTGGGGGTGTCTCTGCAGTTTTCTTCAAATCTACTCGATTCCGTCGATATAAGTCCCCACCCACTTTTACATGGTATGATCGCTCATCCAGTCTCCCCCATACAACAGCTTTCCTCCACTCTTTTTGACCATTTATGTGTGGTTTCATCCGTACTACATCTCCAGGAACAATGGTTTAAGTGGTTTTACTTTGTGGTTGAAAGAACGTTCTTGCCTCCTGCAGTCTTGCTTCACTGATTTTCTCAGATTTTTGGGCAATGGTGGCTTGAGTAAATCCTCCCTGGTTGGGAGAAGTGTTTTTGTTCTCCTTGACATCAGCTTCTGAGCTGGTGATAAGAGACCTTTGGCTGGCGTATTCCTGTGATCCAACATTGCTAGTGTGATAGACAAGCGTATGGTTGCAAGGAGACACGGACAACTTGAATAGGATTAATCAAATATATTTATTTACCCCAAAGCAAAGATCGTTCTTTTTATTCTTAATTCCTTGATGACGACGGCGACGGCGAAGTTGTTTATCTTAATTCCTTGATGACGTCGGTGACGGCGAAGTTGTTTATCTTAATTCCTTGATGACGACGGTGACGGTTAAGTTGTTATCTTATTTCTACGTGTTCACTCGTTGGTCGCTAGCTGGGAAAAGATGGCGGCTACCTCCCACTCGCGCCAAGCCCCTTTTTTCTTGTTTTCCTTTTTGTAGCTCTCCGGAAACGGTGAACGCTCAGCATGTCGCTGTCCAACATTAGTTCCGGATAGAGTGAGATCTGTTATATAACAAATGCCCCCTCAGATCTCAATCAGGTTTGTGAACTAGTCCGTGGGATATCCTCAGTTCATGACAAAGTCCTTGAATCGTGCAAGTAGTCGTCCTCTCGTCATTCTCGCTGGTAGCGGAGTACTGTCTGTATTGCCCTCTTGTAATGTTGTAGGGTGTATGTCGTGAGTTGGATCTGGGTCCCTTGGTGACTGCGGTTCGACGTGATTTTCGTGGTTGCTACATGGTGAGAGGGGTAAGGGTGTGTTTCATAGGTGTGGTGGTCGAGGGGCCAGTTGTCTGATATGTGCGCGGTGGATCCAGGCTGTATCACCCTTTTCATCTTGCACCTGGCACATCACATCATTTGACTTTGTGACCGTGAAATTCCCCACCCAAGGTAGATGAGATGCTCGGGCCGGTCCTTATTGTGGCCGATGAAGTAAGACCCTGTCACCCACTTGTATTGAGTCTTTGCAAGTAGGATTATGCGCATTCCTCTCAAGTTTGTGGTCAGCCTCGTCGTTGGCCAGAGTGACATGGTGGTGAACCTGCCTCAGCAGGGCATTGATCTCCATGCCATATGCCCCCGGATCGTCGCTTCTGATTTGTTTATTGTGAAGCATAGGCAAACCAATGTTGGGATGACGACCAGTGATTGCGTAATGGGGGGAGACACCGGTAGCGCTATTGACCGTGGCGTTCATGGACGAGACCACAGATCCCAGGACGTCAGTCCACTCGCAATTTCTGTCCTCGCATAGCATATATAGCGCGTTTTTCATCGTTCGATGTTGTCGCTCGATGTTGCCTGAGCTCTGTGGTCTCCACGGACAGTGGAGTTCCTGCGTGATAGCCAACTGGTCGCAGAATCGTCTGTACACTTCTCCCGTGAAGTGTGTGCCACGGTCAGATGAAACAATCCGTGGAATCTCCCTGTGTCGAAGGAAGAATTGATACAACCCACGGGCTGCGTCAATGGCACGGTCCCTTGCGCATGGTATGGCCGTGAAGTACCGACTAAAGCTGTCCAAAATTGTCAGGATGTAACGTTTTCCTTTCGAGTTTGGCATTGTCACAAAGTCTATGAAGACCAACTCAAATGGTTTCTTTCCGCGTTTGCAGTGACCCATGGGCCAGTGGGTGCGTTTGCCATAGTTCCCTTTGCATTTTGCGCATGTTACGCAAGAGTCAACGTAGGCCTTGATGTCGCGGTTCTTGAACTCCCACCAATAACTGGACATGAGTTCTTGCATGCGCGTGATGCCCGAGTGATTGGTGCCTTCATGTGCCTGCGAGAGGTATCTGGCACGAAGTTTATACGGCACAACCAGTTTGGGGGAGTTGTTGCTGTCCCGAATCATCAAAACGGAGGTGCCTGGCTCCAGAAAAAATTGTTGGAAGTGTCTATTGAAGAGCGTAGCACGGTGATCGTCGGGATCAATATGTGGTTTATCCGGTGAGGGTGACTGGAGGGCACTGATGATCTTCGCTAATGTTTCATCCTTCTGTTGTTCTTCTGCAATGCCCAAGTGATTGCAGATTCTCTCTGTAGGGATGGAGGATGACGAATGATATGCAAAGAACGCATTGCTGATGTGTTCTTGTGCACGGGTGCCTTGTGGTGAGTGAGTCTTAGGAATCAACCGTAAACCGTTAAGTTCGCTGAGGCACCAAGACGGTATATACATGCGTAAAGCTGACCCACTTAGCTCGAAAGTCTGGCCTGCTGGGTTCGGGTCATACGGAGTTTTGGCCTTCTTCTGCCCGCAACCCCTACTGAGCATGTCAGCCCAAATGTTCGATTCACCCTCGATGTATTCGAGAACAAAATCGTAGCACGAAATTTCTTCTTGCCATCTCCGTATTTTGGCATTATTAAATACCCGCTGATCCAGATACGTCAATGACCTGTGGTCGGTGAAAAGAACAACGGGGCGGTTTCGGAGAAAATAATCAAACTTAATTATCGCCCACTTGATAGCGTAGGCCTCCCGTTCCGTCGTGGACCAGTTCTGTTCCGTGGGGTTGAATGCATGTGAAGCAACAGCTATGATATTCTTCTTCCCGTTGTCAGCTTCTTGCATTAGGATCGCACCACATGCGACATCGCTAGCGTCGGTGGTGAGTGTGAACAGCTTTGAAAAATCCGGGAATGAAATGATTGGTGGAGAGGCAAGCCGTTCTTAGTGACGCCTCATCCTGGTAAGACTGCTGTGATTTCTGTGTATAGTAGGCTTCTTGTGGCGAGGAGACGTCAGATTTTACACCACGATCGATGTATCGCTGGGCCTCGCAAGCTATGCCGATCGCATTGTAATGATTGTCCATCGTCTTTACTAGGTGAGTGTAAATATTTGGAGTCCAGGTTTTCACCTTTTCGCTCATCAGCATCGCGCCTATTATGGAAACCAGACCGTCCACTGTCAGGTCTGTCTTTTTATCCTTTTTGAATTTCGTTTTAATGTGGACGGCAGCATCTCTCAAAGTGTTCTCCAGGCGAGATGCGAAGTCTGGTAATTTTTCGCCGTCTATTCGCTCCAAGTCCCAGGCTCGGCTAAGGTGCTGGAAGCTCGTCATCTGGCTGCCGTGGGCCGCTTGCAAGTACTCCTTTAGTTCCTCAAAAGTGGACGAGTCTGACTTTGAATCCACCATCTGCTGAAAGATACCCTGGTCAAGTAAATCTTTCGCGGATTTGACGAACTCGCCTTCTAGGCTGGGATATCTCTCCAATTCCGGTGCGACGTGGATGGTATAAGCTTTGTTCAGCGCCGTGATGAATTGGTTCACGTCATTTCCCGGGCGGAATAATTTCTGCTGTTTGAGAACGTCCCGGATAGCCTGTTGACGTATAACTACGCTATACTCGTTCTCCTTCTGATTCGTACGGGTTGCTGTCGGAGGAGTCAGCCTTAAAGCCGCCAGCATGTCGTCTAAGTCGGTTTGAACCTCTTGAATTACACGTTCGGATGGCTGTTCCGCCCCTGTCTTCAAATTGAACAATAGTGTTCTCTGCTCTCTAATGAGGGTGAAAAGTTCGTCCCGTGTGAAGTTCGTGTAGTTTTCCATATTTAACTTGCTGTACGCTTCTGACACCAGTGTGATAGACAAGCGTATGGTTGCAAGGAGACACGGACAACTTGAATAGGATTAATCAAATATATTTATTTACCCCAAAGCAAAGATCGTTCTTTTTATTCTTAATTCCTTGATGACGTCGGTGACGGCGAAGTTGTTTATCTTAATTCCTTGATGACGACGGTGACGGTTAAGTTGTTATCTTATTTCTACGTGTTCACTCGTTGGTCGCTAGCTGGGAAAAGATGGCGGCTACCTCCCACTCGCGCCAAGCCCCTTTTTTCTTGTTTTCCTTTTTGTAGCTCTCCGGAAACGGTGAACGCTCAGCATGTCGCTGTCCAACATTAGTTCCGGATAGAGTGAGATCTGTTATATAACACTAGGTATGGATCAGCCTTATCGTCCATCGCTTTCCAGAAAAGGTTCTTTGCCATCTTTATCGCAGATTCCACTTTGCCATTTGCCTTGCTATTGTATGGACTGACAGGTGTACGTGTAAAACACCACTTTTTTGCGAAGGCAGAAAATTCCTGGCTACTAAACTGAGGCCCATTATCAGTTACGACCTGATCTGGTATTCCATGACATGCAAAATGGTGTTTAAGTTTGGTTATCACTGTCTTTGCTTGTGTATTGAGAAGATGATCGATTTCCCAGAAGTTGCTCATGTAATCAACTGTGCACAGGTAGTCTCTATCTGCAAACTTAAAGAGATCTACTCCCACTTTCGCCCAGGGTCTGTCAGGAACTTCATGGACCATTAATGGTTCTGCCGGGTTGGCCACTTCATCTTTTCTACATATGGGGCACTTTGAAACATAGTCTTTGATGTCACTGTTCATATTTGGCCAATACAAACATTCTCTTGCTCTTCTGCAACATCCTTCTACTCCCAGGTGTGTGGAATGCAGTTTTTCTTTCAACACCGCTCGCTGTGTCAGTGGAACCACTACCCGGTTTCCTCTGAAAATTAAGCCATCTTGCACCGTCATTTCATTCCGCATATTAAAATATGGTCTCACCTCTGGGTCAAGATGTATTTTTTTTTCTGGCCATCCTTCCAGAATGACTTGCTGCAACTGCTGCAAGCTTCTGTCTTCCTTCGTGGCTGAGCGCAGTTCAAGCAGCCTTCTCTCTGTTACAGGAATATATTCTGCTTCCTTGACATCATCTTCATCGTCCATATCTTCACTGCCCAATCCATAGATGTATGCTCTTGATAGCGTGTCTGCAAGGAACATTTTCTTACCTGGATGGTACAGAACTGTAGCATCGTAAGCCTGTAGTCGCATCAGCATGTTTTGAAGTCGTTTCGGGCATTTCACCAATTCTTTTTTCATAATCGCTTCCAGTGGCTTATGATCGGTTAGTACTATTATCTGTTGACCAAACGTATATTGATGAAACCGTTCACATGCGTAGACTACTGCTAGTAGTTCCTTTTCAATCTGTGCATACCGAGTTTCTGTGTCGGTCAGTGCACGGCTGATATAGGCTAGGGGTTGACCTTCTTGTAGTAGTGCAGCCCCCATGCCCTTCTCACTTGCATCGCATTGGATGACCAAAGATTTGTTGGGGTCATAGTACCTCAACAATGGTGCCTCACTCACTACCTCTTTAATTTTCCCAAAAGCCTCTTCATGAATTTGGGACCATGTCCATGGCACATCTGCCTTCACCAAATTTCGAATTGGGGCCATCACATCAGATATGTGTGGTAGAAATTTTGCCAGGTAATTCACGAATCCAACCAATCGTTGCACTCCTTTCACATCTGTTGGACACGGCATCTCTTTTATGGCTCTTACTTTCCCAGGATCAGGAAGTAAACCATCACTGGTTATTATGTGTCCCAGGAAAGATATAGACGTTTGTCGTAGGTTCAATTTTTCAGCATTCAATCGCATCCCGCGATCACGACATCTCTGCAACAGTTTCCTGAGTTTTCGGTCATGATCAATTGTTGCTTCTTCCATCGTTTTACTCTTCCCAATCACCAGAAGATCATCCGCTTTGTTAACCACCCCCTCCAAATCGGACACATTGTTAAAAGGGTCTTTTGAAATATCTCTGGAGCTGGAGAAATACCGAACGGTAAAACCTTCCACCGGAACCTACCATATGGTGTAGCAAATGTTGTTAAGCGACTGCTGGCTTCGTCTAATTTTACATGCCAGAATCCATCTCGTAGATCCAGGGTAGAAAATACCTTGCTGTCAGCCAGTTCTGGTAGTAAATCGTCCAGTGTAGGTAACTGAAAATGTTCCCTTTTTAGAGCTTTATTCAGTGGTCTTGGGTCTATACATATCCGCAGGTTTCCATTTTTCTTAGTTACCAGTGCTAACGCACTTACCCATGGTGTTGGGTCGCTCACTGGTTCAATAACATTCTTCTTAACCAGTTTTTCCAACTCGACTTTTAGCCTGTCTTTAAGTGCCACTGGTATTCTCCGTGTTGCTGCAACATTTGGTGTTACTCCTGGATCCACCTGCAAATGTACCTCTCCTGGTAATTGACCCAATTCTTCCCTGAACACATCTCTGAAGTCATTGATAATTCTGTCCGAGTACTGGCTGCTGGATTCATTCATCTGGGAAACTTTGGCGACCATTTTGAATTTGTTGTTATTGATTGTGACGAGTTCCATTGTCTGGATTGCATTTGCTCCCAGTAAGGGATGGAAATCCTCTTTCACAATGACAAACTTAACCGCATATTTTTGTCCAGTTTTGGGGTTTATCATTTTAACTCGACATTCTCCCAACGGCTTCACTTCTGCTCCATTCCACATGACAAGGGTCTTATTTTAATGTTCCAGTGTTTTTCCAATCACGTGTTTCACATTCAATATATTCACGGACGCTCCACTATCGAGCTGAAAAGCAATTGGTTTTCCCTTGACCCTCATTTCTGCCTTTATCACCTCTTGACTCACAGCATTCACTTTTTCCTTAATCGTTATGTTGTCTACCTGTCCATAGTCTGAACAACTACTACTATCGTTTTCCTGGTCCCCATATTGGGTTTTGACAGCCTGCACCTTCTTTTTCCTTGGTACTTTGCATTTCACGGTAAAGTGGTTTTTTCCATTACATTGATAACAGGTCTTGCCAAATGCAGGACATACCTCTTTTCTTGGTCCGTGCCGCAGTGCACACGCCCAGCAATCTCTGTCAGTTTGTGCCGATGTCTTTCTCCTGGGTTTAAAATCAACCTTATTCACTCCTTCAGGCCTTAGGATTCTGGACTAGACCGTGGCATTTTCAGACAGCTTACAAATGTCAATACATTTTTGTAAGTCTAACTGTCTTATTTTCAATAATTCAGCTTGTGTCTGGGAGTTGTGTATTCCCAGCACTACCTGATCTCTGAGTACTGATGAAACGCAATTGTCACAAAAATTGCACGTTTTTACTAACGTCCGAAGTGCCGTAATAAAGGATTCCACAGTCTCTGATCCTCCTTGCTTTCTAGAATGAAATACGTAACGCTCGTAGGTTTCATTCGTTTCCCCTATAGCGTATTTATCAAATGCCTGAATAATTTCGGTGGGTGTTCTTTCATCTTCAGGTGTTAGAAATTGAAATCCGTAGTAAACTTTCAATGCGTCATCTCCCAACGTGTGAAGCAAAAGTGCCGTCTGATATTGTAATGAATGTTTCGTCAAACACGTAATAATGGCGTAGTTATGCCATTTCAGTTTAAACAACTTCCAGTTCGCCGATAAATTATCTTCCATACATAAGGGCGCTGGTGGTCTTATACTAGCCACTGGTCTGTTTGTGTCTTCCGACATTTTTTTTTCTCTTCTCCACGTGACGTACGTACGAATTTACAATTTGAAACAAGAATAATAAAGTTACTTATCTGTTTCTTATCCTTTTGTACATCTTACTTAGACATATCTTCATCCCACCGCTGCCACCATGTGTCATTTTAGAGGATGTCAATGGATTGAATAGAAACATAACGACAGAGATCAGGTTCTGTAAAATGGCGTCCTTTATTTACATCTGGCAAAAACATGAGTGCCCCGGTAAAGGGGCGTAACTCCAGACGGTGAAACTCTTATTCAGTCCCTCATGCAACAGCGTGGACGACGATTTCCTCAGTGGCTGCTGGTGGAAAATCGGAAGAGAGGAAAAGAGGGGGTCTGACTTGTGTCTCTTTTTATAGAAATCATGTCACGTGTGGTCTCGATTCCTGATTGGCCGGAATCTTCGGCCAACGTGTTTTTACGAGATAACCTCTTCTTCTCTATCTCGGAGACGAATAAGGGTTGATTACCAGAGAAAGAAAAGAAGTCGCAACAAATATCTACTTGGCCGGTAGTAGCGTCTGCTACATATGTTCATGAATTTTCTTTTCTTTCTATTTCTTAAGGGTTTCCATTTTCTTTTTCAGCAGAAAAAAAAAACGCCTACAATTAGTTTTTAAAATAAAAACACTATCTCCTCTAACCGTAACCCGATTTTATCGACCTCCACGTATTCTGCAGCAGACAAGATGATTAAGATTAAATCAAATTAATGTTTTCTACATTCGCCATGTGGGTAATATAAACAAATGGTTGTCCATCATTTTTTACGCTATCCAGTCAGCAAGTGGGTGATCATTTTACATTAAATTCATATAGTAAAATGACCCCCTAACTCTTAAGCTATTGACGTTTAATCAGATAATAAAAATTAAATCTCATTTTTATTTTCACGTTAAAATCATTCGGGATGTCAAAAAATATTTAATTTGATAAAATTAAATGTTACATTAAAAAAACTAATATCCTTTACAGTTCAATAGGCTGCAGTATATTTTCAGTAAAGCATTAAAAATAAAATATTATTTCGTGAATAAAAATCAGGTAAAATATTTATCATAATTTAACTTTATTGAGATCTCATTTGATAATCTCTTTAATATGTCATGTAGGAGGAAAGGAGAATGACGCTATTTACAATGAGAAGACTGGAGCACCAAATGTAATAAGAAAAAGGTTTTGAGTAGCTGCGCATAATGTACGCCTCGTTTCGTAAGAAAAAAATCAGTTATCATTCACTTGATTATGAGGACAAACTCCTCCTTTACATTTTAGATCCATTTTCTTCATACATAGTTTCACGAGCAAACAGACAGGGACAATTAGTGGCCATTAAGTGACAACAAGTGCATTTTATTGTAGCAGTCATAAACAGATCTATTTTCGCCCTCTAAAAAATGTCCCTGTTAAGTGATCGGGTTACACACTGACCAATCAGTGTGCAGGACGCATGGATTCCTTCTGTTCGCTGAAGAACTACTTAAGCCCCTTTAAGTATCACTATCGGTCAGCAGAGAGACTCCCGCAAGCAACGAGGAAACACTTTAACTTTCTCTCTCCTGCCCGTGCTCACTAGACGCTAGAGCAACTACTATCTTCGCCTGAAGATAACTGCTCAGACTTTCGGCAGACCAAAGAACTTCTTATTTTTCACCTCCTCACTCAGACACTGACCAACATTCGTCCACCTATATCAAACGGTATAGGTAACTTTATTTAATAAACCCCTTTCGTTGTTGTTGTAAGCAAAGGTTTTGTTATTTCCTTTATTGATTTAAGCATAAGATAGGGACAACGTGACCCCTATACTATAGTCACAGACGAAACCACAATAGAAGCTAGAAATAATTGCAACCAGACAACCCTGTCACCTAAAATGAATTCGGTAAGAAATAAGAAAATAATACTAAAAAAGAAGAGCACAACTAGGATAGAAGTTGACCAGTTTGTCGATTATCGGACAAAAGTTAACCACAAAATTTGAATAGAAAAACAAACAAAAAAACGGACAAAAGAACGGCATATTTACAAATTTAATTTCATTCATTGTAAGGTGTCGAATATTTATTGGCGTCAAGGAGTAATTGATGACAGCAGTTTCGAAATAGGGATAAATCGCAACCTTACTTTCTTAGGAGTCAAGTACCATCAAGTTTATAACCTTGTTATTCGATAAAACTCGCAAAAAATGTAACACTCAATAGATTTCTAAAAAATATTGAACAATCTGGAAGAGGGAAATGCCTGTTATATCTACATATTTTGCCCCATAAACCATGAAAAGAAGAGTATTGATTTACTCCTCTCCAGGAGTTAGGCACAAGGCCAGTTTTTATCTTACTCCCACAAGTAAGATGTGACCCAAGGTCGGGTCGAGAAAGTGGGGTTTAAAAATTGCCTGGGCAGCCCCGTCGGTATTCCCCGCCAGGGGCGCCCCAGGCAGTAAGCAATAAACGTACTCCTCCCCAAAGAGGGGAGGCAAAGCCTGGGAAGGTGGACCTCCCAGAACTGCGCAGGACAGACCCATTGGCCGGCGTAAATCAAGACCCGAAGGCCAAGACAACACCAGTATGGGGTGCAGTATCCATCGGAACAGATACTACACTTTGAGAAGAGTAGAAGAGATGTTGGCACATGCTTCCCAAAATAAAAAAGTAAGGTACAATTCGCCAAGAAGCAAAACTATTAAACATTGGGACAGGATGTAGTATAGACAGCGAGAGGCTAAGAGCCTTAAAATCAACCCTAGCAGTTTGCGAAGGCGGATGTAGAGCAACCAATCAAATTGGAGGAACGCCTGTTGCTAGGCGAACGATAATCCCTAGAGAATAGCGGCTGAAACCCCAACAAGTTGACATACGGGGAAACAAATTTAAGGAGCGGACGAGAAAGGACGTGTCAAGATTTGGTGCTCCCATAGCAGACAAATCGAAACAATATATCCCCGCACACAGAAAAAAAGAAAAAAAACAAAGGGAGGGAGGGATTCTTTTTAGCTTTTGCGTGTCTATATCACGTCGGGTGTTCACCATTTTTTGGAGGGTATCTTTCTAGGGTCCTTGTTTTTGGGGGATTATTTTGGGAGAACTGAGTTTTATAGAAACATTTTAAGGAATAACAGTTTTAAGTAACATTCAAATGTGTGAGCGCGAGAGAAATATTATATGTTCAACAAAAATAATGAATTCAAAAGCATAAATTCACAAAATAGATATTCTATATATGTTTGAAATGGAAGTCTACAAAGGTAGGAAAACAGAATAATTGTTCATATCTGAGTGTCATTGCCGAAAAAATGGATTCATTAGTTGAGATATCGAGGAAGCCTGAATCGATAATTTAAAGGCTGTGAATTATCCACAGGTCTGAAAAATCGTAATCAAAACTTCCTCACTCAATTACATGAATTACATTTCATTGAAAGTTACTAAATCAATCATCATTTGTTTTCATATTAGAAAGTCCATTTCAAAATGTATAAAGTATTAAAATGGTTAAGTTTAAAAATTTGTTTGCAATCAGCAGACGACATATGAATGATCGCTTCCACTTTGGTTGGATCTTGTTTTATCCCTTCGCTGGTTAATAGATGGCCAAGGTAGGTTATTTGTGATGCATTGAAGATATACTTTTATTCATTTAATTTTAATCCGTGCTTTCTATTTGCGTGTTCTTCTAAAGTGCTGGACCAGATTATAATATCATCCTGTGAATTTCTTACTCCTTCTTTGCCTTCTATTATTTTTGTGATTTCATTTTGGAAAACTTCACTGGCGCTGTGTATTCCATAAGGTAATCGAGTGAACCGATATCTTCCAAAAGGTGTGTTAAATTGCCAGTATCCATTAGATGCATTAGTTTCGAAAAATAGTTTTCATTATGCATCTGTGCAAAGATATCCTCCGCTTGAAGTGTTGCCTTTTATGGCTTTGTTTATATTTTAGGGTCTAAACAAAGTCGGAGTTTTCCGTTCGCTTTTTCAACAATGACTAGTGAATTCACCCAGTCTGTCGGTTCATTAACGGGTTTCATGATTCCTAATTCTGTCATATTTTAAATTTTTTTTTTAGTTGTTCCCTTATAGAAAAAGGACCGATCTTGGTGGATGAATTACAGGAGTTATATTTGGATTCATTGTGATATGATGTGTAATTGGCAACATGCCGATTTCTCCAAAACAGTTGTTCGGATCGAGGGTCGTGTTCCCCCGATTATAAACGTGTTCAGTAAATCAAGCAATGTTGCATGCAAAGACAGAGTAATAATTAATAAACAAAATGAAGTAGTTCAAATAAAGGTTTATTGAACGTGTGTGTACGTGGAATGATGAAGTGTGTGATGTATGCATGTGTGTCGATGGAAAAACAGTTCTTGAAAAGGTATAAGAAGAAATGAGTCCGGCGTAGGAAAAGTCTTTGAAAGCCGTAACACAAAGAAAACGAGTCGAGAACTCTTACCGTTGTTTGCCCACGTGTGTTGGTAGTTGTTATGCTGGTTGAGAAGAAAAGCGTGAGACGAAACGCTAGTGTATTAGCGTCGTTCTGCCGACCAGAGAAGAGTGAAACGGAACGCTAGTGTCAGCGTCTGCCTGCCGAGGCAGGTCGGTGAGGAAGAGCGAGAATTTCCGTTTTGCACCGGCTCTTATAGTCCGAAGGGCAGATAACTCTGGTGTCGCTTTACAGTGCCACCTGTCGGTGAAAAGCGACACCTACCGGCAAACCGGTGTAGTTATGTTTTGAAAGGAGGAGGTAACTGCTACAAGGACTCCCCCCCAGATTGAAAAATATTGAAAATATTATTCAATATGAACAGTTGTAGATGAGAAGCATTCTTTGTGGGTATGTCTGTTTTGCTGTTCAAGATTAGAAAAAGTAGTGTGCACGCTACTTATTTCTGTATCTGTATTGAATGATTGATCGCAAGTGCGTCTGCGGAATTGAGTGTTTGTAACGCATGTGGATCTGCGTGTTGTTTGGGTCTGCATCAAGTTTGAGCGCAAGTGAGTCTGCGGTCGAAAAATGCTGAGTGCAAGCGAATTTGCACTTGTTGGTGGCGTTGTTCATGTTGATTAGTCTGCGTGATGCAGAGCTGATGAACAAACGTTGAATTGTCAGTGTTGTCCGGGAATGTTTGGTGCTTGGGTCTGCGCGGTTGTTGATGAGTGAGCACAAGTGGGTCTGTGCGGTGTTGATGAGCGAGCACAAGTGGGTCTGTGCGGTGTTGATGAGCGAGCACAAGTGAGTCTGTGCAGTTGTTGATGAGTGAGCACAAGTGAGTCTGTGCAGTTGTTGATGAGTGAGCACAAGTGAATCTGTGCAGTTGTTGATGAGTGAGCACAAGTGAGTCTGTGCAGTTGTTGATGAGTGAGCACAAGTGAATCTGTGCAGTTGTTGATGAGTGAGCACAAGTGAGTCTGTGCAGTTGTTGATGAGTGAGCACAAGTGAGTCTGTGCAGTTGTTGATGAATGAGCACAAGTGAATCTGTGCAGTTGTTGATGAATGAGCACAAGTGGGTCTGTGCGGTGTTGATGTTGTTCATGTTAATTAGTCCGTGTTGTGGAGCTGATGAACAAACATCTAGTTGTTGAGATCGGTGGTACACTATGGTCAAAATCGGATGCACAAATGTCTGCAAGTGAGTTAGCAGGTCCAGGTACAAGTGGGTCTGTACTGGTGTTGGTGCGTCGTTCGAGTTGATGTGTCCCCCAGTTGATCAACGAACGTCCAGTTGTTGAGTATTTAGTCGTGCTTGGGCAGTTGTACTCATTTTGAACTGGTGTGATTTCTTCCATAGTGTCGTCAGTGATGTCCGGAAATGTTTGGTGCTTGATGAATGTCCGGGAAAATGTGGTTGTTCATCTTGTGTTGAAGATTGTTGGTAGGCCTTGAAGGGTGATGTTGTTCGTGTTTGTCGTCGTGTGTTGGTCGTTTTGTAGTTTTCTTTTCCTTTATATATATATTTCCAACACGTGGGTAGAAAGGAAAAAGAAAAAAAAATGGAGCCGTAATTTGTTTCACACGAGGAATGACGTTTTTTGTTTTCGTTTTAGTTTGTTTGAATGTTAGTTTCCACGTAGAGAAAGAATGGCGGCTTCTCTTTTCTTTGTTGTCGAAAAAAAAAAAAAAAAATTCGTATTTTCTTTTTTTTTTTGTTGTTTGAATTTTCATTTCCAAGTGGTCCGAGAGATAAAAAATGGCGTTTTTTTTATTTTGAAATTTTTTTTTTTTTTTATCAACACGTTGTCCGGAAAAAGATGGCGGCATTTTTGAATTTATTTTATCAACACGTGGTCCGGAAAAAGATGGCGGCATTTTTGAAGTTTTTTTATCAACACGTGGTCATGGCAAGGGGTGGCGGCATTTTTTTGAATTTTTTTTTTTTTTTTTAACACGTGGTCACGAAAAAGATGGGCAGCGTAAGCGTTTGTTTTCTTTTGTTTTCTTTCTATCTCCACGTGTTCAAAACAAAAGAAAATGGCGTCTTGTAAAGTCCTTCTGTTCGTCGAAAAAGAAGAAAAAAAGGATTGGCAAAAGTTTGTCTTTTTCTTTGTATATATTTTTCCGACACGAGAAAGAGAAAAGAGAAAAATGAAATTGTAATTTGTTTTATACTCGGAGAGAGCCGAGAAATGTTTGTTTTTCTTTGTTTGGATATTTCCGCGTGGCCAGGAAAAATGGAGACGGTGGCTTCTTTTTGTTTGTTTGTTTGTATATTTCTACCACGTGGGTAGAAAAAAAAGGAAAAAGATGGATGCGTAATTCGTTTCACCACGAAAGAAAAAACGAGAAATGATATATTTTTTTTTGTTTTTTTTTTTGTTCTTGTACGAAATTAATTACTCTGTCCCATACAACAAAGCTTGCACGTCGGGTCACCAATGTTCGGATCGAGGGTCGTGTTCCCCCGATTATAAACGTGTTCAGTAAATCAAGCAATGTTGCATGCAAAGACAGAGTAATAATTAATAAACAAAATGAAGTAGTTCAAATAAAGGTTTATTGAACGTGTGTGTACGTGGAATGATGAAGTGTGTGATGTATGCATGTGTGTCGATGGAAAAACAGTTCTTGAAAAGGTATAAGAAGAAATGAGTCCGGCGTAGGAAAAGTCTTTGAAAGCCGTAACACAAAGAAAACGAGTCGAGAACTCTTACCGTTGTTTGCCCACGTGTGTTGGTAGTTGTTATGCTGGTTGAGAAGAAAAGCGTGAGACGAAACGCTAGTGTATTAGCGTCGTTCTGCCGACCAGAGAAGAGTGAAACGGAACGCTAGTGTCAGCGTCTGCCTGCCGAGGCAGGTCGGTGAGGAAGAGCGAGAATTTCCGTTTTGCACCGGCTCTTATAGTCCGAAGGGCAGATAACTCTGGTGTCGCTTTACAGTGCCACCTGTCGGTGAAAAGCGACACCTACCGGCAAACCGGTGTAGTTATGTTTTGAAAGGAGGAGGTAACTGCTACACAGTCATCATATTTTTTCGTTATGTCTTTTGCGTTCGACGAATTTATTTTTTAAAATTCTGTATATTAGGTTTAGATCTTGAGCTGTCTTTGCATCTGTAACAGCGTCTGATTTGGTTCTAGCAACAATGAATTTTACTTGCTTCGTTACTCCCTCGTGTTTAACACTTGCTGTGCATTTCCATAGCACTTTTATCGCTGTGTTGTTGTATGCTGACAATCGAGTCGCTGTTTTTTGTAGTTGGGGTTTTGGTCTAATATTTTTTTATACTCGGAATGGCAAAACTGTCACGTCAGCTCCAGTATCAGTTTTGAATATTATGTGTGAGTTATGTACTTTTAATTCGACTGTCCAAATGTCTTTCGGAGTTTCGATCTTTTCAATTTTGGGAACGCTGGATTTATTTGAAGTGATCTTTTTGAGTGCGTGTGCGTTGTCGTCTGATTCATCGTCGGAATATGTATCCACTTTATGCACAATTTTTCTTGATTTGAACATTTCTGCATGGTGTCTTTTTTTTTTCTTTTTTTTTTTCTTGCATTTTTCACATATCTTGTGAAATACTGGGCACTTATTTTTCTGATGATTGTAACCACAATAGTGACAGTAGGTGACGTAGTGTTGAGTTGGCGCTTGAAATTTTGCGGGCTTTCTATCACTTCCGCCTTGCTCATTTTGTCGTCTCGATTGCATATGGCTTTTTGTATAATTTTTTGTGCTATTTCTGTCGTGGTGACGATGTACTGCTGAAATTTCGTTATCTCTTGTTTCGGGTGTGGCATTCAGCATCCTTGATTGGCGTCTTGTTTGTTCTGCGCTCTGAACTGCCTGAATTGTGTTTTGTAAGCTTAAATTAGGTTCTCTCAATAATCTTTCGCGTAATCTCATGTTGCTGATTCCACATATTAGAATATCTCTTGTGAGACTGTCTGTGAGATCGCCGAATTCGCACTGTTGTGCCTTTTGTCGCAATTCTACCACGTACTCATCGAATTTTTGATGATCCGCTTGTACACATGTAAAGGATTTGGGTCTCAGGAAAGTTATATTCTTTCTAGGTTCACAAAATGCATCGAATTTTTCGATTACTGCCTGAAGGTTCATTTCTTCCTCGAGTGAATCGAAATCCATAGTAGAATGAATGTCACGGCCTTTTAAACCGATACAAGTTTAAAACATTGACGTTTTTACTGTCAGGCTTTATGTCGCTGTCCGTTGCTATCAAAAAGAGGTTGAATTCTTTTTTCCATGATGCAGCTAAGTTTTCTTGATTAAAATCTAGGTATTTAGGATGTGGTAAATTTTCCATTTCGTTTTTTTCCGAAGTGTGATTTGAACTTCCTTTTTTTTTTACTTATTTTAGGATAGGTTCTTTTAGTCTTCTGGCACCATGTTGTTGTTATATATATATATATATATATATATATATATATATATATATATATATATATATATATATATATATTAAGACAGGCTTCATTAAAATCCACGGAGTTCTGCTTTTTTGAGATTTTTTTGGTTAGTCGTTCGACTCTTCGAGCGATTTTACGATCGTGTGGTAGTAGCTTGTGCAGTATAGCACCCATCGTTATGGTTTGGGTCAAATCTCGAGCGCTTTCGAACGTCTCGTCCATCTTCAGGAGGTTGATTTTAGCTAATATGGGTCTTTTTCTGCTTCCATTTTTATAGCTTTTATTTTCTTCTTCATTCTTTAATTTATTTATGTTTTATTGATTTACATATACCACACGATCGTAAAATCGCTCGTAGAGTCGAACGACTAACCAAGAAAATCTCAAACAAGCAAAACTCCGTGGATTTTAATGAAGCCTTCTTAATAACAATTTGCTGCCAAACTATACGTATATATATATATATATATATATATATATATAACAATCATGCACGGAAAGGAATAGTATTGAAAGATCGAGAACGAGAAAGGAAGATGTAAAGGTGTTCTATAACACAGGATATTTTTTTTATTAGCAGTTGACACAAACAGGAGAGGTCGAACCGTCTCTGTAACAAGGGAAATTACTGGGCGACGCTAATTGTCCCATGCATGATGATGATGATGATGATGATGATGATGATGATGATGATGATGCATATATTAACAACAGACGAACAATTTAAACAAGGTAAACCATTCTTTTACTTTGTTAGGATCGAGGGTCGTGTTCCCCCGATTATAAACGTGTTCAGTAAATCAAGCAATTGTTGCATGCAAAGACAGAGTAATAATTAATAAACAAAAATGAAGTAGTTCAAACAACGTTTATTGAACGTGTGTGTACGTGGAATGATGAAGTGTGTGGTGTATGCATGTGTGTCGATGGAAAAACAGTTCTTGAAAAAGGTATGAGAAGAAATGAATCCGGCGTAGGAAAAGTCTTTGAAAGCCGCACACAAAGAAAACGAGTTGAGAACTCTTACCGTTGTTTGCCCACGTGTGTTGGTAGTTGTTATGCTGGTTGAGAAGAAAAGCGTGAGACGAAACGCTAGTGTATTAGCGTCGTTCTGCCGACCAGAGAAGAGTGAAACGGAACGCTAGTGTCAGCGTCTGCCTGCCGAGGCAGGTCGGTGAGGAAGAGAGAGAATTTCCGTTTTGCACCGGCTCTTATAGTCCGAAGGGCAGATAACTCTGGTGTCGCTTTACGGCGCCACCTGTCGGTGAAAAAGCGCCACCTACCGGCAAACCGGTGTAGTTATGTTTTGAAAGGAGGAGGTAACTGCTACAAGGACTCCCCCCCAGATTGAAAAATATGAAAATATTATTCAATATGTACAGTTGTAGATGAAAAGCATTCTTTGTGGGTATGTCTGTTTTGCTGTTGAAGATTAGAAAAAGTAGTGTGCACGCTACTTATTTCTGCATCTGTATTGAATGATTGATCGCAAGTGCGTCTGCGGAATTGAGTGTTTGTAACGCATGTGGATCTGCGTGTTGTTTGGGTCTGCATCAAGTTTGAGTGCAAGTGAATTTGCACTTGTTGGTGGCGTTGTTCATGTTGATTAGTCTGCGTGATGCGGAGCTGATGAACAAACGTTGAATTGTCAGTGTTGTCCGGGAATGTTTGGTGCTTGGGTCTGCGCGGTTGTTGATGAGTGAGCACAAGTGCATCTGTGCGGTATTGATGAGTGAGCACAAGTGAGTCTGTGCAGTTGTTGATGAATGAGCACAAGTTAATCTGTGCAGTTGTTGATGAATGAGCACAAGTGAATCTGTGCAGTTGTTGATGAATGAGCACAAGTGAGTCTGTGCGATGTTGATGAATGAGCACAAGTGAGTCTGTGCAGGTGTTGATGAATAAGCACAAGTGGGTCTGTGCAATTGATTGATGAATGAGCACAAGTGAGTCTGTGCAGTTGATGAATGAGCACAAGTGAGTCTGTGCAGTTGTTGATGTTGTTCATGTTAATTAGTCCGTGTTGTGGAGCTGATGAACAAACATCTAGTTGTTGAGATTGGTGGTACACTATGGTCAAAATCAGATGCACAAATGTCTGCAAGTGAGTTAGCAGGTCCAGGTACAAGTGGGTCTGTACTGGTGTTGGTGCGTCGTTCGAGTTGATGTGTCCCCCAGTTGATCAACGAACGTCCAGTTGTTGAGTATTTAGTCGTGCTTGTGCAGTTGTACTCATTTTGAACTGGTGTGATTTCTTCCATAGTGTCGTCAGTGATGTCCGGAAATGTTTGATGAATGTCCGGGAAGAGTTGGTTGTTCAAGTTGATGTGTCCTCCTGTTTATCAATGAACGTCCAGTTGTTGAAGAGGGTTGGTAGCCCTTGAAGGGTGATGTTGGTGCTTGCTGAGCCTGACTTTTTAAAACCAGTATTAAGTCTTGAGGCTTGGTGATGTTCGACATCGTGTGTTGTCTTTTTTGTAGTTTTCTTTTCTTTTATATATATATTTCCAACACGTGGGTAGAAAGGAAAAAGAAAAAAAAAAAATGGAGTCGTAATTTGTTTCACACGAGGAATGACGTTTTTTGTTTTCGTTTGTTTGAATGTTAGTTTCCACGTAGAGAAAGAATGGCGGCTTCTCTTTCCTTTGTTGTTGAAAAGAAAGAAAAAAAAAAATTCGTATTTTCTTTCTTTTTTTTTTGTTTGAATTTTCATTTCCACGTGGTCCGAGAGATAAAAAATGGCGTTATTTTGAATTTTTTTTTTCAACACGTGGTCACGAAAAAGATGGGCAGCGTGAGCGTTTTTTATTTGTTTTGTTTTCTTTTTATCTCCACGTGTTCAAAACAATGGAAGTGGCGTCTTGTAAGGTCCTTTTGTTCGTCAAAAAAGAAAAAAAAAGGATTGGCAAAAGTTTGTCTTTTTCTTTGTATATAATTTTCCGACACGTGTGTAAAGAAAGAGAAGAAAAAATGAAATTGTAATTTGTTTTATACTCGGAGAAGCCGAGAAATGTTTTTGTTTTTCTTGTTTGGGTATTTCCGCGTGGCCAGGAAAAATGGAGCCGGTGGTTTCTTTTTTTTGTTTGTTTGTATATTTCTACCACGTGGGTAGAAAAAAAAGGAAAAAGATGGGTGCGTAATTCGTTTCACCACGAAAGAAAAAACGAGAAATGATTTTTTTTGTTCTAGTACGAAATTAATTACTCTGCTCCATACAACAAAGCTTGCACGTCGGGTCACCAATTGTTAGGATCGAGGGTCGTGTTCCCCCGATTATAAACGTGTTCAGTAAATCAAGCAATTGTTGCATGCAAAGACAGAGTAATAATTAATAAACAAAAATGAAGTAGTTCAAACAACGTTTATTGAACGTGTGTGTACGTGGAATGATGAAGTGTGTGGTGTATGCATGTGTGTCGATGGAAAAACAGTTCTTGAAAAAGGTATGAGAAGAAATGAATCCGGCGTAGGAAAAGTCTTTGAAAGCCGCACACAAAGAAAACGAGTTGAGAACTCTTACCGTTGTTTGCCCACGTGTGTTGGTAGTTGTTATGCTGGTTGAGAAGAAAAGCGTGAGACGAAACGCTAGTGTATTAGCGTCGTTCTGCCGACCAGAGAAGAGTGAAACGGAACGCTAGTGTCAGCGTCTGCCTGCCGAGGCAGGTCGGTGAGGAAGAGAGAGAATTTCCGTTTTGCACCGGCTCTTATAGTCCGAAGGGCAGATAACTCTGGTGTCGCTTTACGGCGCCACCTGTCGGTGAAAAAGCGCCACCTACCGGCAAACCGGTGTAGTTATGTTTTGAAAGGAGGAGGTAACTGCTACAACTTTGATAAACCTTTTTTTTCTACCGGAAATCAATCCAAGCAGGGAGGTATTATAGCAGTTTGCTACGGACCGGTACACAGCCGCCATATTGTTTAAATATCGATGACTTCTTAGCTGCCCGCTCATTAGTTCAGGCAATTTACTACCTCCTTGGCGTGACCAATCAGTGGCTTTCTCTTAGGCGAATCTCGGATGGCTAGCACGACTATATAAACACTTGACCGACATCCGCTCTCTCTTTTTCCTCTGCTGAACGAGACGCCTCTTCTCTCTTTCTATTTCCTTCTTTGGAACTGCCAAACGCACGTCATCCTCTCTGGGGACGCAACAGACATTTCCCCGGGTCTTTAGCCTTAGGTTCGACTTCGACAAGAAGACAAGAAGCAAAAATGCTACTGCCGCAAACACGGAGACTTAATATAACCCACAAACACATAATTGCTTACATGTGAACTGACTTTGACACCGGTGTAAAGACACACATACTTACATATGTTATAATTGTGGTACTAAGACACTGAACGTTACCTACGCGTAGTTCAGCCACGAATGTAAAAATGTGAAAAGGTTGAAAACCCGATGAAAGGAAATCAGCCCGTATTCCATAACAATTAATAATACATCGTATCACAACCAAGACACATTAACAATACATAACAAGTATTTATTTATTTTTATTTTTTTCTCAAAAGATCAACTAATATTCTTCAGCACAAACGGAGATATCTATAAGAGGTTGTTTTTTGTTATTCCGAGAAAGTTGATCAGTCTGGATCAGAATTAAGAGTTCAAATATAGCAATTAAGAAGGCTTATAGTCTTTATGAAAATGAAAATAGGAAAGTCTTTTTTTTCTTACGTAATTCGAGGAAAACAAATGAGAAGTCCTTCTCCTCCCACGGGAGATCGAGATATGATGGTAAATGTGTTAACATCGCGGGGAACGATTGAATGAAATCATTTAACACGACAATATATAACAATATGAAAGTTTAATTTAGGACGAATTAATATAGTATTTCTTTTTTTTTTTGTCCTTATGTCGTAAACACATACCTTTTTGGTTTGACGCGGGGGAAAGGATATTTTAACAGAATTTTAGATTCTGTGGTCCGTTCTTAACAAGCTGTTTTAGGGTCCCGAGATATACGTAATCTCGACTTTGAAGAGGTCATATGATTGACTGGTCTGTCGTAATAAATTTTGGTGGACTAGGGTTTTTCTTTTGGTGTCCGGTAAACAGTCGTATTAAATGTCGCTGTATTTCTTAACCGTTTAATTTCGAATTCCACTTTTCCTATTTTTGATTTTGTGTGCGGGGATAAATTGTCCGATATGACAGTGAGGTGAGCTGTCAATCTCCTTCACGTCCGCTCTTAACGCTGGTCGAGGACCTTCTCCTCGTGTTTCTTCTTGCTTCAATTTCCCCGCTCTCCTGTCATAGTTACAGTATTTTCTCATTTGATTGGTTGAATCCTCCGCCCCTCGCAAATGCCTGGGCTGACTTATGAAAGCCTGTCTGTCGAGCTTTCTATTGACCCACTTTTGACAAACATCGCCCGCCTACGCCCCTTTCTGTATGCATAGGGGAACATGTGCCAACAAGTCCCCTGCTCCCTTTTGTATGCTGTATTGGGCAAAGTATGTAGATATAACACATACACACAGCGACGCATCCTGACACTGTACAAAAATGTTATATTATGAACTATTCCACCTTCCCTTAGCCTTTTGGCTAAGATCAAAGTGTAGTATCTGTTCCGATGGATACTGCACCCCATAGACTGGTATTGTCTTGGCCTTCGGGGATTGATTTACGCCGGTCTATGGGTCTGTCCTGTGCAGTTCTAGGAGGTCCACCCTCCCAGGCTTCGCCTCCCCTCTTTGGGGAGGAGTAAGTTTATTGCTTACTGCCTGAGGCGCCCCTACCGGGGAATGCCGACGGGGCTGCCCAGGCAATTTTTAAACCCCACTTTCCCGACCCGACCTTGGGTCACATCTTACTTGTGGGAGTAAGATAAAAACTGGCCTTGTGCCTAACTCCTGGAGAGGAGTAAATCAATACTCATAGGAAATTATAGTAATAGACTACCTTTACTTTTGTCTTCGTCCATACTTATGGACATACCAACCTCTTTCGCTTTTGTTCACGTACTAACGAAGACGAATCAATAAAGTTGTTATTAAATGTTAGAATGAGAGTTTGTCACTTCCATCCTACAGAAGGTTAATAAAATAAAACCAGGATCGTTTCTAGTTTTCGATTTCGAGCAAACGAAACGAACACCCAACTCTTCTCTGACCACAAGTAGCCACATGACATTAAGCAATTTAACTTGTTTTTCTCACAAATGTGAGGGTTTCCCTTCCATAGGGGCGAACCAGGAATTAATAACACTCAATTAGAAATTTACGAAAAGCATGCATTATAATGAACGCGGAGTTAAGGTAGTGCAATGTTCACATTTAACATTTAAACCATTATGAAAATTATATTTTAGATATATATTTTTTTCTAATTATTAGTAATAGTTATCAGTGTGTGTGTTTTTCTCTCTTGAAAGTGTCCATTTGTCGTCTGTTTGACGTCAATATCAATTCAAGGAAACATTTTATTGTTTTACCCAATTAAAAATGAAAATACTGAGATAAATAAAATAATAATAATTTTAAAGTTATTCTTCATCAAATGAACTGCATCAGTTTCGAAATGGTTCATATAAATATGAAAATACTGAGATAAATAAAATAATAATGATTTTTAACTCTAATTTTCATTACAAAACATCGGCACAGTTTCGAAATGATTAATTTAAATTTTCTTTTCACAATTTTCTGCGAACCTGCTTTTCTGGGCACCATCGTGGATTTGGACTGCCACACTAATGAACACAGTGACTTTTTAATAATACTTTCTTTCTTTAACGCTAATAAGTAATTTGAAAACAGAATGTTTTTAAACCGTGAGTATTACTTGAATTTAGCTGCTTTTAGGAGGGCCATTGTTTCTCTTTGTTTTAGATATATATGCCCAAAATGGGCGAACGTTCTAAGTTTACATGTAAACAAAGGTTCACAGTACAAATTGCGGAAAAGTTGACTCGATCACAACATGAGATTTTAGTATAATGTTTACTTTTAAATGTAGATATAATTTTCTTTTTAACTCGATAATTTTTCGGGGCATTTATAACGACAGCTAACAGAACGAAAAAGGGGTGGAAAAAAAGATAGGCAACAAATAAATGTTACCAAAGGCAACATAAGTTATTCTTCTACCTACCTGGATAAGTTTATTTCTGTTTTAACTTATTTTAATGCGTTTTTTAGTTGATTTAAAACTAGTGTCACGACGGGATGTTAAAATTGAAAACACAAAATGGCGCCATTTGATCACATGACATCTCGACACTAGTTTTAAATTGAACTAAAAACGCTTTTGGCTGTTGTGGCTTATAGTTTTATGGTAGGGTAAGGGAGGGTTATTTTTTAGGGGGATGAGTTGCCACTCAGAGTTTGAGTTAGTTGTAGACTATTGGATTTTTTCTTAGGGTGGGGCGTGCTGTTACCACCCCGACATACGTTTAGTGGTAGGGTTAAAGCTGGGGTTGTGTTTTTTTAATTTTATTACCAACTTTTCAGATTGAAAAATCACCCCCCCCCAAAAAAATGAAATACACAATTTATCTCCCTTACCCCTCTCCCTCAATTCTGATTATATGTTCTTAAAACGCTATCCAGTTAGACAATAGCCTGAAAATGTGTTATAATTTTACGTAAATTCATAAGCAAAACTGTTCCCCCATAGTAAATTCTAAATTAATTCTTTGGTTTTTGTTCTCATCTACAAATTTAATAACTTTTTAATGTTTCCCCTTTTTAATGTTTTCCTAGATTGTGATAAACTTATTGTGAGATTTTCATCCATATTTTCGCATGTGCTATTTTTGCCTATTCATCCACTTGTACGATTTTTACCTGTGTCATTTTACCGTGCTATTTTTACAGGTGTCATTTCTTGCTGTGTCATTACCTAAATTTATAACATACATTTTAATGATATTTTCAGTATGTATAAAAACACATTATTTTTTATAATGATGCATTACTGAATGTAAATTGGCGGGATTGTTTTTTACTTTAAATTTTACAACATAATTTTCCTTTTTCTTGCGCCTCATAAAAAAAAAACAAATGAGAAAAATGTTTCTCGGTTCAGTTATTGATTAACTCAATTTTTGATTTAACAGAATTTAAATACACTTTAAATAAATAGAATATATTCTGTTGTTAAGTGCAAGTTTGTTAAAAAAAAATACTGACCCTTAGGGGAGGGACAGTAGACCTCTTCAAAATTGACCTTTTTCTTCAAACATATGGAAACTGATATTATTCCCATTCTCCAAGGTCTAAATTAGCTAAATATACCAGTTATTGTGATCTTGGACCTTGGCTATGCCTGCCTCAAGAGCCATGTAATTTTATTTATTGTTGCTTACTACCATATGCAAGAAAATTTTATTAGCTTTCATTTGGTACCACTTTCAATGCTATAGCATCAACCTCTGGAAAGCTACAATGAAAATAAGGACATAATATCCCATATTTTGCAGCGTTTTTGAAAAACGTCAACAATAAAATTACATGGCTCTTGAGGCAGGCATAGCCAAGGTCCAAGATCACAATAACTGGTATATTTAGCTAATTTAGACCTTGGAGAATGGGAATAATATCAGTTTCCATATGTTTGAAGAAAAAGGTCAATTTTGAAGAGGTCTAGAGGGAGAGTCACAAAGTGAAAAAGTAGCACTATAGAGGGCAATATTGAGAGACATGGTCGTCTTATTGCAAAATGTTACCACACGTAATCTTGAGAAATAAGTTCCTTTTTCTTAGGTGTTCTAATTGATTTTGACACCCCTATAGCGTGGGGGCAGGTAATATTAACAGGATAATCCTGTAGACTCATAATCAGTCTCAGAACCTATACTAACTAATTCATCTGAACAACCTCAATATTTATTTGAAAAAATCTTCTTGCAAAATGTGTAACAAGGCAAAAAGGGGGTAGCGAAAGACTAGTCTTATCTAACTTAATAAACTAAACTAATAATTTAATTTAACTAAGTACAATCATCAATTATTACAAACATCAATAATTTATTCTGCATTTATTAAAACAAAATCACCTAATGAATTCCCTACATAAACCCCATATGAACAATATACAATATGAATAAAAAACTTATATACAAAATAACATGGGAAGTATATATAATGTAAATACAAAACCCTGGTGTTATATGAACTCCCACATTCTAAATGTGACAGGTAAACAGATATGTCACTCGAAAAGTTGATGCAGGTTTGAAAGCTTTATTCATAACATACCTCTTTCGAAATTACAAAAGATCCTTTTCGGGCACTTTTGAATTTCTTTCATGAATAGACTAATTTTAATTTTGTGCTGAGTTTCCCTATTCCCTACACAAAATATCACATTGAGACTGTAGAACAAAATAGTAGATAGGAAAATTATTGCTTTAATGAAACAATATTTATAAAATGGATTGAATGTTGTAACAAATCCTTACTCAATCCCACATATACGGTATTTCGCTTCTTCAGTGCACAGTTTTAAGATATACTTCAAATTGGATTTTGTTATGGCTTACTACCAAATTCCAGTGAATCTGGTTTATATATCAAAAACTGTGGTAATAACTACATTCAGAGCATTCGAAATTCTTATTAAAACATGACTTGTATCTTCAAATGTTTCATTGATGAAATACTAGAAGATCTGGACGTTGTCTGTGGACTTGCCTTTTGTATATCTTTTCAGAATCGTTGTGCCGAGTGACGTCAAATTGGGAACTTGTGACAATCTAATGCTATGACAGTATCGATCCTTATCCAAACTCACATCTTGAAGATTGCGCTTTTCTACTGCTACTATTGTAAGACATCCAAACTCGATCTTTCTACGAATTTGGTTCATATAAACCAAAACTGATGTAACAACTCCATTTTTTACAATGGCTATAGCACCTACCAACATTACATGGATAAAGTACTGTTAAATCTGTTTCTTGTCTAAAACTACACAAATAACATTCTCAATTGATGTCACTAATCTCAGCCTACTGTGTTTTTAGTGCTTCTTTACTCGTCTTGTTCGACCGCGTTATCAGTCCTGAATGGATATCGTCACTGTCTGAAAAAGTGTTGTTTCTATGCATTTAATTCAGAAAACAGCAGCACATCTTATGGAATAATATAGTATATACTATTTCAGACTAATGTACGCCTATGCCGGAAGTGACGTCATTGTGAGAGGATTTTTTCTCATTATTATTCTTTATTTTTATTACCTGTGCAGATCTTTTATCACTTCTTTACGACCTATTATATAACAGGAAAAAAACGAGCAGTTAACTTTAGTTGCATAACTGGTGTCTGGTGCACATTTTTCACGATTCGTTAGTAGATCAAAGAAAGCTATAAGGGCAGCGTTGCTACAGCAGCACCAACCACGATTACAACCTCTTGCATACTTTTTTTCAAGACAGCAGAAACTCATTGCAGGATATTAAGAAATCAATTCTTGACTATGTCAAATACTCTGTATGAAGTTAAATTAAACGTTGCACATTTGTGATCTATATTGATAACTATCCATATAGTATTCTGCCACTTGAATTTCAGTTCATAATTTATACGTAATCTCTGACATCCGTTGAACAGAATGCAGAGGAACGTTGCTTGTTTTGCGTTACATTCACTTTTTTGTTATTCAGTTTCGGATATCGAGGTGCAGTATATGATTTTAAGGCAGTTTCATATGGATACCTTAGATCTGCTGTTACCTCAAGTTGCGACTGGCAAATTTACATATCTGCATGTGCCCACTTTAGACATGCAGATTATTTGCAACAACTTGATGGATTCACTTCGTCTTGTTCGAACAACTCATCGACAGGTTGTTTTTGATACTTTGACCAGTTTAGCGCACCCAAGCATATCGACCACAGAAAAGCTTATTTGGGATAGATTAATCTTGCTTGGTATGAGGCATGACATCACTGCCTAGACGCATTCCTGCATATGCTGCCAAAAGTCAAAGGTGTACAAGCATATCTCAGAGGATTCAGCACTCAAGGCATTCAGTTCATTCAGATTAATATTCATCTTCTTATACTATAGTCGATCAGTCAGTGATTGACATATCACCTGACCTGCATAGACCACTTCATCATTAAGCCTGTAGCCATTACCCTAAGCAACATTTCGACGGAATCAGTAGTGTGAGCACTGATATTTGGCTGGATATTCGTTTATGGAGTTTCTATAACTGTTATTAGCGACTATGGTGAATAATTCGAATCCCTTCCTAGGGAATGAAAGTATCTCTAGAACTAGTTATCAAACAGTATAAAAGGACTTTTCCACCACCAATTGATAGCCGCATAGCATTATTATTAAGATTAACATTGATCTTGTGCACTTATTGTCCTTCTTGGAAGTCTTACAAGGAGCACTTAGACTGTCACTTTGAACTGATTGCATTTTGGATAAAATAACGGGTTCTGTTCGAAATTGCATGCAGATTCCCGAGTTCAACATAAAGATTCCTAAGATCGAATCCTATCCCTTTTTAGAAATCTCTAGGATCTTAATGATTAAATATTCTGTACGACTAGATATTAACAGTATAATAAGACTCTTGCATTGCCAATTGATAGCGACATGGCATCCTTATACCGACATGAATTGATCTTGTACCTACGTACCTTTAGTGCCTATTGGTTTTCTAGGAAGTCGTTCAGCTAGACTGTCACTTAAAACTGATTGGCCCTGTGGATTTAATAAAGAGTTCTGTTCGAAATTCCATGCAGATTCCCGAGTTTGACACAAAAATTTCTAAGTTCGACAAGATGCAGCTTTAGAATGTCAGAGGTTACATCAGTCGAAACGTTGTGAGAATAACATCCAATATTAGAACAGTAGTCCGAATAATTGAAATAATAAAACCTCCTGACTGTTGTTTAAAATCATTTAGTGTGATTGAATACATAACCATTCAAACGAATTTATATGCAGAGCAGAAAAGTACAATTAATATTTCCACTTTTAAATTATCAACGTTATTTGAGCAAAAAACTTGAGTTAGAAATTGTGTTATTTCAGAAATTATGCACAAGGATATTTTCAATTAATATTTTCATCTAAACGACAATGCATAGGCTATCCCATGCATAAGTTGAGAATAAAAACCAGTAAGATATTTTCCCAAACATTTTGTATTCAAGTAATTACAAACGTAAAATATGTGTTATGACTTTATTGGACATTATTTAGTGTATTGCGTTGATTTTCAAATTGATTTGAACCAGAAACAATGCTAAAAGAAGGTAAACCTTACGTCTTCAGTGGCGTCCTGCCTTGTTTGGGGTGAACTATGTTAAAAAAAATTTTTTTTTAAATATATACAAAAGTGAGCATGTAAATAAAAAAGCAATTTTTGGCAGTGATTGAAGGAAGTTAAAAGTTTTTATAATGCATTTATTTTGATCTAACATTTGTGGAATGAACCAATCTGAAAAAGTCTCTACATATGCAAAAGAGATGACTTTCACATTGAGAGTAAGATTCATTTTCTCTGTAATATCCCATATCCTTCATCATCAGTCATATGATTCCTCCATCATTATACAACCTATAATTTACATCCATATCATTAATCCTTAGTGATACTAATGCCCGAGTTCTGATACAACCTCAGTAATCGTGTGTAATGTATGCATACAAAATGAAAAGTTGAGTGATTAAATCGGTGTGGTCTATTAATTATGTCATTATATATGAAATGTTGTTTTTTGTTATCATGATCTTTATTTTTGTAATATATACTTTATTTAATAAGATTTATTTTTATTTGCAGATAACTAATTCAGTGAAGTGTAAATGAACCCCTCTAATCAAAAGAAAATGAAAAGACATATATTTCTTTCTCTTGATGGAGTAAATGAGCAGTTTCGCTGATTTCGAATTGAATAATATATATAAGACATGCTTAATAGACACCTCATTGTGATATATATGAATAATAATTTCTAACAAAACCAGCACATACTGGAGATAACACATTCTTAATACATAAGTAACATGCAAGCTAACACTGGTGAGAAACCTTATGCTTGTGAGGTATGTGGGTTTGCATTTTCAACAAAACAAAATTTACAAACACATGTGCGAACACATACTGGAGAGAAACCTTACTCTTGTGACGTATGTGGGTCAGCATTTTCACAGAATTATAGTTTCCAACGTCACATGCGAACACACACTGGAGAGAAACCGTATTGTTGTGAAGTATGTGGGTTATCATTTTCTAATAGTTCTGATATGAAAAAACACATGCGGACACATAGTGGAGAGAAACCTTATTCTTGTGAAGTATGTGGGTTATCATTTTCAAGTAATTCTGATATAAAAAAACACATGCGTACACACACTGGAGAGAAACCTTATCCATGTGAAGTATGTCTGTCATCTTTTTCAAATAGTTCTGATATGAAAAAACACATGCGCATACACACTGGAGAGAAACCCTTTTCTTGTGAAGTATGTGGGTCAGCATTTTCAAATAACACTAATAAGAAAAGACATCTGCGCACACATACTGGAGAGAAGCATTATTTTTGTGAGGTCTGTGGTTCAGCATTTTCAGGGAATTTTCATTTACAAAGACACATGCGAACACATACTTCTCGGTTGAAATCTCTGAAATAGCGGGTGAATGTCTGGTATCCCGTAGGATGCCTAATCCCCGGCAAGAAAAAAAGATTAGGAAATTGAAAAGAAAGAGAGAAGAGGAAAGAAAGCCACATCAGCATGACTAGTAAAAGACAGTAAAACTTTTGTACCCCAAAACAGTGAGATATAGCAACTTATTAAATACAGACCAATATGTTGGCTCACTACCACCAACAATCTCTTCATTGTCATGGTTGTAGACAGCATCTATGAACACCTTTGCCTGGAGCATATCTCGGAAAAGAACAAACAGGATACAGAAGGAAGTGTTTTGGCACCGAGGACGAGTTGTTAATTTAAAAGATCATCCTGGAATCTTCAAAGGAGATAGCTTATCTTCTTTACTCTAAAACCTAAGCTATGGTCGCCAACACAACCGAGAAAAAGTCAACTATCTTCTTTTCATGTTCAGATACTGATTTAAGTTAACTCTTGCAAGTTATACATACTTTTTCCAAACATATTGGAATAAGGTTGTGCCAAGTGCTTCCTCAGAGGTGGAAATCATATCAACACAGAAAACATAGATGAATGAAAAGACTGACATAAAAAACCTAAAGGCGCCGGAACAATACATATACCTTGGCATTGAAGAAAATGCGTCAATTGAATATGCCAAAATAAGAGAAAAATTGGCAAAGAATATGTATGTTGTGTAAGGAAAATCATCAAAACACAGCTTACAAATAAGAACAATTAACCAACTTGCCCTACCAATGATAACATACTGCTTAGGTATTATTGACTGGCCACAAAAGGACATTAACAGACTAAACACTAAAACAAGAAAATGTTTACATGGTACAGAGTAGTGTACAGAAACCATTGACTGTCTACCAAGGTTTGATCGTCCTAAAGGCGCAGGAGGTATGGATCTCTCAGAAATTAACCATCAACATCGAGCAACAAGTCTTCGGAACAGATACCAAAAAGAACAATGGGAAAACGTCATACACCATCTGCTATCACTATACTATCTTTACATATGGAGTAAACTCACCTGTTAAACCCAGCATGGTTATATGAGGCAAAATATAGTTAATAACAACTCTAGTTGAAGTCAGTGTCCTCCTAAACAGAGATGAGCAGGATAAAAGAACTATCAACGCTTCATGTTGGACATGAAAAAAGATTTGGAAAGATTTCAGCAATGATAATAGCCATTGCGTTTTTGAAAAGAACTTCCTTATCCCCACCAAAAACAGAGAAAAGATAAGTAAAAAGAAATATAGACTTTATTCTGTTTATTTTAATTAAATAAAACATGCAAACACACACTGTTAAACCTGATATAGTGATTTGGGACAAGAGTGAGAAGGTAGCAACCCTAGTTGAAATCAGTGCTAGCTTAAACAGAGCTGAGGGGGAGAAGATGACTAAATACCAAAGACTTATGTACGACATGAAAAGTAACTGAAATCTAAGAAAGATTCTTGTGAAATATGTCGGTAAATATTTTCAAATAATTTTAATATGAAAAAAACATGCGGACATATAGTGGAAAGATACTCGACCAGATCTGATGAATTCTTGTCCTGTCATCTGTCCAGACTAAGCAAAGACACCAAGAAAAATAAACTATAACATGATTAAGTGGTCCATTTATGATAAAAAAAGTTATTCACTGTTTTCCAAACTCAACGTTTCAGAAGTAAAGATGATTCTTAAGTATTCCTCGGATATCTATGTAAATCAAGTGTTAGCCTCGGGAAAAGACCTCTTCATTTTTTAGAGCAAGCTGAATTTAAAAAATGAACTTCATACTTGTGAGATCTGCAGGTCAGCATTTTCACAAAATTCTCTTTTATGAATAATATATGCAGACAAACACTAAAGAAAGTGTTAATGCCTATCTAATATCATTTTCAAATGTCTTTTATGAATAATATATGCAGGCAAACACTAAAAATGGCTTAGGTCCTTCCACACATGGATTTTTCAAGACACCTTGACAAGAATATACACGTTGATTTAGAAGTAAACCATGGCCAAATACTTCAAATGACAGTATTCTAAGCTCAAATTAGGTATGTGTACATACTGAGTCACACATAAAAATTATAGTGATGCTGCTACAATTTACAACACTGAGCCGATATTCCACCAGACAAGGCAAATTCTGGTTGTGGAATCCAACAAACCCAAGTAAAAACCACAAGAAAAACAAACAACATAATTAAGTTGTCATTTGTAGTAAATAAACTTATTCTTTACTGCTTTATTTACTTGAGGTTTTACAAATAGGGGAGATCCTTAAATGAACAATTTTATATCTATGAAACTCATAAAAACAATGTGTTAGCCCCAGAAAGTGACCCTTTGATCTCTGTGAGATAATTGAAATAAAATGAAAAAAAAGAAACTTTATTTTTTTTAATTTTGCTGTTAAGAATTCAAACACGAACTAGAGAGAGTTATGTTTGAAAACAACGTTCTTTTGGAAGATGGCCAACACACTGTAAATGTTACTGTTTCCACAGAAAGTCTCCCTAGATCTCTTAGAACTGAAAAAAGAGCATGAAAGGCGACTAGAGATCACCCTCAAGTATCTTCAGTTTCTCTGTACAAAGGTGCATAACGACACCTTGACATGAGAAATCTCCCCTTTACAAATAAACCTTAAATATTCGAGAGTAAATTAAGTTTGCCTTTATGTTGTTGGGCCATACAGAGAAAGTAATGGTGCACCCTCTGGTGATGCTACAAGAAATTAAAACACTAAGCTAAATACTCAACCAGAGTGTAGTATCTGTTCCAATGGATACTGCACCCCATACTGGTGTTGTCTTGGCCTTCGGGTCTTGATTTACGCCGGTCAATGGGTCTGTCCTGTGCAGTTCTAGGAGGTCCACCTTCCCAGGATTTGCCTCCCCTCTTTGGGGAGAAGTAAGTTTATTGCTTACTGCCTGAGGCGCCCCTACCGGAGAATGCCGACAAGGCTGCCCAGGCAATTTTTAAACCCCACTTTCCCGCCCCGACCTTGGGTCACATCTTGTGGGAGTAAGATAAAAACTGGCATTGTGCCTAACTCCTGGAGAGGAGTAAATCAATACTCAACCAGACCAGTCCAATTCTATTCCTGGAATCTTGCAAAAACAGCAAATCCTTCAGAGAAAAATGAACTCTAACATAATCAAGTTGTCCATTGGGGAGTAAATATTATCCAATGCTTTACTTAGTCAGGGTTTGAGAAGTTGGGAAAATTCTTAAAGGACCACTCGTAATAAAATTTTACTCATACGGAAATCAATTTTTACCATTAGGAGGGAAACCATTTATGTCTTAAAACTAACTCAACTAATATATAAAAAGAAAATAGGTGAACAAATAGAAAGTCACTGAGACAACACCTTATAGTGCCTTGTCTTTCTGTACAGATGTTTGTCTGGATATCCTGATGTAGGTCTACTTCATTTAAAAAGAACATCTGACTAAATATTCTTCTTTATATCAGGATACTTCCTTTATTATTTTTGACATGACTACATACTGGATTATATAAGGATTGGTACAGTATATATTCTATTTATCCTTCCTGAGAAAAAAATATCAAAATTCCTGGTTTTGCGCTTCTCATAAAAGATTAGACTTTTAGTGTATCTGTTTTGATAATAAATGTTGCCATACATACAAATGTAATATCATACTTAGCGACACACGTTGAGTAGGGGTTATAGTTAGGTGTGTTCTTACCAGTCGGAGATACGTCCTTGACATCAGTCCAACAGTGACTGTGTTGCTGTCTGGTTGAGGTATGGTGTCTGTTCAGTCCTAGACGTTCCACCGTCCTAGGCTTTACTGAGGTGCTCCTACTGGGGAATGCCGACGGTGTTTCTCAGGCATTTCTTGTCGGTAAGAGTGCACTAATCTCAGTGTGCTGACTTTCCACAACTAACCGGATGTCTAACCTCCTGGAGAGCAGGTAAATAAGCATACAAATATGATATATATTTAAAAAATATCTAAATGTCAATATTGTAACAACAATCTTAACATCACCGAATACTCATCATAATATTATCTAGTCTCTCTCTACTTTATTGTTATTTCCATTAAAAATGATCGACTGAGCTCTGATGTTTGATTCCCCATTGTAAGACATTCACAACAAGAACTCATCCTTCTACCAAAACGAAAAAAAAACTTTCCTTTTTCCCTCCATTTACGCAAGAGTTGTAATAGTAAAAAAATAACAGCAGTGGCTGCAGGAAGCCGCTATTAACGATATTTTGAATATGTGTTTGACTTCTAAGCTTGGCGCTGATTGATGCACACATTTAAATTCATTTCTTGTTTGGCCAATCAGAAACAATCTTTCATGCGAAAAAAGACTGGTCCTGGGGTTGACCAAAAAGAGCGCTCACTAGTTTTTTCCTCTTTCTAGCCATAAGACGGCACTGCGACCTACTCATCAAAGTCGCTCGGATCAACAACGAAATATTTCCTCTTTGATCACAAACTGAAACTCGCCGAACCATGGACACTGACGTTGACAATACTCCTGGATCCAACATTGCAACTACACGCACGCACTTGGACTGATGTCAATTTTACACACCCACCACATATGAATACTCACGAACACACTAGAACTCAGTCTTCCTTTAAACAAAAAACATACTATCGACATTCACATTATAATTACTTTTCTTTCTTCCCTACTAAAATGAGATTTATTCAGCAGATGGACTCTAACTTATTTTCTTGTGCAAACTTCTGGACATATTATCCTCTACTACTAACCCATTTCCTATCTTTTGCCATTGTCTATTGGATTACTTAGCACCCGAATATCTTTTCTCGAAGATAAATTGCCCGTAGACTTTTGGCAGCCAACGAAATTTCCTAATTCCTTTCCTTTACATTTAAACGAAGACGATCAATAAAGTTTTTTTAAATGTTAGAATGAGACCTTGTCTTTTTATTTTACATGTATGGTGACCCCTTTGGGAATCACAACAGTCATCAGAGAATTTCCTCGAAGCAACAAAGAAGGCCGCCCCTCTCTATCTCTCTTTATCTCCTACCTTTGTCCACTGAGTCACCGAGCATTCCCTCTTCACTTTGAATCTATCCACCTTTTAACTAACCTATTACAAATGTTTTATACATTTGTTGTTACTGTGTGTAAACAGAGAACAAATACACGTTTAGACTTATACAGGGGTCGCCATCTTGAAACTGGCTTCCTTATATTTATTACCGAAGAGTTAGCTCGAAGGGAAATGTAAAGGGAGATAATAACGCCATACTGTGTCATCCCTCTTTTTATAAAAAGTGATGTCTACTTATGGGTTGTATTTTGTTTGTTTGGAGGGATTCATGATACGTCTGTATCTGGTGAGTATGCCGGTTGCTGTATCATTATTCTTAGGTGTGTTTGGAGATTTGATGGGAAGTTCTTTTGTGTGATGCTACGGGGTTTAGGTAATGAAGTTTGTGTATTATTAACATGACCAGAGTCTTCCATCAGGTGCCCAGGGTTTCTGCGTATGACTTGTCCGCCTGAGGTTTCTTTGATGCGGTTCAGTTCCAGCTTGTCCGACGACTACCGGGATCCATGTTCGTGAGTCTTCGTTCTATACTCAAATCTGCTGTCCTGTGCTGAGGCTGGGGAGATTCTTCGCATGCTTATTGTGCTGTGTCTTCTTCAGGGATTGTTTCTGGTAAAGGGGATCCCGAATCGCCTACCTTCTGGCATGGTTATTTGTACATTTGCCAGATTTGGAGATTGCTGATCAGCTTCCGATCGCATAATAGTTCTCCAGGGGATGGAATGATATGGTCTATGGGTTGGAAACACAACATACTCCTGTCTATCTCTCGGCTGCTCAGCATAGCCTTTCTCATGGCTAACTTGATTGTCTGAATGCATCGTTCAGCCATGCCATTCGACTGTGGGTACATGGGAGATGACGTGATGTGTTCGAAACCCCATTCCTTGGCAAACTCCTTGAAGCGATACAAGCTGTAGTGTGACAGTTATCGTTGATGTGTCTTTCTGGGACTCTTTGTTCCCCACATATCTGTTTGGTCAGGTTGATGACTTCCTGACTGGAGAAATCTCTTAGTCTGCAGATGAAGGGTTAAGGTTAGGGTTGGTCTTCAGATTAAGGGGTTGTTCAAATAATGGTCCACAATGAGTAGGTAATTGCTTCCATTGATGTTAAAAATGTCAGTGGCCACGATTTGCCATGTTTGCACTGGGATTTCATGTGGCACTCTGTAACTTCTGGTGTTCTTTAAATAAGGCACAGTGCTGGACTATCTTATCGATATCGCTGTTTATGCCACTCCAAAAACGCAGCTTATAGCTCTCAATTTGAATTTTTCACTTTTTTATGGCGTGTGCGCGCTGTGGTCTGAGACTAGAGAGAAACAGAGAGATTGCGACTTGTAGCTTTTTTTTTATAATTGCTAAAATTGTGCGTGGTCACTGACGTGAGGTTTTCGGCCAGTGTATTTAACGAGATTTCCTCTTTTTTAGTTATATATAAAGAAAATGTATCAATCAAAGCCGAGAAAGAAAATGAGTTGAAATAAACGCCTTTTGCTTTTTTTATATCCGTTCGGCACCTCTGATGCTCCTGCTACAATTCTACTGAGACTAAACTCCCAGAGACACTCACACATTGTCTTCCGACATACATCATTGCTACATGTTCTAGTGGACATATCCATTGGCCCAAAACAATCATACAAGACTGTATATTTTTTTATGGAAATCGCTCGAGACAAGGCATGAAGCCACTTGATGTAAAGAGCTAAAAAATTTAAAAATCATACTTCAAGGTAAAAAAAAACTAGCCAATGATAAGTGTTACATGAATAGATTCTGATTTATTCCCCTTTTTTTCAGAAACATTGCTCATGGAATGTAGGGACTAAAGGACAACATAAGAGAAGCGAGTTTTACGAGGCTGTCGAAAGTAAACCCAAGTTAGTCACTTTTGTAAGGTGTTGAGGAGTGGGATGAAAGGGGCTATCCTTTTATCTTCTCGTAAAGAAACGGAACAACAAAAAGTATTTCTGTAACTATAACAAAAAGGGGTTTTATTAACTCAAGGTTACCTATACCGTTTGGTATAGGTAGATGAGAGTGGGACGGTGTCCGTCTGAGGAAGAGGAAGAATATAAGAGTTCTTAGGGCTGTCCGTGGGGTTTCCTCAGGTGAAGATGGTAGTAGTCTTCGAGTGAGGCGACGGCGGCAGGAGAGATAGCGTTTCCTCGTTCCTCGCTAGTGCTCTCTGCGATGTATTCAAGCTGGTGTCAGGAGGTCGTCTGATCTTTTTCCTCGAACCCTAAGGGGACATAAGTAGTTCCTTAGGGAACTAACGATATTACTGCGTCCTGTGATTTGCTTGGACAAGCCAGCTCGCAGGGACAGTGATTACGCATTCAAAAGTAGTCCCTATTGGTGACTGCTACACTTTCTACTCTCCTAATATATATATCTACGTTATTTACATTTTCAGTTTGCAGTAGCATCTTTTGACTATGATGTTTACTACTTTATTTTTTATTATCTAAGTATTCTCTTTTTGCTTGTTTTTTCTCATTTCAGAAAAAAACAGATATTTTTTCCTGACATAAACATTCATTTTCCCCCTTGTAGCCACCTTCATATTTATTTACATTTATTTTTTAAAGCTGCAACCGTCAATAAAGCATATTATTGTTTTATCGTCCGTAAGCCTGAGCAGAACGTAATGTAGCAGTTCTACGTTTACGAACTATTTTCTTTTGCGCAGGCAAGTTTATTCTTCCATGCAGACTGATTTATACACTATCCAACCAAACGACTTTGCTCGGGAGGTTTTTACACTGAACTGGTTTTTCAACTGTTGATAAGTCGTATAGTTAACGCCAAGCTCGCGTTCCGAACAGGCAGATAATTAGGTCTGAGCGCCCTCTGGTGTAAATTAGTGCGTTAAAAGAGTAGTTAATGCTAAGAATAGAAAAATTAACGAAAATCATTTTAATTTGATATAAATTTAATCTTTTAAAAATAAATATTTTTATTAATACTTTTATTTTATAGAGATTCCAGTTAATAATCCCTTAAATATTTAAGTTAAGGGTGTTTTGGTGTGTCTGTGTATGCGTGCGAACGTACGTGATAACTTAGTAATCTTCTACTATCCGTGGCTGTACTCGTGTGTGCTTGTGTAAGTCGGAATCTGTTAGTTCACATACAGCAGCAGTTCGCACGCACACACACATACACATACACACACACATACACACACACACAGTGTGAACATAGATAGTGGTGGACAAGCAAGTTCCAACTTACACACGCACACACTAGTACAACTACGTTATTTGCCACTTTTTACTGACCAATTTTTTTTCTTTTCTTGTGTACTTGTGCACCTATCACTTAGCTAGTGAATGCCCGTTTTTTTTCAAATATTATAGATTGGGGATTATTTTCCTATAAAAATTTAACGTAAACTGATCAAACACTTTACGACCATCGCCAATTTTTTTTCTCTTCTGTGTACAATTATCGTTCATGTAGATAGGGATTTCCCGTTTTAGTTTGGTCCAAAATATTTTAGATTTTAAAGGGGTGATCAGTTTACTATATGCATTTAACGTAAACTGACCACATACTTTATGACCATCACCAGTTTTCTTTTTTTTTTCTAAGTGCAATTACAAATCAGGTCGCGAGAGAATTCCCGTTTTTAGGGGTTTTCTTTTAAAATTATTTTAGATTTTAGAGGGGTGATCAGTTTCCTATATAAATCTAACGTAAACTGACAACAGACTTCATGACCATCACTCATTTTATATTTCTTCTGTGTACAATTACCGCTCATGTCGCAACAGAATTCCCGTTTAGTTTGGTAACAAAAATTTGAGATTTTAGAGGGGTGATCAGTTTCCTTTATAAATTTCACGTAAACTGATCACCCACTTTATGAACATCGTAACCTTTTGTATAAAAGAAAAATATGTTACCAAATGTAAAAATAATTTTATTTATTTATTCACATTTTTTTACAAAGGTCACATTTACAAACTTTATTTTTACAATAGTAAATTAACAAATTGGGTAGAATTATTGAAAATTATTATAACGTAGTAGTTGTTCATGTGCCCTGTGATTAAATGAAACTCAGCCAATCACAGGCCACCTTTCCCCACCACTGCAGAACTGACGTCAGCGGTTTTTTTAAAAAAACTAACGTTCACTTTCTCAGCATCAGCCAACTGAAGCAGTTAGCTTCTCCCTTTCTACGACATTCCTCCGATAAGACACAAACCTCTGTGTTTAATACATACCATTCTTTATCCAACACGCATGTATGTATATTGCGTATATTTTGCGCACTTGAGCGATGAAAAGCTTCCTTATTCAAAGGTATAAGTATACCTTTTCATCAAAAGACCACACCAAACCAAGAAACCCTGTTAACAAGACGAAACGAAAAAGTTAAGTCCACAAATACTACCTTATTTTGCAAACAACATTCTTCTTTCTTTCTCTTGCTTCTTTTTTCTTTAGTTATATAACATCTCTTTATTACTTGAACCGTTGTTGTTTTCTCTTTCTTGTCTTGTCACGTTTTAAGCCTTGTCTTTTCTACACTGCAGACCAGAGGTTTCATCTCTCGTTTGAGAGAACAGAATTCGCGAATCGGTTGACAAAGAAATTCTTTCAAATTTGTGTTAAATATTTTTGAATGGGGGATCAGTTTCTTATCTAAATTTTACGTACATGGATCACACATGTTATATCTACATATTTTGCCTCATAAAGCATAAAAAGGGAGCAAGGGACTTTTTGGCACGTGTTCCCCTACGTATTCAGAAAAGGGGGTGCAGACGGCGACGGTAGTCTTGTCATAAGTGGGTAAACAGGAAGCTTGACAGACAGGCTTTCATAAGCCAGCCCACGCATTTGCGGGGGCAGAGTGTTTAAATCTATTTTAAGGGTTATCTCCCTTGTTCCATTATTATATATGGGGAGGAGATTTTCCTTGTAAGAATTGGGGTTATCTGCCCTTCTTCTCTTTTTCTTGTTGTTGTTGTTCTGTCGTAGAAAAATAAACGCACGACTCGCGTGAAAACCTACAAAATGTGTTTGTCTTGTTAACTGAATTGTCCTGCACAGAAGAATGTCTGAATGTTGCTCAGATCAAAAGGTATGTCTCACATTCGTGTGTACTTGGCTTTATATCGATAATAATTCTTAAAACGGAGGACTCAACCAATCAAATGAGAGAAGACTGTTGCTATGCAGAGGATATGCACATAAAGAGCGAGAAAATCGAAGCGAAAGAAACACGAGGAGAACGTCCCGGACCGACGTTAAGAGCGGACGTCTGGAGATGACAGCTCACACCGCTGTCATTTCAAACAATTTATCCCCGCACAGGAGAAGGTCCCGGACCAGCATTAAGAGCGGATGTCTGGAGATGACAGCTAACACCGCTGTCATATCAAAGAATTTATCCCTGCACAGGAGAAGGTCCCGGACTGGCGTTAAGAGCGAACGTCTGGAGATGACAGCTCACATCGCTGTCATATCAAGGAATTTATCCTCGCAGAGGGGAAGGTCTGCTGGCACCGTTAAGAGCGGACGTCTCTGAAATTGACAGCCAACCCCGCTGTCATATTCAAACAAATTATCCCCGACATAAGGAAAACAAAAAAAGAAATACTATATTAATTTGTCCTAAATCAAACTTTCATATTGTTTATATTGTTGTTTTAAATAATATTCAATTGTTCTCCGCGATTTTAACACATTTACCTTCATATCTCGATCTCCCGTGGGAGGAGAAGGACTTCTTATTTTGTTTTCCTCGAATTTGGTAAGAAAAAAAGAACTTTCCTATTTTTATATTTGTTTTCCTTATGTCGTAAACACATACCTTTTTAGTTTGACGGTGGAGGGAAGGATATTTTATAGAATTTTAGATTCTGTGGTCCGTTCTTAACGAGCTGTTTTTAGGGTCCCGTGATATATGTAATCTCGACGTTGGAGATGTCAGTTGATTGACTGGTCTGTTGTAATCAATTTTGTTGGACCAGGGTTTTCCTTTGGTGACCGGTAGACAGCCGTATTAAATGTAGCTGTATTTCTTAAGCGTTAATTTTAAGATTCCACTTTTCTTTTTTTATTTTTGTTTTTATTTTGTGTGCGGTGATAATTTGTTTGAATATGACAGCGGGGTGGGCTGTCAATTTCAGAGACGTCCACTCTTAACGCTGGCCCGGAACCTTCTCCCTGTGCTTTGTCTCGCTTCAATTTTCCCGCTCTCTGTGCATAGCAACAGTATCCTCTCATTTGATTGGTTGACTCCTCCGCCCCGCAAATGCGTGGGCTGACTTATGAAAGCCTGTCTGTCGAGCTCCCTGTTGACCCATTTGTTGACAAACGTCGCCCGCCTACCCCATTTCTGTATGCGTAGGAGAACATGCGCCAAAAAGTCCCCTGCTCCCTTTTTTATGCTTTATGGGGCAAAATATGTAGATATAACAACTCCCGTTTACTGTTGCCTTCGTCCATACTTATGGACATACTTACCCCTTTCCCTTTTTTTTTTCACGTACTAACGAAGACGATTCAATAAAGTTGTTATTAAATATTAGAATGAGAATTTGTCACTTCCATCTATAGACTTGCGCAGACTCCAGCTACCTTCCAAACCATTTGTATGAATTGTAGGGTCATCTGGATCGGTGAAGTTATATTTGTGGTTAACCACTGCATTATTGGCTAGATCAGTATAGCCCCGCCAACCATTCGTAACAATCCGTGTGCCCGGCCGAACACACCGCTCAATTAAAACAACAGTGTTATGTATTTATTAAGAATTTTAATCTGAAAACAATTTGAGAAAATAATTTAAAAAGTGTTGAAAACAATAAAATCAAAAACAAATAAATTATCTTAAAAATGGATTCGGTATTCTGTTAATTATTTGTTTATTACAAAATAGAAGTAATACATTTAATGTATTATTTGTGAAATAATATGACGTTGGGCAAGTCTAAAATTGGTATGAATTATGGAGAAAGTTTTTTTAATCATTTCTAGCCGTCTGTATATAGTATGAGGCGTCATTTGCTGCTGACCAGAACCGGAAGCTGGAAGCATATATGAATCACATTAATCGTCCTAAAGGATAGTGTATATAATTAAGGGGGGGGGGGTCTCCGTTCAGATTAAAGATTTGAAACATAATAAAAATTATATTTTTACGTTTAATTTTCTTTTTAAATTATTAAAAACTGTTGTTACTGTTTTTTTTTTCTCTTGAAAAATGTCGGATCGTGTCTATGTGTCTCATGCTTGAACATAGTATCAATTGAAAGGAGTTGTCATCTGTCATCTTTTTTCTCTCTCCCATTAAATTATAAAAATATTGAGATAAATAAATAATATTTTAGCTGTTAATCTTCATTAAAGAACTCGATCGAGTTTCGCATTTTCGAAATGGTTCATTTATATTTTGTCGTCTTTTATTTTCTGCGAACCTGTTATTCAGGTCACCATCTTGGATTTTGACTAGCACCCATAAAAAATCGGCTCTTTCTTGAAAGCAGATAAGTCATTCGGAAGCAGACAAAACAAAAAGTTAGTATTATTTGAATTTTGTTACTTTTGAGAGTTATTTTTTATTTTACTACAGGGGCGTTTCTAAACCATTATGTTTCTCTTTGTTTTAGATGTAAAATAGAACGTCTGTTTATTTTATATGTCAACAAAGAACTCGACACTTGCTTTTTAAAGCATCACAAAAATACAAACACTTTTCAGTATTGATAGAAAAATAAATTATTTTTATAATTGAAGCACAGAAGACAATAAATTACGTTTATAAGCATTAGGAATGGTTATATGTTGTTGTTTTTGTTAAATAATATTTACCGAGGAATAATTTCGAGTAGAATCCAAGTAGTATTTAGCACAAAGCGCGCGAAAAGCACGGTTGAAATCTATGAACTATCGAAGAAATTCGTAAATAATCCCATGTACGTCCAATATGGCCGCCAAGTGTCACGTTTTAGATCGACCGGATTTCTTAAACGAAAAACGAACGCTTCACAGAAAGCAATAAAGTTTACAAGAAGTGTTAATAATAAGATATTTGTTGACACTAAATTATTTTAATACATAAGTTAAATTTAAAAAAAAGTAAAATAATATATATTTCTAATTAACAAACGGCTTTGCTTCCTTTCGTTTCTCCAGGTCAACAATTCTTTTTTTTCTATTGCCTCGTTCGACATTTTTCCCTCAAGGCAATAAGTCTTTTAACACATCTTCTTTTCTATTTTAGTAATTAATAGTACATTGGTTTTACTCAAAACACCTTCCTACTATCATAATATGAAAAAATCTCCCTCCCTCTCTCTCTCTCTCTCTCTCTCTCTCTAGATATATATATATATATATATGTATATATATATATGTATGTATATATATATGTATATATATATATGTATATATATATGTATATATATATGTATGTATATGTATGTATATATATATGTATGTATGTATATATATATGTATATATATATATATGTATATATATATGTATGTATATGTATGTATATGTATGTATATATATATGTATGTATATATATATGTATGTATATGTATGTATATATATATATGTATGTATATATATGTATGTATATATATATGTATATATATGTATGTATATATATATATGTATGTGTATATATATATATATATGTATATATATGTATGTGTATTGGTCAGCCTTACATCTCTTCTGTCCCTTGCCCTGATAATGACGTAGTCGATCAAATGCCAGTGCCGGGAGCGTGGGTGCATCCACGACGTCTTGCTACGGGTGGGTAGGCGGAACATGGTGTTGGTGATGGAAAGGTCGTGTGCAGCGCAGAGGCTGAGCAGCCGCAGGCCGTTGCTATTGCACTTGCCCACTCCATGGTGGCCAAGGACCCGGTCCCAAGTGGAATGGTCGGTGCCAACGCGGGCATTGAAATCGCCGAGGACGATGAGCTTTTCTCTCTGCGGAGCAGTGGAGATGAGGCTTTCCAGATCTTCATAGAACTGGTCCTTGGTATCTTTGAGGTTGGTCATAGTTGGTGCGTAGGCGCTGATCAGTGTGGCGGTTCTTCCCTTGCTAAGCGGGAGTTGCATCTTCATCAGCCGGTCATTAATGCCGTCCGGGATGCTGGCCAGCTTCTTCACGTGTTCAGTCTTGATGGCGAAGCCCACACCGGCCTCTCTGCGCTCCTCGCTACTGCGTCCACTCCAGAAAAAGGTGTAGCCGCCGCCTGACTCTGTTAGTAGGCCCTTGTCAGGGAGGCGAGTCTCGCTGAGGGCTGCGATGTCTACCTTATAACGGGAAAGCTCCCTTGCCACAAGCGCAGTTCTTCTCTCGGGTCGGTCAGCTCTGTTGTTGTCGAGCAAAGTACGAACGTTCCATGATGCTAAGGTAAGCACCAACCCTTTCTTTCTCATGTCTCGACCGCTGTGAGGGAAACCCCGCCAGCGGCGGTATGCTGGCCAGAGGTAATGGTGAAGCAGCTATGTTTAGGGCTCCTTTTATCGCCCCGTCCTCATGCCATGGAGGCGAGCAGAGTGATGTAAGGCTGACCAAGGCTGTGTGCGGTGCCGAGTGTTGGACAGACCACCGCCTGATCACATCCAAAATGTGCCTCTACATCCAACCTAAGAGGCGGCCTCAGGGCCAGAAAGTCACAAAGCGCCTCGACGTGGAGAAACTGAAAAGTCCAGATGTCATCCATGAGCTACAGGAAACAATCAACGACAAGCTATCTGTCCCCCTTACCATCTCGGACACTATTGAAGATCAGTGGGCACGCCTCAGAGACTCCACCTACACCATCGCTCTCGAAATCATTGGACCTAAGAAAAAGAAGCACCAGGACTGGTTTGATGAAAATGACTCTGAGATTCAACCCCTCCTGGAGGAGAAACGCCAACTTCTCCGTGCACATCAGAGTGACCCTAAGTGCTTCGCAAAGAAAGCTGCCTTCATCAACACCCGCAGCAAGGTGCAGGCCAGACTCCGCTCCATGCAGGATGCCTGGCTCAGCGCCAAAGCAGATGAGATCCAGGAGCATGCCGATAATCACGATATGAGGAAGTTTTACGATGCGCTGAGGGCTGTCTACGGTCCCCAGTCCTCAAGCTCCTCTCCCCTGCTTAGCTCCGATGGAACAACTCTCTTAAACGACAGAGAGCAGATCCTTGATAGATGGGCAGAGCACTTTAACAACGTGCTAAACCGGCCATCTTCCATCAACGATGAAGCCATCGACCGACTACGCCAGGAGCCTATCAACGAGGAGCTCGACATCCCATTCTCGTCAGAGGAAGTAAGCAAAGCCATCAAGCAACTTTCCTCTGGGAAGGCCCCTGGCCCCGATTTAATTCCAGCAGAAATATACAAATCTGGTGGACCTACACTGCTGGAAAGACTGACAGAACTCTTCCAATCCATGTGGGAGAGTGAAGAACTACCCCAAGATTTTCGTGATGCCACTATTGTTCACATTTATAAACGCAAAAGAAAATCGTCAGTCTTGTGACAACCACCGCGGGATATTCCTTCTATCCATCGCCGGGAAGATCCTGGCCCGCGTCCTTCTTAATCGCCTGCTGGTACACCTTGAAGATGGTCGTCTTCCCGAGAGCCAGTGTGGCTTTCGAGCGGGCCGTGGGACGACTGATATGATCTTTGCTGCACGCCAACTGCAGGAGAAATGTGTCGAGCAGCACCGGGGCCTCTACACCACATTCGTCGATTTGACCAAGGCCTTCGACACTGTCAGCCGAAATGGCCTCTGGCGGATCATGGGAAAATTTGGTTGTCCAGACAGGTTCATAGCCATCGTCAGGCAGTTCCACGAGGGCATGACCGCTCACGTCCTGGATGACGGCGACCCCTCAGAGCCCTTCCCTGTGACCAACGGAGTCAAGCAGGGCTGTGTCTTAGCCCCAACGCTTTTTAGCATGGTTTTCTCTGCCATGCTCCAGGACGCTTTCAAAGACAGTCACTCTGGCATTAACATCAAGTACCGATGTGACGGAAAATTGTTTAACATCAGGCGAATGCAGGCAGTCACGAGAGTGAGGGAAACAATCATCAGAGACCTTCTCTTTGCTGATGACTGCGCCCTTAACGCCCCAAATGAGACAGAGATCCAACATCTAATGGATGGATTCTCCACCAGTTGTGACAATTTTGGTCTTACTATTAGTACAAAGAAGACAGAAGTTATGTACCAACCCGCCCCAGGAGATGCATACCACGAACCCGGCATCACTGTCAAAGGGCAGAAGATTCATGCTGTGGAGCAATTCACCTACCTTGGCAGCACCCTCTCCCATACCGCCAACATTGACATTGAAGTTAACCATAGGACCTCCACAGCGAGCAGTGCATTTGGAAGACTTAGAGACAATGTGTGGAAGAGGAGAAGTATTGCACTCGCAACCAAAATCAAAGTATACCGAGCAATCGTCCTAACAGCCCTACTCTACGGCTGTGAAACTTGGACGCTTTATAAAAGACATGAAAAACAGCTGAATGGCTTCCACCTCAGATGCCTCCGTAATATTCTCAACTGACGGCCGAATCCCCAAACAGCTCTTTTATGGGGAACTCAGCCAGGGAAAGCGGACTGCAGGAGGCCAAAAGAAACGATATAAAGACTGCCTGCGAACCTCCCTCAAGGACTTTGACATCAACCCCCAGTCTTGGGAGAGTCGCGCTGCAGAACGCTCTGCTTGGCGCTGTGCCGTCAGCCTGGGAGCTGATAGGGCAGAGGATCAACGCATGACCCACGACCGGCAGAAGCGCAGGAGGCGAAAGGAGAGAGCTGCCGGTCCACAGCCTGTCGATGCCGCCTTCACGTGTCCGGAGTGTTGAAGAGTCTGCCGAGCACGAATTGGCCTCATCAGCCATCTCAGGACCCACCGACCCCCGACGCCAAACTGATTGATACCTTGGTCATCGTCGACTTCGACGGACGAGCAAGATAGATATATGTATATATATGTATGTGTATATATATATATATATATGTATGTGTATATATATATGTATATATATGTATGTGTATATATATATATATGTATGTATATATATATATATATATATATATATGCATGTATATATATATATATGTATGTATATATATATATATGTATATATATATATATATATATATATATGTATATATATATGTATATATATATATATATATATATATATATGTATATATATATGTATATATATATATATGTATATATATATATATATATATATTATTTTACTAAAACGTTTGACTTTTCTGTGTGGGAGCATCGTTAGTAGGATAACTCGGAAAGTAAAGCATTATTAAAGGTAAAATTGCAGAGTTTTTCTTAAGATTTTATTCTTTTTTGCGCCTGGGTAAAACAATGAAAATCAATTCAATTGTTGCCATTCTTGGAGTATGGGTAACATGGCAGAAATAAAAGTTTCGGTATATATTTTTTTTTATCAAGTGCAATAAAATGTTATTTTCTACAGGCCTGTATTATTTTAAAGTGTGGAAACTGATCGTAATATTTATTATCTATTAATGTCTTATCGTTATTTTCACTTAGCCAAACACGATTAAATAAAATACGTCGATCGATTCTGTTTGGATATGGTCGCAAGTTTCAGGTTAAAAAGAGATTTTTAAAAAGCTACCTCACCACTTATTCTTAATTCAGGGGTTGCCAGTCGGACTTAAGGTAAGTGGTAAGGTAAGGTAACTATTTAAAGTATTTTTAATGAATGAAACACCAATTTGGATTTTTTACTGTCTCTGAAAGATATCGACTAAATCTCATATTAAAATATTTAAAAAAACACTTTCAGAAGTTTAAAACTCTGCAGGTCTTTAGAAAAGTAAATTTTATTGAGTTTGGTAGCAATTATTTGTTGTATATTTTGTTTTTCCCTGATCTCTGGTCTGTTAACCATATTACATGATTACCTAATTTTTCATTTGACAGAATTTAAATATAAACTTTAAATACATTAGTATATATTCTATAGTGGAGTTGAGACAGTCATAGCATGAAAAAATCTAAACCAGAAAAATATTTTCATTTGATAGAATTTTAATTAAGTTCACATTTATAGTGTGGCGACAGGTAAAACAAGCAGCATAATCCTATATAGTCAGGAACTATATGGGCAGAAATGTGTCTGAAAAACCTTAATATTTATTTGAAAAAAATACTCATACAAAATATGTCAGAATTCAAAATAAGAGGATAGCGAAAAACTGGTCTCATCGTTATTAACTTAGTTAATAACAATCATTGATTATTACTAACACTACAATGCCTTAGTCCTTACTACTCATTCATTCGTCATTCACAAATACTCAATTAATTTCCTTTAAACCCCATATGTTTCCCTCCGATATCTACTCTGTTAACCATACTACATCATTACTTATTTTTCATTTTGTCAGAATTTAAATATAAACGTATAATCAATAGAATATTTTCTATGACTGAGTTGAACTTTGTCGAAAAATTCTCAATCCTTATGGGAGGGAGTCAGTCACAATGCAAAAAATTGAAATCAGAAAATATGAACATATGATGTATTTTGTATTTTGAAAATGCATCTGTTATTGGCCAAACTTACAGTACAATATGCAGTGGGTAATTGGGAAACAATACAAAGGATTCAACCAGGGGTTTTTACTCCGCCTAATAAACCAGGGGTTTTTACCCCGCCTAATAAACCGGTATCGTCCGGGCCTTTGGGTCTGGATTTACACCGGTTTATTGGAGGTTGCCGGTCCTGTGCAGTTCTAGGAGGTGCACCCTCTTATGCTTTGCCTCTCCTCTTTGGGGAGAAGTATGTTTATTGCTTACTGTCTGAGGCGCCCCTACCGGGGAATGCCAACAGGGCTTCCCAGGCAATTTTTAAATGGCCAGACTGCTCACCTCTCGAGTGCTGGCTTATCTAATCCCACTTTCCCGACCTTGTGTCACATCTTACCTTGTGGGAGGTAGATAAATAACTGGGAAACAATACAAATTCTATGTACACAATTACATAAGCTATATATACAATGTAACAAAAAGTAACTCCTGTGTTAGTATAAGAACCTCACTTTCTAAATGTGAATGGAAATATTTGTCAGTCGAAAAGTTGATGCAGCTTCAAAATCATTATTCATAACACCTTTTGAAATTACAAAAAAGACCTGCATCCCTACCAAATCAAAGCACCTGTCACCGAATTAGGAGGGGGAGAGGGGAATAATAAAAACAAAAAAGGGGATAAAATAAAATGTACCTTTTGGTATCAAACAGTCTAGCTGAGTTATTAATGGAAGAAAAAAGAATTGAGAAATATAAGCTAGTCTTATAAGATCAAAAGAGTTGTAAGGCAGTGAATCAAGGTACTAAGTGTCCAGTACACTAACTGTCTATTGTTTCGTGTGACAGTCCTATTCAATATAACGTAGCAAGACACTTTTTTCTATATTTTTAAGTAATTTGTACTAATTTTACTTGTCAAAGAAGAACTTTTGTAAATAAGAAAAACATCTTAATTATTGAAGTTGGGTAAAGATGGGGTATTTTGCCATTTAAACTCAACTCAAATTGAGTTTTTCAGATAATACATATAATATAATCATACTACCTATGAATTCGGCATTCATTGAAACAAAATCCATCATTGAATGTTCTTACTTAAAACCCATATGAACAATATAGAACATGCAGTGGGAAATAAACACTCTTATATACAGAATAACATGAGAAATATAAACCCTGGTCTTAGTACCTTCACTTTCTATATATGTCAGTTTAGCAAATTTGTCAGTTGAAAGGTTCAAGCAGCATGGAAAACTTTATTTATAACATCCTTTTGAAGTCTTTCTAATAATTATTAAATGATTATTTAATCCATTAAATATCACATCGAGACTAGTGCTCCTGTGGTTTTACATGCTCCATGCATCCTATTTGAAATTATTAAAGATTCTTTTCCGGCACTTTTTAATTCTTTCTAATGATTAATAAATCTGAAATATCAAATTGAGGCCACTTGTGGGTTTACACGTTCCCTACAGGGAAATTCAAAGTAGCAAGGGTTGAAGTTAACCATATGTTGCAACTGATGATCATACACTCTTTGTCTAGTCCATGAATTACTCGTATGCATTTAGTCTTGACGTATTCAGATAATTGAAGTACTCAATCCTTATGCAATCCCACATATAAAAAGATTTCGCTTCTTATGTGTATAGGTGTAAGACATTTTCCAAATTTTATTTGGTCAGTTCATGTAATCAAATCCCAGTGAGTCCGGTTCATATATCCTAAACTGGTAGAAACTCGAGCATTCACAATTGTTCTTAAGCCTTTCAGTTTGCAAAACGTGACTAGTACCTTCTAACCTTTTATGACTATCTACTAGCCTTAAAAAGTATCCTTCTAAAAGGATCATAGGATCTTTCTACTGCCAACTGATAGCTGCATTGCAATGTTATCCATACTAACATGTATGGTGTGCCTACATACTTATGGCCTTTATAGTTCTTGACCATAAAGGAGGATCTACAGTGTCACTTAGAACTGGTTGACCTCATAGATTAAATAAAAGGTTGTGTTCGAAATTTCATGCAGATTCTTGAGTTCAACATAATGATTAATGAGTTCGACAAGACGCACCTCTTCGTCGAAACATTGTGAAAATAACATCCAATATTAGAAGTAATCCGAATAATACAAAGAATACAAAATTCCTGATTATTGTTTTAAATCATTTACTTTGATCGAATTCATGCTCCATAAAATCTTGTATATATTTATTTTCTCTGTGAAGCAGTTCAAGAACAATTTCTAACTTTTTGTTTGATACTGACTTACATCTAGTCGTTGTTTCTTTCTGTTCATGAAATATATTTGAAGAAACTGTAGATTTTCAACTTCGATGGGAAGCAAAGAACCCACTTCATGACAAATATGTCCACAAAGTTAAAATGTAATCATATAGCACTTTTCATGTATTTCTTCAGCGCCAAAGCTGGTCATACTGAAGCGCTGGTTATAACTCCGAATTTTGTTCAAGAAATGTATTCAATAATGCGAAGTGTTACCAATAAGGGATTTGAATGGTACAGGAGGTGTACATAAATCTGGAAGAATAACTTTGCCACTAGAACAACACATGCCTGGTGATTCCCTAATCCATTTTTTAGCTTTACATTCTCTACATGTTGTGTTATTCATTGTTGCTATTTGCACGTCTCTATGTATGTGATAATAACTTACAACCTCATAATTACGCTCTCCATGTAACCAGAAACTTGATTGAGGAACAGTTGTGTTCGATGTATGGACTTGCATGGCTTAAAATCTAGCAAATCTGTTTTGTTTTACCATATTTTCCACAAATCTGTTTTTTTCTACCATATTTTCCACAAATCTGTTTTGGTCTACCATATTTTCCACAAATCTGTATTGTACTACCATATTTTACACGAATCTGTATTGTACTACCATATTTTACACAAATCTGTATTGTTCTACCATATTTTACACAAATCTGTATTGTTCTACCATATTTTACACAAATCTGTATTGTTCTACCATATTTTACACAAATCTGTATTGTACTACCATATTTTCCACAGAGTACCTGATGTTTACACTAACCGAAACACAAATAAAAACAGTTTATAACTGAGTACTATTTCCAAGCTGACGACATGTTGCATTGAAAGTAAAGTAAAGTCTGTTAAAATATTGATGAAGTATCCAAACCTAATTCATCTGAAGAACACTTATCGGAGAAAACTCCACAGGGGTGGGTGGTAGAAAGAAGAAGTTAAACTAGGAAAAAGCCTGAAAAAACATCCACAGAGAACTTTTTTAGTATTTTAGATTTTGATAGTGAGGGATCACTTTCCAGCGATTTGTTTACTATATATAATAAAAAATAATAGCCAAGTAATAAATGTTACCAAAAGCAAGATAAGTTACGCTTCTATGTACCTGCATAATATTGTTGTATTAAAGTAATTTAAACCGCTTTTATTTATATTTTTAATCCTTGCATTCTGATTTTTTAAAAACCTAATTGAACTTTTCTTTCGATATGAAGCTGTAATAATCAACCCAAAATAGAAAATTAACAAAATACTTTAAAACCCAAAACATCTTATCCAGGTAAATAGAAAAGTAACTCTTATTGCCTTTGGTAACATGTATTTGTTGCCTATTTTTTATTTTGACCCTTTTTGTATTCTGTTAGATACAGATGGGTAATAATTTATTTTGCGAAAATATCTACGTATTTACATGCAGTCTGGTTTTATTTGCGTACCCCCCTCAACTACGATGGTTGTTAAACACTGTGATATGTTTCTTTCCGGCTTTCGGATGAGAGGTTAAATTATTTAAATCTAATTCGAGTCACGTAAATAAGTTACATTGGATTCCTGTTATGATGGGTTTTTTTCAGAGGTGATATGCTAATAGTTATTTTTCAAGTTAAATCATTCTTTTATATTCCCCGCGGGCACGGACACTGACCTGTTTGCGCTCTGTTGCGATTCTGCATGTAATCTGTTTTTAACAGTCGAAAATGCAATTAACTAATCGTAACCTTATTTCCTGATGGGCTAAATAATGTTAATCTTATTTGAGTCAAGTAAATATGTGACATTGTGTTCCTTGTATGATTTTATCTCTTCTGTAATATGTCTGGTTAGTAGAAATCTTTTTTGACTGAGGTAATTATCACAGAGATGTTTGTTAACATGTAGTAGTACCTTATAGAAATCCTTAAAAATCCGTCTATTGCGAATAATAACAAACGTATTTAGTTTCGTGAATAAGAAATTATCTAATAGTCATATACAAAAGAAATCGTTATATGAAATGCTATATTCTTTATGCTATGTTGCTATTTAAAGTGTTGTGTTTTAGTGTTCGGCGATTATATTGGATGATTTCTGAATAGGATTGTAGTGACGGTTAAGAATTTCTGACAACACAAAAGTTACAATGTTTTTATTTTGACGCTCTATACACATTTTTATATCGACAAAAGTCGTTTTTTAGCAAAGTATTTTATTAAGGTTTAAAAAAATGTATTTGTATAAGTAAGTCAATGTTTTATATACAAATACAGTGTTATTGTAAAGTTTAGTGATAACGTAAGCATACTCTGTTATTTTCCCGGGCAGATGACAAATAATTTAGGTCACTGTTAATGACGGTTCGGAATATATGATAATCATTCAGATATTCTTTCATTTCTCGCTGAGGTGGAAAGTTTATGTAGTGAGTGTTTAAGATTAAATAGTCATATTAATTTAAAAAATTAGTAAATATATTATCAATTCAGAGAACGAAAGAAGTAAGTTTAAATATGAAGAAAATGGAAAAGATTAATGATGCAGAAATTCATAGTAGTATTAAACAATTGTATTTTTTCTGAGTTGATATTCAGTGATATATTTATGCGTTCGGTAATTATTCTGGATTAACTAGTATTTCTGTAGCCTTGTTTTTTTTAAATATTCGGAATGTTTTAAAATAAGTTTAAATATGATTTTCATTTAAGAAGACAGAAGAATTAGCAAGTTAAATGAAAATGTGCGTAAAAGTTTAACAAAGATGAAATTGAAAAAAAAAACTTTTGAAGAATCGACGCCAGGTTGGAACGAAGAAGGAAGATCATTGTTTTTCTGATTTAAATATGTTAATTATTTTTTAATAATAAATAAGTATCCATAAAAAATGGCTTGCAAAATGTGATAGCGCAAATAGGTCACTAAGTTTTCTTGGGCAATCATAAAAGAGATAAAACAGTGATAGTATCTTTTGAAATAATAAACGGTGACTTAATAATAATTATCCTGATTAAGGAAATAACACGGTGAGTGGAGTGGAAGGACTTAATGATAGGAGAGTGGAACTCTTTGCTACCTTCTTTGTGGGAGTCTGTATTTGAGAGAAGCAGTTTATTCATATTAAATTTAACAATTCATAAACGCGGACGAAAAGTGTGCATAGTGTCATGAAACATGTTCTAGGAAGTGCTGTTGGTGTTGAATTGAAAAGATTTGTCTAAGAAGTGTTCTGTTATTTACTTATAGTTTTTGAAGTGATACTGGAAAATTGTCTTTACTTTATTAATATAGAGATAACGTTTTCAGTTATCATGCTCGTCATTTTTGTAATAGAGGATTTAATAAGGTTTATTCTTCATTTGCAGATAACAACTTCAATATAAATGAACTCAGCTAATCAAAATGAAATGCAATATATTTTTATTCTGAAGTGAGTATATAATCATGTTTGGCGATTTCGAATTAATATATATGCTAACAAATGCTTAATATAAGCCTGATTGTGATAAATGTAAATAATAATTTCTACGAAAACGAACACATACATGAGATAAAACATATTCGTATTCAATAAGTGACATGCAAGTAAAGACGAGTGAGAAATCTTATTCTTGTGAGCTATGTGCATCAGCATTTTCAAGAAAGCAAGATTTACAAACACATATGCGAACACACACTGGATGTAGGATGCCCTATCCCCAGCAAAAACAAAAAGATGAAAAAACTGAACAAAAAAGAGAGAAACCTTATTATTGTGAAGTATGTGGGGCAGCATTTTCAAATAATACTAATATGAGAAATCACATGTGGACACACACTGGAGAGAAACCCTATCGTTGTGAAGTATGTGGGTCAGCATTTTCAAGTAATTCACATATGAAAAGACACATGCGCACACATACTGGAGAGAAGCTTTATTCTTGTGAAGTTTGTGGGTTTTCATTTCCAGATGTTTCTCATATGAAAGCACACATGCGGACACACACTGGCGAGAAACCGTATTCTTGTGAAATATGTGGGTTAGAATTTTCAAAGAGTTCAAATATGAAAATACACATGCGGACACACACTGGAGAGAAACCTTATCCTTGTGAAGTATGTGGGGCAGCATTTTCAAGTAATTCAAATCTGAAAAGACACATGCGCACACATACTGGGGAGAAACCCTATTCTTGTGAAGTATGCGGATCAGCATTTTCAGATAATCCAAATCTGAAAAGACATGTGCGCACACACACTGGAGAGAAACCTTATTCTTGTGAAGTATGTGGGTCAGAGTTTTCAATTAGTTCTGATGTGACATTACACATGCGTACACACACTGGAGAGAAACCTTATACTTGTGAATTATGTGGCTCAGCATTTTCAAGTAATCCACCTTGGAAGAGACACATGCGAACCCACACTGGAGAGAAACCTTATACTTGTGAAATATGTGGGTCAGCATTTTCGACAAATTATAGTAAGAAAACACACATGCGAACCCACACTGGAGAGAAACCATATTCTTGTGAAGTATGCGGGTCGTCATTTTCAAATGGTGACAAGAAGAAAATTCACATGCAAACACACACTGGATAGAAACCTTATCATTCTAAAGTGTGTGTGTCAGAATGTTCGGATAGTTCTATGAAAAGAAGGATGTGGACACACTGGAGGAAAATCTTATTTTTGTGAAGTATGTGGGTCAGCATTTTCAAGTAATCGACATCTGAAAAGACACATGCGAACATACACTGAGCGGGTGAATGTTTGGCATCTGGTTGGAGAGCCTATCCCTAGCAATAACAAAAAGGTACAAAAATTGAAAAAAATAAAAAAAATACCAAAATCTTTTGTAGTACATGAAAAGAAACTGGAACACAGAACAACATTCCAGCAATTATAGAAGCAACCGGACTTACGCCAAAAAAATCTCAAAAGCTACCTTGCAAAAATACCCGGTGAACTAAGTGCACAAGAGATACAAACAATTGCACTTTAAGGGACGATTAGAATTTTATAAAGATCTCTCGGCTGGAGTGTCTTAAATAGTGGGTGAATGTTTTTAATCCGGTAGGATGCCCCACCCACACTAAAATCAAAAGATGAGAAATTTTGTTGAAAAAGAGAGAAACCATATTATTGTTAGGTTTGTTAGCATTTTCAAATAATTATGATATTAAAAAAACCATGCTGGGTAAAAGGATACTTCTCTATAGAGGTAAATTCTGACTAAATATTGAAAATAACATACTTTCGAAGCCAAAACAGAATAACTCAACATGGCTACGCACTAACTCATACAAGGAATGATGCACCTTTTACTGATGTTGAATAAAATAACAGAACTTAGTTGAATATTATACTTGACAAGATTAATTCTTGTCCGGCAATCCGGCCAAACCAACAAAAGACCACAAAGTAAACTATAACATAGTTATAGGGTCAACTGAGGAGAAAGAAAGTAATATTATCTACGATTTTAATAACTTAACATTTGAGATTTAAGGATAATCTTAAATGAATACTCAGATATCCATGTATCACAAGTAAGAAAAACATATTTGCAACAATACTGGAGACCAACCTTATTCTTATCAAGTATGTGGGTCAGCATTTCCAGGAAAGTCAACTTTACAAACACATATGCAAACACACACTAGATAGAATCCTTACTCTTGTGAAGTATGTGTATCAGCATTTTCAAATGGTTTTAATATCAAACAAACATGAGAGTAATGCCGACATGACGAAGCCAGTAATAACACCAGGGAAAATATCGACAAAAACTGACAAGAAAATTGGAGAACATCCCTAATTTCTAATTGAAGCTGCTACCTGTGCTACATAATCACTACCGTGATGGCTTCACCAGCCCGTAAGGAATAAGGTGTTCACACCTGCATGCATAAGACAAAACAAACTCACTGCAAAAATAAATACTGGCCAATATATTGTTTCACTTGCCTTATAGCCGATAGCATCTATGTCCATCTCCTCTGAAAACTACCTGGTAAAAGCACGGACTAAATGCAGATGCTTCGACTGCAAAGTGATTAAACTGTTCTAGAAGTAAATGAGTTAAACCAGTTTCTAAAGGTTGTACACACTCTCTCCAAAGATATTGCGATGAAATTTGGCATAGACAAATTGCTCAAGTGCACAATCAGCACTGAAAATGTGGAAACCCTTAAACTAGAGGTGCAGAACAACATCATAAACCTGGATGAGCAGGCATTTCATACTTTGGCATTGAGGAAAGTGAGCATCATGCATACCAAGATGAGAGAAAATTGTCAAAGAATACACACACCGTGTGAATAAGATCTGCAAAACACACCGTGTGAATAAGATCTGCAAAACGCAGCTCACAAATAAAAATAAATTTACTGCAATCAACCATGTAGTATTTGCATCATAGATTGGTCCCAACGAACTATAAACAGGCTGGACTAAAGAAATTTTCTCTCTACCAGGTTATATTCAAAAATCATTATTTGCATGGGATGTAGCTACGTGACGTATGTTGGTCAGCATTTTCAATTCTAATATGAAAAAACATGTGGTTACACAGTGGAGAATCCATCATCGAGTGTTTTCAGTCTTCTGCACAGGGTTTCCTTAGGACAACCTCACATGCGAATACTTCTATCACACAGCTGACCAAACATTTTGAACGAAACTATACCACAGATGAGACAAAAGCAAAATAAGCATACCTAAAAAATAGCCCAAAAGACTACTAGAAATACAAGAGAACTTTCCATAGTAGAAGACTGTAACAATTGGCCAACCAATAACGTACTAAATATCTTCTTAAAGAACTGCACCAGGAATGTGTAGATAAGGAAACTCTGCTGAGTGGCTCAAAAGTGGATCGCCCCATGATTAAAAGAGAATGATAATTGCTTGCCATGGTAAAGGTCTTATAAGTAATTCTTCACAATAAAAGAAATCATCTCAGCAACAAGTACAGGTTCTTCTACATGGAAGTAGAGAGTGTTCATCACCTGACATCCGATTTCTGGGGAAAGGCTTCTGCACAATGTGACACAATGAACTCTGTAGATATCTCCACTGGAACGATTAGCAAATTTGTATTGTGCTCCGTTGTCTTGATCTGAACCATAGCTTTCAATTGTCAACTTTTTAAGAAAGCGCCTTTTCTTGTACACATGCAAACATTATTAAACAAAAACATTTTCATTAAGTGTAAATATCCACATTTACTAACCATTCTCATATAAACACGAACTGCATACTTTTCTATTTAGGTGAAGCAAGTCATAATCTGTAGACTTCTTCATAAAACAATCTAATAATAATAATAATAACCATCTAGCCCAACCAAATCTAATAAATATCTATGCAAACATATGTTAGATAGAACAATTATTCTTATATTAGAAACCTTTTTCTAATATTGCTGAATAGTATATTAAAACATGTTATTGAAAGTATACATAAGAACTTATAAATAAACAATCTTCTTGTATCATACTTAACATATCTTTGTAGTTTTCATATTTATAATCTATTATCGAAAAATATAAAATTGGTTAAGTACTTCTGTGCAAATAATGATTTTAGGTTTTTATTTGTTCAATAAAAAATAATGGAATTTATTTTTCTGATTGTGAATTTGAAAATAATTCAATAAGAATCGATTTTGCTTAACAAGTTGTTGAACATTTAAATCATTTTAATTTTGTAAATTTATATCAATGAAAACATTTCTTATAATTTATGGCATCTCAATTTTGTAGTTTCTAATTTGATATGAAATGTATACATTTTCATTATTTTAACCTTTCTTAGTCTCTTCATTGCTACTGGTCATTAATTCATGATAATATCAGATGAGAGATTATTTCAATTGTGACACATGATGAGACTTGTATGTTATAAAACCTCAGGGAAATGTGTGTTTAAAAATGATATTTTCCTCTACATTAAATAAAAAAACAACTTTGTATTTCTTATTTCTTTTATTTTATTTCATAAACTTCCATGTAAAAATAGAAAACCGGTTTCGGTCTTTTCTTAATTCATTATCCACAGACAAACAAAGTGAATAAGTGTTTTAATTGCTTTGTGTTGTCTAATGATATTGCGAAATCTGTATGAATGGTTATTTGTATCATGTGTTTAGTATGGGGTTTTCAACCTAATAGGTCCCTCACTGTCAACCAAGCTCCAGTCCCTGTCCCATCGCTGCAATGTAGCATGCTTGTGCTTGTTTTAAAAATACTTCAATGCATTATGCTCCGATGAACTGGCTACTCTGGTGCCCCCTCGACGTAAATTCACTAGACAAACTCGACAATCAGCTAAATCCCATCCATTTGGGGTGAACTATGTTAAAAGAAATATATATCTTGATTGTAAATTTTGTATTGTGTAAACTTTTTATCGAAAAGGTGCGAGTGGATAATTTATTCATTTCAGGTCCCGATGATGACAGTCACTTTATGAACTTAGAGAGAGTGTTTTATATGCTAAAACATGCTGAGCTTAAATTGAAACAAAGCAAGTGTGAATTCTCTCTGGAGGAACTAACCTATCTAACAATCAGAATTACAAGGAGGGCACAGAGAAAGTGACTGCGATAACAAGAACTTCTACAGGAATGTAACAGAATTAAAGGCCTATCTTGAGGTAGTGGATTAGTATCATAATAATCTATCAAATTTATACACACTATTTAACAACTGCACAGTCTAATTAGAAAGGATGCAGTTTGCAAGTTGGAATCCAGTCGACAGAAAGCCTTATACAAAATTCTTATTTATTTCGATGTATATAAAATTGAACATTTATGCTTTATAAAATAACATCGATTAGAAATTCCGTAAAATCTTGGTTGTTTTTGTTCTAAAATTTATTTTTTGTGCCCAAAACTTATTTATGTGTAACTCTTACCCTCTCCCCTGACAAAATACAAAAAAATGGCAACTTTTATTCATATTTAATTCTCCCTCTCGCCTGACCTATATAAAATTCTAAAACAATTCCAATTTGTTTGGCAACTTTGTATTTACATGTAATCTCTTCATAATCATTGGTATGTGTTTCGGTTGTCTAACACAGACATCTCCAAACTTGCATAGAAATACATCAGGCGATTAGAGCATCATTACACATACGCTGGTATGGCCAGAGTTGCATCGGCGGTTGTAAATGAATGTGCATGCCGACCTTTCAGCAGTTTCCGGGCAAATATAAAGAGTTCCTGTCGAAATTAAAATGTAATATGACGTCACATTTCCTGGCTCGTCTCTCATCGTTGTTTAGGCAAAAATACAGCGCAAAGACCCCAGACACACATTCCTGGACTCAATTACATTTCTATAATGTATTCTTTCAGAACAAACTTGTCTTATATTCCGATGTTCCTGTGTTGATGAAACTGTTGAATAATGTAAATTGTATATAAGATTGTTGTATTTTTTAATGTAACTTTGGTGACCATTTTCTTAATAATATCAAGTCAGATGAATACAGACGTTACTACAAATTTTTTGTCCTTGATATTAATTTTCATAATTTAATCTTATGAAATTTTAGACATTTTATATTTTTTAATTTACTGTCTTCAGTAATAACTTTTCTATTTCTTCTCTTTTTGCCTTACTGCTAATAGCGATTTCTCATACTGTGGCAGACCCTTCCTTTCACTGCTGAATTCAATTCAGACTCCTTATACGCATATATGTTTGTGCTCCAATGAACTAGCTCATTTAGTGCCCCCTCGACGTAAATACACTAAGCCAACCCGATAATCAGCTAAATCCCATCCATTCACCATGGAGATCCTCAGATGCCGGAGAGCCTTCTACTTTAATATCTTATTTCCTTATGCTGCCGGCCTGTGGAACCCCTTCCTTGCTTCCTGTTTCCCCAACTGTACCGACATGCAGAAAATTAAAACTAATGTAAACAGACATCTTGCTGCACAGCTCGCAACTTAAGATGACCCGCCACAACTTGCACCCTAATTCTCAGTAGCCCCTTACGTCTGCAGTGGCAGCCTGCCTTGTTTGAGGTGAACTATTTAAAAAAATTGGAGTCACTCGCAACAGTACAGACCTATCTGTACGACTCAAGTGCAGCAGTGCATACACACATGCTCCCTACTCTTTACACACGTCACTTCAAAAATCTCATCCTCGTCGCCAGATGTAATGTCGTAGGCTCGGCTCGCGGGGTTGAAACAAAAGTCAAAGAAAGAAAGTAGGAAGACAAAGAGATATGTATGTGGTGTCAATCAGCACTGGAGTTAAGTGATTAATTTTCACAAGGCCTTGTTTATTATTTCCACTGTTTCAATGCACATGCTCGATAGTCTCTTCATTTCCGCTATGTTAAAGGGGGACAACTCTGAACACTAAAGTGCACAACAGTGCATGGCCACATGCATTACTTTTCACACGCTTTCAACTTTACATACCTACTTATACCACATGCTTGCAAAAGTGAATACCTACATGTACTACTAACTTCAACTTCAGTCTATAAACAACTCTCCCATCCCCAAGTTTAGTCGGGTTGCTTGATCTTTGGACTGGCAGCTACAGAGATACTGTACGTTTATATGCATTGTCGCAGATATACATACCTACTCTATCTCATGCATAGGTGCAAATTTACATAATAAGCTAAAATAATTTGTACATCTCCATTTTCTCTTTTAACGTTCGCAGCAATGCCATAACCCGATATAACGACATTCAATAGAACTGGTGAAAGACGATTTTATCACCTGTATTTACACTTGTGGTAAAATGAGTACTGGTTTCGGGCCAAGTGGCATTCCCTTTATATGAGTGCAAACTTTTTAAATGAAACCTGTCTTCTTTCTAGAATTCAGTGTATCCCTCACTAGGCGTACACATTCGGTCGAGGGAATATAGACTGTGTGTGTTTTAGAATCGAAACGCTTGGTATTCTCAGATAACCTTTAGACATAAGTAGATAACAGATCGCATGACGTACCAGTGCCATCTTGCAAAGTGATATCCTGCCACTTCTAATAAAAGTTTGTTTTTGGCCCACCATCAACAAGCATCGATTATCGCTTTCAACACTTCCAACCAATTTTCTCCAATTAGGACCAAACCACATGCAAACTGTCTTGCGAGGCTCATCAGTCTAGCTAAATGATTCAGACTTGACAAACTCGATGTGAGCCCATGTAACCGTTTCATGTTGCCTGATTTACATATCGACGATTATAATCTTAGCACCACTGTATTGGTGCAAATACTAATCGCAAAAAAAACTGTGGCCAAGCAAGAACAATGGTCGACCCTATCGGATGGTTTGAACTAATATAGTAAATCAGCAAGGCTTATGACTCCATTATTTTTATGATCAGGCATGCAATGTGCAGATTATTCTGAATAGTTCCGCCCTTTAAAACATAATGAGGTGATGAAAATATGCATGACAACTTACAGACCCGTGGCTAAGATCTTGGCTCAAATCTTTAACTCTGCATTCAACATTGTCAATGGCTTCAAATTATCTCTCTCATCCCACCATCACTGTTCTATCAAGAAAATTTGATAATGCCTCTGTTTAAATTCCTCATTGCTTTACTAATTCGAATTCTTTAGAGGTAAGGAGAATATTTGATTAATCTTCGGATATCTATTTATCGAAATAAGAAAAACACAATCGCACACACACTGGAGAGAAACCTTATTCTAGTTAAGTATGTGGGTCAGCATATCTGGGAAAGTCAACTTTGGAAACACATCCCCCACGTAGCCAGGGGGTGCTAGGGAGGGGCAAGGCCCCACCTGCAAGTACATTTGCACCCCCTGAAATTTGTGATCCAAAAATATCATGAATATAAATACTCTTGTAGTCAACTATACTTCTTCATTATGAACCAGTATTTACTTTGTGTAATATATTTTACAGCGGGGCCAGATTAAGGGGCCTGGGCCACCCACCAAGAGGGGACCTCCCACCAATTTTTAACATAATTTCCGATTTCAAAAACGCTCTTTGGATTTTATTTTGTTTACCACTTAATTTTCCATTTCTGGTACTAATGATACCATACTAAATATTTACGGATTTTAAACTACGAGTTAAAATAAAACTATTGACCATACTAACATGTAAATATAATTTAAATTTGTTACCTTGTAAAAAGTAAAAAAAAGAAAATGTACGTGTTGTCAAACTCAAACATAACTTCGCTAGTTTCAGATCAAGGGGCGAGGGAAACAAAACCTCGATGCTTTTCACCTGTTTCCTTCTTGGTGAAGATTGTCACTGTATCTGTCTTTTTTTGTCAACTTACCAAATATATAATTTTAAATATTGTTAATTAACACTATTTAATGTTATAAATTATCAATTAAATAATTATAATCCAAATGATGTAATATCAACACAAAATGAATTCACGTTGTTATTCTACAAGCTTCTTTCGAAGATTTTTTTTTAAATTTATAAAAGAAAGTGTTGTCTTCATTCAAAAGATAGAAATGAATACTAGCAACCTAAATTATTTTCAAATGAAAGTGGGAATTAGTTTTAAAAATTATTTTTGTATTTCATCACGAATCTCAAATACGTTTTTTCTTTTTGTTGTCAGTTGCAACTGTTAATTTCAAAAATTGTGAATGTTACATTCAAATTTTTTTAAAGTAACATAGAAAAAAATCCCAAATTTCACCCGAGATGAAGTTGAAAAAAAAACCCAGCATTAGTAGGGTATACACCCCACGTACAAGAGGTGAGCAAAAAAGTCTTGTGATGTAGGGTGGGATTAAGTGAATTCGTGAATCCAATGCTTTTTCACACATATGTGAGAAGTGGAAGTCGAAGACTTTGGCGTCAGTTCTTTCTTTGATTTTGATTTTTCATGTCTGTGAACTAATAGTGAAAAGAAATGTCAAAATAAATAAAGAGTGGATAGGGAGATAGAATAAAAGTATAATAATAAACAAGATTCTTGGTTATTGAAACAGTTAAGTTACATTTTCATTTTCTTAGAGACAACTACTCTTAGAAAGACTAGAGGAAATTTTGACGAACATAAATGTAAGTGCATATATTTCTTTTCTTTTTGTTAACTCTATTTTAAAGAAATTTAAAATGTGTTTTTAGAAGAAAAAAATTACTAATAGCATTTTTTAATTATTAATCTTTGGATGTTTAAATAACTGAAAATCGTGGGGTTCACTTAAGAGGCTATGCCATCTTCCAATATTTGTAAATAAATATTTTTTAAATAAGTATTTATTAATACGCTATTGTTTTGAAGCAAATGAAATCGATTTATCTACATTAAGTTTCTTTTTAAAGAAGTAAAAACTAGTTTCATGTGTTTAGAATTTTTCTTGAAGAACTCTATTCATTTATTGCTGTAACTTTTACAACAAACCAATAAATAACAACACAACTAACATTTTTTGTTTAAAGAAAATAAAACTTAACTAAAAGTAGCCCGTCTTTACAAAAAAAAGCAAAATGTTCAAAATTAGTTCAAAAGACAACGTCAAACAATAAAATTAATCTAATCATGTTAATTATTGATTATAAACTTACTTATAGAGTTCTGGATTAAAATTTCTTGTGAGATTCTTTTAAAATAAATATTATTTGAGAAAGGAGAAATTACTATAAGTCTCGATGTCTTGCTTCTAAATACCCTCTATTTAGAAGCAATACATCGAGACATGTATTTTTACACCAATATTTAAAAACAATGTAAGAAATAGATATTTTTTTAAATTGAAAGAAAAAAGGGGTGCCCTGAATATTCGGCAAATGAAAATTCTGCAACGGAAAATTCGACAAAGGAAAATTTGGCAATTTTGGCAAAGTAGGAAAAGTCGGTAATTAATTAGGGAAGATATATCGATTGGAAAAAGATTTTAGAACCGTACTTGCGGGGAATATAGTTGTAAATACAGGGCTACCGCCTACCAATAAAGAACACTTATTGTTTTATCTTTTTGGTACTTGTGCAGTTTACGGACCGGGCTATTTTTTAGATAAGATTTTCAAGTTAAATTCAATTTTTACGATATCTTTTGTTTATTACATTGTTAGGTAAAAGTACAGAATAGTTTACAAAGCCCCCCTCCACGCTTCCCTTTATGTTAAGAATGGCTTTCTAAATAATGTTATTATTTCAACCCGGTTCGTAATTAAATTACGGGATTCAATCAATCATAATACATTTAGGTTTCTTTGTAAACAAGTCAGCCATTTTAATATTTTGTTAATAATTGAAAAAAATATCAATTACTTCGTGTCTGTTCGAAATTTGAAAGGAAATTTGTTTTCCTTGTCATGAAATACATTCCTAATTTATTTTTTGTAACTGTAATTCAGTGTTTTAATCTCAACGGGAAAGTGGATGTGTTGAAAATCGGCCGTTCGTCGAGTCGTTTTTTTTTTACTTCAAAATTGGTAAATCACTGTAAGATGAAGTGGTTAATTCGTCGTTTCATAGCCAAAATGGCGGACAATAAATCGGCTGTATTTTTCTGATTCTTTTCCGACCTTTCAACGATCAATTTGAAAGAAGTAAACAAATTTAAAAGGTAGTAAATAAACATACTTTTAGGCAAGATGGCCACCAGAGATAAAAAAAAAACTGAATTACATTTACAAAATATTAACTAATAAATTAATTTCATGACAAGAAAACACATTTTGTTTTTTTAAATACATAATTTTCTAAGCATTTCAAAGCCAGTTCAAATGACTTTCCATTCGATAGTTTAAATACTCTCAAATGCCTTTCAAATTTCGAACAGAGACGAATTGATATATTTTTCAATTATTAACAAAATATTAAAATGGCTGACTTGTTTACGAAGAAACCTAAATATATTATGATAGATTTAATTGTTGCAGAAATTAACACGACATCAATAATAAGAAGGGAATTGAAAACGATCCTACCTTGTGGTGTTGAAGCAAGTAGCTTATCTTTTAAGAACAAGTCATAAAACAGGGTTACACTTAAAAATCGGGGACTGATTTTTTATTGACTTCTACAAACGAAAGCAAGATATATATATATATATAGAGAGAGAGAGTTCCTTCTAGTCAGGGCCGAGCGACACCTAACGGATAAAAAGGGAACTATAAGGGGAGATAACTCCAGTTCCTTAATTTAAATTTATGACGAGAGTGCAATAATCAACACTCCTCACTCGCTGTCAAACAATTAAATTAAGGTTTTGACACCCAAAAGTTCTCTGAATTTTTCAAACTGTGCGCCGGTGAGTCCTTTCGTCAGCACATCTGCAATCATATCGTTGCTTGGACAGTATTGCAGTTGAATTGTCCTGGTTTCCACTTGTTCCCTGATAAAATGGAATTTTATTTCAATATGTTTAGCACGTCCATGGTACTGTGGATTTTTCGCCATGCTAATTGTTGATTGGTTATCCTCATAGATGACCATTGGATCAACCGAGGTTTCATTAAGATCACAAGCAAGACGTTGCAACCAAACTGCTTCTTGTGCTGCACTTGCTAGTGCCATATATTCAGCCTCAGCTGTAGATAATGCTACACAGGTCTGTTTTTTTTTCTTCTCCAACTGATGGCAGCTCCACTCAGTTTAAACAAGTAGCCAGAAGTAGATGTGCGATCATTCAGATCACCAGCCTAGTCTGCATCTGAATATCCTGTGATGTTACTCATTACGTCATTGTTGTATAGTAGCCCATAATTTCGGGTACCATTCAAATATCGCATAATATGCTTCACAGCAGTCCAATGTTTCTTTGTAGGCTGGGAGCAAAATCTTGCAACCATGCCAACATCATAAGCAATATCTGGTCTCGTTCTTGTTGACAGATATAGTAGGCTTCCAATTGCTGATTGGTAAACCTCTCTATTAAACAGTTCACTGTCATCAGCCGCGTCTGTCAATTTCGTTCCAGTATCACATTGAGTTGTTGTAGGTCTTGAGTTCTCCATCTGAAAATCTTTCAGTATTTCTGCTGTGTATGTTGGTTGACCAATCCAAATATTTCCTGGTTTTGGATAAACAACTTTAACACCTACGAAGTAGTGCAATTTTCCCATGTCCTTGATGTTGAATTTCTCTGATAATTTCTTCATAAATTCCTTGACATGTGTTGGAGATTTGCTTGCCACAATGAGGTCATCAACATAGACAGCAACAATAAACATCTCTCCTTCTGAAGATAGAGTATAGATGCACGGGTCATTTTTTAATTGCTGGAATCCCATCATTTCAGTTGACTGTCCAGCTTTTCATTCCAACATCTTGGTGATTGTTTAATACCATATAAACTTCGCCTTAGTTTACAGACAATATGTTCTTTTCATTGTATTTCAAACCCCTCAGGTTGCTTCATGTAGATGGTTTCTTTAAGCTCCCAGTTAAGGAATGCAGTAGTAATGTCTGCCTGATGTAGCTTCAGGCCATGTTTTACTGCTAATGCAATAACTGTTCTTATGGACTCAAATCTTACAACGGGACAAAATGTCTCGTCATAGTCAATTCCATATCTTTGATTAAAGCCTTGAGCTACCAGTTGTGCTTTGTGTCTCTCCAAACTTCCATCAACATCATATTTTCGTTTGAAAACCCACTTACAACCGATAGCCTTTATTTCAGTAGGCAGCTCAACTAAGTCCCATACTTCATTTGTACGAAGTGACTCAATTTCTACGTCCATGGCTTTCTTCCGGTTGTCTTTCTCAGGACTGGAAAAAGTTTCTTTCACGGTTAATGGGTCATTTAATTCATGAACGATGGTGGCCCATTCACCATACAGATCTGGAGGTTTCCTCAGTCTAGTCGATCTTCGTAGCACTGTTAGCTCTTGTGAGTTATCATCATTCTCACTGATATTCTGACATTCGATTTCAGTGACAGAATGTTTTTTGTCTCTGTCTTTCTCTTCAGTATTCTTTTGTTCATTTATTGATTTTGATTCATCAAAGATTACATCTCTACTGAAAAAGACTCTCGATTTTTCGGTGTTGTACAGTCTATATCCTTTAACACAAGTGCCATATCCAAGAAAGATGCTTTTCTTAGCTTTAGGATCCATTTTATGTCTTTCGTCCTTTGGTATATGAGCATAAGCACTGCATCCGAACACTCGCAAATCTTTCACTTTTGGTTTATAACCTGTCCATGCTTCATATGGTGTCATTCTGTGCACTGCACTTGTCGGGCTTCGATTCCGAACATATGTAGCTGTTGATAAGGCTTCTGCCCAAAATCTTTTATGCAACTTTGAATCAGAAAACATTGCTCGAACTGTTTCTACCAATGTTCGATTCATTCTCTCAGCTACTCCATTTTGTTCAGGTGTCTTAGGAACTGTGTATTCATGGCGTATGCCTTCCTTCTTCAAGTAGAGTTCCATATCTCTGGAAGTGTATTCACCGCCATTGTCAGTTCTTAGCACTTTGACTTTGTGCCCACTTGACTTCTCCACCATGGTTCTCCATTCGACAAATTTCTCAAAAACCTTTTCTTTTGTGTTTGAGCATATAAATCCAAACATATCTTGATTTATCATCAATAAATGTGACAAAGTACTCACATCCACTGGGCGATTTTTGCTCTATTTCTCCACACACATCACTGTGTATGAGTCCAAGCAATTCATTCGCTCTTCTTCCACCAGTTTTTGGAAATGACTGACGATGATGTTTTCCATCTGCACATGGTTCGCAGAAATTTAATTCTTTTGTCACATCAAAATCAAATCCATCCACAATTTTTTCTTTCGCTAATTTCTGCAAATCTTTTGCTCCGAGATGACCATATCTTCTATGCCAAATCTCCTCTCTTGTATCATTATTTGAACATGTAGCTGCTGCATGGACATACTCCTTTTGTCCTCACAGTTAAAATAATAGAGACTTCCGAATTTGGTAGCTGTAGCAATAATGTTTTCTTTTTCATCAAACAGTTTGCAACCGGATTCCGAAAAAACGATTTTTTTACCAGATTTTGTGCTTTTGGATACACTCAGTAAATTAAATGAAAGTTTAGGCACATACAGAGTCTCATATAAACTGCATCTTTGCCATTTTTGTGAGATATTTTCATCCACACTGTAAGTGTTCCCTTTCCCAAAGCTTCCACTGAGTATCCATCTCCAAGGATTATTTCTTTATCGACTTTAAAATTTTCCAAGTCAACAGATTTTTTGGCATCGTTGCACATGTGGCACGTTGCACCCGAATCCACAATCCACTTATTTTCTTCACGACTATTGAAGACAGCATTAAGCGCTATTAAATCAACGCCGTCATTTTCCGAGCTACTGGAGTCTGCATTATTTTTTGTCATGTTACACATGTATCTTTTTGTGTGGCTTCGTTTAAAAGAAGTATTATTAGTTTTCTCCGGTCCACAAAAAACGCAACAGTCACGCTTAAAATGTCCATATTTGCCACACTGATAACACTTCAGCGGCTCTCATTGTTTCACATGTGTCGACATCATTGCTTTCGTTTCAGCACTATACGTATCCCTGTTTTTACTTTTTGTTTCTTCGTATAGCAACCGTGCTGTTACTACATCCCAGCTTGGGACTTTTGCATTTGCTCCCAACGCCGTCACCAAAATATTGTAAGACTCCGGTAGGCTAGCTAGAAGATAGATAACCCGGTCTTCCTCTTCGATAGAGTCGCCAATTACACATAACTCTTCGAAGATTTCCGTCATAATCTTAATGTGATTTTGAACCGGATTTCCTTCTCGTAATTTGAGAGAGAAAGTCTCCTTCTTAAAGCTAATTTATTAGCCCGAGTTTTCTTCTGAAACTGGTCCGCTAGCTTTTGCCATACAACAGGGGGTCACCAATCATATATAGTAGTGACGGATCCATAGACAAAACTATCGTAGCTAATGCACGATCCCTCCGTGACGAATATTTCTGATACGAATTGTTTTCAGTAACAGAGTCCGGTACTGTCTCAGTTTGGTTTACAATGTTCCACAAGTTATCCCTAATTAGTGTCATTTTGCATTGTATTTTCCAGGTAGCATAATTTGCTCCTTTCAGCGATACAATATTCGATTTTGTTTCCATAGTTGTTGTTTTTTTTTTTTTTTTAGTTCTTTTTTAAACACGATAAACAAAAACCGATTCTCCGGGCAAAAAAAAATGGACGTCGTAACACACGTGGGTATCCTTTTTTTTTTTTAATCCTTCCAAAATGTTCTGGGCCCCATAACCTTTGTTGCAGAAATTAACACGACATCAATAATAAGAAGGGAATTGAAAACGATCCTACCTTGTGGTGTTGAAGCAAGTAGCTTATCTTTTAAGAACAAGTCATAAAACAGGGTTACACTTAAAAATCAGGGACTGATTTTTTATTGACTTCTTAAAACGAAAGCAAGATAGAGAGAGAGAGAGAGAAAAGGGGAGAGTTCTTTCTAGTCAGGGCCGAGCGACACCTAACGGATAAAAAGGGAACTATAAGGGGAGATAACTCCAGTTCCTTAATTTCAATTTTGACGAGAGTGCAATAATCAACATTAATCTCGTAATTTAATTACGAACCGGGTTTAAATAATAACATTATTTAGAAAGCCATTCTTAACATGGAGAGAGGGGTGCTATTCTGTACTTTCACCTAACAATTTAATAAACAAAAGATACAGTAAAAATTGGGGAATCTTTTACTATAATCAACAGAACGGAAGAACGAAAAAAGAGTGAAAAAACAAATGTGCAACAAATAAATGTTAGCAAGGGCAAGACAAGTTACTATTCTACCTAGCTGGATAAGTTTATTTGTGTTTTAACTTATTTTAAAGGGTTTTTTGTGTTGTGTTCAAATCAAGTGTCGGTTCTTCATTTCGAAAGCGATATCCAACATGGCTTCCGGGAATCTCTCAGAAGCGCACAAAAAATCGGCAATTAGAACAAAATACTCTTAGAAACACATCTAATAAATGTCACCAATCGTAAAACATTACATTTTCGCACATAAGGTTTAGCTAAGAATTTTGATTTTTAGCAAATCCTCATGTATTAAAAGATTGAAAGTTTTGGACGCTTTTTACATCCAATAATTTTATGAATAGAGATTACATCAACAGTACACTAACAATCATTATTTATAGTTCCATAACAATGGTGTTCACTGTTCAGTTAACAATTTAATGACCAAACGATACCGGAAAAATTAAATTTAACTTTCAAAATCCTATTTAAAATATAATTTGTTTAAAAATATTTTAATATGGGGGAGCCCCCTCGAGTACGGTCTTAAAATCCATTGTCATTGATTGACAACTATCAACAAAAGATTATTTGTAGCGTCTTTGCGTCAAAAGGAATTTTATATTCAATATAAAATATAAGCACATTAAGGAATTTTGAACATTTACGACGGAAGGAAAGTAAAGCCTGGACAGAGTTTGGCTTTCGTGCCTGGAGGAAAATTGGACAAAAATTGAAAGCGCATAATGACACTGATGTCTACAAAGAAGCGGACAAGGCTCGGATCACCTTAAAATGTTCAGAAAGTAGGGAGAGTTGATCAACTCCTGGATCCATGCTACCGAGACAAGAAATTAATCGGTGAGCACATCTCCTGACACTACTGGACATAGTATTATTCTGTGCAGAGAATGAGATAGCACTGAGAGGTGATGACGAAAGCAAAGAATCACTAAACAGAGGAAACTTTTTGGAGTTACTCCCACTTTTATTTAAGTATGACCCAACTATTCAACAACGCTTGGAGAAACTTTCGAGAAATGCACAAATGTTTAGCCCAGAGATTCAAAATGATTTACTCTTTTCAGCGCAGAAGGTTCTGTTAGAGGAAATCAGGAACCAGGTTCAGGAAGCCGGATATTATCCGGTTTTAGCTGATGAGGTTAAGGACAAAGAATTACTTGATGTTTCTCTGGTCTATCCGTAAAACTAAAGTTCTTGAAAAATAAAAAAAATCTATGAATTCTCCACCAACTGCCTTCTGCCTTCTGCACCTCTTTCTCTCTCTACTTCACTTTGCTCACTGAGCATTGACACTCTTCACAAAAGAGTACAGTTTTTATACTGTTAAATCCACCCCTATGCAAATTGACCCCCCACCAGAGCCATCCAGCGGTTAGAGACTCCAAACAGCCAATCTGCAAAGGGGGGGGGGGTAACTCAAATGACACTAAACCACACCTCTATGCAAATTGACTCCCCACCAGAGCCATCTAGTGGTTAGAGACTCCAAACAGCCAATTTGCAAAGGAGGTATAACTCAAATGCCACTTAACCACAGTTTCATTAAGGTTTCTGCACGGAGGAAAAGTCCATGAACATGGAGCTGTATGACTTATCTTCTGCCAGTATTTCGGAACAGCTGCAAGGTATGCTGTGGTCTATGAATTTGGAGAAGGAGATGTGTGTTGGGCAAGAATACGGTGGTGCAAGTGTAATGTCAGGTGAACGTGGTGGTGTCCAAGCGCTGATAAAAAGGGCTGGCTATACAAATGCCCAGTATGTGCACTGTGCATCTTACAGGCTGAATTTAGTTCTCACATCTGTCACTGAGATTAATCCTGCCATTAAGACATTCTTCGAGACCATGGATTTAGTGTACACTTTCATGACAGGTACAAAACGTCATTCCTGATACCTGGAAATCCAGAAGATTTTGTATCCGAAAGACCCACGAATGGAACTGACCCATTCATCTACAACCAGGTGGTCTTCCAGATCCTTAGAGGGTGAAAAGTTCCTGCGCCGTTTTGATGTAATTTTGGACACTCTGGAATCCTTTCAAAATGATCCTGCTGCTGAAACAAAACTTTCTGCTATTGCTCTACTGAAGGCAATTCAGACAAAGAAGTTCCTAGTTCTCCTAATCTTTTTTGGAAGATTATATGACTATACAGGTGTTGTGACCAAAGGTCTGCAAAAGAAACAAACAAGTGCGGAGACAGCTATTAGCGTGGTGGAAACACTACTTGAACACGCAGACTCATTCGATACAGAGAAGGTGGTGAAGTATGCATTGGAGCTTGTCACAAAGTACGATATCACGGATATTGATACTCGACCATCTGGATGGGCACGAAAGTTATCCGGAAAATAAGATGCGCATTAGTGACTGGTTCCGTTGGCCATAACTGTGTGGGTACAGTGGGAGATTTTGATTTGGTACTCCGACAGTTGCTGGGCACATTAGAGGAGAACTCCGTGCTCGATTTGGAAATGCTTAATGTGCAGTGATGAAAGCTGCTGCAGTGTGTAATACGTCATCAGAATCATTCATGGACAGTGAGACGGTGAAACAGCTAGGTCCACTGTTTGGTGTTTTGGTAAAGGAGAGTGAGATGGAAATATTCAAGAACTACATTCAGCGACGTCTCTCTACCGAAGATCTTAGACTTTCAGAATTATTCGAACAATGTGACAGGGATATTTTTCCATCGGTGCATAGAGTATTGCAATTGCTCCTTACCATCCCACAGACCTCAGTAACCGTTGAAAGACTATTCTCTTCAGTGAAGAACATCAAAACAAGAATGCGATCTTTGATGTCAACAGAGAGACTGACCTCACTCTGCCTCATATCCTTTGAAAAAGATTTGCTGAGAAACATTGACAGAGAGCGCATCCTTGCGCATTTCAATAACTGTAAAAATAGGAGATTATAATAGAATTCTGTAGAGCTAGCAAGTAGCTACCTTATTTTATGAACTTTATGTTATTATTACTGTGTTTACTATGCTGTATGTGCTTTACTATGCTATGTTGTTATTTACATGTACCTACCGAAATACACAACAATATATTTAGATTATATAACAGAAATTGAAATGTTTTTTTACTACTTATTTATATTTATATATCAGTACACACACACACTGAACCAAAACGTCACTCATATTAGAATATCAATATTAGTTTTGCACCCCCTAAAAATTCCTTGCCCCCCCCTAAGTTAGAAGTCTGGCTACGTGCCTGAAACACATATGCGAAAACACACTGGATTGAATCCTTACTCTTGTAGAGGTATGTGAGTGAGCAGATTCAAATAGTTCTAATATGAAAAAAACAGATGTGGATAAGCACTGAAAGGTAATCTTATTCTTGTGAAGTATGTGGGTCAGCATTCTCAAATAATTATGAGAAAATACATGCAGACACACTTGAAATACATAAATACCCAAATTTGTAAACGAAATCACAGACAACCAAGAGGTTAAATGGATTGAGGATATCCAAAGAATGAAGGTGACCAAAGAGTTAGTAATAGCGCAAGGGAAAATATCTGAACTATCTGGCACGATATACAAAGTACAAGAAACCTTGTATTGAAAACGTTTCTTATTTCAAATTAAAGCGGCTAACTGAACTAAAATGACGGCTTCATCAGACTTATGAGGGTTAAGGAGAGCAAACCTGCGTATCTCACCAAATGAAGCATAAGAAACCCATTGTCAAAACAAATACAGATCAATATTCTTATCTCAGTACTACTTGCAAACTGTTCACTGTCCATATAGCTTAAATCACGTATGGCCAGCTCTCCTCCGAAAACTACCTGACAAAGCAGAAGAGTGGACGCAGAAAATGTTTCTGCACCAAAGATAGCTAATTACCAAAACTATTTTAAAAGACTGTCGGAAGTGTTAGAGGAACATATGGCATGGATTAGCTTATGAACGCATGATTTACTAATGACGACTGCGATGCCTTTACCTTTATAAAATAAATCCAGTCATAAGATAATTGACCATTACAATCTCTGTCATCTATATCAGAAGAGAGGGGACCGTCTACCTCCACTCCTATTATGCATGCGATAGAGCTCACAGTTATCTGCTCAAAAACAGCTGAGGTGCCTACAATCTGAGAACCGCCAGAAACATCCATCAGTGAGAATTCACAACTTATTCTTTGTGGATAACCTAAATCGTCATGCGAGTTCGGACAATGAGTTAAACCTGCTTCTGAAGGTTGTATATACACTTTCTCCAAAAACATCGGGATAGAATTTGGCATAGATAAATATGCGAAGACCACATTCAGGGCTGGAAATTGGATCCATGTGAATAAAGCTACATCTAGACGTGGAGAAAACCAGAAATTTAGATGAAAAAGAGCCATATAATTATGTGTACACTGAGAAAAATGACATCATCCTACATACCAAGATGTGGGTAAGCTAGACAAAGAATACACACGCGGTGTGAATAAGATCTACAAAACGCAGCTCACAAAAATAAGATAACTGCAATCAACCAGTTAAGTCAGCATTTTCAAATAAATCTAATTGAAAAAATATGCGGTCACATCTTCATCTTCGAGTGTCTTCCGTCTCAGTGTCCATGAGTTTGTTAGGACAACATGACATTAGGGTCCTTAGCCCTCCAAGTAAACCCTACAAAAATATTCAAAATAACATAGCTGCCAGGACCGGCAGGACAGTTATAAAAGTGGGGGCTCTCCTAAAAAGTGGGGGGTGGCTGGTTAAACACATGCATATATAACTTCATTATTGATGACCGTAAAGTGGGAGGCGAAGTAAAAAAAGTGGGGGGCTTAAGCCCCTCCACCTGCCCCCCCCCCCCCTCCTGGTGCCGCCGTCCATGGCTGTAACAATTGCATGAGCGAACTATTTCATAGGGATCTATGTTAGCTTTAACAGAGATAGTACTTCGGCTTTGTACATGCGTAATCATTGCCTTTTTTTTACTCTTTACTGTGTGGGTAACGTCAATATATTTAGTGCCAAAGACAAGATACGATATCAAGTCAGTTCCCGATAATCCTTCTCGCCATAAAAAACGCATACGTATACTGATCTCGCTCTACTTTAACGAAAGGTAGACAAGATGCCGAACTCCAGGATATTACATTATCTGACCGACATGAGCCAACCCATTGCACCATCTCGCTTTTGTTCGTGCGTTTTCGTGAATGAATATAAACATCTATTTAGTTGTGAAGACATTATTTATTTCAAGGAGGAGTGGTGACCCTTTTTTGTGTAATATATTTCAGTCGGATTCGTCTAGACGTACTAACCTTTTCAGGTAAGTTCGTCATTCTGACTTTCTTCCTGATTTAAACCTTTTTAATTCACCCATCTAAGATTGGTAACCCTAACAGTCTTCAATCAGCTAAATAATATTTTACGCTCAAATTAAGTAGCCTGGCGTCGGCTTGACTACACACTGTTGTAAGGGGATGATGAGTGGATGAAAGGGGTTATCCTTTCATCTTTTCGTAAAGAAACAGAACAACGAAAAATATTTCTGTAACTATAACAAAAAGGGGTTTATTAACTCAAGGTTACCTATACCGTTTGGCATAAGTAGATGAGAGTGGGACAGTGCCCGTCTGAGGAAGAGGAAGAATATAAGAGTTCTTAGGACCGCCCGTGGATTTCTTCAGGTGAAGATTGTAGTAGTCGTCAAATGGCGACGGCGGCTGAGAGAGAGAGCGTTTCTTCGTTCCTCGCTGGTGCTCTCTGCGATGTGTCCAAGCTGGTGCCAGTAGGTCGTCTGATCTTTTTCCTCGAACCCTAAGAGGACATAAGTAGTCCCTTAGGGAACTAACGATATTACTGCGCCTTGTGATTTGATTGGACAAGCCAGCTCACAGGGACAGTGATTACGCATTCAAAAGTAGTCCCTATTGGTGACTGCTACACTGTCTCATAGGAGGAATGATGCACATTTTCAGTAAGATGATACCTCAAGTAAAACCACCAAGTTGTGTACTCTATATGATCAGATGAATTCTTGTCCTGAAACTTGGCAACACCAAAACACACCAAAAAAATGGTAAACTATAACATAGCTAAATAGTCGATTGGGAAGAGGAAAATCAAAATTCTTCTCTACTTTACTAACTCAATGTTTGAGAAATAGAGAAGTACATTAAATGGACACTCGAATATAAATTTGAACATCAAAATTCAAGCTGCTTGCTAAAGAATTGTATGTGAAACATATTACGACAAGTCTGAATCATGCGAAGCAGAAAGAAATATACAAACTATAAAATATACACTAAAAGGACTTTTAAGATTAACCAGGATAAATGCACAATAAACTACTGAAAAAGTGTCAAGCGAATAGAAATGTGAACAGAAATAAGGATGTACTCACCCCGAAAACAGACGACCCTGTTTGTATAAGATTCCAAGGAAATTGGGACAGAAAAGGGAGGGTAATTAAGAAATTGAAAGAACCTCGTTCATATCTAATAAACACAGAAGAATAACAACTGTTTGTATCGTAATAGACGTAACTTATTAAAAACAAATAAAAAACAATCAAGTATAACACCAACACAAATTGACTATGAAAACATATTTAATGAACAAGACATTCAAATGCAACACATGTTCGGATCGAGGGTCGTGTTCCCCCGATTATAAGCGTGTTCAGTAAATCAAGCAATGCTGCATACAAATACAGAGTAATAATTAATAAACAAAATGAAGTAGTTCAAATAAGGTTTATTGAACGTGTGTGTACGTGGAATGGTGAAGTGTGTGATGTATGCATGTGTGTCGATGGAAAAACAGTTCTTGAAAAGGTATAAGAAATGAATCCGGCGTAGGAAAAGTCTTTGAAAGCCGAACACAAAGAAAACGAGTTGAGAACTCTTACCGTTGTTTGCCCACGTGTGTTGGTAGTTGTTATGCCGATTGAGAAGAAAAGCGTGAGACGAAACGCTAGTGTATTAGCGTCGTTCTGTCGACCAGAGAAGAGTGAAACGGAACGCTAGTGTCAGCGTCATTCTGTCGAGGCCAAAAGGCGAGTGAAACGGAGCGCTGGTGCCAGCGTTGTTTTGCTGAGGCTGGTCTGTGAAGGAGAGAGAGAATTTCCGTTTTGCACCGGGTTTTTATAGTCAGAAGGGCAGATAACTCTGGTGTCGCTTTACAGCGCCACCTGTCGGTGAAAAAGCGCCACCTGTCGGTGAAAAAGCGCCACCTAACGGCCAACCGGTGTAGTTATGTTTTGAAAGGAAGAGGTAACTGCTACACACACAACACAACAACAATATATACAAAACCGAACAAAGCGAAGAAGTATTAGGCTTCCAACAAGAGGCAGTGAATAAATAAATAAATAAATGAAGAAAAAAATCTTTTAAAAAACAGAGATGTTAGAAAAGGTGTATCTCCCCTTATATCTCTGTTGACTGCAACCTCCCACCACCACACTAACCAGTTCATAGCAGCGAAGGTCCCTCTGTCTACTAACAAGTAGTCTCAATAAAGTCTTTGAGGCGTTCACACGTGTCTGCATTATTTTTTGTTGTTAACCTTTGTCATTATGTATTTACACATAATATAACAACTAGCAATTTTCAACTTCTAGCGGGATGATAGAACGCTTCTATTATCAATTATAAACTGCGTTGCGTGCTTATGCTGACAAACAACAACAAGGCAGGTACGTACCTATAGTCCTTCTTGGCTGTCACACAGCTTTCAGAGAGGATCACAAATACTTTCCGCCCGAACTAGTTTTTGGAGTACCTCTATCTTTGCTAGGCGAGATACTGAGCCTGGTAGATTTCACGGTACATAAACAGACTGCAAGCTTATTTTAATAAGCTTCCACCAGCAGCCATAACATCTGGTGTCCCGAAAAACATTTACTCATGGATTCATGCTTTTCTTCGAAAGGACGCTGTGAAAGCCCCTATCACTCCAACCTTCTCCGATCCTTGGTGCGTGTTTATATGCACTGAGAAACTATTCACGGTAGATACTGGTTGGAAAGAAGAGACTGTGTTTCCAGATAGAGTAACACGGGTCTTTTTACACCGTATGACACAAGGGCCCATATTTCCCCGACATACTCTTTGCACCAACCAACTGTAACTACGCACGTACAATAGCAAACACCTGCAAAATACACATATGTCACCAACACACGTAGTGGTCGGCGAGTACATTGGTCCAAAAAACTGCACTAGACTCTATGCATAGAATAAGCTTTTTGAGTTATTGTACTCTACTGTAGTTTTCCGGCGGCAACATTAAACCATTCTTACTTTTACTAAAAAAAACTTCACTGAAAACAAGAACACTCTTTCATCAAGGAACAAAGAAGAAAGAAAATTTCTGTAAACTAAAATCATTTTTTTAATCTCTTTGTTCTTTCCAACTGCAACACTAACGAAAATATTACTTTCTTCTCTGTCAGCTTTCCGCTATAGAAGGAGTACGGTAGCAGTCATCTGCATTTACATCTTGTTCAAGCTGAAAGCAGTCCATGTGAAGTGGTTTGGTCACACAATAGCCAATCAGCGTCCAGGACGAATTAATTTCAACCGACCCTTAAAAGAATGCTTTGAAACCCCATAGAATTTGGACAACATCCCAAAGGAGTTTCTTGAAATCAACGTCAAGTGGAATGTCCATGGACAGATCTTCCCTTTTCCCTTGTCTCCATCATACCAGTGACCAATGGTCGTACTCATGTAGGATTAAAGTGAAAAACTCTCATTCTAACATTAATCAAAGTACTTCATACCAGTGACCACTGGTAGTACTCATGTAGGATAAAAGTAACAAACTCTAATTCTAATATTAATTAACGTAGTTCATACCAGTGACCAATGGTAGTACTCATGTAGGATAAAAGTGACAAACTCTCATTCTACCATTAATTAACGTTGTTCATACCAGTGACCAATGGTAGTACTCATCTAGGATAAAAGTGAAAAACTCTAATTCTAACATTAATTAGCGTAGTTCATACCAGTGCCCAATGGTAGTACTCATCTAGGATAAAAGTGACAAACTCTCATTCTAACATTAATTAACGTAGTTCATACCATTGACCAATGGTAGAACTCATCTTGGATAAAAAATACCAACTCTTATTCTAACATTAATTAACGTAGTTCATACCAGTGACCAATGGTTGTACTCATGTAGGATAAAAGTGACAAACTCTCATTCTAACATTAATTAACGTAGTTCATACCAGTGACCAATGGTTGTACTCATGTAGGATAAAAGTGACAAACTCTCATTCTAACATTAATTAACGTAGTTCATACCAGTGACCAATGGTAGTACTCATGTAGGATAAAAGTGACAAACTCTCATTCTAACATTAATTAACGTAGTTCATACTAGTGACCAATGGTAGTACTCATGTAGGATAAAAGTGACAAACTCTCATTCCAACATTAATTAACGTAGTTCATACCAGTGACCAATGGTAGTACTCATGTAGGATAAAAGTGAAAAACTCTAATTCTAACATTAATTAACGTAGTTCATACCAGTGACCAATGGTAGTACTCATGTAGGATAAAAGTGACAAACTCTCATTCTACCATTAATTAACGTAGTTCATACCAGTGACCACTGGTAGTACTCATGTAGGATAACAGTGACAAACTCTAATTCTAACATTAATTAACGTAGTTCATACCATTAACCAATGGTAGTACTCATGTAGGATAAAAGTGACAAACTCCAATTCTAATATTTAATAACAAACTTTATTGGGCCGTCTTCGAAAAGGAAAGGGTTTAGTATGGGTGAAGGAATTTCCCGTGGTTATAATTCCCCAGTGGGGAAAAAGAGAATTGTTCATTATATTGAGTGTTGGTACACCAGATACAGAGTTAGCACGTGCCCATATGTGTATTCAAGTGTGTGTGTCTGTACACCGTTTTGAAAGTCAGTTCACATGTAAACAGTTATGTGTGAGTGTTATATCAAGTCAACGTGTATGAGACAATAGCCATTTTTGCTTCTTATCTTCTTGTCGAAGTCGAACCCAGGGAAAATGTCTTTGCACCCCCAGAGATGGAGAACGTGTGTTTGGCAGTGCCAAAGAGGGAAGGAGAGATACGTATCGTCTCGTGCCACCGAAGAAAAAGAGAGAGTGCAGATGGTGCTCAAGTGTTTATATAGTTATGCTAGCCATCCGAGATTCGCCTAAGAGAAAGCCGCTGATTGATAAAGCCAAGGGGGAAGTAGATTTCATGAACCAATCAGCAGGCAGTTAAGAACTTATTGATATTTAAACAATATGGCGGCTTGTAGGCAACTGCTACACTCACATAATGTTCTCATCTTTCGGCTCGCAATCAATCTGCTTCATTAGTCCTTATCCCCGTGTAGCTTTTGGCCTTGATAAGTGGTGATCCAAATAGTAAAAAAAGAAAATACAGCTGTGGGCGTTTTTTCGTTATGTTCTACCACCCGTTTTTCTCAACGTTTTTACTAATAATTTTTACAAAATTTTTCTATGCACAATTACCTATCATGTCGCTAAAGAATTCAGAGTTTTTAAAAATTTATTTTCAAATATTTTTATTATTTTAGGAGGAGAGATCATTTTCCTATATAAATTTAACGTAAACTGATCCCTCACTTGTTGACCATCAGAAATTTTTAAAATTCTGTTTTCTGTGTACAATTGCCTATCATGTTGCGAGATAATTCCGAGGTATTGGAATTTGTTTTCAAATATTTTAAATTTTAGGGGGACGGGGTCAGTTTCCTATATAAATTTAACGTAAACCATCACAAATTTTTCCAAAAATTTCCAGACAGCCCGGAATTTTCTAGCAACATGATAGATAATTATACACCGAAAAAAGAAAAAAAATTCGTACGTAAAAAAGGTGAGAAAAAAATGGGTGAACAAACCAACAAACAAACAATATAGTAAAAAAGTGGGTGATCAGTTTACGTTAAATTTATATAGGAAGCTGATCCCCCCTCTTAAAATAAAAATATTTGAAATTTTTTTTTCAAAAAGCACGGAATTCTCTAGCGGCATGATAGGTAATTGTACACCGAAAAAAATGGTAAGTAAAAAAAGTTTAGAAAAACGGGTGGTGGAACATGAAAAGGCGCCCAGCTTTGTATAATATCTGTGAGTATTTGTAACAATTTCCAACAGAGGTGAAAAAAAAACAAATATTAAAAAATAACTGTTACCATAGCCAACATGAATTACTTTTCTACCTACCTGGTCACTTTTTGTGTGGTTTTCCTTTAGCGGGGAACAAATCAGGAATGGATAATAACAGAAATCCACGATGAAACTAAATAATATTATATGGAGGGGGGATGACTGCGTACACATTAAACATTAAAAACAATAAAAATGGTGCTTTTTTAGATTTTTATGTGAACGTGGCTTCCAGTTAAATTTACACGTCACGTCCGCTACGGATGGCCGTAATTGAAAAAAAAAGTTTTTGTTTATGCGATTTTCATAAATTAGTTTTGTTTATGCGATTTTTGTTATTAGTATTGTTCCTTAAAATTATAGTTTAATAATAATATTGAATTAATTTTAACAAACAAATTATCAAACGAAAATTTTTTTTAAATTTTGAATTCCGCTTCCTTTTTTCATTGCTAATTAATTATTACCTTCTTTGGCGGCGGCGAACGAAAAACAATTGTTTCGCAACATTTTATATGAGATAAGAAAATGTTATGAATTATAATAAAAAATAACGTCATTTTCTGTCAAATAAAAAAAATAACGGTAAAAACGCATATTAAGGGCCGTCTGACTGACTAGTGGGCCCTAGTGGGCCGTGCGCAAAACCAGTTGGCCTTTTTAGGGACAAATGTCACGAATTTGGTGTGTTTTGGCCTTTTTGTGTGAATATTCTGGAGTTCACTTATGCGGTGCCAGGCGTATCGCAGAATTGAAAACAAACAAATACTTCGCTAAAAATGAAGAACAAACACAGAAAATTGTCTGTTTTTTCATTTTTAGCGAAGTTATTTGGTTATATTTTTTAATTTTCTTTTTTGTGTTTGTTTTTCATTTTTAGCGAAGTGACACGAGTATTTCTTTTTTGTGTTTGTTTTTCATTTTTAGCGAAGTGACACGAGTATTTCTTTTTTGTGTTTGTTTTTCATTTTTAGTGAAGTGACACGAGTATTTCTTTTTTGTGTTTGTTTTTCATTTTTAGTGAAGTGACACGAGTATTTCTTTTTTGTGTTTGTTTTTCATTTTTAGTGAAGTGACACGAGTATTTATAAAAGTTTTTTTTGCGAGAAATGGGCACTTTTTCATTTTTACTTTTTGTCTTTAAATGAAAAAGTGCTCATTTCTCGAAAAAAAACTTTTATAAATACTCGTGTCACTTCACTAAAAATGAAAAACAAACACAAAAAAGAAATACTCGTGTCACTTCACTAAAAATGAAAAACAAACACAAAAAAGAAATACTCGTGTCACTTCACTAAAAATGAAAAAACAAACACAAAAAAGAAATACTCGTGTCACTTCGCTAAAAATGAAAAACGCACAAAAAAGAAAATTAAAAAATATAACCAAATATTCTGAAGTTTACAGACAATTTTCTGTGTTTTTTCTTCATTTTTAGCGAAGTATTTGTGTTTGTTTTCAATTCTGCGATACGCCTGGCACCGCTTAAGTGAACTCCAGAATATTCACACAAAAATGGCCAAACAGAATTTTCGATGGCCAAAACACACCAAATTCGTGACATTTGGCCCTAAAAAGGCCAACTGGTTTTGCGCACGGCCCACTAGGGCCCACCAGCCAGTCAGACGGCCCTTAATATGCGTTTTTACCAAAATAACTTTCGGTTCGTAAAATGTCATTTTTTGTCAAATATTCAAAAAACAACTTTCGGCTAATAATTTGTTTGGTAAAAGTAATTCAATAAAATGTTTAATTATTGTAGCATATGTTTTTATTTATTTCAAACATTTACATTAATAAGAAAATGTGTATTTTCAATGGAAATATTATTTGTTTATTACTACATTAAACTAAGAAAAAATAAAATAATTAAACAAATTATTGTTATTAGTAAACTATAATTCGAAGGAAAAGTACTTATAAATCGCATAAACAATTGTTACGTAAAGACGAGAGTTATCTCCCGTTGACTCCCACCGTCACTCTTGACGGCAACCTCCCACTACTTGTATTACTACTGCTATGTAGTCAGTGTAAATAAATTCTTGTTATGTTCGCACGTGTCTCGACCCTGTTAATGAATGCTTCAATAACAAGTTACTAATATGGCTTTATTTATTACTCACCTGTATCAACGCATAATATAAAATGGTGTCAGAATAGAACATCGAACCGTCAACACTCACAGCCGTATATAAATATTTTCAAAAAAAAAAATGGAATTTTTACCACATCCAAAAGAATTAAATTTCTCTTCGGATAATCTCGGACAGGAATGGGAAACTTGGAAAAACCAATTTCAATTGTTCCTGCAAGCTACAGAGTCGGACAAGAAACCGGAGAAGGTGAAAACTTCAATATTACTGACCTGTATAGGAACCGAGGGAAGGAAAATATATTATACGTTTAACTTTGAAAATGACGAAGAGAAGCTAAACTTGAAAAAAGTTATAGAAAAATTTGACGCGCACTGCCAACCAAGAAAAAACCTGACGTTTCTCACATATCAATTTCTCACGTGCAAACAGAAAGAAACACAGAGATTTGATGAGTACGTCACAGAACTACGGCAAAAGGCAAACAAATGTGAATTCGGTGACCTCACTGAAAGACTAATAAAAGACATTCTAATTTGTGGCGTTAATGACAACATGTTGAGAGAAAGAATACTCAGAGAACCTTCACTGGATTTACAAAAGGCGATACAAGCAGGCCTGAGTGCTGAAGAAACGAAGAGACACTCCAAGATAATGGCTGCATACGAAACAGAAAATATCGCAACAATTCGCAATCCAAAGAAAAACAGGCTGTCGTCCAAAGTCATGTTCAAACGTGAAGACAAAAAGCCCGCGAAAACACAACAATGGATTGAGACATGCACCTACTGCGCTGGGTCACATCAGAAAGGAAACTGTCCAGCATACAATAAAAACTGCACAAATTGCGGCAAAAAAGGACACTTCGCTCGAATATGTCGAACGAAAAAGAAGAAATTATATAATGTCGGACAATCACACAATTCAGACCACGTGGAGCAAAATCAGTTTAACATGGACGCCATATTGAAAATAAATGTAGACGCACTACAAACTGACAAATGGAAAGTAAAGATTCGAGGCAACGAAACACTCATCAACTTCAAAATCGATACAGGTGCTGAAGTAAATGTATTACCAGCAAAAATATATAGAACTGTTGAACCAAAGCCAAAATTAAATAAAACGTCTATAAAATTAACCGCCTACAACTGTACGCAAATTCCCACGATAGGGAGCTGTGTTATACAATTACAAAATAAAAATATAAAAGTAAGTTCGCATTTCATTGTGGCAAACACAAATGCAAACGCAGTAATCGGCGCAGAAACAGCGGAAGAATTAGGACTGATAAAAAGAACTTATGAAATAAACAAGACGGACATAGAAGCATTAAAAGAAAAATATAAAGATTGCTATGGTGACATCGGAAAATTACCAGTCACACATCATATAACAATAACTCCGGACATAAAACCCGTCATAAATCCTCCAAGGAACATACCGTTTGGGATGAAACCAAAATTAAAAAAGGAGTTAGAAAAAATGACAAAAATGGGAATAATAAAACCCGTTGAAGAACCGACAGATTGGGTAAATCCTCTGGTAATAGTGGAGAAACCGAACGGAAAATTAAGACTATGTTTGGACCCTAGAGATCTAAACAAGGCCATAAAAAGAGAACACTACAAATTACCCACCGCCGAAGAAATATTTGCAGAAATGGAAAATCCAAAATATTTCACGAAATTAGACGCTTCAAATGGATATTGGCAAATACCCGTTGATGAAGAAAGCTCTAAGCTATTAACATTTAATTCGCCATTTGGTCGTTATTCGTTCACGCGCCTGCCATATGGAATACATAGTGCCTCTGAAATTTTTCAAGCACAAGTTGCAAAAAATAATAGAAGGCATACCTGGAACGAAGAACTCACAGGATGACATAATAATATGGTCAGAAACATTAGAGGACCATATAAAAACATTAGACAAAGTATTCAGTCAACTACGCAAAGCTGGATTAAAATTAAACAAAAATAAATGTGAATTTGCAGCAAAGCAATTAACATATTTAGGTCATTTGATCACTGATGAAGGAATAAAACCAGACCCTTCTAAAATAAAGGCAATAACACACATGCCTCTACCCGAAAATAAAAAAGATATCCAACGATTTTTGGGGATGACCAACTACCTGTGCAAGTTCATACCAGAGTACTCAGAGATAACTACACCGTTGAGAGTACTGCTACACAACGATACGCTGTGGTCATTTGATAAACCTCAAATAGAGGCTATAGAAAAACTAAAACGGATAATAACTAGCCTACCAATTTTAAAATTTTATGATCCCAGCAAAGAAATTAAAATCACCACCGATGCCAGTAAACATGGATTGGGTGCAGTGTTACAACAGAAACATGATGAAAAATGGTTACCCGTGTCATACGCGTCACGATCAACAACCTCAGCAGAACAAAATTACTGCCCGATAGAATTGGAAACGCTCAGCATAGTGTTCGCCTGCAACAAATTCCACCAATATATCTATGGAAGAAAATTTCTCATAGAAAATGATCACAAACCATTAAGGCAAATTTTTAAAAAATCCATTACAAAAAGCCCTCCGAGAATACACAGATTCATACTCGCGCTTCAGAAATACGAATTCGAAGTAATATACATTCCAGGGCGAGAATCCGTAATTGCTGATGCATTATCACGTGCATACATATCAGACAGCGAACAAGAAATATCGGATACAGAAATGGACAAATATATCCATACCATTATAAAACAATATCCAATGAGCGACCAAAAACTCAACATATACCGTGAGGAGACTGGGAAAGACCCAACACTAAAAATGCTCATGAAATATGCGACATCAACTTGGCCAGAAAAAATGGAAGTGCCACCCACAATAGCACCATATATGCCAGTCCGCGATGACATATCGGTTGTGAAAGGACTAGTATTGAAAAGTACACGAATAGTGGTCCCAACCTCCCTAAGGAAGGAAGCCCTACAAAAAATCCACACTGGACATTTGGGCATAGAAAAGTGCATTACAAGAGCAGAAGAGGTCGTATATTGGCCTAACATAAACAATCAAATAAAAGAAATGGTTAGCACATGCACACATTGTCTAGATCACAGAAACCGACAACCGTCAGAATCACTAATACACCATGAAATACCCGTAACACCATGGACCAAAGTTGCGACAGACGTATTTTACTTATATAATAAAGCATATGTAGTGATAATAGACTACACGACTAGATATTTCGATATCCACAAACTTGATGACTGCAAATCAAGTACGGTGATCAATAAAATAAAAAACACCTTCGCAAAATTTGGCATTCCACAAATAGTGATTAGTGACAATGGACCCGAGTACCGATCATCAGAATTTAGACAATTTGCTAAAGATTGGGATTTCAGGCATATCACGACAAGTCCGAACTATCCACAGTCGAATGGCTTAGTAGAAAGAAACATTCAAACAATTAAAAGAACATTAAAGAAATCGTTTGAAAGTAGACAAGACCCATACCTAGCAATGTTAGCGTTACGGACTTCACCATTAAAAGATAAAACCCCGTCACCAGCCCAACAGTTGATGAAAAGAACGCTAAGGACAAATCTTCCAAATATCATGCATAACAAAACAATGAAAAAGCGTGAAATAAATAATAAGTCCAGAGAGCTACCAAAACTAAAGAAAGACGATACTGTCCGTATACTTTCACAAGAAAAATGGAACCGAAAAGGTAAGGTTGTGAAAAAATTAAAAGAGCCTCGTTCATATCTAATAAAAACAGAACAAGGAAATTATGTACGGCGCAACAGACGTCATATTTTAAAAACAAAAGAAAATCAAAAGTACAAAATCGAACACGACTATGAAAACATAATAAACCAAGAAAATAGTCGAAAACAAGTCGTATCAAAAACGGGCTCGGAAAACAAAATAATACCAAACTCTACAAAGAAAGGGAGACCAATTAAGTGTCCAGCCCGATACAGAGACTAAATGAGAAAACTCTAAAAAATAAAAATACTTTTGTTTTTCAGTTAAAACAAAGAAATAAAAAACGGAGATGTTACGTAAAGACGAGAGTTATCTCCCGTTGACTCCCACCGTCACTCTTGACGGCAACCTCCCACTACTTGTATTACTACTGCTATGTAGTCAGTGTAAATAAATTCTTGTTATGTTCGCACGTGTCTCGACTCTGTTAATGAATGCTTCAATAACAAGTTACTAATATGGCTTTATTTATTACTCACCTGTATCAACGCATAATATAAAAACAATAAAGTCTAACAACAACGTTTTTTTTTTCATTTATGGTCATCCGTAGTGGAGGTGACGCCATCAATTTAACCGGAAGCCACGTTCACGTAAAAATCTAAAAAAAACACCATCAAAATTATATTTTCAAGTTTAATTTTTATTTTCCATTATTAAAACAATTAGTTTTTCTTTTCTTGAAAAACGTCTAATCGTGTCGATGTGTTTTCTGCTTTAACATTATATCAATTCAAGGAAGATGTCGTCTGTCATCTTTTATTTTGCTCACGTTAAATTATGAAAATATTGAGATAAATATTGTAATAATAATATTTTTTGCTCCAATCTACATCTAAGAATTTGGTCCAGTTTCGAAGATTCAAAATAGTTCATTTAAATTTCCTCCTCTTTAATTTTCTGCGAACCTGCTTTTCCGGTCGCCATCTTGGATTTTCACTTCCACCTATAAACATAACCTTTTCAAAATCGTTTTTCCTTTCAGAGCAGATAAGTAATTCGGAAGCCGATTGTGAACCCAAAAGTGAGTATTACTTGCATTTTGTTACTTTTTGGATATCTTTTTTTACTACAGGAGCGCGTCTGAACTATTCTGTGTCTCTTTGTTTGAGATATAGATATCCAGAGCAGACGTTCTAATTTTACTCAGAAACGAATAACTTGACACCTGCTTTTTAAAGCGTCACAAAAGTAACGAACATTACTAGATTGTAATGAAATTTACAGTATTTCTAGAAAAATCAATATTTTTTATGATGGCACCATTTTTTTAAGGTAAAATTGCAGGTTTTTGTCTGAAGATGTAATTCTATTTGCGCTTGCGTGAAACAACGAAAATCAGTTCAGTTACTGATCAGTTCAGTTTTTGGTATTCATGTAGTATTGTTAACCGAGAAATATATCGAAAACAAACAAAATATACAACAAATAACGTTTACCAAAGGCAAGAAAATTAAATATTCTACGACATGTACAATTTTATAGTGGGGAAACTGATTGTAACATTTATTATTTGTTGTTGCTAGGTACGTGCAAAATCAATGGCTGATTCCCAAAATGTAAAAACATTTTGACCCCCCCCCCCTTCACTTAAAAATTCACTAAAATTCAGGAAATCAACCAATTTTAATGAAATTTTCAATATTCATTAATCAACAATCACGGAATATAATGGAACCATTTTTTTTTTTTAATCTTAGTGAACATTTATTATTTTTTTTAAACAAAATACACTTTTACTAAAGTTATATTTTTATATATTAATAAAAACAATGCATTAATTTTTTTTTGTTTTTATGAAAATAAAGCATTGTAGATGTTAACAATTAAAAAAAAAATTTAAAATATTTTTTATATATTACGAAAAAGGCCCCTAAATACCGTGTTAACAAAATCACTATAACTCGAAGAAAAATTAATTTTTTGAATTAGCGATATTATTATTGAATAAAGCTTTGTTTAATCAATATTTTCACCAAAAAAATAATATAATTTCAAAAAATATTTCATGTGATTTTAATGATTAGAGTTTCTGGAAAAATTTAAAAAATGCGACATTATTATATTTCCCTTTCATACATGAACGTGGCATCATCAGTGCAAGAAATATTTTTATAATCTTGAAAATAAACCAAAAATTGATAAATTTGAGACTCAGGAACTTAACTAAAAAGAATTTTAAAAATTGGATAATTTCTACTAACGATGAACTTTGATTGGTATGGTAGCCTCGTTCTGTAATAACCAGCTGGGATTAGCCTTCCAACAACCACTCTTACACCGCCCTCAAATTTTTATTTTTAGAGATTCAACAATTTCGTTTATTTCACAATTCATCGTCAATTATTTGGAAAGATTTGTATTTGTTTTGTCTTTTTTCATTAATAAATATTTAAGAAGTTAAAAACAATTATTTACTAATAAATAAAGAGAATTCAAACATGACATTTTCTTTCAAAATTGAATTCTGTTTATCAATAAATAACTGTTTTAACTTTTTTTTCAATGAATAAATTGTCAGTGTAGTCATTGACTTTAATTTAATTTTTCACACCTAAAATAAAAAAAATCCACTTTATTTTAAAAAGAATCAATGTAATTTATCGTTACGACACGTTAAGAATAAATCGAGTAATTAAAGTTTTAAATCATGTAAAAAAAATTGATAAAATTGAAGCAGTTCGTAACGTAAAAATCATTTTTAACATTTAAAAAAGTTTTATTTCAAATTCTAAGGAAAAACATTGGTAAAAAGACGTCATCAATAATTTCAGAGTATTACTAAATTAAAAACTAATACCAAGTTAAATATGAACCTTTTTAGTTAAAAATAAAATGCGTACATTCACAAATATTTTTATTAAATAAGCATTTTCTTTTTTATTACAACAAAATAAGGGTACTTAAATTTGTTTATAACCTTAAAAAGAATAAAGAAATTAATGGATAATAATTTTTCAACTTCTATAAACTATTACAAATCCATTTTTATATATAAAGTTAAAAATGATAAATTATGACATTTTTGTCTTCCATATATTTTGCATAGCGATAGTCAATTGGTAAACAAAGTCGTTTACGATTAACTGATGCCGGATATTTACTAATTTATGACTTTTGGGGGCACAATTTTACTAATTTTTAGTAAAACGTGAGAATTTTTTTTTAATTCAGTTCATTATGACTTTAATTTAATAATTATCTTTGAAATAGTTCCAAAAAACTTATATTAATCTTTCAAGATATTTTTACAAGTAATTTTTTCAAAGTTCAAAATTCACTGAATTTTTGGGTTTTTGGGCCGCCGTTATTACATATTTCATTATAATTTATTTTTCACACGTAAATATGCAGTTTTTTTCATTTAGAGATTAAGTTTAGGCTTTTATCTTTCAAACACAATTAAAGTCTACACAGAAACTAATTAAATAATTAATGATAAGCGCTTTTTAATAAGCATAGTCCGTACAAGAGACTATAATGTTATCAGCTGGGTTAAGTAAGTAGTAAGACGGAGAGAAGTATAGGATAAGTAACAAGGTTTATTGGCGGTCAAAATACATTCTAACTGAGTCATCGCCAGGGGCCGTAACTCGTCCTCTCATCGGTGAATCGTCGGTGCAGTAACACTACATCCCCCTTTCGGTTGTAAAGTTCTTTACAAGGACAGTCTTTTAGGTGGTCGAACTTGTCGACCGCTTCTTGTATATTTCCCTTGGTCAGGACCTCTGGAACTCTTTAGTGGGATGTTTCTTTGGTTACTGGGAAGATCTGTTGAGTCATCATCATAGCTATACATATATCCATATCGAGGGGAACGTGGTAAGGTGTTTGCTTCCTGTGGGGTAGCCACCTGAGAGAAGCTGGTTTCTCCGTTCCTTAGGCGCAGATTACTTTTGTTGCATTGGTGTAGTCCTGAATCTGTCTTAACTAGGACTGACCTTGGTGACAGAGTTTTACTTACTACAGCTGTACTGGTCTTAGGTATCTTGACCCAGACTGGTTGTCCTTTTTCAAAGGCAGGACGATCTTTAGCCCGATGACGTTTGTCATAGTTTTGCATTTGTCTGGCTTTGAGCCGGGTGTTTGCCCTTCTATGTTCCTCGATGTTTTGCTGATCAAATGAATTTCTTTGAGGAATGGTAGGGACTCGTGTTCTTAGTTTTCTATTCATTAACAGCTCTGCAGGACTCTTGCCGTGTTGCAGAGTAGTGCTGCAATAATTTAGCAGTGCTATGTATGGGTCACTTGCTTTCTTCAATAGGTTTTTTATTGTCTGGACTGCACGTTCAGCTTCTCCGTTTCCTTGCGGATGATGGGGGCTACTTGTGAGGTGCAGGAAGTCAAAAACATTTGAAAAGTTCTTGAATTCACTAGAACTGAATTGAGGACCATTGTCAGATATGATTGTCTCTGGGATCCCATGCCTAGCGAATATTGATTTGCAATGCTCTATTACGCTGGCTGAGGTGGTTGTCTGTAAATGGGCTATTTCAATCCACCTGGAAAAATAATCGACAATAAGAAGATATCGGTGTCCCACGAATTCGAACAGATCCATTCCTATATTCTGCCATGGATATGCAGGTAATTTGGTGGGTTGTAGTGGTTCTGGTGGATATTTTCGTTCTTTTTCACAGATACCACATTTCCCAACTTTGTCTGCAATTTGTTTAGAGAGGCCAGGCCACCACACAATTTCGCGAGCTAGTGCTCAGCATTTGACAATACCTTGGTGTCCCTCATGTAGACGCTCTAGTATGTCTTTTTGAAGTACATTAGGAATGACAAGTTGGCTCTGGTACATTAGAAGTCCCTGGTAAACTGTTAGGTCCTGGTTGACAAACCAGTACTGTTTTAGTTCAGGATCCCACCTTGCTCTTTCGGGCCAGTAGTCCATCTCATAATATTTGATTACCTGACTGCAGACCTGGTCAGTATTTTGTTTTAGTCGGATATCCTGCAATCATTTATCGCAAGCCGAGATATTTCCTATGACTGAGTGGATGAATGAGTCAGTCTCTATCTTCTGCTGGATCTCCTGCTGGATATCCTGTATAACGGAACTACTCCCAGGAGCTCGGGACAAAGCGTCTGCTGTTGTGAGGTCTTTTCCCGCTGTGTATATGATCTCATAGGAGAATCTCATTAACCTCATGCGGAAACGTTGAATTCTTGGAGTCAATTCGTCGAGTTGCTTCGACTTCAACAGTGGCAACAGTGGTTTGTGGTCTGTTTCAACTGTGAATTTTGGCATTCCGACCAAGTAATCCACAAATTTTTCACAACACCAAGTGACTGCTAGTCCCTCCTTCTCAACCTGTGCATATCTCTGCTCTGTTTCTGTCAGAGATAGTAAGGCATAAAATACCGGTCTCCAGTCATTTTCTTGCTTCTGCAGTAGTACACCACCTAGGCCATAGCTAGATGAATCTGCTGATACCCTTGTCGGCTTGTTGGAATTGTAATGAGTCAGTACTGGTGCAGAACTCAGTTGCTTCTTCAGGGTCTGGAATGCTATTTTCTGAGGCTCATCCCAGATCCATTCTGACTCTTTCCTAAGAACTTTCGGAGTGGTTTGGTGGTTTTGGCTAGATTCCTAGCAAATTTTACGACCTGGTTTGCCATGCCCAGTAAGCGTCATAATTCGGACACATTCTCAGGTCTAGACAAGTCCATAATTGCTGCTACTTTTTCAGGATCTATTTGTATAACCTCTTTTGATATAATGTGACCCAGAAACTTTATGTTTCTGACAGAAAATACACATTTATTGTTGAGTGTAGCACCTGCAGCCTTCATTTTCTGCAGTACTGCTTTTAGTCGCTGGTCGTGCTCCTGCTGGTTTCTTCCACTTATTAGGACGTCATCTATATCACAAAATGTGTCATCTCCCTATGAAAGATTTCTGGCCCAGAACTTATCCTGAATGGAAGTTGTTTGAAACAATACCTCCCATAAGGTGTTATAAATGTGATAAGGACCTGCGATTTTTCGTGTAGGACGATTTGGTATAAACCGTTGTTGCAGTCGAGCTTGCTAAACACTGTGGCTCCATCGAGCTCGGCCAGTAATTGGTCTGTGGTGGGTAAAGGAAATTTTTCCCGTTTCGCACTCTCGTTTAGCTTGGTAAAGTCGACGCATAACCTAACTTTACCATTAGCTTTTTGGACGGCAACTATTGAGGCACACCAATCAGTTGGTGATTTGACTGGTCGGATTATGTCCTTGTTCTCCAGACGTTTCAGTTCTTCCTGAACCTTCTGTTTCATAGGCAACGGCAATCTTCTAGGGGTAGCAATGGAAAAGGGCTGAGCTCCTGCATCCAAACGTATCTGGTACACATGTTCCAGTTTCCCTAGGCCTGTCAACAGTTCTGGGAACTCTTTCTTATACTGGTGACCTTCGCTTGTCACTCTATTAACTGCTTTCAACAGGTTGAGGGCTTTGATTGCTGGTCCTCCCAGTAGAGGTTCTTGCAGACTCTCTATAACATAAAGGTCTTGTTGCAAGCTTACTTTTTCCGGGGCCAGTTTGGCCTTCACACATCCTATGAGGTTTTTCTCATGATGACCCGGTCCGTACAGTCTTTTGTTTGTGGGTTGGTTAAGTGGGGAATTTTTCCTGAAGAACCGGTCCAGGATTATGGTCACATCTGCACCTGTAGCTAGCCTTAAATTTATAATTTTGATACAGGTCTTAGTAGTGACCTTAATTTTAGCCTGCCAATTTGTATTATCCTCAAGTGTAATTGTTCTTATATTTTCTAGAGTGACAGAACCTAAAAAAGCATTCTCTTCTTCCTCTCTTATTTCTCTAACCTTCGCCTTATCGGTTCTGAACAATTTTACATAATGCCCTTTCTGCGAACAAATTCTGCAGCGTGCATCTTTTGCTGGGCAGTCATTTCTATTGTGGAATGGAAATTTCCTGCAGCGTGTGCATTTGCTAGGCATTTTCGATTTCGGATGTGGTTGTTTGGTGAAGTTTGTCTTGTAGGTTCGCTTCGTAACCCGGTTGATTTGAGGATACGCTGCATCGGCACCGGAGGAAATGGTCTGCGTCTGTTGTTTCGAAGTTTCGTAGGCTCTACCTATTTGTAGGCACTTGTCTAGAGTAAGCTCTTTATTAGACAGTAACTTTTCTCTAACGGTTAACTTCGAACTCCGACAACGACTTGGTCTCAAATAAGCCTATCCTGTAGCTGTCCGAAATTACAGTTCTTTGCAAGTTGTCGAAGAGCAGCTATATAGGTCTCGATACCTTCTGATACTTCTTGCTTGCGAAGATGGAATGTATAGGATTCGTAAGCTTCGTATGTTTCGCCCACGAAAAAATCCTCAAACTTCATCACCTTCTCTAGGTCCGTCTTTTCTTCCTCAGTTAAACTTCAACCCTTCATATATATCGTAACTATCCTCCCCGATAGTTGCCTAAAATACCGATATCTGATACGAAGTATCGGCTTCTTTAGACAATTTACTAGCGATCGAATAATTGAGAAAATTTTGTTTAAATTTTCGCCAGTTATTAGCAACATTTTCAATGAGAGTCATTCGTTCGGGGGGTGGTATATTAGCAGAATATTGCTTTATGTCCGTGTGAGGCATTTTTCAAAAGTATACGATATATATGAGAAAAACAATTTTCTGTACTTACTGTTCTCTCTTTTCTTACTTTTTTCTTGTTTGTGGGACCGTTTTCCGTAAGTCGTTTGTTTATCGATAGTAGAATTTTCTTTCTCTTAGAAATCCTTTGTTTTTCTTACTACAATATCCGATCTTTTACTTTGTTTTTCTGGTCTCCACAAATTGTATCCTACTTCTGACACCATGTAAGGTTATTGGCTTGGTTAAATGAGTAGTAAGACAGAGGGACGTATAGGATAAATAACAAGGTTTATTGGCGGTCAAAATACATTCTGAGTCATCGCCAGGGGCCGTAACTCGTCCCCTCACCGGTGAATCGTCGGTGCAGTAACACTACAGAGACGGCCATTTTTGCACGTACCTAGTTGTTGCAGTAGGGGTGGGTGTTGTTGATACTAAGAAAGGTGGACACAGGAAAATTACGACAATGGCAAAGAAGAGAGGACAATGCAGATGAACAGTTTAAAAAGGAGAGGCTTTTATCTACCATAAGAGGTAATAACTGGCTGAGAAAGAAAAGTTAGAATAACAGGGGTGACGTCGCTGGAAGCAGGAAAAGGCTGGAATGACGTCACTGGGAAAGGAGATGCTAGAATGATGAGCAGGCAGGACGACGGAGTGTGCTGCAGAGTTCTGTGCCTGCCTGCAGAGTGTCGGGGTAGCTGGAAAGTGATGTGCCATGTTGCAGAGTGCTGGAGTCTGCTCAGGACTGCTGGAGATTGTTGCAGAAAGCTGGAGTCTGCTCAGGCTTGCTAGTGCAGCAGGAGTCGAGTGAGATGCAGCAGGAGCTGCTGGTGCAGGTGCTGGGGTCGAAACAGGAAAAGGAGTCTGGAGAGGCAGGCTGAAGTTCAGGGGATGAAGCAGACAGGAAAGTGTTAATCACATTAGTAGTTTGTATTTAGTTCTGAAAAGGGCTGTTTGATTGTTGCTGTCTGCTTTCTGGCTCAACCCCCCCCCCCAGCTGAACCGGTTTTTTTAGTGAAAAGCTGACGAATACATGGGGAGAGTTTGCCATGACAGCTGCTGGTTTTACTGAATGGGAATTATTTGTCGCCCAATCCAATTCAGAAGTTGCTGGACTGTATAAGAAATATAGTCTGCTATCCCAACAAACTATATTTTTATTCTTTCCATCCAAAATGATCGAAGATATGGGTGAAACTGTTTGTTGTGATATTTCTTTCTAAAATGTTCGGTGAAGGCCAGTATTGTTCCATTCTTCAAGACGATAACTTAAAAGCATCAGCAACAGCAAAATACAAGCAGCAGCCAGTAGTATTCCATCTCACGTAGCATGCAAGGGGTTAAAAAATGCTGCTGCTGTCATCTTTTTTAAGATGGCATCTGATTCAAAAGTAAACAAACATAGCGGTACAGACTGCGACACTGTGTATTTGTTATTGCAATTTTTACTTAGCCAAAGATGAGTAAATAAAAATTGGTGGGCGATTTTGTTTGGACATAATCGCAAATTCCAGGTTAGAGATATAGTAAAAAGCGCTTACCCTACCAGGGAGTTTCCAGTCCGACTTAGCGTTATTAAAAAGGTAAATCACTTAAAAAAAATTTTTTTTTAAGGAATAAGACACCAACACATGGTCAGCGATTTTGGATTTTTTACTGTCTCCAAAAGACGGGATATCAGCGAAATCTTATATTAAAAAAAATAAAAATAAAACACTTTCAGACAGTTAAAACTAGGCATGGCGGTAGGAAAGTAATTTTTATTTAGTTTGGTAGCACTTATTAAATGTATATTTTTTTTATTTTTGCTGTTAAGTATATTACATGATTACCTAAGTTTTCATTTGACAGAGTTTAAATATAAACTTTAAATCAATAGATTATATTCTATAGTTGAGTTGAGGTTTTTCGAAATATTGTCGACCCTTAATCAACGGTCACAACATTAAAATCAGAAAAGTTTTTTCTCAGTTCAGTTACTAATTAATTTAAATATAAACTTTAAAATTGAGAAGTTCTATAGCCGATGCTTGGACAGCACCACCCCACAATGCATGGCAGAACCGGCATGACGCATGGCAGCATCGCTACTCCCATATACATTTATGTGTTCAATAGACAAGCATGACAATAAAAAAACAAAGTAGCAACTTGAAAACAATATAAAATTCAATTAGTCTCGAACCTGACTTTGTTTACAATGAAGTAGTGTTCATTAGAATGTGCACAAAGAGTGTGCGGGTATATAAAGAGGAACAGTTTATGTAATGAATTGTGTTTCCCTAAGCACGTACATGGTGTTTGGTATAAAATGGAGTTCACGAAAATATGTTCAACACAGTTTGAGTAGAAAAATGTGTATTTGTGAGTAGAGAAAAGTGTTATATACCAGCATAGCATGCGATGTGTTCGGCGAAGGAGCCGTCAGACAGAGACAGTCCACGGAGTGTGTCTTTGAGGTGAACCGGAAGAAATTTAATGTTTCCTGTGCAGCTCTTTTTAGTTTCAATAGTAAAGCCAGTTGGTGTTTCAAAACAGCAGAGAACTTGGGTCTGAAAACGCCTTCTGCTGGTGTGTGTGATTGTGTTTAAGAAAGGGAGGTAATGCTACAAACTCAATAGAATATATTACATAGTTGAGTAGAGTTTTGTCGAAAAATTCTCGACCCTCAAGGGAGGTTCAGTCACAGCATGAAAAAAAAACTGAAACCAGAATTTTTTTTCCATTTGATAGAATTTAAATTGAGTTGAGATTTGTTTTGTGGGATCAGTTAACACTAGAGAATAATCTTATATACTCAGAAACCGTCTCAGAAAATATACTAATTATATCGGCAGCAATGCGTCAGAAAAAAACTTAATATTTATTTGAAAAAAAACTCTTGCAGAATATGTCAGAATCTAAAAAAAGTGATGGCGAAATACTGATCTCATCACTATTAACTTAGTTAATCACAATCATTTATTATTACAAACACCAAATGCATCAATCATAACTACTCATTAATTCGCCATTCACAAAATCACTCAGTGATTGCTTACTTAAAACCCATATGTTTTCCTCCGATTTCTACTTTGTTAACTATACCACATTATTATCAAATTTTTCGTTTGACAAAATTTAAATATAAATTTTTAAATTAATAAAATATATTTAATGATTGAATTGGAGCTTGTCGAAAATTCTTGATCCTTAGGGGAAGGAATCAGTCATTGCCTAATTAAAACTCCTATAAACAATATACTGGATTTATGACAAATTTGATCGTTCTGATATTCTTTCATTTAAAAAAAACATTTGAAGTACTTAATAATGTTAAAATGCAACAAATAGTCGTTTCTGTGTACTATTGGTGAGTTTTAGAGCTGAGATTATAGATAACTATAAATATTTGGAAAGAGACACATGCATTGTGCCAGATTAAAAAAATTGGAAAGCTTAGCTGCAGCTCAGAGTCAGAAAGGTTCTTACAGCCTCGGCACAGCAAAATTGTTAACGAGCTTTAAAAAAAAGTGCAGTAGTATCCAGGCAAGGCAATGCGACTTTAGCAAGAGAAATAGGCTTTGGAGTGGAGATTATCATCAAAGTGCTGAACAAGGATCTTCGCTATTCCTTATGCAAGAATCGCTAGGGTGATGTACCCATCGTCAAGGTCCAAGAAAATCGATAAGTGTGGCAGCAGCATTCAGCTTGATATTACAACCATGGGAAAACTTAGAAGTGGCTATCTGAAAACTTCTACGACTTCCCAAGTCCAAACATCTGCACGCTTAAATTCGTCTGATTGCAACTCTATCAACTATTATCTGAAGGACGAAATTGAGAACCACATCAACCATACCACTGGCAAAACTAATGGAGGAGCTGATTGCCAGGAGTAAACTGGTGTTCATGCATTTCTCAAGGTAAAAATCTCCTCCAAGTTCGGGTTTGGTCTAGAGGCTCTGGACGGTTTCTACAAGTGAGCTGGATTTGTCAAATTTCCTCTAAGAAATGTATTTTGTATCTTCTAAATGCGTTTGAAAAAATCTAAACCAGGAAAAGGTTTTCATTTGATAGAATTAAAATTGAGTGAATGTTTGTAGTGTTGTGTCAGTTAACACTAACACAATACTCCTATATATTCAGAAAGAGTCATATACAAACTGTGTGCAGCAATGCATCTGAAAACTTAAATATTTATTTTCAAAAATACTCTTGCAAAATTTGTGGCAATCCCCAAAAAGTGGATGGTGAAAGACTAGTCTCACTTCTATTAACTTAGTTAATCACAAACATTGATTATTACAAACACCAAAATGCCTCAATCATAACTACTCATTAATTCGCCATTTACAAAATAACTCAATTGCTTACTTAAAACCCATATGTTTTGCTCCGATTTCTACTTTGTTAACCATACTACATTATTATCAAATTTTTTGTTTGACAAAATTTAAATTAATAAAATATATTTAATGATTGAGTTGGAGCTTGTCGAAAATTCTTGATCCTTAGGGGAAGGAATCAGTCATGTGAAAAAACTGAAATCAGAAAATAGGAATATAAAGGTTGTTCAGTTCAAATTTAATCACTTCCTGATATTTTTTATTTCAGAAATATTTGAAGTATGTAAACTGCAACATACTCTAGCTGAGTTATAAATGGAAGAATCTTATAAGATCAAATTGTATACATAGCCATATTCTGAAGGTACATGAATGTGTGAGAGTTGTAAGGCAGAAAATCAAAGTACCAAGCTGCCCAGTACTAACTGTCCATTGTTTCATGTGACATTCTTTTTTAAGATAAGGTGAGTAGACACCTTTTCTTACATTATTAAGTGATTCGTACTAATTTTACTTTTGTAAGACTTACTTTTGTAATTAAAACACCGTTAAGATGGCATATTTTGCAATTTAATCTTAACTCAAATTGAGTTTTCAGATAAAATATGTAATTCAATCATACAATTAATTTATTGAAACAAAAACACTCATTGAATTTCCTACTTAAAACCCATATGAACAATATACAATATGGAATGGGTAATAAAAAAAACTCTTATATATGGAAACATGGGAAACCTATATAATGTAAAGAAAACACTAGTGATAGTACCTTAGGTTACTAAATATGTGAGTTTAGAAGATTTGTCACTTGAAAAGTTCATGCAGGTTCGAAAGCTTTATTAATAACACTCCTCTTTCAAAATTACAAAAGATTCTATTCAGGCACTTTTGAATTCTTTCTAATTATTAATAAATCTATGAAATATCACATCGAGACCAACGGTGCTCCTGTAGTTTTACACGTTTCCTGCCTCCCTACAAAATAATTCAAAGTGGCAAGGGTGGAATTTGACACGATGTTGCAACTGGGAATCATATGCCCTTCGTCTTGCCATGGAGTTTTCTTATGTATTTAGCCTTGAAGTGTTCAGATAATTAAATGCCAAGACAGTATTCGATCCTTACTCTTATAGCCGCATTGCATTTTTCTCCATACGAACATGTATGATGCCTCTACATACTTATGCCTTTTATCGTTCTTGACCATAGTTTAGCTATCCATGAAAATCTATACTGTCACTAAGAAGTGTTCGATCCCACGAATTAAATAAAATGTTCTGTTCGAAATTCCATATAGATTCTTGAGTTCAACATATAGATTCAGGAGGTTGATAAAGCGCAGTTTTTCAACAAAACATGAGAGAAACATCCAATATGAGAACAGTAGTCCAAATGATACTAAACTCCTGATTATTGTGTTTAATCATTTTATTTGATTGAATGCATCACCATTTAACCAAATTTAATTCCAGTTCAAAAAGTTAAAATTAATATTTCTACATCCACATCATCAATGTTATTGAGCCCAAAATCCGAGTTAAGAATTTTGTTACTTCAGAAATTATGTCTAGGAATATTTTTGTCCAACTGATAATATTTTCATCTTGACGACAGCCCATAGTATATTCCATATTTTAATTATTTATTTTATATCTGCAAATTATGGAATAAAACAATAAAAAAGGCTTTTATTTATCTGTAAAAAAAGAAATCAGTTCTGCATTGAGAGTGATATTAATTTTCTCTGTCATATCCTATATTTCATATCATTAGCCTTTATCTCCAGTCATACTAAGGTCTCCGTTCTGATACAACATCAGTAATCGTGTGCAAGATATGTATACAGAATGATAAGTTGAGTAATTAAATTGATGCAGTGTATAAATGAATATGTATTATAAATTAAATATGAATATAAATTAAATAACGTTTGCAGCTCAAAGTGAAATAAATTGTTTTTAATGCATATGCGTTTTTTTGTAATGGCTGATTTATTTAATAATTTAATTTATTTAATAATATTTATATTTTCTTTGCAGATAAAACTTCAGTATAAATGAAATCATCTAATCGAAATGAAATTTATTTTTCTTCTGAAGTGAGTATATCATCATGTTTGGTAATTTTAAATTAACTAAAAGATATGCAAACAAATGCTTAATATAAGCCTTATTGGGATAAATATAAATTATAATTCATGATAAAACGAGCACATACTGGAGATAAAACATTTATATTCAATAAGTAACGTGCAGGCAAAGACTAGCGAGAAATCTTATTCTTGTGAGGTATGTTCGTCTGCATTTTGAAGTAAGCAAGATTTATTAACACATATGCAAACACACACTAGAGGAATGATGCCCCATCCCCGACAAGAAAAAAAGATAACAAAATTTAAAAAAAAGGAGATACCTTATTCTTGTGAAATATGTGGGGCAGCATTTTCAAATAATACTAATATGAAAAATCACATGTGTAAACACACTGGAGAGAAACCTTATTGTTGTGAAGTATGTGGGTCAGCATTTTTAAGTAAATCACATATGAAAAGTCACATGCGCACACATACTGGAGAGAAGCCTTATTCTTGTGAAGTATGTGGGTTATCATTTCCAGATGTTTCTCATATGAATAATCACATGCGGACACACACTGGAGAGAGACCTTATTCTTGTGAAATATGTGGGTCAGAATTTTCAAGGAGTTCAAATATGAAAATGCACATGCGGACACACACTGGAGAGAAACCTTATTCATGTGAAGTATGCGAGTCAGCATTTTCACTTAATTCAAATCTGAAAAGACACATGCACAGACATACTGGAAAGAAACCTTATTCTTGTGAAGTATGCGGGGCAGCATTTTCAAATAATCCAAATCTGGAAAGACACATACGAACACACACTGGAGAGAAACCTTATTCTTGTGAAGTATGTGGGTACGCGTTTTCAGTTAGTTCTGATATCAAATTACATATGCGGACACACACTGGAGAGAAACCTTATTCTTGTGAAGTATGCGGCAAAGCATTTTCAAGTAATCCACAACTGAAAAAACATATGCGAACACACACTGGAGAGAAACCTTATTCTTGCGAGATTTGTGAATCAGCATTTTCAAATAGTTCTCAAATAAAGAATCACATGCGTACACACAGGAAAGAAACCTTATTTTTGTGAAGTATATTAGTCATAAATTAGATTTCAGTTCCATTACACATGCAGGCACACACAGAGAAAATAGGAGTAATAAAAGTAAGCCAGAAATGCCAGAGCCAGAGATAACGTCTGGAATAATAAAATGAAAGCTCGATCAATTTCAGAATCACAAAAATCTGGCATAGACAATATACCCAATTTCTGGTTGAAGAAACTAACAACACTTCATAGCCATTATAGTAGCTGCTTCACCAGACTGTTGATGGCTGAGGAGGCCACACCAGCATGGCTAGTAAAAATAACGAGGGAGACGCAAAACCCTAAAAATACAGACTGATCTGCTGTCTCACTACAATCTACAAACTCTTCACAGTATCTATGAAAACTTCTCTTCTGGAACGTACCTTGACAAAGAACAAGCAGGGTGCAAAAGAAAGTGTTTAGACACCAAGGCCCAGTTGTTTCTTAATAAGACTATCCTTGAGGATTGTAGGAAGGGGCAAAGAAATCTAAGTATGGCTTGGATTGATTACCAAAAAGCATATGATAGTGTGCCCCACACATAGCTCTTGCAATCTATATAATATCTATCCGGTCATCAAGAAAATCATGGCAGTACATATAGATATGTGGCAAACAACTGTGGCAGTAATACACACTAATGGAACAATAAAAAATTTCTGATGCCAAGATCCAAAGAGGAATGTTTCAAGGAGATAGCTTATCTCCTCTACTCTTTTGCCTGGCAATTAATCCGCTAAGTAAATTACTAAACAAAAGCCAGAATGTCTACAATCTGAGCCAGGATCGCCAACAAGACTCAAACAAAAAGGTCAACCACCTGCTCTTTATGAATGACCTCAAGCTGTATGCTAGTTCAGATACTAACATAAACCGACTCTATCAGGTTGTCCATACCTTCTCCAAATATATTGGAATGAAGTTCAGCCTGGACAAATGTGCCAAGTGCTCCCTCAGAGCTGGGAAGAAGATCCAAACGGAAAACATACAGCTTAATTAAGATACTGATATCAAAGACCTTGAAGAACAGGAACAATGCACATACCTTGGCATAGAAGAAAACGATTCAATTCAACATGCCAAGATGGTAGAAAAAATTAGCAGAGAATATATACGCCGTGTTAGAAAAATTTGCAAAACACAGCTTACAAACAAAAAAAGTAACTGCCATTAACCAATTAACTATGCCAGTGATAACATACAGCTTTGGAATTATTGATTGGCCAGATAAGGACATTAATAGATTAGACACTAAAATGAGAAAAATGTTGAAAATGTACAGAGTAATGTACAGGAACCAATGCCTCCCAAGTCTGTATCTGCCAAGAGGAACATGGTGTATGGCTCTCTCAGAAATTGACCATCAACATCGAGCCACTATTGTGAGTACCGGCCAATATCTGATGAGCTCTCAGAACCCAAACCATATGATGGTATGCCAACATCAAGAAACCAGAGCAAGCAGAACGACCTCTATCACAAAACTGACTAAACATTTTGGAAAGGACTCTCTTACAAATGAGGCAGAAACGGATAACAATCCTGCCATGGAAATAGCTCACAAGAGGTGCCAGAAATACACCAAGATCTTCCATCACAAAAAACTCGAAGTATGGGCCAACCAACAATGTGCTAAGTATTACCTAGGTGAATTATCCCAGGAATATATATAGATAAGTAAGGCTCTGTAGACTGGCTGAAAAGAAGATCGCTCCACTATGATCAGGAGAGAATGATAATGACTGCCCAAGATCAAGACTTGATAACCAATGCCTTTAAAAAGATGAGTGGTCTCAGCAACAATAACAAGTGCAGGTTCTGCCACACAGAAGTAGTGAGTGTGAGTCACCTGACACCCGGTTGTAAGGTTATCCTTATACAATGTGACACAACAGAGTATGTAAATATCTTCACTGGACTATTGTTAAAAGTTTAATATCCAGTGTAGCAGCAAGTCCTGGAAGCATATACCAGAAAGAACAGTTGGAAATAATTTATACACCATCCACTATGACTATGCAATCCCTACAGCTATGGTATGGAACAAAAGGGAGAAAATAGCAACCCTAGTTGAAGTAAGTGTCCCTAATGATGCAGGATTAAACAGAGCTGAAAGGGAAAAGATAACGAAATACCAAAGTCTTATGTACGACATAAAAAGAAACTGGAATCTGAGGAAGATCTCCATCATCCCAGTAATTATAGGAGCAACAGGATTAATGAAAAAGAATTTCAAAAGCTATCTGGCGAATATACCCGGTGAACTGAGTGCAAGAGAGATACAAACAATTGCACTTAAAGGGACGGTTAGAATCTTATAAAGATCTCTCGGCTGGAGTGTCTGAAATAGCCAGTGAATGTCTGGCATCTGGTAGGATGCCCCATTCACAGCAAAAACCAAAACATAAGAATTTTTAAAAAAAGCGAAAATTATGTCGGTCTGCATTTTCAAATATTACTAACATAAAAAGACCCATGCGAACTCACACTGGAAGGTTCTGCCACTCGGCTATTGAAAGTCCAAGCCACTTAATGTCTGGATGCAAGATTCTTTTGGCTGATGGTCATTACACTGCCCGCCACAACAAAGTATGTAAATACCTACATTAGAAGATCTGCGGAGAGATGCAGCTTGAAAGATCACTGAACATCTGGGAACATGAACCCCCACCCATAACAGCGAATGGAAAAGTGACTGTTCTATGATAAAAACATACAGGCGGGCAGATACATAAAAGACAAGGCCATCGAACCAGACATTGTCATCTGGAACAAACCAGAAAAAACTGGTCTCATCATTGATGTAACCGTCCCAAACGACTATGGCCTCAATAGAGCCGAACGGGGGAAAAATAATCAAATACCAAGACCTCAAAAATGATCTAAAAATAACATGGTCCCCCGATGAAATAAACATCATACCTGTTGTAGTGGGGGCAACTGGTCTAGTGAAAAAAAATCTAAGAAAATACTTAGAAACAATTCCGGGAAGACCAAACTGTAGGAAGTACAGATAGCAGCCCTAAAAGGAACAACATCTATCCTTAAGAGAGCCCTTGGATATAAATGTTACTCATAGGGAAATCAAGTGTTAGCCTCAAGAGGGGACCCCTTGATATCTTTAGATAAACTAAATTAAAATAATAAAAAAAGAAGGAAACATTTTTCTTGTGAAATATGCAGGTCATCATTTTAAAATAATTAGAAGAAAATTCACATGTAAACCCAAACTGCATAGAAACTGTATTCTTGTTAAGTGTGTGGTCAGAAGTTTCAGATAGTTTTTCTATAAAAACAGACATGAGGAGACACACTGGAGAGAAACCTCATTCTTCTTAAGTATGTGGGTCAGCATTTTAAAGTAATGCACATCTGAAAATACACTTGTGAACATATAATCGAGTGTCTCTTGTCTGTCTGTATAAGGGTTTGTCAGGACAGCCTGACATGAGGATAATTCCCCTTACAAGTACACCCTGACCAAATATTTAAAATAACATAGTATTCAAAGTCCAAATAAGATACCCTCGATACGAATATACACTGGCTGATACAAGGAATGGTGCACCTCCCCAAGTAATAGTTGGATACTTCAGCAGATTAGATGAAATCTTGTTGTGGAATCCGGTAAGACTAAGAGACCACAAGAAATTTGTGAGAGGAAAATTAATGTTTTTAACTTCTTTACTAACTGAACGTTTTACAGGTAAAATAGTACTGAAATGGAATATGTGAATATCTATGTATCTCATATAGAGATCAAGTACTAGCTCTAAGAAGGGGCCCATTGATGTCTTAGAATATCTACTGAAGTGTAAATGAAACAAAAGGAGTAACATTATTGCTAGGTTTGTCAGTCAGCATTTTCAAATAATTATGATAGGAAAAACACATGATGTTTAAAAAGATACTTTGCCCTACAAGTTAACCCTGACCAAATATTCAAAATAACATAGTATTCGAAACACAAATATAATAACTCGGCACTGCTATGCACTGGCTCATACGGGGAATGGTGCACCTTTTAGTTATGTTGCATAAAAAAACAGCACTAAGTTAAATATTCCACTTGACAAATGAATTCCTGCCTTGGAATCCGACCAAACCAAGAAGATACAACAATATAAACTATAACATAGTTATATGAGGAAGAAAGAAAATATTCATCGCTTTAATAACTCTAGCTTGAGATTTAAGGGGAATCTTAAATAAATACTCTGATGCTTATGTATTGCAAATAAGAAAAACATATGTCAACAACACTGGAGAGATCCTTGATCTTGTTAAGTATGTGGGTCGACATTTCTAGTAAAATAAATTTGACAAACATATATGCGACCAGCTAGTAACAACATGAGGTAAAATATATTGTGAAGTATATGTATCAACATTTTAAAATAGTTTCAAGAATACAGATGGCACTATAAAATGGCCACTCCAACAAGCATCTCACAAACCTTCTCAACAATATATATTTTTATATAATTATGAATTTTTTATAACATTTAGAAAATTCATCATTTAATCAGTTGTTAATAGTTGATCGTTTTCATTTTTTAAAATTATTTTTCATTTGTTTATTTAATTACTGTTTGTTCTCTGAATTCCTAATAGCAGTTCTTTGGCCTTTTGGTTTGGATAAACGTAAGAATACCATCCACTCCCAAACTCAATCTCTACTTCTTTTTCTCCTACAGAAGTCCCATTCCCATTTAGAGATCAACCTCCTTGTTTTCTGCCCTAGACAAACCGAAAAACTGGACAGTCTTTTCTTTAGAAAGGGTTTATAGAGTCTAATAGTTGTTGTTGTGTCCAATTCTCTACTTTCAATGCATTTGTACATATATGTATATATTCATAAATAAAATAAAAATATACAACCAATGACTTTTACCAAACGCAAGAAAATTTTATTTATTATCGACCTACATAGTTTTTAAACTTTTTGCAACAGTATTCTTTTTCAAATAAAGTTTCACAATATTCCCCTTTTTTATTTCTGCACTCATGTTAAGAATGATTTTTTATAATCACCTTATTGCTTAAAAACCTGTTCTTACTAGGAGGTGGGTATGGGCGCTTGTTAACTATTATGTATTTTTTCTTCAGTGACTTGTAAAAAAAAGGAAAATGTTTCTCAGTTCAGTTTGTGATGACCGATTAAAAATTTAAATATACATTTTAAAAACAATATATTTCATCCTTGCAATGAGATTTGTAGAAAAAGTATTGATGTTTAAATGAAGGACAATTACAAATTGGAGAAATCTGATCTAGACTTTGGCGATAACTATATAAACAATATTCTCATGACAACTGCTTCACATGAGGTATATGTGTAGGGGAGGTACAAGCGGCATCAGAAGCGCCGGTAACAGCAGCCATCATTACGATTATGAATCTGCTTAATTTCTGAGCTTGTGCAAGCATTTAACTTCCTTTCTGGCTTGCCTAATAAGGGACCATGTTGCATGCGCGTTTATCACGTGTTGAGAGATTATAAAAGGGTTAACACAGTATGAACTTTCTCTTCCTTTCCCATGAGACGGGACTGAAAACATCTTCCACATTACTCGGACCGACTCCCAAACTTCGCTCATGGGACGCAAGAGAAACTGCCTTTTGCGCTGGGTTCGACTTCGACATGAAGTCCCGACATGGCTACTTCTGCCAACAGGCGTGGAGTAAATAATAAAACACACACATAACTACTTCCACACGACCTGACTTTCTCATACAACTCATTCTCATACATGAACTAGTTTCCTTTCCTTACAAGCATGACATTTATCCTATTCATATATTAACTCTTTTCTCTACCCTTGCTAACAAGATATTTTGGCCTCTCTAACCTTTTCCCTTAGTCCATACTCATTGACATATTCATTTACTTATACTTTTCTCTTTCATTCTCATTTTCGTTTTACACATTAACGAAGACAATCAATAAATTGTATTTAATATTAAAAATGGACTATTTTCTATGTATGTTACTCATTTCTGCCTACTGTTCGAACAGTTGCAGCAGTTACCAGGTGAGAATTAACCCTGCTAAAAGTGTTTCTGGTACTTCTTAACTCGTCTTCTGCAAAATTATCAGCCCTAATGTAAGTAATCAACAAGATCTTAAAGCACAGTCGCCAATTCTTGATTTCCTGAACTTTGACAAACGTTTTATTCCACACTGTGTGCATCTTTTGTCTCCTATTTTCGACTTGTTACGTGACAGGCAAAAAGAACGAACAGATTTTACTAAACCCAAGTCAACTAAAAATCTTCAACGAAATGAAGACGACTTTACTTGCATATTTACACTAGTTGTTGATGCATTGGGGATAACTGTAAGTGCAGTGTTGCAACAACCGAACCAACAATAATTACAATCTCTTGCATAGTTTAAAGGACAGCTGTCACAATCAGAAATCTGTTACAGCAGATGTGGTTATAAACTATTCACTATGTACCTTGCAGTGAATCACCTTCGGCATTCAGTTGAGAATCACATATTTGTTATCTAGACTGATCATCGTCCACTCACGTTCACACTGCAATACTTGGTGCTTTGATTTTGTTTGGCAATTCATCAGTGATAGCGAAAATATTTTTGGTGGACAGAATGCAGAAGTACATGTCTTGTCTCTATAAATTATCTGGGATGTGACTGGCTAAGTGGTTGAATCAATTTTCAATTCATGGAAAATTTGAACACTTATGACTTCTAAACCTGTCAAATGGCTATTTTCACTAGGCATACTAGTTTGGTGAGATAAAATTACTCCATTGTATTTAGAAATTTATGTTTATAAAGAATTATTTTCGATTTCCTGAATAAATGCCTAAAGTTTTATAAAAATTTTATAATTATACCTGATATCCCTGAAAGATTTTCAAAGGATCTCCAGTTAATAGAAACATTTGTCTTAATAATTACATAAAGATTGTTTTCGGTCTTTACATAGGTAAGTCACCATAACAGTCTTTGTGAAGTGTAGCTTTACAGGTATAAATAAAATTAAACTAATCAACATTTTAGGGATATTCTAAGTAGTATGGCCCCTTATGTAAATGTATTTTGGTGACTGCAAAGATTCTTCTCTAAAAGTAGGACAGACCAATAGAGTAGACAAAGTTATGACCATCATCCCACACATTTGATGGCCTTGTTCCTGATTTGTCACAATGTATATTTTATATTTTTAGCAAATAAATAATCTAAAATGTAGTATTCCAATGAAATTGTTAATTGTTAAAATTATATATATATATATATATATATATATATATATATATATATATATATATATGAATTTAGGTAAAAATAGCACGAGTGGTTAAATAGAAAATGGCGCAAGGAAAAATATAGATAAAAATCTCACAATGGATTTATTAAAATCTTGCATACAATACATAAAGAAAACCATAAGTTTGTCAAATTAAAAAAAATGATATCTACATTAAAAGAAGATGAGGACCCTCTGCTATCCCCCAAAAGCGAATTTTAAGGGGGCGATTTTTATGAATAAGGCCCCGGGTGGCACTTTATCTCTCTACGCCACTGGGACAGAATACTTTGCCCCGAACGATTCAACACCAAGTCTACAGCCCTTAATGCAGAAAAGTACAAACATTGGAAGTTACTTTCATGAAATATCTATGTACGGTTAATAGCGCTTAAGAAACTGGGAACACCCAAACCGACATCTATGCATTAGTAAATAGCATATCGGCAGAAGTATTTGAAATCATTAGTGACACAAACGACTACACCTCTGCCATACGAACTCTGGATTCGACCTACATTTAACCAAATAATATAGTCTACAACCAACTTATCAGCATGAAACAGAAACACACACAAACAGTAGATTGTTTCGTGAAAACATTGCTAAAACATGCAATATCCAGGCCGTTAGTTCCGAAGTAAATAAAAAACAGTATATTCGGGCTTTTATTAGCGATATATTCCCACCTCAATTTGAAAACAACTTCTCGAGAAATCCTCCATAACTTTTCGGGAAGGTGGCAAGATCTTTTGTAAAAGCCGAGAAACACTCTGTGTACAACAACCGGAGAGTATGATTTCCGCCCCCAATAATCTCTTCAGAAGAAAATACAAGTCTGGCAGCTTCACAAAAATATACAAGACCGAAGGAAATTAGTTTCCTTTGCTAGAATTGTCATCATTCGTGTTGCTTTTGTCTGGCCTCTGACTCAAACTGCAAAAAGTGTTCGAAAAAGCTACATTGAGCCAAAGTCTGCGGTATGTAAATAAAGACTCTGAATTCTCTAATCTTGTGTGACGAGAAAGAGATATTACATTGACTAAATGTAAAAGGGCATGATAGATTCTGATATCATTGGCCGACCCTAATATGTGTGCAAAAATTGTTGAAGAAGCTTAAGGCAATATCTACCTAAACAATAGTACACACACTGACATGATAATGGAGGTAATTATTTTTTGTCGACATTACTATAGGAAAAGACGTTCTATGCCAATACAACAAAGTAACCTTAAAATTTGATGGTCCTAAAGACGAACTTATTATCGGAGCAGCCACGAAAAATAATCGTTTTCCGCCCATAAACGTTTCTCTGCCCCCATTAATTTCTCATCTCTCTACGAACACAACGTCGATCAGTACCAAGTCACGTTGTTACACAATCGCTGATAGCAAATTCACAAGAATAGAGACTGAAAATTGTTAGAGGAAAATATAATAAAAAAACAAACAATTTAACCTTGTTCTAGTAACATCAAATGAAAAACAAAAGAATCGATTGTAGCGACACCAGCAACATATTCACTAAACTAGACGCTTACCCGATTCTGAATATATCCAAAATGGCCGAAGCAATAGCCCGGTATGATATCTTCACTACTCTTGATCTGAAATCAGCTTACCATCACAAATCCTTATTAATAACGAGGATCGTAAATTTACAGCCTTCGAGGAAGATAGTAAATTGTACCAGTGTTTATCGCCTGATATTCAGTGTTACAAATGGAGGAAGTACGTTCTAATGAAGCATTAACAACATTGTCGACAAAGATAAATCAGATACATTTTTCTATGTAGATAACGTTACCATCTGTGGAAAAATCCAAAAAGAGCATGACTATATTCTTCAAAGATTTTATGAGGACGCTAAAGAGTACATCACGCTTAATAAGAATAAAAGCATTGTTTCAGTCTCGTCCATTACTTTAGTTGAGTACATTATCCAAAACAAAACAAAAATCGCCTGACCATAATCGCCTCAAATCACTACTTGAGATGCCATATCTTCTAAATCTGAAATCACAAAGACGGATTATTGGGATGTTCGTTTTCCCCAGCAAATGTATCCAGAACATTTCAGACAAAATACTAAACCGAGAAATAGAGAATTTCCATAATTTGATTTTCAAAGGTTAAAAACGATTTGAAAGATGCTATCATAGTGACAGTTGATCCAGAAAAATAATTTGTTGTAGAAACAGGTGCGAGTAACAATTGTAAAGCGGCGAGCCTTAACCAACAAAACCGTCCTATTGCATTCTATTACACAACACTGAGTCTCAGAATAAAAGAATGGTGATCCATTATAGCGACACCAACAACAGATCCACGGAACGAGACGCTGTAGTAGAACCAAGATGCGATTCAAACGGACACCAAATAGCAAATGGCTTGAATAGCTACATTCTTCTTCGGGTTGTTTTGATACGCCTTTTCTCTTCACTTCTAAAAAAGTAAGTTGAGTTTTCACAGGAACGTGTAGACTCAATATTTTCCAATTAAAGTAGTAAGCCAATGCGAACTGAGAAACCCCTATAAGAGACGGTGAAACAAATAGAGTTCTCCAGAGAGATTCAAGCCAGCACACCTCGAAGGACCCAAGAATGTCTACTCTCCCTCCCTCATTTCCTTCCTTAGCCATAACGCTTAGCCTATGCCGAATAGATTTAAAATGGTCGAAGAAATAAACCGGTATTATATTTTCACTATTACAGTATTATATTTTCTCAAGTCAACTTACCATCTAACTCCTATCAGTAACTAGGATAGTAAATTTACAATCTGCGAGGTAGATGGTCTTATATTCTAGGTTGTATTCGTGGGGAGGCACGTAAATATAACGTCTGTTAGTTGTTAAATTAATATAGAGAACTTTCCGCCTGACACCGGGTATTTTCGACCGGTGCTAATTGGCTTGTAAGAAGCGAGGAAATAAACACACAACAGACACACACTTGTGTTTTGCCCATCCATATGCATCTTGCCTATTCTGTATTATGTATATCCGGAAACAACTATTAATAGATTAAGGCCTTTATCTTGCATCCGGTATATCAATGTCTCCTTTTATTTCACTCTAGATAATATTAGATAGAAATCTCCACGTGCGTCCGCACGGGAAAATAACATGGCATCAGAAGCGGGATAATAGCTAAATAATCGTCATCAACGTTAACTTTTCCAAGCTAATGAAGTCTCCTTTCTTGAATTGTTTCTGTTTTGTTACGATTTCTTTCTTCTCTCTCCTGAATTTGGTTTATTGCTCCAGTTCGAATCCTACAATGATTATTGTGATTAAAACTTCGTCAGATCTGCGCCTATCTACAAACGCCATGAACACGCTTCCGGCTCAAAAACATCTCGAGTTCAGTCATACACACCTAGCTGAGGTCTGTAAGCGTTAGTAGGAGGAATTGAATCTTTATCCAATGGCCACAGAATATTACACAAAGCCCGAGGATGTCCAGACCTCAGTTTTGCTGACATGCATAGGGCCAAAAGGAAGAAATATTTACTCCACCTTCCAGAACGCCATACAGTAGTTTGATGCATATTTACAGGCTCGAAAAGATCTTACGATCCTGAGACACAAATTTTCCACCAGCAAGTAGGCGAATTGACAAAAGTTAAATAACTTTGTCGCAGTAATTCGTCAGACTGTGAATTGGGGGACCTGACGGACTCTTTAATTACAGACGTTTACATTATTCGGATAGACAATCTTCATCTATGGGAACGCCTGTTGAGATAGCATGACGTTATGCTGGACCAAGAAATCCCAGCCAATCAAGCAGTAAAAGGAACGAGAAGACAGACCAAGGAACTAGCAAGTACAGAGGGATATGATGCAGACGTGGCAACTATCACACACATACGCAAAAGGAGAGAAATTTCACCTGACCGTAACCCACTCAAATGGGGCCCTGCACGTTACAGGCAACAACAGACTAACTCATGCACATTTTGCGCTGGTGCATACCCACGTGGCCAGTGCCCAGCATCACAAACGATGCGCAAACTGTAATCGAAAAATACCTGAAGGATACTGCCAAGTAGAAGCATACTCCTCATACTCGGATTCAATCCCGGACTCATGCGATACGTTTGTAGGCATGATTACCACTAAGGAACGCCAGCACGAAGTACAACTCTTCTACAACAAGGCAGCAACTGCCCCCTCCATCTACACTTTCAACCATGACGCACAAGCCAATCTGTCGATAGTGAACCTGGACGTATATGGCAAAAGAGTTAATTCCGAACTCGATATTGGAGTCGAACTCAATGTACTGCCAAAAACAATATGCAACAGGCTCCACCAGTGACCAAAGCTCAGTCCAACCTCTATCAGCCTCACTGCCTACAACGGCACAAACATTTCCGTTCTGAGTAAATGCGTAGCCTTCATAAATTATAAAAAAATCAATCAAGTTCATCTTTGCTGATACTATCTCACAACCAGTTCTAGGTGCGACCACCTGTGAGAAACTAAATTTGATTAGGCACATTTTTTTCACATTGATGCACATCTCTCAGCTCTTTTGGTACACTCGCGACTCTTAAAAAAATACATAACAATCGACCCTTTCGCCCCTCTTATTATCACCCACTCGAGGAAAATTCCCTTTGTACTGCAGGACAAACTAAATACCGAACTCGACAGAATGACAAACATGGGAATCATCAAGTCGATCAGCGAACCTACAGAATAGATAAACTCACTTCTGATCGCGTCTGCCTTGATCCATGCAACCTCAGCAAGGCTATACAGAGTGAGCATTTCCAAGATGGCTGACCTCTTTATTCAACTCACGAGTGAGCATTTCCAAGATGGCTGACCTCTTTATTCAACTCACGAGTGAGCATTTCCAAGATGGCTGACCTCTTTATTCAACTCACGAGTGAGCATTTCCAAATCTCAATTGCGGAAGAGATTTGTGCAGATATGCATTGTGCCAACTTGTTCTCTAAAATTGATGCCAGCAATGGATTCTAGCAGATCATCGTCGCTGAGGTTACCTTAAAGCTCCTGACATTTAGCACTTCCTTCGGACGCTACACATTTACTCTCCATTTTATATGGCATACACAGAGCCAGCAAAATATTTCAGATAGAAGTTTCCAGCATTACAGAAGACATTGAAGGAGCCAGAAACATAAAAGATGACAAAATAGACTGGACGAGCATCATAAGCGATGTAGATTTTTTTTTGATCGCATACGACAGCACGGTCTAAAACTTAATAAAAGCAAATGTGTTTTCTTTGCCAAGGAGCTCATCTATCTGGCGCAACAAAATCAAATGGATTCCAGCCAAACTCCTCCAGGCTGAAAGCTATCGCAAACATGTATGATCTCAAGAACAAGGAGGACTTGTAGCGTTTCCTCGGCATGACCAACTGCAAATTCCTACCCAAGTACTCGAAAGTAACAGCTCCACTGCACATATTATTTCAAAACGACGTGGAATGATCAGCCTAAACAGACAGCTATTGACGACCTAAAGAACTTAATAATTAAGAAACCAATTTTACAATTTTTAAACCCCTCACTTTCAACCAAGATTTCAACGGACTCCAGCAAACTCGGTTTGAGCGCCATCCTTCAGCAAAAGGAGGATAGTGGTTGGCAATCGGTAGCATATGCGTCATGTGCCACTACTCCAGCCAAACAAAAGTACTGTCCTCTAGACCTAGAAACCCTCAGCGTTCTCTTTGGCTTCAAACGATTCGATGGATTTGTTTATGGACATCACTTCGTGGTTGAAAATGACAACAAACCTCTACCATTGATCCTCCGGGTACAACGTTTCATGCTAGCGCTGCAGAGCTTCGACTTCGATCTTCAGTACGTCCCGGGTAAAGAAGCGATGGTTCCCGATCCACTGTAAAGAGCCTACCCTAATCAATGTGAACCTGAGATCTCCAACGAGGAGATGGAACTCCATGATCACTTAATCGAAGGAGAATTTCCGATAAGAAGCTCACCGATGCCGCCAAGCCAAATAAAAAAAAAACACTGAACTTCTAACAATTTGAATAATAGGAATTTGAAAATTTACGCTTAAGAAATACAGCGACATTTAATACGGCTGTCTCCCGGACACCTAAGGAAACCCCCGACAGACCAGTCAATCAACAGACCTCTCCAACGTCGAGATTACGTATATCTCAGGACCCTAAAACCAGCTCGCTAAGAACAGACCACGGAATCTAAAATTCTATAAAATATTCTTCCCTCCGCCGTCAACAAAAAAAGGTATGTGTTTACGACATAAGGACAACAACAAAAACAAAAAAAGAAGTACTATATTAATTCTACCTAAATCAAACTATCATATTGTTTATAGTGTGTCTTCTAATTTGTTTTCCTCGAATTTCATAAGAGAAAAAAGAACTTTCCTATTTTCATTTTGATAGAGGCTATAAGCCTTCTTAATTGATATATTTGAACTAATTACGGTCTCTTCACAAAAGAGCAACGTACCCGCGCAGGAACGCGTGAAAATAAGTTTAACAATTATAACATTTGGTTTACGACACAATTATAACATTGGTGTCAGAAAAAAAGAACTTTCCTATTTTCATTTTCATAAAGGCTATAAGCCTTCTTAATTGCTATAATTGAACTTTTCATTCTGATCAACTTTCTCAGAATAACAAAAACCAGCCTCTTTTAAATAAATAAATACGTGTTATGTACTGTTAATTTTGTCTTGGTTGTTTATACAATATATGTTTATAATTTGTGATAGGATGTGTTCTTCATTTTTATGGAGACGGGTTGATTTCCTTTCATCGGGTTTTTAACCGTGGCACATTTTACATTCATGGCTGAACTGTAGCAGTCACCAATAGGGACTACTTTTGAATGCGTAATCACTGTTCCTGTGAGCTGGCTTGTCCAATCAAATCACAGGGCGCAGTAATATCGTTCAGAGTCTTACTACCACAATTATAACAATATATATTTAGATTAAATGCAAGATTGAAACATAAAGTAATTTATAGTTTTTGTTTTTGCTAGAAAATATATTCGATTGTTCTAAATATTTGTACTCAGTCTCATTCTACGTGGAATTAAGAAACCCTTTTTGGTTCACATGTGTCTGGTGTCGCTCTCATGTGTATTTTTATTTGTAGAATTTTTATGTGTTATTTGTGTTATATGTTTTAACCAAACAGAGTTACCACCCTTAGCACGTGATTAACCTTCTGCTTTGTAATCTGAACGTGAGTTGAATAAAGAGGTCAGCCATCTTGGATCTGAACGATACACACATGCTTTTGCTTCGGTGTTTATTTAATAACATAACATGGTGTCAGAAGTGGGATTTTCATAAAACCGAAAGCAGAATGGTATAAGATAAGGTAGGGAGTACAGGCGGACGTCAGACAAACAAAAATATCTGAGCCAGAAACCGGAATTTAAAACAAAATGAACAGCAACATGTCAACGCCACAGCCGTTCACATTCGACCAGCCAGAACAATGGTCAAAGTGGATAAGGAGATTTACTCGCGACAAAACTGTGTTCGGCCTCAAAGAGAAACCCGAAAGGATTCAAGTGGATTCCCTCATATATGGTATGGGTGACAAAGCCGAGGACGTCCTAGCTACATTCAAGTTATCACAGGAGGACTCGGAAAAGTTTGACGTAGTCAAACAAAAGTTTGATAAGCACTTCACGGCCAGCACAAACGTTATATCTGAACGAACCATGTTCAACTAGTGCTGTCAACAAGAAGGTGAATCAATTGATGCCTTTATTACTGAATTACACGTGTTAGCGAAGACATGCGACCTAAGGGGACTAGAAGACCAGTTTATAAGGGACAGAATCGTTGTGGAGTGCAGAGATGTACACTTATACGAGACTCTTATAATGATACCTGACCTCAATCTGGAAGGCGCAGTAAAAAAGGGCGCGCCAGAAGGAAATCATGAAGTCCCAACAGAAATTATTACGGCCGACTGAAAAAAACAAAATCGAGCAACTAGAAGAGGACACCGTCGTTCACGCAGTTGACAAACATTACCAAAAGAAAAGAAACCACGACAAAAGAGGAGATAACTCTTTTGGGAATCGCCAAAAGGGTATAGACAACAGCGTAATCCAGAAACAGGATGTCAACGCTGCGGCAACAGAGAAAAACACCCGAGACGTACATGCCCTGCCATTCTAGCAGAATGCCACAACTGTAAAATAGTCGGCCATTACGCACAATGTTGCAGGTCGAAGAAAATCTTCGAAGTACACTACGACGAGAAATACTCTTATAGCAACGATAACAACATCACCCTGGGTCTATTGACGGTAGCTGAAATTAGACACAGCAAACCATGAAGAATTTATTTGACAATAAATAACACGCCAGTGAAATTCAAAATCGACTCTGTAGATGATGTCACCGCAATCCCAGAACGCATTTATAGAAGAATGCATTTACCAGCACTAGCCGCAGCAAGGGAGAGGCTACATGGTCCACGTCATAGCCCCCTACAAGTGACGAGTAAACTAAAGGCAACCATCCAAGGGAATGAAGGGCGACGGATAACAATATATATATGTCATTCCCGACTTGGAGGAACCACTATTAGGAAAACCGGCCATTGAAGCACTTGAAATAGTGACTGTATCCTCCTCTGCTGTACACTGCATCAAACATACTGATGTACGGCCGTTTGACCCAAGGAAGGAGATGATAGACCTGTTTCAGGGACTCGGCACATTCGGGAAAAGCTACACCATACCCCTACGTCAGGATGCTAAACCCTACTCCATCTCAACACCACGTCGCATACCCTTACCATTAATGAAACAGACACAGGGAGAACTCAAACGGATGAAAGAGATAGGGTAATAAGCAGGATTGAAGAACCCACAGAATTGTGCTCCCCCATAGTATTGGTGCCAAAGGACAACGGAAAGGTCAGAATATGTGTTGACCTGACAAAACTAAACACACATGTCAAAAGAGAACAGCATATGTTACCAACAGTCGACTATGTGCTAGCCCAATTGGATTGAGCCAAAGTCATGAAAAAGTTAGACGCAAACAGTGGATACTGCCAAATACCATTGTCACAAGAGTCCTGCAGACTGACAACCTTCATTACCCCATTTGGCAGATTCCAATTCAATCGACTACCATTTGGAATCACGTCAGCCAGCGAAGTATTTCAGAGACGGACGTCAGCCATACTGGAACAGCAAGATATGTATGCTGGACGATATACTGGTATATGGGAGGGCCCAAAGTGAGCATGACACATGTTAAAAGCCACATTAAAAAAAATTCGAGCAGCCAGAGTAACCCTAAATCCACAAAAATCTGAGATATCGAAAACATCACTAAAGTTCTTAGAACATATCCTCAGCACTGACGGCCTAATACTCGACCCAGACAGAGTTTCTGGAGTCTACAACTTCCCAGCGGCAAACAATATAACAGAAACTCGCAGATTTCTGGGAATGGTGAACCAAATGGGGAAGTTCATCCCAAACCTAGCAGAAATCACAAAGCCAGAAAAACATGTTTGTATGGGAAAGCGAACAAAAAAGAGCCTTTAACTCTGTAGCAGTTACCTCCTCCTTTCAAAACATAACTGCACCGGTTGGCCGTTAGGCGTCGCTTTTTCACCGACAGGTGGCGGTGTAAAGCGACACAAGAGTTATCTGCCCTTCGGACTATAAAACCAGGTGCAAACGGAAATTCACTCTTTTCTGGTCAACCGGCCTCGGCAGAAGACGCTGAGACTAGTGCTCCATTTCACTCTCTCTTGTCTATTCAACTGGCCTCGCAGAACGACGCCAATACACTAGCGCTTTGTATCACGCTCTTCTCTTGTCAACTGGCCTCGGCATAACAACTACCAACACACGTTTCTTCCGTCAACACGTGGTCTAACAACGGTAAGAGTTCTCAACTCATTTTCTTTGTGTACAGCTTTCAAAGACTTTCCCCACTTGTGCTCATTCATCAACAACCGCACAGACCCACTTGTGCTCACTCATCAACAACCGCACAGACCCACTTGTGCTCATTCATCTACAACCGCACAGACACACTTGTGCACATTCATCAACAACTGCACAGACCCACTTATGCGCATTCATCAACAACCGCACAGAGCCACTTGTGCTCATTCATCAACAACCGTACAGACCCACTTGTGCTCACTCCTCAACAACCGCGCAGACCCACTTGCGCTCGCTCATCATCTTCGACCAACCGTGCAAATTCATGTGCACCACAGACCTTACCAACAATACCGAACACTTACACACTTGTCTTTGACCACAATGCACCACTGACAATTCAACGTTCGTTCATCAGCTCCGCATCACGCAGACTAATCAACATGAACAACGCCACCAACAAGTACAAATTCGCTTGCACTCAACATTTTTCGACCACAGACTCACTTGCGCTCAAACTTGATGCAGACCCAATTGCATGCAAACAACACGCAGATCCACATGCGTTACAAACACTCAATTCCGCAGACGCATTTGCGATCAATCATTCAATACAGATGAAAAAACAGAAATAAGTAGCGTGCACACTACTTTTTTCTAATCTTCAACAGCAAAACAGACATACCCACAAAGAATGCTTCTCATCTACAACTGTACATATTGAATAATATTTTCAATATTTTTCAATCTGGGGGAGTCCTTGTAGCAGTTACCTCCTCCTTTCAAAACATAACTGCACCGGTTGGCCGTTAGGTGTCGCTTTTTCACCGACAGGTGGCACTGTAAAGCGACACAAGAGTTATCTGCCCTTCGGCCTATAAAACCAGGTGCAAACGGAAATTCACTCTTTTCTGGTCAACCGACCTCGGCAGAAGGACACTGACACTAGCGCTCCGTTTCACTCTCTCTTGTCTATTCAACTGGCCTCGCAGAACGACGCCAATACACTAGCTCTTCGTCTCACGCTCTTCTCTTGTCAACTGGCCTCGGCATAGCAACTACCAACACACGTTTCTTCCGTCAACACGTGGTCAAACAACGGTAAGAGTTCCCAACTCATTTTCTTTGTGTACAGCTTTCAAAGACTTTCCCCACGCCGGATTCATTTCTTCTTATACCTTTTCAAGAACTGTTTTTCCATCGACACACATGCATACATCACACACTTCATCATTCCACGTACACACAGGTTCAATAAACGTTATTTGAACTACCTCATCTTGTTTGTTAATTATTACTCTGTCTTTGCATGCAACATTGCTTGATTATACGAACACGTTTATAATCGAGGGGACACGACTCTCGAACCGAACAACTCCATAAAAGAAGTTTTGTGTTCAGCACCAGTTCTGTCATTGTACAGTCCAACAAAAAGAACACTAGTATCATCAGATGCTTCATCTTATGGCCTTGGAGCAGTACTCCTATAGCAACAGGAAGATACAAGATTGCTCCCGGTAGCATATGCATCAAGAGCCATGTCAGAAACAGAAACCCGATACGCTCAGATAGAAAAAGAAGCCCTAGTTATAATCTGAGGATGTGAACGATTCTCCGACTACCTCATAGGGTTGGAATTCACAATAGAGACAGACCATAAACCGCTCGTACCCCCGCTAGGCAGTAAGGATATCAGTGAATTTCCAGCCAGAGTACAGAGATTCCGCATCCACCTCATGAGATTCAATTATAAAATCCATCATATACCCGGCAAGGAACTATACACTGCCGATGCTCTATCAAGAGTTACGCACAGCAACATGCCGACCAAACAGGATAAAGAATTGGAGGAAAGTTCAGCAATATTTGTCCAGGCCATCATGCAGTCCCTGCCTGCAACGGATAGACGGTTGGCAGAGATAAGGGAAGCCACCAGCAATGATGACATATGTACAGGCATCATAAACTTTGTTAAAAATGGATGGCCTTCAAAGGAGCAAGTTCCTATGCAACTCAAGCCATATTTGGCCCATCGAGGAGACATTACCTGGAAGAAAGGCCTACAAATGTATGGAACACGGATTGTGGTCTCCCAGTCGATGAGACTAGAGATAATCGGCAAGATCCACTCAGGTCACCAAGGAATTACCAGGTGCCGACAACGAGCCCGCCAATCAATCTGGTGGCTAGCATTATCTAACCAGATAAAAAACACAGTGGAGAACTGTGAAACATGCGTCAGACTTAGACACCACCAGTTTGTTTAAAAAAAATCACCCCCTCAAAAAACAATGACTGTGTTCATTTATTGCAAATGTTTACTATACTGTAAATAAACTGTTCAATTTGCAAAAAAAAAACACACACATTTTAATTTATTTCAATAAATGTTCTATTAATTACTTATGAATTATTGGTTGTCTGTTACTTTACTGAATACGTAATCTTTCATGTTTGATTTATTTTTCATGATTGATTTACTCTTAAGTTTAAAAAAATCCAGGCTTGTCTGCCGTTGATGTTTCTGTAACTCTTCACAAATGAGAACAACAATCTCTATTCTGCCTTATTTTTTTTTACTATTAAGTAATTTGAAAAGTTTTTTTTATTATTCGTAATACTCCATTACCCGTTTTTCTCAACTTTTTTTTACCGACCAAAACTTTTCCACCTTTTTCGGTGTACTATATCGCTCGAGAATTCCGTGCTTAAATTTTTTTTCTAATATTTTGAATTTTATGATGGGGATCAGTTTCCTATATGAATTGAACGTAAACTGATACCCATTATTGACCAAATAATTAAAAAAAAAAATTTCTGTGTACAATTACCTATCATGTCGCTAGATAATTCTTGGTTTAGTCGTGGCGGTCGTAATAGTAGGCCTGTTCACTGGAAAATGACGTCATGCTATATAGTTACAAACGAGATCCGTCGAACAGTCAGACCATGGACATTTTGATCCCTCCCTTCACTTAAAACTTCACCAACATACAGGAAATAAACCAATTTTAATGAAATTTTCAGTATTTATAAATTAACGATAACGGAATATAATTAATCCATTACTTTATTAGAAATCTCAGAGCAAACGTATTATTTCGTGTAATTTGCATAGGTTAGACAGCAAACATTAAATTAATACTTAATAATAAAATGGTGTTGTCATAAATTTTTCAATTTTTAAAACATCAACATTTTTCTTTGAAAAATAATTTATCTGATTTAATATTCCTTCTTTAAATAAGTTCATTCTTTCCGGATTATTTTTAATGTTTGAGTTTATTGTTATGACAACCTGGTATACATCGAATGAAAAGACTAGTATCAGTTAAACTGCATGGAAATATCGCTTGGTTGATAAGCATAAGAATATTTCATCATAATTAGTTTTACCTGAATAATATGAGTTGTTCTCATTTCCCAAAAAATAAAAATAAATGTCGTTTCTTGATTTTTTAAAAGAAAAAACACCTTTAATAAAGTTATATCATAGGGTACTAAAAAAGCGCATAAATGTATTTTATGAGAATAAAGCATCGTAGATGTTAACAATAAAAAACATATTTTATAATATATTTCTCATATATTACGAAAAACAGCCCCTGAATTCCGTATTAATTGCGACTAAATAGATTAAAACATTTAAATAAATTTATTTATTTAATAAAATATATTTTCTGAAAGAAAAGAAAAAAGATTATTTTCACTTATGGAATTCACCTTTCAACAGCAGTCGACAGGCGTTTTCAGAAAACGCCAAAATAGGAATCATATGTTTCCGGTCACTGCCCCTGCTGATTAGGACATATATAAACGTCGTTTGCGACGGATCCGGTCTCTTGCCTCCAGAATTTCTTCAGACACAGCAGGGAGAATTGTTTCGCTCCATCGGCCAGTCGCAAGACGATGCGACGACTACCTGTCGCGTCAAAAGATTCCTTCTCCCCTTTTCTGACTGCTGGACACACATAGTAAGCTTGGCACTTTCTTTCTCTCTTTTCAATTACACACGCACACACGTACACACGCACACACGTGCGTCTTTCTTCTTACAAATCTTATTTAAAGAGACATTGCTTTAAATAACAAAAAGACATTATTTCTTTCAGGCCGTCAAAGAGACATTTATCTAAAAGACACTAAAAGACTTTCGTCAAATATGGAATATAATTTTTATGTGTAAAAATGCAAAATAAATTGTTGTTGTTAATATAAATGTTTGAGTATTGGATATTTTATTTGCCCTTCATTTGTGTTGAATGTTGACGTTTTCTTGCTCGCTTTTCTTCAATATTTAAGAGGAATAGAATGCGTTAGCATCCCCCACACACTAAAGTAACATTTTGGCCAAAAGATTGTAAAAAAATATAGTTTCTAAAATTGGCAGTGATTTTTTTTATAATATAAAATGTTTTAAAACGAATATAATAATAATAAAAAAAACTATATTTTATTACAATGATGTTTTTTATTTTTTAACTTAAAAATAAATCAAACATGAAATATTACGAATTCATTAAAGTAACACAAAATCAATAATTCAAAATAATTAATAGAACATTTATTGAAATAAATTAAAATGTTTTTTTCTTTTTTTTTTGCAAGACGAAATTTTTATACAATATAGTAAAAATGTGTAATAAATTAAAGCAGTCATGGTTTTTTTTAGGGGGGGGGATTTGTATAAAACTTATTAATCAGTCTAAAATTGTATATCTTATCTCAAAATAAAATTCTACTATTTTTAAAACTTGAAATTCGAACCTTAATAACGGTCGTCTTAATATAGTGCAATGCCTTATTTTTTAACGCCATAATGGATTTAAAAAAATATTTTTCGCTTAAAAAGGAAATACGTTTGAAAAATTAAACATGTTAACAATGATTTCCAAGTGAATGAATAATCCTTAGAAGGTTGGCCGTGTTCTTGGTAGAGAATAATGTCACAATAGCAGGAACAATTTAAATATGATTTCCAAGTGAATAAATAATCCATGCTGTATATGAATCTTCATTAAAGATAGACGCATTACTGCACAGCTAACTTGCGGTCCTGATTGATTGTGGGTCTAAGAACCACAACCAATGACATCACCAGAAAATCTCGAGTCAGTTCAAAGGCCTGCTACTATTACGACGGCCACGCCCGCCCCTAAATCGGACCTCCTCAACGATCCTAATTTTCCGCTACTGATTGTGCAATTTTTACCGGTCTCATTCTTACCAAAAAAATAATTTTTATTCTTACGTTGATTTTCTTTTTCAATTATAAAAAAAATGTGTTACTCTTTGTTTGTTCTCTTCAAAAATGTCGGATCGTTTCTAGTTGTCTTCGGCTTTAACATAAAACATTCAAGGGGGTTGTCGTCTGCCATCTTTTATTTTTCTCCCATTTACTTATAAAATACTGAGATAAATAAATAATGATTTTAGCTGCAATCTTCATCTAAAAAATTAGCCAAGTTTTGAACTTTCAAAATGGTAAATTTAAATTTCGTCTTTAATTTTCTGCGAACCTGCTTTTATGATCGCCATCTTGAAATTCCACTACACCTATAAATATAGTACCTTTAAAAAATCGTTTCTTTCTTGAAAGCAGATAAGTCATTCGAAAGCAGATTGTAAAACAAAAAGTGAGTATTACTTGCAGTTTGTTACTTTTGGGAGTTCTTTTTTACTACAGGGGCGCGTCTGAACAATTATGTTTCGCTTTGTTTTAGATATATAGATATCCAAAATTAGTAGATTTTACATGTCAACAAAGAACTCGATACTTGCTTTTAAAAACATCATCAAAATATAGAAAATTACTGAATCGTAATTAATTTTCAGTATTTATAGAAAAATAAAATATTTGGGCATGTATAACGAACGAAAAACAAATACGCAACAAATAAATGGTGCCAAAGGTAAAATAAGTTACTCTTCTACCTACCCGGGTAAGTTTATTTGTGTTTTACCTTATTTTAAAGCGTTTTTTAGTTCGATTAAAAACTAGTGTCGAGATGTCATGTTAAAATTGAAGACACAAAATTTTAACATGACGTTTCGACGCTAGTTTTAAATCGAACTAAACAACGCTTGAAAGTGCCTTAAAACACAAATAAACTTATCCATGTGGGTAGAAGAGTAACTTATTTTGCCTTTGGTAACATTTATTTGTTGCACATTTGTTTTTTCACCCTTCCTCTTTTGTTCTGTTATTTGTCGTTATAAATGCCCACATATTTTCATAATGGGAGCATTAGTAAAGATACAATTTCCGTTTTTTTTTTTTAAACTTTAATTATTTTGACGGTTGGTAAAAATGAGGAAAATTAGTTAAGAAACTGATTCATTTTGGGCATTCATGTTGTATGGTTAACATAGCAGAAATCAGGACACTGTTTCGGAAAATACAACCAAAATGTTACAGGCGTGACGTAAGCATAACGTATATAAAACGAATTCTACAAAAACGAACGGAACTAGACGAATGTTTCGGAAATTCCCCCCACCACTTTGCATGTTAAGAATGACTTCTGCAACTTGTCCTTTTTTTTTAGAACCAAACGACTTCAATGATATCAAATTGTAAATTAACACTAGAAACGACGACCTTTTGACGCAATTAGAACAAAAGAAAAAGCAATTTTTTTAATGAAATAAATTTTTTAACTTACATTGTTTTCGAAGAAGACTACTTATAAAAAAAGAAAGCATTTTTATTGTATTTTTTCTGAGTTTTTATTTTTTGAATGCAAAGAACTGGTAAATTTATAGAAGTGCACCCCTTGTATTCCGCCCCCTAAAAAAAAAAGTTTCTACTTTTTTGGGCAAATTACATGTAAACAGCCTCAACAAATATCCGGTAAGAAAAAAAAAATTTTTTTAGGGTGCACTTCTATAAATTTACCAAAAAAATTTAGTTATTTTTACTGTGTATGTTTTTTCGTCCTTTTTAGGGTTAGGGATTTTTTTTGTGGATTAGAGTTATTGCTGGAATAAGGCTTAGTGTTTGAATTTGGGTTAGTGCTGGAATTAGGGTTAGGGATCTTTTGTGGGAGGGAAGTCTGAGTTTTTTATTTTAAATACATGGAACTTTATACTTTGTGTCTTTTTTCTTCTGTAAAAGTTGAAATTGTGAGAAGGCATATTCACGAAGGCTTTTTCCTTGCAGAACAAAATACAACGTTCTTATATCTAGTTCCTTCGTTTTCGTAGCATTAACTTACGCCTGTAACTTTTTTGCTGTATCTCCCAAAACTGTACGGAAATCAGAAACAAACAAAATATACAACAAATAACTTTTACCAAACGCAGTAAAAAAAATTCTACCGACCTGTATTATTTTTTAAAAGTGGAATCTGTTTATAAAATTTATTATCTCTGATTTTATTATTGTCATTTTCACTTAGCTAAACATTGGTAATAAAAAAATATCGGTCAATTCTGTTTGAACATGGTCGTAAGTTTCAGGTTAAAAATAGATTTTCAAAACGACTAAGTAAACTGGAATTAAATGGTCCACTTTTGGTCGTTTTCTTTCTTTGGCATCTGATAACTTCCTCCAAAATTGCATGCATGAAGGGGAAAATGTGCTCAGGGTAGCAAATGAGTTTTCACCATTCAATCAAATAAAGATGAATGTTCCCTATGGTACTACAATTTACCAAGTGTTATGAAGTACTTGATGTATCTTAAAGAGTGAAGAGGGCCACTTGTATTAAGAGTTTAAAAATCACTAAAGAAGAGCATTAAGTATGTTTTATCAGCACATGTACATTAGATGACGTTACTTTATTCTTGCATCCTTTTTTACAATAAAACTCCTGTTAATTTTCAGTATTACTTGGTGACACACAACTCACACATGCTTGTAACAGATATTACATATCAACCAACTCAGATCATAATGTCAAAAATGTAAAACAAACATAAAATGAACTAAAACAATGTTCAGATATAGTCACACCTGGAATATTCCAAAACAACCACGAAAAAGAATGATACAGTTTCAATAGCCATATCATAAAAAAGGGTCATTTGCCCGACTTCAATTAATGCCAACCATATGGCGTCCAGAATGAAAGACTTCTCAAAGTTTTCAGTTGAGTTTTCTGTTCTCTTACTATTTTAAATGTATTTGGCATTTTTACTAATTTCAAACAATGCTACCAAACTTACTAGTATTTACCCTGTGTTTTCTTAAACTTTTTTCTTTTCTTTTTTTTAAAATTTATTTATTTTTTATTTTAATTTTATTATTTTCTCTTTTTCCTTTTTAATTTTTAGTTTCAACTAACTTTATCTTTTCTAGCATTTAATCTTATAAATAGCAAACTAGTGCCCCTCAACTGGCTGTAAATCTCGATGTTCTTCTAGCTAAATGTTAAAAATATATGGAGAAATGGGTAGCCTAACATGTTAGAAGAAAAAAAAGTTCAAATAACCCTCGACATACAAGCCCTCCCTCAAAGGCTCCCTTCACCATTCCTCAGATGTATATGATATGATTTTGTTGAAAGGGTCATTTGCAAAGTAGCCCGACTTCAATTGAATGAAAGACTTCTCAAAGTTTTCAGTTGAGTTTTCTGTTCTTTTACTATCTTAAATGTATTTGGCATTTTGCTACCAAACTTACTAGTATTTACCCTGTGTTTTCTTAAACTTTTTTAACCATATTCTTGACTACTCACATACCATTATCTCCAAATTTTAATGTCTGATATGAATCTACTTAATTCTGTGTTCGATTTAAATGTGTCTAGTTATTGATATATACTGTCCTATTGCCTGTCTATTGATTTCCCACTGAAGAAATTGTTTAAATCTCATGCTGACCTGAAGTTTTGCCTCTCTTTCTTATTTCTCTTATTTGTACTTACTTGCAGGAGGGAAACCTATCTCCAACTTTCTGTTCCCTCTTTGTATACAATGAACTTATATGTACATATATATATATATGGAAGTTTTTTTTTTAAACCTGCGGGGGCTAGGAAATACCCGACTAGTACACAGGTACAGGCTATTTTTACCCCTCTTGGAGTGTTGGACCTGTAAGACCATCCATCTAAGAGAAGGAAATCTCTAACAATAAAACCTTGCTACCAACTACCTACGCCATGGCAATAAACCGTTGGGGAGGGAGGCCTCCTTAGTCCTGATCGACAACCTTCCTAGAGTTGGAATCTTGAACAAAATATCCAGTTTGCAAACCTACAATTGCTTAAGGGGTAGATAGGTTCTGCCTATCGCCGGCCCTTGCACTCCTTCTTTGTCTATTAGCCAGGCGCAGAGGTACCAGCACTGGGCCGCCTCTAAACACTCAGTGCTTAGCCTTGTTTCCTTACTAGGACAATGAACGCCGTTCTCTTTCTCTCTGTTTGGGCAACTTGGGGAAAGTTTTTTCGTCACTAAGTCTTACATGACCAGTCTGGGTCTCTCTTGTTCCGACAGGTTGAGGGTACAGGTTAGACAGCTTGTCTGGCTGCTGTTTCCGACTGACAGGAAGGAGCCCAAACTCTTGGATAGCGCAAAGAACGGCTACTTCATCATCAGTTGCATAATACCGTGGGTAGTTGTATGTGCCATGTCGCGCCTGGAAAGGGACGCCGCAATTATCTCCGGTCGGCTTTCCCGAGGCCACAACCCCCATAGACCAGGTCGTGACTAATGGACTGGTTGTGTGAGCTTATTGGCACCAAACAGGTACCCACCTTGGCCAACCCACTCTTTGATCAAAACAAACATGTCATTACAAAAAAAAAAGAAAACCTAAACCAGACACCCAACAAAAAACACTTTCGCCTACGCCCTTGAGGCTCGCATTCACAAATATCCGGGGACTTAGAACCAACATCAACGACGTAAAACCCTTTCTCCTGACAAACTCCCCAGATATCCTAGCTCTAAGTGAAACTAACCTTCAATCCTCAATCTCCTCTCACTACTTTGACATGACTAACTACCTCCCAATCTACCGCAAAGACTCTGACAAACATATGCACAGGCTAGGAGTTTATGTTCGGAACACCCTCCCCCTGACTAGAGAACCTAGGTTAGAATCAGATGACCAAGACTACACGTGCTTTAGATTGACTTTACATCACAGCATCAGTTACTTATATTTCTTATACCGTTCCCCTTTGACCCAGGTCTATACTCTGCTGAACCCTGTCTCTGAAAGCATAGATAGAGCACTCTTAATTGACTCGAATGCAGCCGACAACTCTACGTATAATTTCTCCTTAGCTCACTCCCTCTCTCTTAGACTGTCGATTTTCCGACCCGCATCTCCGATCGAGTAGACCAACAAGCCTAAAAAGTCGCCCAAAATCTGATGAACCGTTACTTAAAACAACGAGATACTACGAGCAGGCTGATTTTGAGTCAATCAGAGATCACATCAGCGATGCCCATGGAAGGGAAACCTTCTCACTCCCTGTCGACCAGTGTGCAAATGAATTAACTGAATGGGTCAAAACAGACATTGAAGCCTGTCTCCATGAGAAAATTCTTTAGCAAGCCCCACTCTCCCCAATGGTTCACCTCAGAATAATTAAAAGGCCGTTATAGGCGAAGCAAAAGGAAGGTAGACAGAGATAACCAAAAAACGCATTCAGTCACAGAAACTAGGCACTCGTTATTTCAGTAAAATCTACAATAGTGTAGTGAATAATGGTCAATCAACGATTCTCCCACTATCAAACCACAATGATGTTGTTTGCACGGCCACTGATAAGGCCGAACTACTTGCCCAGCGTTTTGCTTCTAACTTCACTTTGGACTCAGATAACCACCCCCTCCCCAAATTCCCTTTAAGGACCGAAGCCACACTTGATAATCTGGTTATCACCCCATCCCAGGTCAGAGACATCATAAAAAACCTTGACACCTCCAAAGCTTGTGGGCCTGATCTTATACCTGTAATAGTAATAAAGAAATGCTCTGCTGAACTGGCCTCTGTCCTCTCCAAACTCTACAATAAATGCCTCGCTGAATCTTCCTTCCCCGATAGCTGGAAAATTGCCTCTGTGGTACCAGTCTACAAGAGTTCTGGGAATAGAACCGATTCTTTGAACTACCATCCAATCAGTCTACTGCCGATCTTTGCTAAAATCTTTGAATCCTTAATCAATCTAGCGATAGTACGGTACTTAGTTAATGCGAAACTTCTATCTGACCGCCAGTATGGATTTAGACAAGCACGATCTACTGCAGACATCCTAACGGTCATCTCTGAATGCATGTATCATACACTCGACAAGGCAGGAGAAGCTAGGGCAGTAGCGCTTGATATATCCAAGGCCTTTGACAAGGTATGGCACAAAGGGCTTTTACTGAAAATAGGCTCATACAGTATTACTGGGCAATTACTTAATATAATTAGATCCTTCCTAACCAAAAGAAAAATCCATGTTGTTCTTGATGGCCGTTCATTTAAGCAACATGACATAAATGCTGGTGTACCCCAGGGATCTATCCTTGAGCTTTTATTGTTCCTGATCTATATAAACGATCTCCCTGATGACATTGGTTTATTTGCTGACGACACCACGCTTTACTCTCACCATGTTGGCAAAACAGACACGATCATATCCGAGGTAATGGCTGAATCCTTTGAAAATTACCTCCAGGCTGTAGTGGATTGGGATCATAAATGGTTGGTAACTTTTAATGCTGCAAAGACAAAGCTCCTTTCCTTCAATAACTACAAGAAACCTCTCCAACCACCAATTCCCATGGCAAATAACTCCCTACCTGAGAGTTCATCTTTCAAACTCCTCAGCCTAACCTTCACAGGTAACATGAATTGGAACAAATACATTGAAGACATTGCCAAGGCTGCCGCAAAGAAGGTTGGCTCCCTCTACCGTACTAGTAAACTCCTCACACCTTACATTATCCTGTATCTCTACAAATCCGCCCATGCATGGAGCATTGTTGTCACATCTGGGCTGGTGCATCATCTACTAGTCTCTCCCTCCTTGACAAGGTCCAAAAAAGAGTCGCCAACCTAATAGGCCACTCACTGTCAACCAAGCTCCAGTCCCTGTCCCATCACCGCAATGTAGCATCCTTGTGCTTGTTTTACAAATACTTCAATGGATTGTGCTCCGATGAATTGGCTGCTTTGGTGCCCCCTCGTCGTAAGTTCATTAGACCAACCTGACAATCGACTAAATCTCATCCATTCACTGTTTCGGTCCCCAGATGCCAGAGAGCTTTCTACTCAAATAGCTTCTTTCCTCGTGCTGCTGGCCTCTGGAACTCCCTCCCTGTCCCCTGTTTCCCCGACAGTACTGTCAGAATTTTAAAACTAATGTAAACAGACATCACGCTGCACAGATCCCAATTTAGGTTGACTCCCCCCAACCTTCTCCCTTTTCTTTCTTCACAGTAGCCCCTTACGTCTACAGTGGCGGTCTGCCTTGTCTGGGGTGAACTATGTTAAAAAATAAAAACAATGCCTGATACAATCCATAATAGAAGCATCAAAATCTGAGAGAAACAAAGTTGGGAGAAAATATAGATAATCATTCATAGCCCATTTCACCCCAGTCACCCACTTTACCCCGGGTTACCCTACCCTACCACAAATTCTAAGTCAAGGGGTAGCCAATCGGATCTAGGGTTAGTGGTAAGCTAAGTAATTTATTTTAAAACTATTTTTTAAGGAATGAAACACTATCACATCGTCGGCCATTTTTGATTTTTTATTGTTTTCAAAATACAAGATATCGATTAAATTTTATATTTAAATATAAAAATGTTAAAACAGTTTAAGAAGTTTAAAACTATGTAGGTCGGTAGAAAAGTAAATTTTATTGACTTTGATAGCAGTTATTTGTTGTATATATTTTTTATTTTTTCCAATCTCTGGTCTGTTAACCTGTAACCAAATCGTTTGGACGATTCTGGGAACGGCATCCAAATATGATCAGACTGGAAGACGTTTATGAAGGGCTGTTATGTCTTGGGCACTTGCTCTCCGAACTACACGATCGTTACATTTGTTTAATAAGGAAGTTATTCATACCCGGTTGGGTATTTCACAGGTATTATGGCAGAATTATTATTAGGCTGGATTCATTAATTCTCTTCAGAGAATGATTAGGCTCGATTCATTAATTCTCTTCAGAGAATGATTTGGCTCGATTCATTAATTCTCTCCAGAGAATTAATCATCTGCTAGGACTATCAGCTTCTTGAAATGAAAACTTTTAGTGAGAAAACAAACCATTTTATATATCAAAAATATATTGTATTCATTTCCAAAGAAATGTCTTTAAAAACTCGAATTGCTCGGCATGCAACACACGTCTGTTGCATGCAGATTCAAAAGCCTGACTGTCTTCAAACCCCTTCATTGCAGACTAAGCAGGAGAGAGAGAGAGATGAAGACAGAAGGAAAGAGACAGAAAATAAAGTCACTGCTGTCTCCGGATGTCAATCTGATATTTGACCCATAGCAGTTTTCTATCAATGTTGATATTGAAGTTGACATCTTGGATCGCACCTAACGACCCATGAAAGTTAAAACAATCGCCCGATCACTTTGACATAAACAACATGTGTTTCTCATGAAACCTGACATATTTTTCGGTGTAGAGCTGTAATGATTCTGCCCATTTTCCTACAAAGGGCAGTCCAAGATAGGTAAAATATATTTTAAATGTGGAGAATTTCAGCTCCCCTCAAAGAGGTCACTTGTTGTGTCACCATTGTCATCTCCTTTTTGTGACGTTTGGTCCAATTAGCAAAGGTCATAACGTCTTTCTGACAGAACGATACAATCTGTGCAATCCTCATTATTTTTTAAATATAAATGTCGTTTTTAACTTTCGACTATTATTTTATTTATTTATTTTTTATTCTCTCTTCTCTCCTGAAACATAAGCTTATTTCATGTTTTTAGCTAGTGACCGCTTCCCTCAGCTTCCTGTATACTCTAGGACGAATTTCTGGGCCGTTTCAAGCCATAATTACTTTTGCTGTATACTCTAGAACGAATTTTCTGTATGTCCAGGAGGGAGGGGTAATTTGAGGAATCTTGTATAGTTTTTTTCTCGGGTTCGGGTATGATTGACCTTTTTTGATGGGATTTTGTTTAAATCCAGTGGAAAGGTGATAGTGTTCGTTGAGCTACTACAGCTGACATGTGTCTGTGGTGTGGGTAGATGGGGACACTTAAACTGCCTCTATCACCGGTTTCCTTCTTTGGAATGGGATCTTGTACCCATTGGGGGATTCTTTATTGGTAGTTTATTAGAGACCGATCTAACAGTGGCGATGCGTGGAAGGAACTCCACTTTTTTACCATGAAAAGGTGTCGATTTTAACACTGGTATTGATACCAAGTGGTATATTCACACTTTTTACCTTTAATTGGTTAGGGTGAAAGGTTATTTGAGCCTGGTTCTTTTTCAATTCCCGGTCCAAATCTGAAGTGATGTATTACTGCCATGAAGCCGTTAGCTTCCTCACTTTAACAGGTAGATTGGCCATGTTATCTAGTAGTTTTTGCCTGTTTGCCAGGGTAACTGTTAGATTAAAATCCCTTAGTTCCTCTGATGTTTTAAAGAGCGAGACCTGATTTAGTGTCGATCAGTGGCTCTATAAGTCGACTTGTTTTAACCATAAAACTCATTCTGGAGCCTTGGTAGGGGAATTTGTGTCCCTAGGCTCCTCTACATCTGTGAGTTTCTTTTTTCATTTTGTTCTTTCTTCGGTTGGCCTGTTTCAGACCGCTTATGCCACCTCTCTTACATCCATGTCCTATAATGTTCAAATTTCCTTAGGGTTCTTCTTTCTTCAAGGACTTGACATAGTTACATGTCTGGGTACCCTGCGTCTGAGTGGGTTTTCCTTTCCCTGGGGTGAAGTCATTTATTTATTTCTCAGGTGACCATTGGCAATCTCGTTCTAGATTCTTGTGTTTAAAATGTCCTCACTGCAGTTTCTTATATTTCACCTTAGTTTAAGCACAAAACTTACTCGTTACAGCGTTAGTTGCTTTGCTACAGCTGTCGCAACCATGTTGGCCCTTCTCCGACTATTTCCCGCTGTAAGATTCAGTTTTGAGTACCCTAAATCTATTAGAGACCATCCTAAGCCCCTGCTACCAATGGACGCCGTGTAATAAGCTATCATTCAGAATAGCTTGTTCCCTTTGTGACCACCTCAAAGTCTTTCGTAGAGCTTTTCGTTTTGTCTCACAGCAGACAAAGCCTCTGGTAATGTTGCCGGATTGGATCTGCCCACATCCTCCTTAATGAAAAGGTTAATTAGAGCATCTATAAAAAATTCAGCTAACTACACTTGCACAGTGTAACTGTCGTTCTCCTTGGCGTCCCTTAAGCACTCATTTGAAAAAAGTTGCTTTTAAGATTTTCGGTACTTTCTGTTTTAGTAGTGGGAGTTAAACAAAATGCAATTATCAGTAATGTAAACCTAAGAACAAAGTAATTTTCGTTAATTAGAAACATTAACTTTGTAATACTCAAAAGCAGATGAAATTCGATGATTAAGTGATTAAGTTTATGAAGTTGTTGCAAATTGTTCTTTATATTCATCGCAAACCAGAAATTATTGTGAAAATCGAACTGAGTAAAGAAGTTGAATGTATAGTCAAGTTCTTTTTCATCCACAAAACAAAAGTAACGTGTACATGATTGTTAAAATATAAATAAACATAGTGTATGTCTACGTTATATTAACCAAAATTAAAAACAGATAAGTATATTTAGAAAGATGTTTTGTTTTTATTTTTAATTTATTTTTATTTGTAGCTTAAATTAAAAAAATTGTTGTATCCATAGGCGTAAGACTAAATACATTTTAACTCGAAATTGATTCTTATTTGTTGAAAACAACACCATAAAACTGTAGTGTACTTTTACTTAAATGACGTTAATATAAATGAAGAGCAACTGTTGAGTCCTTTTTAAAAATAATTAATGATAATTATTTTTGTTTTGTTTCCTAAACGAAGTGCTAGAGATTTGTTTTGCAGTTATCAGAAAGTCGTAGGGTGTTTTTAATGATTATAAAGAAGGAAGGTTTTAATTTCCGATTTGTATGCATGAAAGTTGCATGATAACAAGAATTTAGATTTTTCTTTTTAATAATATTGAATAATGTAATTGCCCTTTTGAACCCCCAAAAATTGATAGTTTTATTCAAGTTTTTATTCATTATTTATCCGGGGTTACGCTGAATAAGAAAATATCAACCTGAGGGGTATTTGTTGTATATTTTTCAAGTTTTGCCGGACATACAGACAACTGCCTTTATATAATAGCTGACCTTTTCAGTATCATGCTCAAAGTGAAAAAAATTGATTTTAATTCATATGCGTTATTTTTGTAATGGATTATTTGTTTAATAAGATTTATTCTTTATTTGCAGATAAATGAACCCATCTAATCAAAATGAAATAAAATATATTTTATTTAGAGGTGAGTATATCATCATGTTCGGTTTTTGAATTAAGTAATAGATATGCTAACATGCTTAATATAAGCCTTATTGTGATAAACGTAAATAATAATTTATAATGAGCACATACTGGAGATAAAACATTCGTATTCAAAAAGTAACATGCAAACAAAGACTGGTGAGAAATGTTATTCTTGTGAAGTATGTGTGTCTGCATTTTCAAAAAAACAAGATTTACAAACACACATGCGAATACACGCTGGAGAGAAACCTTATTCCTGTAGAGTATGTGAGTTATCATTTCCAGATGCTTCTCATATGAACAATCATATGAGGATACACACTGGTGAGAAACCTTATTGCAAAATATGTGGGTCAGAATTTTCAAGGAGTTCAAATATTAAAATACACATGCGAACACACACTGGAGAGAAACCTTATTCTTGTGAAGTATGCGGGTCAGCATTTTCACGTAATTCAACTATAAAAACACACATGCGAACACACACGGGAGAGAAACCTTATTCTTGTGACGTATGTGGGTTAGCATTTTCACGTAATTCAAATCTACACAGACACATGCTCAGACATACTGGAGAAAAACCTTATTCTTGTGAAGTATGCGGGTCAGCATTTTCAAATAATGAAAGTCTGAAAAGACACATACGAACACACACGGGAGAGAAACCTTATTCTTGTGAAGTATGTGGGTCAGCGTTTTCAGTTAGTTCTGATATAAAAATACACATGCGGACACACACTGGAGAGAAACCTTATCCTTGTGAAGTATGCAGCAAAGCATTTACAAGTAATCCAAAACTAAAACAACACATACGAACACACACTGGAGAGAAACCGTATTCTTGTGAGATTTGTGGGTCAGCATTTTCATATAATTCTCAAATTAAGAATCACATGCGTACACACTGGAATGCAACCTTATTTTAGTTAAGTATGTGAGTCAGAATTTGCAGTTCTAATATGAAATTTCACATGCAGATACACACTGGAGAAAAGTATGTAGGTCTGCATTTACAAAAAATACTAACATAAAAAGACACATGCGAACTGGACACTGCACTGCATATAAACTATTTTTGTGAAGCGTGTGAGTCAAAATTTTCAGATAGCTCCTCTATAAAATAAGACACGAAGACACTGTAGAGAAACTTTCTATCTTGGTCAGCATTTTCAAGTAATCCTCATCCTAAAAGACACATTCAGATGTACACTGGCAGGAGAAACCTTATTATTGTGAGTTTGTAGTTCAACACTTTCAAATAATTATGATATGAAAAAACACACTTGGTAAAAGGATACTTTTCCCTTCAAGAAAACCTTGAAGAAATATTCAAAATAGCACTATTTGAAACCCAAATAAGATAAACGGCATGACTACACACTGGTTCATACAATGAATGGTGCAATTTTAGTGATGTTGCATCAAAGAACAACACTAAGCTGGATATTCCACTTGGCAAAATGAATTCCTGTCCTAGAATCTGGACAAACCAAGAAAATACCGAAATCGAAACTATTACATAGTTATATAGTCAATTGAGGAGAAAGAAAGTAATATTATCCATGGTTTTTATAACTCAAGCTTTGAGATTTAAGTAGAATCTTAAATGAATACTCGGATATTCTATGCATTTTAATGGTGTTGCTACTCAGTGTTGTTGCGCATGTTATCTGTATGATAACATGCGCAACAACACTGAAGCGAATCTTATTCTTGTTAAGTATGTGGACCAGCATTTCCAGGAAAGTCAACTTTACAAACATATATGTGAACACACACTGGATAGAATCCTTACTCTTGTGAAGTATGTATCTGCATTTTAAAATAATTTAAATAAAAAAACAGATAAGAACATACATTTTGGTTTGCATGTTTAAATAATTATATGACAAAATATGGGAGGACATACACTGGAAATGTATTGAAGACTCCATATATGAAAACAAAATCGCACATAACTTAAAAACCAAGTCAATGGCGGATACCTACATGATAAATGAAACCAACGCTGTAATGCCAAATCCAGTAATAATGGCAGGAAAATATATATACAAAAACTGTCACAATATGCAAACTACAAAAAACATGGCATAAACAACATCCCAAATTTCTGTTTGGAAAAGCGTGCTACATAGCCACTACATAGACAGCTTCATCAGGTTGTTAAGGAATAAGCAGTCCACACCTGCATAGCTCAAATCAAGCACAATCCCTATGCACAAGACTCCATATATGAAAACAAAATCGCATATTATGATATGAAAAAATACATGCAGACATACTGGAAAAGTATTCAAGACCTCATATTTGGAAACGAAATTGCACATAACCTAAAAAGATTAAGGATGATCATCTCTCCTCCAAAAAGACATAAACTTAATATGGGAAATGCATCGCACCAATGACCAGCTGCTACTTAAAAAAACTATTTAAGAAATAAATGATTTCGACCAGTTTCTGAAGGTTGTACACTCTTATTCTAAAGACATTGTGATGAAATTTGGCAACATTTTAAAACTGGACATGCAGGCATTGCATACCTTGGCATTGAGGAAAATGACACTGTCCAACGTACCGAAATGAGAGAAAATGGTTAAAGCACTGTGAATAGGATCTGCAAAATGCAGCTGTTATCAACAAGTTTGCCATGTGCAGTTTTTGCATCATAAATCGGCCCCATCAAACCATAAACAGGCAATATGCAAAAAATTAACAATCCACCAGATCATATACAAAAATAATTTTTTGCCTGGTCTATACCTGCTTAGAGTAGAAGGATTACCTGTGACGTATATGGGTCAGTATTTTAAACTTTAATGATAATCTAAAACACATGCAGTTACAGATTGGAAATTCTATCATCGAGTACTTTCGGTCTTCTGTGCAGGGCTTCCTCAGGACAACCTGACATTTAAATCTTGAGAAAATATTAAAAAATAATATTTGAAACCCAAATCAGATGCCTCTGGTGTTGCTACCCACTGGACCGTACTAAGAACGGTTCATCTGATGTTACCTCAAATAAAAATACTAAGCTGGATACTCCATTAGACTAGATAATTTTTTGTATTGAAATCCTGCAAGACCAAGAAAATAACACTGACAAGATAAACTGTAACATAGTTTCGTGGTCGATTGGGGAAATTAACATTGATATTCTTATCTGCCTTACTAATATTTTATAAATTGAGAAGAACCTTAAATCTCAGAAACAATTAGAAGCATGACCAGCAACAATAGATAACTACTGAGCAGGCAACCAACTAGCTAACCTTCTATTGTGACTGAGGGAAATGTTTCAGTAGACTCCCTCCACAAGGTAGAGACAAAACACTCCATATTGTTGACAGCCATTACACATGGACATGCTCGTCACCCCAGACGTAGAGTGAAACCAACCTACCTGAAAGACTGTCCTACAGACTTTTAGTGCCTAACCCTGTTAGCCTTTATCTTCAGAAAAAGGAGAGAAAAAAGAAAATGGCTTCATGTCAGTATTAAGTTACAAGCAAACTTGTTTGGTCTGGGGCAATAACTAAGTGTGACAGGTATTTGCTCTTTTCATATCTTTGCAAGTCAATTTTGCTTAAATTTTGTTGCGTTCTACACTCGGGAATAAAGTCTCTTTGTATATCGAAACGGTTTTGTGTGATACATCTTTATTTATTGGCATAAGGTAAGTGATTTATTTTAAAACTATTTTGTAAGGAATGAAACACCATCTTATTGTCGGCCATTTTGGATATTTGTGGTCTCGAAAAGAGTAGATATCGACGAAATCTTATATTGAAATGAAAAAAACGTTAAAACACATTCAGAAGTTTAAAGCTATGCAGGTCGGTAAAAAAATAAATTTGATTGAGTTTGTTAAGTTATTCGTTGTATATTTTGTTATTTTCCCTGATCTGTGGTCTGTCAACCATATTACATGATTAACTAATTTTTTATTTGGCTGAATTTTATCGAAACATTCTTGACCTCTAGGGGAGTGACAGTCACAGCATGATAAAAATCGAAACAAGAAAAGTATTTTCATTTGATAGAATAATATAAACTCGGTTTGTAGTGTAAGGGAGTGATGATTAGATGATGAAAAAAAAATTGAAATAAAAAAAAATTTCAGTTGATAGAATTAAATTGAATTGAGATTTGTAGTGTATTGGAGTGACGGTTAGAGCATAGAAAAAAATAGAAACCAGAAAAATATTTTTATTTGATACACTTAGATTGGTAAGAGCATAAAATGTGTGATCAGTTTACATTAAATTTATATAGGAAACTGATCCCACTCAAAAATCTGAAATATTTGAAAGAATTTCCCACTAAAACAGAATTATCTATCAAAAGTAAAGAATTATAAAAATTGGTAGGTAAAAAGGTGAAAACAAGTGCCAAGATTTCTACTAATTTATCCTGTGCATGTACACACATATCCAAAAAAACTCTATCTGAAATATTGAAGAGATTATGAACTAGAATCTCAATGAACTTAAATGAAACAAATGAGGATAATATTGTTATTTTCCCCGATCTCTGATCTGCTACTACACAATGTGATCCAATATACTCTGTAAATATCTCCACTGACTCATCTAAAAAATTGATAAATAATAATATAAAGCAATATGATGTCTCACTACTACCTATTAGCATTATACCGCCTTGGTTTCAGACAACATATATGAAAACCTTTCATCGGGAGAATACATCAAAAAAGAACAACCATGGTGCAAGTATAAGTTTTTTTGCATCAAAGACTGCTAACAACACAGTAAATATTTTCTGAAAGAACTGTACCAGAAATGTATCCATAACAAAGGTTCTGTTGACTGGCCTCCAAGAGGATCGCCCATTGATCAAGAGAGAATGATAATTGCTGCCTAAGATCAAAGCTTGATGACTAATTCTTAAAAAAAGAGTGGTCTCAACAAAAAGTCCTGGTTCTGTCACATGAAAGTTGAAAATGTGAGTCACCTGTCATCAAATTGCTAGGGAACGGCTACTACACAATGTGACCCAATAGACTCTGTAAATATCTCCACTGAGCCATCTAAAAATTGATAGCAACAAGTACTTGGCAGATATAACAAAATGAACCGTGAGAAAAAATCATACACCATCCACTATGACTATGCGATCCCTACAGCTACATACTTAGAAAATTCAGCGGTTAAACCCGACATAGTAATATGAGACACAATGTAGAAAGTAGCAACCCTAGTTCAGGTCAGTTACATGATTACCTAATTTTTCATTTGGCAGAATTTTAGTATCCACTTTAAATCATAGTATATATTCTATAGTTAGGTTTTTTGAAAAATTCTCGACCCTTATGGTAGAGACAGTCACAAAATAAAATCATTTAAACCCCCAAATTCTTCCGGTCAGTTACGGATTAATTAAAATTGAGTTGAGGTTTGTAGTGTGGTGTCAGGTTACACTAACAGGATAATCCTATATAGTCAGAAACAATCTCAGAATATATACTAAATATATGGTCTGCAATGCATCTGAAAAACCTTAATATTTATTTGCAAAAATACTCTTGTGAAATGTGTCACAATCCAAAAAAGGGGATTGTGAAAGATTGGTCTCTTGCTATTAACTCAGTTAATCACAATAATTGATTATTACAAACACATAACTGCCTCAATAATAACTACTCAATCATTCGCCATTCAAAAAATCACAATGATTGCCTAATTAAAAGTCCTGTTAACAATAATATAATAGATTTAAAAACAAAACATGGTGTTAGTACAAGTCACCTCACTTTCAAAATATGTCAGTTTAGCAGATTTTTCAGTTAAAAAGTTAATGCAGATTAGAAAGCTTTATTCATAACACTCTTTTGAAATTATGAAAGATTTTTTCAGACACTTTTGAATTCTTTCTAATGATTAATAAATCCACGAAATATCACATCGAGACCATCGGTGCTCTGTGGGTTTACATGCTTCTGCCTCTCTACAGAGAAATTTAAAGTGGCACGGGGGGGGGGGGGTAAATTAATTATATTCTGAAACTGGAAATCATCCGCCCTTTGTCTCGTCCATGAATTATTCCTGTGCATTTAGTATTGAAGTGTTCAAATAATTGAATGCCAAGACAGTACCGGATCCTTACTTTATCCCACATGAAGGATTTTGCTTCTTCCATGCGTACTTGTAGGACCTCTAAATTGAATTTGGTCCGGTAGTGCATTTACATTCCACAGCATTCGAAATTGATCTTAAAACTTTCAGTTTGCAAAACATGACTTATACTTTCCAACCTTTTATAGACAAAATACTGTATGATGATGACTGTGTGAACTTTGCTTTTTTATTTTTCCAGAATCATTCTGGTGATTTGCATCTAGGTGGAAAGTTTGATGATTTAACGCCTGGCAGTACTGATCGTTACCCAATCTCACATCCAAGATTTCGTTTCTGTACCACACAGTCGTAAAACATCTAAATTTGTAATTTATATCTATAATCGTCTGCTTACCTTCACATTGAATGCTAAGCCATATAAATAGTAACCTTGCCACTTGGATTTCGCTTCATGATTTATCTGTAATATCTGACATATATCCATTGAACAGAATGCAGTGGAAATTAGCTTGTCTTGCCATCCATTCAATTCAGTTATTTAGCTTTGGATATAAACATGACTTTAGCTCACTTACATCTGGATACCTCAGATCTGGCGTTGCCTAAAATTGCAACTGGCAAATTTACATATATACCTGTACCATCTTCAGTAACACAGATTATTTTCAACCCCTCGGCATATTCATTTTGTCTTGTTCAAACAACTCATTGTCAGGTGTTTTTTTGATAGCGCTCCTAGTTTGGCACACCCAAGAATATCGACCAAAGTGAAGTTGATTTGGGATAGTTCCATCTTGCCGAATATGAGGCATGATGACATCACGGCCTGGACACTTTCTTAAGTATGCTGCTAAAAGTAAAAGGTGCACAATCACATCCACACACTACTCATCACATTCAGCACTCAAGACATTCGGTTTAGCCATATTAGTATTGATCTTCTTGGACCATAGCCAACTACTCAATCATTCACATATTTCCTGATCTGTATCGACGTACTTTGGCCTGAAGTGATTCCCCTAAGTGATATGTCAGTGAAATGAGTAGTGTGAGAATTAATATTGTCTAACGGAATTCCTACACCTGCTATCACTGACTGTAATGAAAAATTCAAATCTCATCTCTTCATTAAACACTCTTGTTTTTTTCTGTACGACTAGCTATTCTCCAGCCTCAAAAAGTATCATTCCAATTCCCCCCAAGAAGTTTCGTAGCATCCTTCCACTGCCAACTGATAGCCACATTGCATTCTTATCCAGACCAACATGAACCTTTATACTTAATATGCCGTTTACATTCTTGGCCATTGTTCAGCTATCAAGAAGGTTTCACACTGTCACTTAGAACTGATTGACCCAATGGAATAAATAAAAGTCTCTCTTCGAAATCTCATGCAGATTCCCGAGTTATATATAAAGAATTATGAGTTCGACAAGTCGCACTTTCTGGACGAAATGTTGAAAGAATATAAATATTTCCACTTGCAAATAATCAATGTGATTGTAACCAAACATCAAAGTTAGGAATTGTGTTATTTCAGAAATTATGCTCAGGAATATTTTCGTCCAACTGACAATATTTTTATCGAAACAACAGTATATAGAATATTCCATATTTTAGTGCATTTATTTTGATCTGCACATTGCGAAATAAAACAATAAAAATCTATTTATCTGTATGACAAAGAGATAACTTCTGCATTGAGAGTGAGGTTAATTTTCTCTGTTATATCCCAGATCGACGTGGTGTATTAATGAATATATATTAAGTCATTATATATAGAATAACGTTTTCAGTTATGCTCAAAGTGAAATAAATTGATTTTAATGCACATGCGTTTTTTGTGTAATTGATGATTTAATAAGATTTATTTTTCATTTGCAGATCAAAAACATCAACATAAACGAACACATCTAATCAATATAAAATGAAATATATTTTCATTCTGAAGTGAGTATACAATCATGTTCGGTGATTTCAAATTGAGTAATATATATGCTCAAATGCTTAACGTGAGTCCGATTCTGATGAATGTAATTTTGAAAATGATTTCTGACAAAATAAACACATTGTGGAGATAAAACATATTCATATTCAATAAGTACAGACATTCAAAGATACTCTTGTATTGTATGTCCGTCTGCATTTTTAAGAAAGTCAGATTTACAAACACACATGCGAACAAACACTGGAGGTAGGATGACCCATTCTCTGCTAAACCAAAACGATAAGAGAATTAAAAGAATTAGAGAGAAACCTTATGGTTGTGAAGTATGTGGGTCAGCATTTTCAAGTAATTCAGATATGAAAATACACATGCGCACACATACTGGAGAGAAGCCTTATTCTTGTGAAGTATGCGGGTCAGCATTTTCAAGTAAATCTTATGTGAAAACTCACATGCGCACACATACTGGAGAGAAGCCTTATTCTTGTGAAGTATGCGGGTCAGCATTTTCAAATAAGCAAATGATGAAAAGACACATACGCAGACACACAGGAGAGAAACCGTATTCTTGTGAAGTATGCGGATCAGCATTTTCAAGTTGTTCAAATCTAAAAAGACACATGAACACACATACTGGAGAGAAACCTTATTCTTGTGAAATATGCGGGTCAGAATTTGCAGCTAATCAAAGTCTAAAAAAACATATACGCACACATACTGGAGAGAAACCTTATTCTTGTGAAATATGCGGGTCAGAATTTGCAGCTAATCAAAGTCTAAAAAAACATATACGCACACATACTGGAGAGAAACCTTATTCTTGTGAAGTATGTGGGTCAACGTTTTCAATTAGGTCTGATATTAAAATACACATGCGGATACACACTGGAGAGAAACCTTATTCTTGTAAAGTATGCAGCAAAGCCTTTTCTAGTAATTCACAACTAAAAAAACACATGCGAACACACACTGGAGAGAAACCATATTCTTGTGAGATTTGTGGATCAGCATTTTCATATTGTTATCAAATCAAGAATCACATGAAGATACACATGACTGAAAACTTATTTTTGTTAAGTATGTGAGTCATAAATTTCAGTTCCATAATGAAAGACACATTCTAACCCACACTGGGGAAGAACATTATTCTTGTGAACTATGCGGGATGTCTATTTAAAATAATCATAATAGAAAATACACAGAAACACTGGATAGAACCGTATTCTTGTGTATGGATCAGAATTTTCAGATAGTTGCACTACGAAAACAGACATGATGACTCACCTCATTATAGAGAAACCTTATTCTTATTTTACCTCACAGAAGTAGAAAGTGTGAGCCACCTAGCATCCAGTTGAAATTAGTTGTAAATTTCTGCAAGTGGACGGCTACTATACAATGCAACATAATGGTGTGTGTAAATAGCTCTACTGGACTATCTGTAAAAAAGTTGAATTTCCAGTGTAGCAGCAAGTAGTGGGAACATATAGCAGAAAGGACAGGTGGAAATAAGTCATGTACTATCCACTATGACTATGAAATTCATACAGCTACATATCTAGAAAACGAAGCTGTTAAACCTGACATATGGGATAAAAAAGAGAAAGTAGCTTCCCTAGTTAAAGCCAGTGTCCATAATGATATCTTAAACAATCATTCCAGTAATTATAGGAACAACCGGACTCATAAAAAAGAATTTCAAAAACTACTTGGCGAATATACCCGTTGAACCAAGTGCAAGAGAGATACACACAATTGCACATAAAGATCTTTAGAAGGTCTCTCGGTTGGAGTATCTTAAATAAAGGGTCAATGTCTGACATCTAATAAGTTGCCCCATCCCCAGTAAGAAATTTTGTTGTTAAACAGAAAATCATTATTGTTAGGTTTGTGAGTCAGCATTTTCAATTAATTATAATGTGATAAAACACACACTGTGTAAAAAGATACTTCATCCTAGAACTAAACCCTGTTCAAATATACAAAATAACATAGTATTCAATACCCAAATAAGATTACTATGCATAGCTATGCACTAACTCAAGCAAGGAATGGTGCACCTTTTAGTTATGCTGCATCAAAAAACAGCACTAAGCTCGGTATTCCACTTGACTAGATTAATTTCTACTCTGGAATCTGGCCAAACCAAGAGCAGACCACAAGTTTAACTATAACATAGTTATATTGTCAATTGAAGAGAAAGAAAGTAATATTATCCACGACTTTAATCACTCTAGCATTGAGATTTAAGGAGAATCTTAAATGAGTGCTCAGATATCTATGTATTGGTAATACGAAAATCATTTCCAACAACACTTGAGAGAACCGCATTATTGTTAAGTATGTTGGTCAGCATTTCCAGGAAAGTCAACTTTACAAATACGTATGCGAACACACACTAGATAGAATCCTTGGTCTTGTGAAGTATTTGTGTCAGAATTTCTAAATAGTTTTAATATAAAAACAGATAAAAACATAAATTGGAGAGAAACCTCACTCTTTTTGTTTTGCATTTTCAAATAATTATATGGAGAAATATTGGCGGACATAACACGGGAAAAGAATCGAAGACTCCATATATGAAAACGAAATCACACATAACTTAAAAACTAAGTCGATTGCGGATGTCTACACGATAAATGAAACTAAAATATATACAAAAACTGTCACAATATACACAATATAAGAAGCATGGCATCGACATTTGGCACAGCTTGTTACATAGCCTCTACACTGACAGCTTCACCAGGCTGGTAAGAAATGAACAGTCCACACCTGCATGGCTCAAATCAAGCACAGCCCTTATGCACAAGACTAAACAAACAGCCGATAGCATCTATGACCACCTCTCCTCCGAAAACTACATGGAAAAGATGCATCACCACTAAGGACCAGCTGCTAATTAACGAAACTAGAATTAGGATTAGATGAATTATTGTACTGAAATCCAGCAAGACTAAGGAAAGACCACAAGAAAGATAAACTATAACATAGTTATGTGGTCAATTGGGGAAAGAAAATTAATATTCTTATCTTCGTTACTAACTCAATGTTTGATAAATTGAGGGTAAACTTATAGAGACACTCGTATATTTATGTCTCTTATAAAGGGATCAAGTGTAAGCCCCAGGAAGAGGCCTCCTCATTTCTGAGAGCTAACTTAGCAAAAATGAAATCAGACAAACCATTTAAATGAATCTAATAAGAGACACAATAACAGCCGAAATACAACATATAGAAAACTACTGGATGCCTCTGCTTGAGAATGGGGGGAGCATATGCTGAAGATGGTCAGTGGCTCCATGATATATTCGAACTTATTAAGACCAAGCCTGAAATGCTAGAGCCAGACGTAACATATAGATTGATGAAAAGAACGATTTTACAACCACAAAAATTTATATATAATGTAGCCAATTTCTGACTGAAAAAACGAACATTGCACACTCACTATAGTGGCTATTTTACTAGACTGTTAAAGGCAGAAGGGACCATTTATTCATGCTTAGTAAAACGTGATACAAACCTTATTCCCAACACACGTGTGACACAACGACCTAATAGATATAAAGCAATATGATGTCTCACTACTACCTATTAGCATTATACCGCCCTGGTTTCAGACAGCATATATGAAAACCTTTCATCGGGAGAATACATAAAAAAGGAACAACCATGGTGCAAGTATAAGTTTTTTTGCATCAAAGACTGCTATCACACAGGTGACCAACAATTTTAGACCAGGCTGCACTACAGATGAGACAAAGACACAAAATAAGCATACCTCGTAAATAGTCCAGAAACACATTAGAACTTTCCATATAAGAAAACTGGAAGAATTGGCCCACTAACAACGTAGTAAATATTTTCTGAAAGAACTGTACCAGAAATGTATACATAACAAAGGTTCTGTTGACTGGCCTCCAAGAGGATCGCCCATTGACCAAGAGAGAATGATAATTGCTGCCCAAGATCAAAGCTTGATGACTAATTCTTAAAAAAAAGAGTGGTCTCATCAAAAAGTACTGGTTCTGTCACATAGAAGTTGAGAATGTGAGTCACCTGTCATCAAATTGCTAGGGAACGGCTACTACACAATGTGACCCAATAGACTCTGTAAATATCTCCACTGAGCCATCTAAAAAATTGATTATCCAGTATAGCAACACATACTTTGAAGATATAACAAAATGAACCGTGAGAAATAAATCATACACCATCCACTATGACTATGCAATCTCTACAGCTACATACTTAGAAAATTCAGCGGTTAAACCCAACATAGTAATATGAGACAAAATGTAGAAAGTAGCAACCCTAGTTCAAGTCAATTCTCCCCATAACATAGGTGAGCAGGAGAGAATAACTAAATGTGAAGGTTTTATGTACGACATAAAAAAAACTTTCGTTGTGCTCATTTAAATTTTAATCTGAACTATACCTTTCAGTTGTTAAATGTCTTAGAGAGCGCTTGTTCTTGTATTATCTGTTTTGTATGGGGTGTGTTAATATGTTAGCTCTAAGTTTTGTATGTTGTGATCTTTTTATCGAAATGGTCCGAGTGGATAACATATTCATTTCAGGTCCCGATGTTGACAGTTACTTTATGAACTTAGAGAGAGTGTTTTATATGCTAAGTCAGGCTTGGATTCAATTGAAGAGAACAAGTGTGAATTATCTCTGGAGGAACTAATCTATCTAGCAATCAAAATTACAAGGATGGCACAAATGTATCAGGGAAAGTGACTGCAATGACAAGAACTTCTACACCAAAGAATGTAACAGAATTAAAGGCCTATCTCGGGGTAGTGAATTATTATCATAATCATCTACCAGATTTGTCCACAATGTTTAACAACTGCACAGTCTAATTATAAAGGACGCAGTTTGTTAGTTGGAAGCAAACCAACAGAAAGCCTGATACAAAATTATAATTTTGATCATATAAAATTGAACTTTTATGTTTTCTAAAATAACATTGACTAGAAATTCCATAAACTCTTGTTTGTTTTTCTATAAAAGTATGTTCAAAATTTATTTTGGGCCCAAAACTAATTTATGTCTGTAATAAAATTCGAAAGAAAATCAAATATGTTTGATGCTAAAAAATACAACCATTAAAACATCGAGTTAAAGTTATATTCTGAACACTTTAAAAAGAGTTTTATTTCAAGACAAGAAATGCAATTAAAATCAAGTATAATGAACAATAAAATAATTTATTTATATTGTAGCAGTTATACGATTGAGACTTATTTTCTTTTGTATTTACATGTGATTTCTTACATGGAGATTGGTACATGTTTCGGTTGGCTAACACAGGCATGTCCAAACTTGTGTAGAAATACATGATGAATATAAGCATATGCGATATTATGTTCAAATCTGCGTACTGATTCTGTGGGTGATTGGAACACCGTGCACTTGCTCACCTTTCAGCTGTTTCGTATCAGCTGCATTTGTTGTGCAAGTATAAACAGTTTCTGTCGAGATGCTAACGTAACGTCGTTGTTTAGACAGGAGGCGAACTCAAGGACCAGATATCAACAGATCTGGACTCAATTACATTTCTATAATGCATGCAGGCCGAACAAACTTGTTATATATACCTATGTCCCTGTGTTAATGAAACTGTTACGTGAAATAATTTAAATTCTATAGAAGAATGGCTACTCCAACAAGCATCTCAAAGTCACCAACATCTCTACAATATATTTACAAGGTGTTACGGTGCCCTCCTAAAAGGAGCACGCTCATTTTTGCTGGAGCGAAGGAGAAGAAGGCTCATTTTATATTCAGTGGGAGTGGAGCGGGAGCTACTCCATTTGGGACTAAAGAGTGGTGGTTTTATTGCTCCTCGCTCCAAAATTATTTGATTTTCTTTTCTTTTAAACATTAGTTTTTTATTCAGCAATAAAAAGGAAAAGAAAAGAAAGTCTCAGAGTTTACTCTGAGTTATTTTAAAAAATTATATCTGGTAAATGTATATGAGATAGGGAGAGAGAGAGGGAGAGGTGCTGGGGAGACAGGGAGGAAGAAGGAGAACATTTGAAGTTCTCAGATGTTTACATCTATGTGTTAAATTTTTGATGGGACAGTTTTCTTAAGGCAGAAATGTTTTTAAATTCTCCAGTGAGTCTATAGATGTCTTTGAAGTTATTTTCTTATAGATTTGAACTTTTTTTTTTATTCATGACAAGGATGTTTATTGTGATTGAATAAATAAGCCAATTTTTCTTTTAATTCGTGTTTTTAAATAAAGAATTTAAGGTTCAATTATACTATTGGGCCATTCGATTTTCTCGCCCAGTTCGCTCGGTATTCACCCAAATGTTCGATAAAATCGATTTTTGGGGTGAAATAGTACATTTTGTCCTGACCAAAAATTCTAGTTTATTTTTTAGCATATATCAAATTTAACTTTTATGCCACATTTTTACCCGTCGTCTTTTCAGCGACATTTTTTGTTATTCTAGTATGTTTTAACCTTTTCATGTTTGCTTTTGAATTCGTTAAATTCCGTTAAAACTTGCTTTTGTAAATAGAATGTTCAAAGTTCTTTTGTTTGTAATAAAATGTTAAAGCAGTAAAAATATCTTTAGTGCCAAGAAAAATATATTTAGTCCAAGGAAAGAAACAATAAAAACCAACATGTCCGCCAGCGATTAAAACCTGGAATTAAAGTTAGATTCTCAACACTTTAAAAGGTAAATGAGAATTTTATTTCAGGACCAAAAATACAATTAAGATCAGCAATCAGTTTCATCCAAAGTTTGAGCGAATACCAAGCGAAATGAGCGAGAGAAAACAGCGGTCCCCATTCTACAATTAAACCAATGTTTAAACTTAATTAAATTAAAGCAAATATCTTAAATGTTGGTTTAAAAAAGCTAATAATTAGACTTTCTGACTAATTTGTGGTTTTTAGAACCAAAAGTAGATTAGATATCTTTCTTTATCTTAAGAAATCTATTATCGAATATTACAATTCATATACAGATTATCATATGGACTTTATAGGAAAGGACTGCTCTACTTATAGATTTAACTGTACGAAATGACGATAGACTAAATAAAGAGTGCCAAACATACAAAAATACATAAAACCATAAGAATGACTAAAAACAATGGACTCCCTAAAAGAATCGCACATCACACCAGTTGGGGTAGAGACACTGATATTGTGGTGGATCGAGATGCGATTCGAACGAACGCCGAAAAGCGAATGGCTTGAAGAGCTACTCTATTTATTTCTCTTGTTCGTTGGGATACGCTTTCCTCTTCACTTCCAAAAGACAAGTTAGTTTTCACAGGAACGTGTTAACTCAATATTTCACAACCAATGAATATCGTTTCAAACCAAAAATCTAACAAGCCGATGTCAAATTAATAAGCCGATGCGAACTGAGAACCCCCTAAAGAGACGGTGAAATACACAGCCAGGACAGATTCGACCCGATGCGCCGCTAAAGGTACCACAAGAACGTACGCTTAACTCCCCTAGGCCTTTGGCCGGGTAGGTGATAAGAAAATGACACTTCAAAACTCACATTGTGCACATCTACACACGCACTGACAAAAATTCAACCGAACAGAAGCAAATTGCGACCCACTTACTCGCACTAGAACAAGGTAAACCTACGCCTACTTACACAGTGCCACGTTGTCTAGTACTCATATACGCATATTACTCAGAAACAAGCATGTTCACACTAACAAATATATAGATTGCACATCCTTAGCTCTCGTTTATTATTCACTGAACATTTTCCTACCATAAACACGAGTTGTATAAACTTTATTAAAAAAACATTTACTGACTAAGAATTACTTTTATATTCATAAAAATTTGTAGTTCTACGTTTTGTTTTCTAGTAATGTTTTCCCTGAGTTTTCATTTACAAAACTATGTTTATGTTAAGTTAGCACTTGCTAGCCGGTGACCCTAATATTATCTCAAACTTGATTTCATTTCTTTCCATTGATATTTAATATGCATGCACGCCTGTATATTTCCATATTTCCGTCCAAACCTGCTCATGGTATAATCAAACCAAATCCCAAGAAATACCCAAACAGAACATCTGGAAACCAACCTTTAGCGAGGCAGAGACAGCAACTCTAAAACGAACAACATCAATCGGCAAAAAGACCGCAAATATGTTGATCTTAGAGATCACACACTCAACGAAAATAAAAAAGAGAGAAACGTTTTTTTTTGTGGAATCTGCAAGTCTGACTTTTCAGAAAATTCTCATTTAAAAACATGCAAACACACGAGTGTGACGCATTATTCTTGTAAATTCTATGGGTTAGCATTTCCAAACAATTTCTAATTTTAAAATATACATGTGAACACACGCGCGCGCGCGCACACACACACACACACGCATGTTCTTGCAAAGTATCATCATTTCAAACTATTCGTATTTAAAACGAGATGCAAACACACAGGAGGTAAACAGGTGCCAATATTCTATAACAAAGACATACAAGGTGACCCCAAATGATCTACCCATAATTTCAGAACTATATTATTAACTTAATTCTATTTCATGTGTCTTTAATATTTTAAGCCTTTAACCCCTATATACATATTTGTTTGCTTCAAAACAGAGTAAATATTTATTTTAAAATAAATTAAATAAAGTAAAACCTGTTCCCTTTTATAGATGTGTAAATAAACACATATACCACAATTTTTTTTTTACAAATAAATTTAAGTCAAACGTATTTTCTTTGTAGAGATGTTAAGCGGGAAAGAAAATAATAGGAAATTACAACATTAAGACATTGCATTAAAGTTCTATTTTTAAGTATTTAAAAAGTAAATTAGAATTTTATTTTGGGATAAAATAAACAATTTAAAATTAATAAATTTCATCCAAAATGTGTGCGAAAATCAAACGAAATAAGCGAGATATTCAAATATTGTAAATAAACTGTTCGTTTTGAAAAAAAATTATTTCTTAAAAAAATTGTCCGTTTGGAAAAAGTCCCTCCCCCCCTAAGAAAAACATGACTGTTTTAATGTATCCAAATTTTTACTATATTGTTAATAAACGTTATGTAATTCATTTCAATAAATGTTCTATTAATTAATTATTTTGAATTATTGATTTTGTGTTACTTTACTGAATTCGTAATCTTTCTTGTTTTATTTATTTTTCATATTTGATTTACTTTTAAGTTAAAAAAAATCGAGGATTGTCTGTCGTTGACGCTATGTAACTGTTCACAAATGAGAACAACAATCTCTATTCTGCACACACGCCTTAATTTTAACTATTTAGTTATTCAGAAAAGTTGTTATTTTAAGTTTTAGCCGCTTATTCGTAATACTCCACCACCCGTTTTTTCTCAAATCTTTTACTGACCAAACATTTTTCTTTTCATATCGCTGGAGAATTCCGTGTTTTCGTTTTTTACCAATATTTCAATTTTATGAGGAGATCAGTTTCTTATATAAATTTAACGTAAACTGATCCCCCACATTTTGACCATTAAAATTTTTTTGAATTATTTCTTCTGTATACAATTACCTATCATGTCGCTAGAGAATTCCAGGTTTTATATAATAGAAATACAAAATTAATTTAATTGCTAGAAATTGAAATTGCTACTCATTCAGCATTCTAGATTGAGTAGAGAGGTCACACACTGACCAATCAGCCTGCAGAGCGCATTGATTCCTTCTATCGACTGAAGAACTACTTCAGCCCCTTTGGGAATCACAGGTGGTCCCCAGAGAGACACCGGCAAGCAACGAGGAAACACTTCTTTCAGTCTCTCTCCCGCCTGTTCACTGGACGCTCACAGCAAATACTATTTTCGCCTGAAGATCGTTTCTGACAGACCTCAGGCAGCTCTAAAAACGTCCTACTTCCCGCTTCCTCTCTCGGAGGCTTTCTAAGTTTCTTTCCACCTATACTCAACGGTATAGGTAACCTTTTTTGCGCCTGTCACAATGGTCACTCCCGACTAAAAAAACAGCACGAAACTGAATTTTAAAAAAGTGTTCTGTAAAGTTATTTCAGCAGCGAAGGGGTTCGTAACTCTTGTAAAAGCGGCGACCAAAAGAAGAAAAATTTCACTCAGCACTGCATCGAACGACGACCCAAGACTTTGACGTTTACAGCGAAAATAAAAAAGAAAGAAAACAGTTTTGAACTCGGAAACTTCTGAAATACCTTTTGTTCCTCTTTAAAAGCTAAAGAAAACAAAATTAAAAACAGGACATTTCTTTTAAGCATCGAAAAATATATATGTATTGAAACTCTTTTATTTTCTGTCTCTTTTGAAAAGCGCGTGACACGTGAAAAAAAGAAATGACAAAAAACATTTTCTGCTATAAAGCATTTTTGTCTCTTTCACGGAAAGAGTTCTTGAAAGATAAACACTTGGAAATACTTTCTTCAATGAAAATATAAACAACAACTCTTTAAAATTTTAAAACAACACTTGTCACACCGGAAAAATGAGTTAATCTTTTTCTCCGTAATAACATTCGTCGCGTCTAGGAAATTGACGGACGAAACCCTTTTCTTCCTTAACCAAACTTTTTTACTGAAAAAGGATTTGTTGAGAGAGAAAGACTCGAAAAAACTGTTAAATGACATTATGAAAAAAGAAAGGAAATACTTTTAATTTTAATCATTTTTCAGTAATTTTAGACTACCAGACTTTGAGACGACAGTGAGACTTTGAGACGACAGTGCGAATATGGAAGCCGGCATTTTTCTTTCGCCAAAGGAACAGACGAATTCAACAGTAGACTTCAACAAGTCAATTTAATTGACGAAGAGTAGAAACCACTCTTTTCCCCCCACAGTATATGAAAAAGAAATTTTTTAAATGCCTCTGCAAAAAAACGTGAGTACCAAAAAGCTCATTTATTTACATAGACACACACAGAAAAATACATTCACTTTTCTTATCTATTCTCTGTCTGATATATATATATATATATATATATATATATATATATATATATATATATATATATATATATATATATATGGGAAATGAAAAAGGAAAAACCAAAAAGAATGTTTTTTTATATATTCCTCAACGTTTCGTCTTTATTTGTAAGACCTCTTCAGGATGATAATATTAAGAAAAATGTCATGCAAGTACGTGAAAATATTGGGTTGACATGATGGGAAGAAGTAGTAGTCACTGCTGGGAGCAGTAGGACCTAGGTTCGGGCTTAGTGAAGTCAGTAGCATGAAATGAAACAAATGCGGATGGTTCTGAGTGAAAGGGTGGAGGGGTGGGCGGGAATAATGTAGATGACTGTGTGTGAAGAAGTGGAGAGGTGGGGAAAGAGGAGGGGGAGGTTCTGTGATTTTGGTGAGTAGGTAATGTCATGGTATTAGAAAAGATTTGAGAAAAAATGAGGTGGTTTAAGAGTGGGAGGGATGGGTGGGTAAGAGTGTGAGAGAAGTGATCGAAAGGGTGAAATGGGTGAGACGGAGAGGAGAGATTTTGTTGTGGTTAGGTGTGAAATATTTGAGGAGTGGAAATGTTTGACCAGCTGGCTATGTCAAGAATGTGAGGAATGAGTAAGTTGGAAGGTTTGGATTCGTGGTGAATGAAGATGTGTGTGTGGGTGTGTGTGTGGGTGTGTATGCGGAGAAGTGGAGGGGTGGGGAAGAAGAGGGGGAGGCTCTGTGATTTTGGTGAGTGGGTAATGTCATGATTTTAGAAAAGATTTGAAAAAATGAGGTGGTTTGAGAGTGGGAGGAATGGGTGGGTAGGAGTGTGAGAGAAGTGGGCGAAGGGTGAAATGGGTGAGGATGTGAAGGGAGATTTTGTTGTGGTTAGGTGTGAAATATTTGAAGAGTTGGAATGTTTGACCCACAGAACAGAGCGATGGTAAAATATCGACAGCCAAATGTCCCAAATATGATGTACGATACAGAGGTGTGAGCAGCTGATGAAACACCTAGTCGTGGTAGATACCAGCAAACGGTACAGGCCCACACCGCCATAGCGAGAGACAAGGATCGAGTGAACACCCATACTCATTCAGAGGAAAAGGATTTTCTTCACGGCGCAGACGAGATGTGATGCTCCGATTCACGCCTAGTATTATAAAAGAAAAACATCCCTTCTACAACGTTCAGTAGGATTGGGGCCAGGTTCCCCATTCACGAAGGTAGCAGTCAACATCCAGGGACATAACGCACAGCTCATACGACAGAACACGGAGGCATGTAAGAATTTTACCAGAGCATTTTTGGTAGTTAGCTCATAAGTTGACACGAAGGCCGACAACCTATGTGATCGAGTCAACATAGCAGCAGAGGAGTCAGCGGACGACACACTGGTGAGCATTATTAAGTCTCTGCACAACGGGAAGTTGGACGGCAATTTCAAGATTGATGGACAGGACCATAGAGCCGACATGTTTATGAAACACATCAGCAAATTCTACATGGAGCCTGGCACATAAGTTCTCATGATACGGGGTAGTAACATGACGCCTAAACTGGTGGTGCCTTATCGAGCAAGAAGTGCATATCTGCACCAGGCCCATGACTGTATAAACCATTCAGGAATATCGCGCATGCGAGACCATCTAAAAGATTTCTGGTGGGAATACAAGAACAGGGACATACAGGCATTTGTTGAGTCATGTATGACCTGCGTCAAACGGAAAGGGAACTACGGTCGTCAGGGTCACACTCAGCCTGGCCACTGTAAAAGAGGCAAAAGACATTTCCAGGTTATGTATACAGATTTCGTGGAGATGCCTTCGTCCAATGGCAAGCGGTACATTTAGACAATTCTCGACAGTTTCAGTCGCCATCTGACTGCGATAGCGTGCGCAAGAGACCGCGCGCTGGATGGAGCAAGAGGTCTATACAGTTTTTTTTCTTGCGACACCGGGAAATTCCGTGTATAATCTCATCCGGCCGAGGCACACATTTCACAGGCGAGGTGTACAGATTGTTCTGCGAATTTACCTCGATCAAGCAGGAACTGCCTGCCCGTGGCGGCCACAGAGCTCAGGAAACATTGAGAGGCAGCAGCGCACCCTAAAAAACCGCTATATTCATGTTATGTGAAGACCGGCGATGCGAGTGGACCGACATTCTAGAATCAGTGGTATCATCAATGAATGCTACCATCAGCAGCGCGACGGGGTATCCCCACATGTTGTTATCACGGGTAGACACCCGAGCATGGGATTGCCTCGGCTGAACGACAGGGACACTACTGGAAACAGCCCTATGGCCTATGGAATGCAAATAAATGCATTATTGGGGCAGGTGCACAACAGGGTAGTACTAGCAAGCAATGAGGTTGATCACATATTCGACAGTCGTCTGAGTCACTTGCAATGTACAGACCCCATACAGTCCGGTGATACAATCTTGCGACACCGACCGAGATCAACGGTAGCACACAATTCTCATTTGCCATGGATAGGGACGTTTGTCGTGGTGACGTCAAACGATTCCGTTCTGCTAGTACAGGATGGCAAGGGAGTTCAAAAATGGGTCCACCGAGCCCATGTACGTCGCATAGTTTCACGACCCGACCATTTGAATTACGATGTTCCACCACCTTTAATGGATAAACCGACCATTAGTCGGAGTCAACCACTTGAAGCATCCATAATCGATCAGAGGGCCCAATCATCCAGAAAGGTCAAGGGACGCAGCAGGCAAGGACATTGCCAAATCGCTCTACCAGGGGACAGATCCCATCCCGCTTTCAGGATTTCATAATGCCAAACCCATCTTCGAAAACGTACTCAGCGGACAGACAATGGTAACTGATGTGTTCAGGGTCCAAAATCTGGAGGGGGGGGCTGTTTTTTATCTACATATTTTGCCCCATATAGCATAAAAAAGGGAGCAGGGGACTTGTTGGCGCATGTTTCCCTACGCATACAGAAAGGGGGTGCAGGAGGGCGACGTTTGTCTATAGTAGGTCAACACGAAGCTCAACAGACAGACTTTCATAATTCAGCCCACGCATTTGCATGGCCGGAGGATTCAACTAATCAAATGAGAGAATACTAAATCGAAGCGAGAAGAAACACGAGGAGAAGTTCCTCGAGCAGCGTTAAGAGCGGAGGTCTAAGAGATTGACAGCTCACCCTGCTGTCATATCAAACAATTTATCCCCGCACACGAAATCAAAAATAGGAAAAGTGGAATTCGAAAATTAACTGTTAAGAAATACAGCAACATGTAATACGGCTGTCTACCGGACACCAAAAGAAAAACCATGGTCCAACAAAATTAATTACGACAGACCAGTCAATCATATTACCCCTCCAAAGTTGAGATTACGTATATCTTGGGACCCTAAAAACAGCTCGTTAAGAACGGACCACAGAATCTAAAATTCTGTTAAAATATCCTTCCCTCCACCGTCAAACCAAAAAGGTATGTGTTACGACATGAGGACAAAAAAACAAAAAAATAAATACTATATTAATTCGTCCTGAATCGAACTTTTATATTGTTATATATTATCGTGTTGAATGATCTCATTCAATCGTTCCCCGCGATTTTAACACATTTACCTTCATATCTCGATCTCCCGTGGGAGGAGAAGGACTTCTCATTTGTTTTCCTCAAATTACGTAAGAAAAAAAGACTTTCCTATTTTCATTTTCCATAAAGGCTATAAGCCTTCTTAATTGCTATATTTGAACTTTTAATTCTTATCCTGACTGATCAACTTTCTCGGAATAACAAAAACCAGCCTCTTATAGAGAACTCCATTTGTGCGAAAGAATATCAGTTGATCTTTTGAAAAAAAATACTTGTTATGTATTGTTAATTGGTGTAGGTTGTTTATATAATATATGATTATAATTTGTGATACGATGTGTTATTCATTTTTATGGAGTACGGGTTGTTTCCCTTTCATCGGGTTTTCAACCTTTTCACATTTTTACATTCGTGGCTGAATTACGTATATGTAACGTTCAGTGTCCTAGTACCACAACTACGGCAAAGTCAAAGCAATTCTTGCACCAATGATGGAGATGAGCTCTGTCGACGTTGTAGCTTCGTCGGCGGATCAAATAATGAATTTCACGAAAAGGCCCACTAGCGTGTCTGACCCTCAGCTGCAGGCTGAAGTCTCTGCATTCTCTGCCACGGCTAGAGACACGAGCCAACAAGTAACGTTAGTGGCTGTACTCGACGCTATAGAGCGGCTTACCAGAGAGGTGAGAAGATTAGGCGCGATGAGGTCACCATCGCTTATATGTCGGTATCAAAGTCGTTTACTATCTCCACGCCGCCGCAACTCAAACTTTTATACACAGTCGCTTTGGCACACAAGCACAAAACTGCAAAAAAAAAACCCTGTGGGGTGAGCTAGTGACATGCTTAATACCCCATGATGTGATAAATCTTTGGAAAGCTTGTCCTGTGTATTGTGGACCGTTGTCCGTCATTATCTCATCGGGACGTCCGAATAGCGATGTGTAGCATTTTATTTTGTCAGCTACTGCCTTGCTGATTATTAGTGTGGGCATTTCGTCCACGACAGGGTATTTGGAGCATCTATCAGTAGTTAACAGGAATTGCTGTCCATTGATCTCAAATAGGTAAGATGCGATATATTTCCATGGTCGATATGGAATGTCGTCAGGTTCGAGTGGTTCTCGTCTGTTTGAATCTTGATGTTCCTGGCAGAGTAGGCATGCTCGGCACATACTCTCTATGTCCTTGTTGATATTTTGCCAATATACGCTTTCTCTGGCAAGGCGGCGGGTTTTCTCAATCCCCTGATGTGCTTGATGGAGCTGGTACAGAATGTCATCTCTCATAGACTCTGGAATTAGAACTTGCTGTCCATTAAAGAGTACTCCTGCTTCAACCGCTAGTTCATCTCGAAACGACCAATATGATCGGATGTCTGCTGGCACATCTCGGATAGTTTCTGGCCATCCTTGAAAAACAATTTCTTTGACAAAGCTCAAGGTTTTGTCTCTCGTTGTCTCACTGCATAGCAGATCTCTATTTTCTGTTGAGAAGTTGATGATCGTAATTGTATGGTGCTCGTCATCAGATTCTGTATCTATCCAGTCGATTATTTCGTCTAATTCGACTATTTTGTTGTTTTCAGGGTTGGGTAATCGACTTAGTGTGTCTGCAAGGATCATGTCTTTGCCAAGGCGGTAGGTGACTCTGAAGTTGTAGCCTTGTATTTTAAACAGCATGCGCTGTAGACACGGTAGTGCAGAATGCAGTGGTTTTGCACAGATAGTGACTAATGGTTTGTGGTCCGTGATCACTGTGAATGTGCTTGCATACAGGTATGTGTGGTAACGTTGTATATGATGCACAATTGCTAGCATTTCACGTTCGATATTGCTATATCTTGACTGGCAGTCGGTCAACGTTTTGGAACCAAATGCCACTGGTTTGCCTTCCTGTATCAGTGCTGCTCCCAGACCTTTATGTGAGGCGTCTATTCCAGTGATATTGCTTTTGTTTGGTCGTAGTATGATAGGAAGTCATCAGCAGTGATCATATCTTTTAGGTCATCGTAGCATTTTTGATGATCTGGGTCCCACACCCATGGTGATTGTGATTTCAAAAGACCACGTAGTGGGTGTGCTTTTTCAGCAAAGTTTGGAATATACTGGGAGAGGTAGTTCAGCATTCGCAGGAAGCGCTATAGCTCATCTTTGCTTTGTGGATTAGCATCTTTTGTATGTCGCGTATTTTTGCTGGGTCTGGCTTGATGCCGGTGGATGTGTATATATTACCGAAGAACGTTAAAGTGGGTTGTTTGATGACGCATTTTTCGCTGTTAAACACGAGGCCGGTTTCGACTGCTCGTATCATCAGGTTGTGCAGATTCTTGTCGTTTCCACATCATTTTCCCCGTATACTGCTACATCATCTGTTTGCTGAACACTTTCGCCTTCAGCAAAGACATCACTTATTTTGTGACCTTTGGGTTTGCTGTATAACTCATTTCGGAATGGATCATACGGTGTAGAGGCGATTATCAATTCGATAATTCATTCATGTAGTTCTTCCTCCGAGAAGTCACACTTCAGCGCCAGTGTTCTGGCTCTGGGCAAAAAATCGTCTAAGCTCTCACTTGGCTTCTGCCTTCATTGCATTAGATGAAGTCTATGAATTCTGAAGTGCACGTTTATGTTTAGTTGTGCTTCATAAAAATTCCATAGATCTTGTGGTGACTTTTTTTGTTCATCAGTCAGACCACTGGCGTTTAGGCGTTTCAGTCCTTCATCACCTATGCCACGGCAGATTTTTCTGGCTTGTTTGTTTTGGTCTACGATCGCCTCATCTTCCAGATATAACGTCATTTTTTGTTTAAATAGTGATATCGCTTCACGAAGGTCAGGGCCAGACCAGTTAATCGTTGGTAAATGAGAAGCCATTAGGGATGTTGGGTCAACAGGCTGTTAAAGGTCAAGGTTGTTTTTCGATACCGCTGGACAGCTGCTCAGGTTAGTGTAGCAATCCGCGTTTTGAGGGTAGAAAAAAATAGTTCCTCTTTCTTTAACTTGTTTTCACGTTAAACGAAAATTATTATAGTTCCTATCTTTGACATGAAATTATCTAACAGACAATTGAATTTTCGGGTCAAACTTTGCTAATACAAAGTATTTATAAAAAAATGTATTTCTTATACTTTTGTACTTACGAACGTATCAGAACTCCTGGCAATGTACCGCGCAGTGAAACGCTTTCAGCATTCACTCGACTGTCAATTCGTGATCTTCATTGATCACCATCCGCTTACATACGCACTGCGTGCTAAGCCTGACAAATATTCTCCTCGTGAAACTCGTCACTTCAACTTTGTTTCGCAATTTACGAACGATATTCGACATATCTCTGGTGAACAGAATGCTGCGACAGACGCTTTGTCCCGCCTTCCTATCAATTTTCTGTCATTACCTTCGGACATCGACATACAACAGATAACCTTTGACCACCCCCGTCTTGACACTCTGGATCTGTCGTCACCTGAGTTTGCAACTTGCAAATTCACATATCTGCCCGTGCCCACATTATACATGCAGATCATTTGTGACACCTCAACAGATCCACCTCGCTCTTTTGTTCAACTGACTCATCGTAGAGTTATCTTTAATACCCTTCACAACTTGGTACACCTCGGACTCAAAGCCACAGTAAAGATGATTTCTGCTAGATTTTTCTAATTGAATATGAGGCGCGACATCACTGCCTGCGCATCCTGCCAAAAGTCAAAGGTTCACAAGCATACCCGTGCACAGCTTGGAACATTCAGCACGGAAGACGCTCGGTTCAACACATTGATCTGGTTGGACCATGGACAGTTTGAATCCCACCTATTCCAGGAACTTTCCAGGATCTTTGGGATTAAACGTACCCGTACGCCTAGCTATCATCTAGCTTCTAACGGAATGATAGAACGCTTCTATCGTCAATTCAAAGCCGCGTTGCGTGCTTATCTTTACCAACAGCGATAGAGCAAGTACGTACCTATTGTTCTTCTTGACTGTCGCGCAGTGGTCAAAGAGGGCCTCGGATATTTGCTAGCCGAACTTGTCTATGAAGTACCTCTGTCCTTGCCGGGTCAGATGCTGACCTTGATAGATTTAACGGCAACAGATACAGTTCTGTAGAGAAATAGACTGCGAGCTTATTTAAATAAGCTTCCACCTATGAACCCTAGGCAGCAGACCACAAATACTTCGGTTCTTAAAGACATTTCTTAGTGGAACCACGTTTTCCTTAGAAAAGACTCCGTGAAAGCACCTCTTACTCTACCTTATACTGGTCCTTATCGCGTGCTTTCACGCACTGACAAATTATTCACACTAGACCTCAAGGGTAAAAAAGAAACTGTATCGATTGACAGGGTAAAAAAACTTTCTAGACACAAAAACACAACTACTTAAGCCCCTTTGGGAATCACAGGCTGTCGGCAGAGAGACCTCAGCAAGCAACGAGGAAACACTTTTTTTCATTCTCTCTCCTGTCCCTGCCCCTGCCCACTGGATGTTCACAGCAAATACTATTTTCTGCTTTAAGATAGTTGCTGACAGGCCTCAGGCAGCTCGAAGAACTTTTAATTTCCTTTTCCCCTCTCGAAAACTGTCTTTTTACCAATACCACACGGTATAGGTAACCTTTGCAAATAAACCTTTTTTGTTGTTGTTATAAAGAGGTTTTTTAAATTCATTTCGTGGCTGAAACCTAAGATAGGGATAACGCCCCCTTTCTTTACAATTCAAAAACATTATTTTTATAAAATTATTCAGCTAAAACTAATGATAATTAAATGTCTATATAGAGAATACAACTGCGTAAGATTTGTGATGCCAGTAGTGTTCCTCTTACTGGAACTCTCGGTTTAGGAGGTACTAATAAAGTGTACCCCCTCTCTCGGCAGTTCAATAAAGGATGTCTTTTGAGGCACATTAAGAACAAACGTCGTGTGTTGGGGTTATCTTTCACCTAATATGGAGATGTCATAACATGGTGGTAGCGAGCGGATAAAGAAATAAATGCACGCATAGAGGTAATTGCACGCTGCAACAAAAAGAATGTAAACTACAAAGGAAAAGCGTTATCGCAATTAAAATACAACACGTGTGACATGAACGACGCCATCTTGAACAAAAACGAATACGAAAACAAAAGATAGAATTCAGCGAAAAACGGACAGAGAGGAGACGTTAAAAAACGTATCCAAGTAAGTGAATTACGAATTTGTATATCTATCGTTACCGTATTTGGTGTCAAATCTCTTTTGTTGTTTTAGCATGGCTATGAACACGTGTACGTCTGTGGTAGACTCTTACATGTTTTTTAAACAACATTGCAACCGTTACTTTTCGGTCAAAAATATCCCAGTAGATAACAGGTTGACCACATTCTGTTAATGGCTAGAGAAAAAGGCCTGAGAAGATTTAATACATGGACGTTCGAAAACGATGCTGACCAGAATGACCCAAAAATTGTTTCGCCTAAATTCGAAGAACGACTAGAGCCTCAAGTAAATTTTCGCAACGCACGCTTCTACCTGTGTCGGTATACGCAAACAGACGATGAAAGCATAGATGATTTTCTAGCAAGATGCAAGTTACAGTAAAAAGTGCAAGTTCCGAGACCCTCAGGAAACAGACGAAAAGCTGATAGAAAAAATCATCACTGGAACGAGGCACTCAGAACTACAGAAGCAGCTCCAGTCAAGGGGTGAGCGACTCACACTCCAAGAAGCTCTGAGTAGTGGCAGAATACACGACGCTTCCATAAGCCACATGAAGCAGCTGACCGAACTCTAGGAAGGAAGGAGCCAGGAGGTAGACGCCATCAGATGCGACAACTGCAAAGAATGTGGCCGCACCCAGCCCCACAGAAACGGAAAATGTCCGGTATTGGGTAAAAGTGTGCACCAACAAAAAGGAAATCCACACATCAAAATATTTCCGAGATAACACCAGATATCCCAGAGCCCTGGGTAAGCACCAGCGCAATTACCAGGAAAAAAAGCGCAGCAACCGGGTCTAGACAGCGATGAGCTCTATAAAAGTTTGGAGGAACTGTCCTCCGATACACTTCAGAAACAGAGTGACACGCGGATGACTAAAGCTTCCCAACCGAGAAGGCACTCATAGACTAAACGCCAAGGTGGACACCGGAGCAGAGGGCAATACCCTCTCCTTAGTACGTTCTGTAAGATGTTCCCAGAGCAAGTCAACTCAGTGGGGCAACCACTCCCCGATGCAACTCATAATGAACCAACTGTACTGACTGTGTACAACGGCTCCAGCATCACTCAACATGAATCCGTATAGATACAGTGTGCCTACAAGGGAATCTGGAAAACCCTAAACTTCTCAAAGAGATCTATTATCATAGAATTACCCACTCCAAGAGACCTGTGAGGGTGAGTACCATATTGTCCTAAAGCAAGACAGCCACCCCATAATCTATGCACCCTGGAAATGTCCTATCCACATGAGAGATGAGATCCGAGCCAGGCTAGAGGAGATAGTGAAACAAGGCATCATAAGACAGACAAATGCCTCGACGGAATGGGTCAACAGCCTGGTGCAAATTCGCAAAGGCAATGGGAAACTGCGCCTCTGCCTGGATCCAAAAGATCTAAACAGAGCCATTATGCGATGTTTCCACAAGACTCCCACAATGGAGGAGCTTGCACACAAGCTCTCCGGTGCCAAGTACTTTTCAAAACTGGATGCCAAAAATGGGTACGGGTTAGTCAAGCTAGACACTGAATCCCAGCTACTAACTACTTTCAACTCACCGTTTGGAAGATTTTGCTTTCAGCGAATGCCCTTTGGCATAGTGATGTCACAAGACGTCTTCATGCAAAAAATGGACGTGATACTGGAAAAATGCCCTGGCACTCTCGGGCTAGCAGACGACGTCATCATCTACAGCAAAACCAAGGAACAGCATGATGAGAACGTGCACAACTTGATGAAAGTAGCACAAACCGAAGGACTTATTTTAAATAGTGAAAAATCTGCAGTCGACCAGAAGCAAAGACACTTCTTTGGAGCGATGCACGACAAAAATAAAATAAGCCCTGACCCCACAAGGTGGATGAAATCAAGAAGTTACCCAGCCTAATGAACATCACCGACCTACAAAAGGTGTTGGGCATCATCACCTACATAGCACCATTCATCCTGCACCTGTCAGATCTCACAAGCAGCCCTCAGAGATCTACTAAAGAATGATGCTGAATACATGTGGACTCAAAGTCATCAGAGGTCCCTTCACCAAATTAAAGACATCATGTGCAAAGAGATGCTTTAAACATACTTTGACCCCACAAAACATTGTACTCCAGGTAGATGCATTAAACAAAGGCCTAGGTGTAGCTCTTCTACAGGAAAGAAAAACCAATAGCTTTTACATCAAAATCCTTAACAGACACCAAACAATGGTATGCTAACATGGAACGCGAGCTATTAGTAGTCGTGTTTCGATGTGAGCGCTTCATGACATACTTCTACGGATGCTCATTCTAGGTCGAAAGCGATCACAAATAACTAGAGATGATCAATCTGAAGAACCTGACTGCAGCTCCACCTCGTCTGCAACGGATGCTACTGCGTATCCAGGGTTATGAACAAACCATTGTGTATCGCCCTGGCAGCGAAATGGTTCTAACTGACGGAATATTAATATTGCCCAACCAGAAAGCAATCGACCTCGACCTTAGGATTGACTTTGTACAATTCTCAGCAGAGAAATTGACATAAATACACCAGGCAACAAATGCTGATGTCACCCTGTGCGAGCTTAGGGACTTGATTCTGCAAGGCTGGCCTGACACAATCAGAGAGGTTGGAACAAGTATGCGACCCTACTGGTCCTATCGGGATTCTAATCCAGGGCGATCAAATTATTATACCCAAGTCTATGCAAGCAGAAGTAATACACAAGATCCACTATGGACATCAAGGGGTCGAGAAGTTTAAACTGAGAGCCAAAAGCTGCGGCATATTCTAGGATAAGATAAACCAGGATATAGACAGAGCAGTCAAACTATGCGATACATGCCAAACAACACATGATCAATGATGCTCTAATCGCCCAATGCATTTCTATGCAAGTTTGGACATGTCTGTGGTAGGCAACCGAAACATGTACGAATTTCTATGCAAGAGAGAACATATAAATACAAACAAAATAGGTTTCAATTGTGTAATAGCTACAATATAAACAAAATTATTTTATTGTTCATTACACTTGGTTAAAATGGCATTTCTTCTCTTGAAATGAAACTTTTTTTTGAGTGCTAAAAATGTAATTTAAGTCATTGTTTTAATGATTATATTTGCTTTTAGCATCAAACATATTTGAATTGTTTTAGAATGTTTTTACACACATAAATAAGTTTTGGGAACAAAAACAAATTCTGAACATACTATTTATACATAAAACAAACACGATTTTATGGAATTTCTAGTCGATGTTATTTTATAAGGCATAAAAGTTCAATTTTATATACAGGGTGTTTCAAAAGTCTTGGGAACATTACAAATGCGTATATCTCATGAACTATTCCAGGTAGAAAAATGAAACTGGTGCCATTTTAAAGCTTGCTTAATCAAGTTTTTGGTCATACTAATGATTTTCGTGTTATCTTTCCAGGTGCAGTAATGGCGTTCTCTAAACAAGACAAGGCATTTTGCGTCCTCCAATTTGCAAAGACTGAATCGTGGACATGTGTTCAGCGTGCATTTCGCAGGAAATTTAAAAAAGAAGCCCCTGAAAAGAAATCCATTGTCAGATGGCATGCTAAATTTGTGAAAGATGGGTGTTTGTGCCCAAGTAAGCGAACAGGTCCCCCTTCAACTTAAGAAGATGCAGTTGAGCAAGTTCGGACAGCCTTTTAGCGGAGCCCCCGTAAATCAGTGAGAAGAGCCAGCAGGGAACTTCAGCTTGCTCCAGCAACTGTCTGGCGTGTCTTAAGGAAACGACTGCAAATGGTACCTTACAAGCTCAAGTTGGTCCAAAAGTTGAAGGACACTGATAAGCCACTTCGCCGTGACTTTTGCATTGCAATGCAAGAGAAGTTGGAAGATAACGGCTTTGATGACCGGCTTGTTTTTAGCGATGAGGCGACCTTCCATCTGAATGGCAAAGTTAACAAGCATAACACTCGCATATGGGGTACTGAGAATCCTCATGAACTTCTTGAGCACGAGCGAGATTCACCAAAAGTGAACGTGTTTTGTGCAATTTCCAAGAAAGGTGTCTATGGACCGTTCTTCTTTGAAGAGGCAACTATCACTGGTGAATCCTATCTCAACATGCTGGAAGACTGGTTAATGGCTCAGTTGGAACAAGCAGAATCTGATGACTTCATTTTTAAACAAGATGGTGCACCACCACACTGGAGTCTTAGAGTAAGGCAGTTTCTTAACACAAGGCTGCCTGGTAGATGGATTGGGAGATCTGGGCGAAGTGATGACGTTCTCATGCCCTGGCCTCCTAGGTCTCCAGATCTTACCCCGTGTGACTTTTTCCTTTGGGGCTTTGTCAAGCAACAAGTCTATGTGCCGGCCCTTCCAAGAGATATTGACGAACTAAAGGCTCGAGTAACGGCAGTTGTGGGAACCATTGACGTCAAGATGCTGGAACGCGTTTGGCAGGAAATGGACTATCGACTAGATGTCTGCCGTGTGACGAATGGTGCTCATATTGAGCAACTTTGAAGATTCCCCAGAAAACTTGAAACTTTAACTTTTCCAACGGTACCAATTTCATTTTTCAACTCCTAATAGTTTTTGAGTTATTAAAAATCGTTATGTTCCCAAGACTTTTGAAACACCCTGTACATTCAAAATAATTAAGAATGTTGTATCAGGCTTTCTCCTAACTAATTTCTAACTTTCAAACTACGTCCTTCCTAATTAGACTGTGCAGTGGTTAAATAGTGTGGAGAAATTTGGTAGATGATTATGATAATTCACTACCCCAAAATAGTCCTTCAATTCTGTGGGTGGAAGGTCTTGTCCTTGCAGCCACTTTTTCTGGTATAGTTGCGCCCTCCTATAACTTTGAGGCATAGACAGTTGAGTCCTCCCAGAGAGAATTCACACTTGCTTCTCTGGTTTAGCGCGTAAAACACTATCTCTGAGTTCATTAAGTGACTGTCATCACCGGGACCTGAAATAAACATGTTATCCACTCGCAACTTTTTGATAAAAAATATAAAAGATACAAAACGTATATTCCACATATGAAAAACATGATACAAATAACATACAAAACACATGATACAAATAACATACAGATCTAGCAGAGAATGGAACATTTATTCACTTTGTTTTTCTGTTGATAATGAATTACTGTTGGCATTTTAAAGATAAAAGTATTTTAAATTTTCATTAACAAAGAAAAAAGACAGAAACCGTTGTTCGATTTTTACATGGACGTTTATGAAATGAAAAAGAAATAACAAACAAAGTTGTTATTTAATTTAAGGTAAATATCAGTGCATTTAAAAAATTAAAAATTTGTAAAACAAGCACAAGGATGCTACATTGCAACGATGAGACATGGACTGGAGCTTGGTTGACAGTGAGGGGCCTATTAGGTTGAAAACCCCATACTAAACACATGATACAAATAACCATCCATACAGATCTCACAGTATCATCAGAACACTTATTCACTTTGTTTGTCTGTGGATTATCAATAACTGTAGTGTATTTTAAAAATGAAAATGTTTCAAAATTTCATTAAGAAAAGACCGAAACCGGTTTTCTATTTTTACATGGAAGTTTATGAAATAAAATAAAGAAATAAGAAATACAAAGTTGTTATTTACTTTATGTAGAGGAAAATATCATAAATTAATGACCAGTAGCCATGAAGAGACTAAGAAAGGTTAAAATAATGAAAATGTATACATTTCATATCAGATTAGAAACTACAAAATTGAGATGGCATAAATTATAAGAAATGTTTTCATTGATATAAATTTACAAGATTAAAATGATTTAAATGTTCAACGACTTTTTAAGCAAAATCGATTCTCATTGAATTATTTTTAAATTCACAATCAGAAAAATAAATCCCATTATTCTTTATTGAACAAATAAAAACCTACAATCATTATTTGCACAGAAGTACTTAACCAATTTTATATTTTTTGATAATAGATTATAAATATGAAAACTACAAAAATATGTTAGGTATGATACAAGAAGATTGTTTATTTATAAGTTCTTATGTATACTTTCAATAACATGTTTTAATATACTATTCAGCAATATTGGAAAAAGGTTTCTAATATAAGAATAATTGTTCTAACATATGTTTGCATAGATATTTATTAGATTTGGTTGGGTTAGATGGTTATTATTATTATCATTATTATTAGATTGTTTTATGAAGCAGTCTACAGATTATGACGTGCTTCACCTAAAAAGAAAAGTATGCAGTTCGTGTTTATATGAGAATGGTTAGTAAATGTGGATATTCACACTTAATGAAAAGTTTTTTGTTCAATAATGTTCGCATGTGTACAAGAAAAGGCGCTTTCTTAAAAAGAAAAAATTAGAAGGTTAAGGTTAGGGTTAGTTCAGATAAAGAGAGAACAGAGCACAATAAAAAATTAAAAAATCGTTGAAAAGTTACGTATTTTATGCTGTACATAAGACCTTCATATTTAGTTCTCTCCCACTCACCTCTGTTTAAGAAGTGACTTCATCTAGGGTTGCTTCTTGCCTTTTTTGTCTAATATCACTATGTCGAGTTCAACCGCTGCATTTTCTAAGTATGTAACTGTAGGCATTGCATAGTGATAGTGAATGGTGTATGACTTTTTTCCCACAGTCCGTTCTGGTACATGTTCCAAGTTGCTGGATGATCAATCTTTAGACGGTCGAGTGGAGATACCTACATAGTCGATTGGGTCACATTGTCTAGTAGCTATCCCCTAGCAATTGGATGACAGGTGACTCTCACTCTTAACTTTCGCATAACAAAACCTGTACTTTTTGTTGAGACCACTTCTTTTTTAAAGAATTAGCCATCAAGCCTTGATCTTGGACAGCAATTATCATTCTCTTTTAATCATGGAGCGATCCTCCTTGGAGCTAGTCAACAGAACCTTCATTATATATAAATTCCCAGTACAGTTGTTTCAGAAAATATTTAAAATGTTGTAGGTTGGCTAATTCTCCCAGTTTTTACTATAGAACGTTTTAGTGCATTTCTAGCCTTGTCCAAAATGTTTGGTCAGCTGTGTGATGGAAGTTTTTGATGCCAAAACACTTCCTCTTGCACCGTGGTTTTCGTTTGTCAAGGTATGCTTCCGACAAGAGGTTTTCATATATGCTGTCTGCAACCAGGAGTATAAACCTAGTAGGCGGTAGTGAGACATCGGATTGCTTTATATTTATTTGGTCGTTGTGTCACTTCTCTTGGGAATAAGGTTTGTATCGCGTTTTACTAACCATGAGTGTGTGGCCTCCTCACCCCTTAATAGTCTGGTAAAGTTGTCACTATAGTAAATGTCTAATGATATTCGTTTCTTCAGTCATATATTAGATGGATTATCGATGTCAGTTCTGTGGAATCGTTCCAGCTTTCTTTTCATCATTCTATATGTTATGACTGGTTGTCATTTCAGGCCTCATCTTCACATATATCACTTGCCACTTGAGAATATGCTCTCCGATTCTCAAACTGAAGCCTGCGGTAGTCTTCTATATGATGTCTTTCGGCTGGCTTTTCCTGTTAATGTTTTCCTGTTAATGTTAGTCTCTTCTTTTAGGTTTTTTAGGGCTAAAACTTGATCTCTTTATAAGCTGCTCCTCAATTTATCCAACACTGAGTTAGTAAGGCAAATAAAACTATTAATTTTCCTTTTCCCAATCAGCCACGTAACTATGTTATAGTTTATCTTGTGTTTTCTTGATTTCAATACAAAAAACTATCTTCTCTGATGGAGTATCCATCTTTGTATTTTTATTTGAGGTCGTATCAGATGCATCACTATTAGTATAACCCAGTGTGTAGCCATACCGAAGGCATGTTATTTGGGCTTAAAATAGTATGTTTTTTTATATTATCTCAAAGTTTACATGCCAGGTTGCAGGACTGGCGGCACAGTTATAAAAGTGTGTGGGGGGGCTCTCCTAAAAAGTGGGGGGCCCGGTTAAACACATGCATATATAACTTCATTATTGATGACCGTAAAGTGGGGGACCAAGTCAAAAAGTGTGGGGGGGGGGGGGCTCCATGGGTTGTCCTGAGGTATCCAATGCAGAAGACTGAAGACACTCGATGATGGAGTTTTCACTCTGTAACTGCGTATGTTTTTTTTATTACAGCTGAAAACGCTGACCATATACTTCACAAGTCTCCTTCTACTTTAAGCAGGTATAGACCTAGAAAAATAATTATGTTTGTATATGACCTGGGGGAGTGTTCATTTCTTGCATATAGTCTGTTTATGGTTTGTTGGGACCAATCTATGATGCTAAAACTGTACATGGTTTGTTGGGACCAATCTATGATGCTAAAACTGTACATGGTTTGGTGGGACCAATCTATGATGCTAACACTGTACATGGCAAACTTGTTGATTACAGTAATTTTATTTTATTTGTGAGCTGCGTTTTGCAGATCCTATTCACATGTCTATTTTTTAACCATTTTCCCTCATCTTGGTACGTTGGATGGTGTCATTTTACTCAATGCAAATGTACACAATGCATGCATTCTATTCAGTGTGTGTTCGCACATATGTTTGTAAAGTTGACTTTCCTGGACATCTTGATCCACAGCCAATAATAAAGGTTTTACCAGTGTTGTTGCGCATGTTTTTCATATTTGCAATACATAGATATCCGAACATTCATGTAAGATTCTCTTTATATCTCAAAGCTTGAATTATAAAAGCCATGGATTATATAACTTCATTTCTCCTCAATTGACTATATAACTATTTTATAGTTTCACTTGATGTCTTTTCTTGGTTTCGCCGGATTTCAGGACAGAAATTCATCTTGTCAAGTGGAATATCCAGCTCAGTGTTGTTTTTTTGATGGAGCATCACTAAAAGGTGAAGTATTGATTTTTTAGCCAGGGTGTAGCCATGCCGAGTTATCTTATTTAGGTTTCAAATAGTGTTATTTTGAATATAAGGCGAATTATCCTTTTACCAAGCGGGTTTTTTCATATCATAACTATTTGAAAATACTGACCCACAACTTAACAATAATAAGGTTTCTCTCTTTTTTATCATTTTAATTTAGTTTATCTAAAGAGATCAAGGGGCCCCCTCTTGAGGCTAACACTTGATTTCCCTATGAGTAAAATTTATATGCGAGGGCTCTCTTAAGGATATATGTTGTTCCTTTTAGGGTTGCTATCTGTACTTCCCTATGTTTGTATGTGTCTTTTCGGATGTGGATTACTTGAAAATGCTGACCCAGATATTAAACAAGAATTAACTTTATCTTATGTGGGTCCTCATATATTTTTTATTGAGGAACTACTAAAAAATGTTGATCCACACACTTCACAATGATACAGTGTTTATGCAGTGTGTGTTTGCATGTGGATTTTCTTATAATTATTTGCAAATAATTACCCACATACTTCACAAGAATGTTTCCTTCCAGTTCGCATGTGTCTTATTATGTTAGTATTTTTCGAAAATGCAGACCTACATACTATTCTCCATTGTGTAGCTGCATGTGTAATTTTATATTAGAACTGAAATTCTGACTGACATACTTCACAAAAATAAAGTGTCTGTCCAGTGTGTACTCATGTGATTCTTTATTTGATAACAATGTGAAAATGCTGACCCACAAATGTCACAAGAATATGGTTTCTCTCCAGTGTGTGTTCGTATGTGTTTTTTCAGTTGTGGATTACTTGAAAATGCTTTGCTGCATACTTCACAAGAATAAGGTTTTTCTCCCGTGTGTGTCCGCATGTGTAATTTAATATCAGAACTAACTGAAAACGCTGACCCACATACTTCACAAGAATAAGGTTTCTCTCCGGTGTGTGTTCGTATGTGCCTTTTCAGACTTTGATTATTTGAAAATGCTGATCCACACACTTCACAAGAATAAGGTTTCTCTCCAGTATGTCTGTGCATGTGTCTGTTCAGATTTGAATTCCGGGAAAATGTTGACCCGCATACTTCACAAGAATAAGGTTTCTCTCCAGTGTGTGTCCGCATGTGTATTTTCATAGTTGAATTACGTGAAAACGCTGACCCACATATTTCACAAGAATAAGGTTTCTCCCCAGTGTGTATTCGCATGTGTGTTTGTAAATCTTGTTTTTTTGCAAATGCAGACGTACAGACTTCACAAGAGTAAGATTTCTCACTAGTCTTTTTTTGCATGTTACTTATTGAATACGAATATGTTTTATCTCCAGTATGTGCTCGTTTTATTATAAATTACAATTTATGTTTATCACAATAAGGCTTATATTAAGCATGTTTGCATATCTATTAACCAATTCGAAATCACTGAACATGATGATATACTCACTTCAGAAGTAAAATACATTTTATATCATTTTGATTAGATGGGTTCATTTATACTGAAGTTCTTATCTGCAAATGAAGAATAAATTTTTATTATATACATCATCCATTACAAAAATAACGCATATGAATTAAAATGAATTTTTTTCACTTTGAGCATGATAACTGAAAAGGTAAGCTATTATATAAAAAACAATTGTCTGTATGTCCGGCAAAACTTGAGAAATATACAACAAATACCTATCAAGTTGATATTAACTTACTTAGTAGTAACCCCGGATAAAATAATGAGTAAACATTAGAAAAGAACTATCAATTTCTTGGGTTCAAAAGAACAATTACATCATTCAATGTTATCAAATGGTAAAATCTAAATTCTTGCCATTATGCAATTTTCATGAAACGCACATGCGTACAAACCAGAAATTAAAACTCTAAATAATCACTAAAACATACCCTGAAAAACAAATCTAGATCTGGAAAATTATTATCAAGGCAATTTTCAAAAACTAGATCTGTTAACCAGTTAAGTGTTTTGCTCACAGAGTAATATGTTTTTGGAATAAGTTGCCAGATCGGATTAAGAACAGCCATAACGTGGATCAGTTTAAGATGAGGTTGGATGAATTCAGAGAAAGTGGTAGGAGGAAGAAATTGAAGGGGCACTTTTGGGAGTTGTCAAATGAAATATTTAACAGAATTTGATCTGGATATCGATACTGTACTAAGAGTTTAATTTTTTTGTAACAGTTGAATTTAGATGATAGTTAAAAGAAAAATCGCCAAGGAGGCATAACAAACAAATAATAATAACTTTATTCAAGAAACAAAACAAAACAATTAAGCTTACAAATAATTATCATTAATTATTTTAAAAAGGACTAAACTGTTGCTCTTCATTTACGTTAATGTAATTTCAGTAAAAGTACACTACTGTTTATGGTGTTGTTTTCATTAAATAACAATCAATTTCGAGTTAAAATTTATTTAGTCTTACACATATTACGAAACAAACAATAAAAAATGGGAACATTAACTAAGTATACGACCATTTTTTATCTATGCTAAAAATAATCATGTTTTTAATTTTGGTTCATATAACGTAGACGTACACTATGTTTATTGATATTTTAACAATCAATTTCTTTTGTTTTGTGGATGTAAACGAACTAGGCGATATGTTCGACTTCTTTACTCGATTCAATTTTCACAATAATTTCTGGTTTGCGATGAATATAAAAACAATTTGCAACAACTTCATAAACTTGATCACTTAATCATCGAATTTCATCTGCTTTTGAGTACAGGGTGTTTCAAGTCTTGGGTACATTACAAATGCGTATATCTCATGAACTATTCCAGGTAGAAAAATGAAACTGGTGCCATTTTAAAGCTTGCTAAATCAAGTTTTTGATCATACTAATGATTTTCGTGTTATCTTTCCAGGTGCAGTAATGGCGTTCTCTAAACAAGACAAGGCATTTTGCGTCCTCCAATTTGCAAAGACTGAATCGTGGACATGTGTTCAGCGTGCATTTCGCAGGAAATTTAAAAAAGAAGCCCCTGAAAGGAAATCCATTATCAGATGGCATGCTAAATTTGTGAAAGATGGGTGTTTGTGCCCAAGTAAGCGAACAGGTCGCCCTTCAACTTCAGAAGATGCAGTTGAGCAAGTTCGGACAGCCTTTCAGCGGAGCCCCCGTAAATCAGTGAGAAGAGCCAGCAGGGAACTTCAGCTTGCTCCAGCAACTGCCTGGCGTGTCTTAAGGAAACGACTGCAAATGGCACGTTACAAGCTCAAGTTGGTCCAAAAGTTGAAGGACACTGATAAGTTACTTCGCCGTGACTTTTGCATTGCAATGCAAGAGAAGTTGGAAGATAACGGCTTTGATGACCGGCTTGTTTTTAGCGATGAGGCGACCTTCCATCTGAATGGCAAAGTTAACAAGCATAACACTCGCATATGGGGTACTGAGAATCCTCATGAACTTCTTGAGCACGAGCGAGATTCACCAAAAGTGAACGTGTTTTGTGCAATTTCCAAGAAAGGTGTCTATGGACCGTCATTCTTTGAAGAGGCAACTATCACTGGTGAATCCTATCTCAACATGCTGGAAGACTGGTTAATGGCTCAGTTGGAACAAGCAGAATCTGATGACTTCATTTTTCAACAAGATGGTGCACCACCATACTGGAGTCTTAGAGTAAGGCAGTTTCTTAACACAAGGCTGCCTGGTAGATGGATTGGGAGATCTGGGCGAGGTGATGACGTTCTCATGCCCTGGCCTCCTAGGTCTCCAGATCTTACCCCGTGTGACTTTTTCCTTTGGGGCTTTGTCAAGCAACAAGTCTATGTGCCGCCCCTTCCAAGAGATATTGACGAACTAAAGGCTCGAGTAACGGCAGTTGTGGGAACCATTGACGTCAAGATGCTGGAACGCGTTTGGCAGGAAATGGACTATCGACTAGATGTCTGCCGTGTGACGAATGGTGCTCATATTGAGCAACTTTGAAGATTCCCCACAAAACTTGAAACTTTAACCTTTCCAACGGTACCAATTTCATTTTTCAACTCCTAATAGTTTTTGAGTTATTAAAAATCGTTATGTTCCCAAGACTTTTGAAACACCCTGTATTACAAAGTTAATGTTTCTAATTAACGAAAATTACTTTGTTTTTAGGTTTACATTACTGATAATTGCATTTTGTTTGAATCTGACTACTACAACAGAACGTACCGAACATCTTAAAAGCAACTTTTTTTCAAATGAGTGCTTAAGGGATGCCAAGGAGAGCGACAGTTACACTGTGCAAGTGTAGTTAGCTGAATTTTTTATAGATGCTCTAATTAACCTTTTCATTAAGGAGGATGTGGCTAGATCCAACCTGGCACCATTACCGGTGGCTTTATCTGCTGTGAGACAAAACCAAAAGCTCTATAAGAGATTCCAAGGTGGCCACAAAGGGAACAAGCTATTCTCAATGATAGCTTATTAAACGGCATCCACTGGCAGCAGGAGCCTAGGGGGTCTCTAATAGATTTAGGGTACTCAAAGCTTAATCTTACAGCGAGAAATGGTCGGAGAAGGGCCACCATTGTTGCATTTGTGCTTAAACTTAGGCAAAATATAAGTATCCGAAAAAATCATTTTTCAAATGAGTGCTTAACTTGCTTAGTTAACGACGTATTGAGGTGGGGGCCGTTGTTTCAACATTTAAAAACATCATATAAATGCCGTTAAATTTTTGTCTTCGGTTGATTAGTCAAAAACTTCTACCCTAAAACTTTATTGAACAAAGCAAAATCCTAACGTTTAACCACATTTTAGTAAAAGCAGAGTTTTATCTTGTTGTTTACTTTTTTATATAATTAAATTCCAGTTAAAATTAACATATCTTAATCTATCCGTATGTGATAATAATAAAAAAGGGGTTCAACGGCAATCTAGGTGAAAGGGTTTCATGGGTAATCTAGGTAAAAGGGTTTCATGGGTAATCTAGGTAAAAGGGTTTCATGGGTAATCTAGGTAAAAGGGTTTCATGGGTAATCTAGGTAAAAGGGTTTCATGGGTAATCTAGGTAAAAGGGTTTAGATGGTAATCTAACTTTCATCCACTCTGCACATAAATAAAAAGGAAAAAACACAATAATATGTTTTTATACTTTCTCAAATAAATAATTTGAGAAAAACAATCATTTCATAAACTGTAAAACATTTTCGAGTTGTCTGTTTCTATTTTTTAGAAATAATAGGAGAATGATATCATGACCACAAAAAAGGGAAGAAATCCCTGGGAGGATTATATTATTACAATAAACAGATTCTTCATTACACCACCGGAAAAGAGGAGGTAATCCCTGCAAGGATGTAATTACGATCACAGAAATGATACTATCACGACTTCCCTAAAAAAAAGAAGAGGTAATGTTCAGGATGATGGTCTCCTGATAATAGAACAGATATTACACTATCCCACATGAAGTATTTATTTATCAATTTATTTTTAATGGCTTACACTTTACAATGGAAAAGCCAAGTATTATGATCCACTTGTGCAATTAAACAAAAAGCATATCTATTTTTTATAGCACCCCTGTCATATAAAAGAACAGTTTTAAAATGCAATTGCAAATTATTTTATTTTGTTCATGTTTCTAAAACAAAAATATACTTTAAGTTAATTTTCAACTTACCTTTTACTTTGTCGATGTGGCTCAGTAGATAGAGTGAAAGAATGGAGACTGAGATGCGTCACGTTCGATCCCCAGTGATGGGTGCAGTTTATTTCATAGGAATTTATTTGTTGAAAAGTAGTTTATAGATATGATATTTAGAAGTAAACGCTGAATGTTAAAATGCCTAACCCAAAAATTAATATACATTTTCTTGTAATTTCCTTCTTTAAAAGTAAATAATGCATACATTTATTGGATTTATAACTAGCAGGGCGACCCAGCGTTGCCAGGAGCCATAAAGAAATAAAATAAAAGAAATTATATAGTGTGTATCATCTTTATATTAAACTGTCTAACTAGAGTACAGCTTCTCTGAGTTTCCACAAAGATCGCTCTGTTTAGGTGGTGTAAAGAAGAGGTAACGAGGCACATTGTAGTTGATGCACATGATGTTGAAGGCGAGCATGAGATCCAAACGCAGGCGACAGGGCACAGCGATTTAATTTAATTCTCCCTTCCCCATTATTTCCCCCTTTTCCTCAACCCTCGCTTTCTCCTCCGCCCAGCCCATTCCTCTCTCCTGTTTTAATGTCTTGAAAAAAAAAAGTAATTCATTTACCGGAGCTATCCCTTTTAAATGTAAGATTTTAATCTTGCATTTATTACTCCTAGACAATTTCAAATAAATACTAAAATAATTTTTTTATAATTCATCTTCAAAATGACCAAGCAGTAAACCGTGGTGAAATGGGCCATTTCTGCCCACTTCACCCCGGTCACTTAATTCTAAGAAAAAAAACTTGATTATTCATACTTTATTTTTAATTAGAGTGCAGAGCAGAAATAATTATACAGTGACCTGGGAAAACATGGCCCATTTTTACCCTGTGGCCAATTTTACCCCTGTGGCCCATTTCAACCCGTGTCTTTTTTAATGCTTTACAAAAATGAAAAATTTAAACATTTCTTCAGTTTTTTGTCATCGCACGGCATATATGTTAATACCGAAATATTTATGTTAACACCCAAACATTTTTAATTAGTTTTATAGTTTCCATTTAACTAGGTTGTATATTTTACGAATTGTGCCCCCCCCCTCACGCCAACATAAATATTGAATTACAGTGTAATATTAAGCCCCACTCTCCCCCAAAATTGTAACTTTAATAATTCAAAGTGTTATAACAAACTTAACTGTTTCAAAGACAGTTTTCCTAAATATTTTTATTAATTGTCTGATGATGACGTGTGGATCATAAAAACATTGAAATTTTATTTTAAAGTTTACATAAAATGTTAAATGTCATATTTAAATAATTGTTGATAAATTTGTGCATGAGTTCTCTCAGCTAATACCCACTTCCCCCTAAATGAGATTCGCCTTTTTTTAGTGATTACATGTTTGGAAAGAAAACGGTACTGATGCAGTTCACAGAGCGGGCTGAAATAATAACGTTATTTAGAAACCCATTCTTAACATAGGGAAGGCAGGGGGCTTTTTATACTATTCTGTACATTCACCTAACAATTTAATAAACAAAAGATACCGTAAAAATTTGCTTAAATTTAAATATTTCATCTAAACAATAGCCCGGTCCGTAAATTGCATAAGCACCAAGAAAACAATATTCAGATTTAGAGTGTGGGATCAGTTCCGGCAGATTGTCTATCCGGATAGCGTTTTAAGAGCATATAACAAGATTTGTTCGGCTAAGGGAAATAAATTTTAGGTGTGCATTTTGATGGGTAGGGGCTAAAAATGCATTAAGCCTATCACTAACCCTAAGTCCAGGTGGCAACAGATGTTTTATATATGCAACAATGAACAAAAATAATACATTCTACAGTTAACATATGTTTATATCGTATCGAATGTTATATTTCAATAAACATCTGCAGTTTACGGATCGTGCTGAAATAATAACGTTATTATTTACAAATCCATTCTTAACATGTGGAGAAGAGGGCAGTGATAACTATTATGTCCTTTTATCTAACAAATTAAAACACAAGATAAAATTGAACAGTCATTAGACTGCAGAAGTTCGATTAAACAAGCCTACTATTTAATTTTACGCATTGTTCTAAACTCTATCGTACTCTTGTCGGATGATTAAGAATTAGAATATATGACACATTCTCTATGTGTGCCAGTTTGTATACCCGTCAGTTCCAATAATTTTTGATACTCTAATACATACATTGAGAAATTTGTCTCATTTTGCAATCTCAGATATCGTAACTACTTTTAAAAATGGAAAATATTGCATTAATAGTAAACAATAAATTCAAAAAGATAAGGGGGTGGAATAAAAAAAAACACATTAAGCCTACTACTAACAGCCCCCTCCACCCATAAAAGTCCATTACCCTTATAAGTAACCGTAAATTCATGTGGCACCCTCCAAACTGTGGCAGGAAAGTGAGTGATAATTTTACGATAAATTTATGTGCAAAACGCATCCGTCAATCTAGATTTTAAAATTGTTATTTTTTTATACCAATGGTTTTTCAGAGTGTTCATACTTAATGGCCTAAACAAACGTATCATCTCATTGTTTCGAGGGGTGATTTAGATGAGGTTTTATCATCAACAATAATACTAAAAAGTTAACTCGCATTAGATTTTAGATTTTACTTTAAGAATAATTTGCTTTTTGTGAAAATGTAAAAAATCTCTAATAATTAAAAAATTATCTGTAGTATGTTGTTATTTTCACATGATACTTCTTATTTATAAACAAAATTTATAAACAAATTGTGCAACTTTTTTTTAAATAAATTAAATAATTATAATAAATAATATGCACTTTTTTCAAATTTCAAGTTCATTATTTGAAAATAACATTCCTCAGTAATGTTTTATTTATATCAGAAATGGTGTCGAATTGAAATATTCTTTATTGGTTATGTTGTTTGAAATAGCAGCAACAGTCGAACATATTTGAGGTATCGACTCTTGATTGGACAAAAACTAGAATGGCCAGTTTCTTTACACCCATTAACACACCACTCTATAAGTCCAAAATTTAACAAATGAAACAACAAATTTTAGACGGCTTTATATATCAATCTAGTATCCTTCTAGAGTTATTTACTCATTCCAACACTTCTCTAATTATTTGATGCCCTCTCTTTTAGAACTATTTGTCTTTGACATAAAAAAAAACTCCTTAGTTTCCGATATCACTTCTTCATTGGAACACAATCCCTTTCCCTGGAGCATTCTTTTGAGGTCTGTAAAGAGTCAATAGTTGCTGGAAGACAGATCTGGAAAATAGGGTTAGTGTGGAAGCAGTTCAATGTGCACTTACGTTGTTTTTCCATTATTGCGATAAACTTGTGGCATATAAAAGAGCACTTTTATTCTTCATTTGTTGGCATTTTTGATGATTTCTTCCTTCAAACATGACGCATTGTTGTTTTTGACTGTGAGCAAATGTGGGACCCTCTTTATTATTGACAAATGTGCATGTTTGTCAGAACAACTGTCGAATTTGGGCGAGCTCAGTATTAACCATCACTCGTGTCTGTATGACCACGTTTAAAATCAGCATCCAGCTCATAACCGTTCTTACTGACAAAGCAGAGTCCAAATGACACTTATCAAGACATTGCTTTGCTTGAACAGTATTTTTCGCATCAGAAACCTAGGTTACCTAAGTTAGTTTAGAGGTTAATTTCTAAAATCCGTCCAACACACGCACGCATGTAAAATGGATGTTCAAGCGAATAGTGTGGCCAGCTATGTCAGGACCAGAACAATGCATGATGTGTTACAGCACAAGAAATATTCAGTTCCCAAATTGTGTGTATACTATAAAAAACCAAACGGAATTTTCCTTTCTCTTTACCTTGTTATTCCAAAGAATATAGTGCATACATCACAATCCAGTATAGTCCTTGGTAGGGAGGGAGGACGAAAGCCCTTGAAAAGCAAAGAGAGACACACACGAACTTCTGTACGCTAAACGAAACACACACATGCTGCTCACTGAATGCATATATACAGTTCGCACATACACTCTCAGTAACAAGCAAACCTTGCTAATATATACACACCTTCCATGTACATGCATGTAAGTGCACACGCCACTAGCAGAAACAAATATGATTACTCATTTTCTCTTTCCTGAGAAAACACCTTTCTTTTATCACAACACTTTCAGATTGTTTGAATCTTCATTCTTTACAAATATTTCATTTCTTATTGTCTGAGCAAAATTACCAATAAAAATTAATTACTTTGTATGCATAGACTTTGTCATTTTTTCTTTCTTTTTATAAGGTACTATCTTCCATAATCTTATTGGACAATAGAGATGATGTTGCATGTTCAAATACGAGTATCACCCGTTTCAACATTTAGCTTTTTTAATATGCATAGGCATTACAAACTTTTTACAAATAGAAGTTTGGACATGAGTCATATAGTTTTCATGTGTTCTTGTGTGTGTGTCTCTCTCATATATACATTGACTAGTATATACATTGACTAGTATATACATTGACTAGTATATAAATTGTAATAAAAAATAACCCGAAAAAACAGGTCAATAAAACTTTTGAAGTTGTTATACAATGATCAAAACACAAGACAAGTCATAGAGATTACTTGTGCTCAAGTGTGTGTGTGTGTGAGAGTGTGTGTGTGTATGTTTCTGATATCGCCATGACTAGGGATCCAAATGCTATTTACTAATCGTTGTCCGGTCGTGTCTGTCCAAGTGACAACTCTCTTTGTCCTACATTGAGTTCCTTCTTCCATTGTTCATTGTCAGACTTTTCGCCAATCTACACTTCGACAACCAGTGTTTATACTATCAACTGGAAATCGGATACGTCTGATTTTCTCTCAGCTTACCACCGGAAACTGACAGCATCCACTTTCTTAGTACAGCTTAGTACCTTGATTCTCTGCCTTACAACTCTCACACTCATGCGCTTACCTTCAGAATATGACTATTAATACATTTTGACCTTATAAGACTAGTTTATGTTTCTAAATTCGCTTTTCTTCCATTTATAACTCAGCTAGACTATGTTTGATAAAAAGCTACTTTTTATTTTCCACTTTTTTTTGTTTTCATTATTACCCTCTACCTTCCTTATTTGGTGGCATGTGCTTTGATTTGGCAGAGATGCAAGTCTGCTTTCGTAATTTTAAGAGGTGTTATGAATAATGATTTTAAAGCTGAATCGACTTTTCGACTGACAATTCTGCTTTCTGCCACATTAAGAAATTGGAGTTTTCATACTACTAAAAAGGTTACTTTGTTTTTACACTGTGTATGTTGCTTATGTTATTGTGTGTATAGAATTTGAATTGTTTGCCAACTCCCCACTGCATATTGTACTATGCGTTTGGGACAAATTTGATATTTTTAACAAAAAATAGTTATATCTTTACCAATATCAGATGCATTCTCAAAATGCATCTCTTAGAGAAAATCTTTCCGAAGCAGCTCACTTGTAGTAGTCACCCAGTCTGAAGCTAGAGCATATTGTCCATCGAGAGATGCCTGGACATTAGCTTCATCCTGGCAATCAGATGTTCCTTAGTGTTGAAGGTGATACAGTTGGTATCTTTCTGAATTACACAAAATTTAGTCGCTATTCCAAAGCCCATTTCTCTCGCCAAAAGCCCCATTGCTTTGTCTAGATACTGCTGCACTTTTTAAAGCTATTCAACAATAGTTCAGTTCACATATCACGGTTTTCAAAGTATTCAAATGGAACTGAGCTGCAGCTAAGGTTTCAAAGGTTTTTAATCCGGCACAAACTAGTATGATGCATGCCACTCTTTTTCGGATATTTCCAGTTATCTATAGTGTCCAGATCTCAAATCCTCAAATAGTCCACAGAAATAGGTGCCTGTTGCATTTTACCACTATTAAATACTTCAAATGTTTATGAAATGAAAGAATATCAGAAAATGATCTAATTTGTTCTAAACACTCTCTATATTGTTCGTATTTTCTGATTTCGATTTGTTCATGACTGGCTCCCTCCCCTAACAATCCAGAATTGGTTGACAAACTCACTAATAGATTATATTCTGTTGATTAAAATGTTATATTTATACGTGTCAAATGAAAAATTAGGTAATCATGTAGTATGGTTCACAAAATCAGAGATAATAAATCCTATAAACAGCTTCCACCTTTTAAAAATAATACAGGTCGGTAGAAAATTTAATTTTCTTGCGTTTGGTAAAAGTTATTTGTTATATATCTTGTTTGTTTCTGATTTCTGCTCTGTTAACCATACAACATGAATGCGAAAAATTAATCAGTTACTGAACTGATTTTCGTTTTTTTTTACCAAGCGTAAACATAATTACATTAAAAAAACGGAAAGTGTACCTTTACTAATGCTTCCATTATGAAAATAATTTATTTTTCTATAAATATTGAAAATTTCATTACAATTCAGTAATTTTCGAACTTTTTGTGATGCAGATAAAAGCAAGTATCGAGTTCTTTGTTGACATGTAAAATTGTAAAATCTATTAATTTTGGACATCTATGTATCTAAAACAAAGCGAAACATAATTGTTCAGACGCGCCCCTGTAATAAAAAAGAACTCCCAAAAGTAACAAACTGCATGTAATACTCACTTTTTGTTTTACAATCTGCTTTCGAATGACTTATCTGCTTTCAAGAAAGAAACGATTTTTTTAAAAGTTACTATATTTGTAGGTGGAAGTCGAATTCCAAGATGGCGATCATAAAAGCAGGTTCGCAGAAAATTAAAGACGAAGAAATTTAAATGAACCATTTTGAAAGTTCGAAACTTGGCTGATTTCTTTGATGAAGATTACAGCTAAAATTATTATTTATTCATCTCAATATTTTTATAATTTAATGGGAGAAAAATAAAAGATGACAGATGACATCTTCCTTGAATTGATATTATTATGTTAAAACAGAAAACAGAGATACGATTCGACATTTTTCAAGAGAAAATAACAGTAGCAAAAATATCGGTACTCATCCAGATTAAGAGAGACATTCGAAGAAAAAAAAACTGAAGAATATCTGTTTGATGTATGTACGTGTTACGGGCTGAATATATCATATACCGAACATCACGTAAATTAATCAAATAGTTTTTATTTTATAAAAATAAAAATTCAATTTTAACGAATAACGTGGAATTTATTTACCTCCCCAGGAGATTAGACACAAGGCCAGTTTTATCTTCCTCCCACAAAGTAAGATGTTACCCAAAGTCGGGTCGGGAAAGTGGGACTTGAAAAGCCAGCGCCCGAGAGGGTGAGCACTCTGGCCATTAAAAATTGCCTGGGAAGCCCCGTCGGCATTCCCCGGGAGGGGCGCCTCAGGCAGTAAGCAAAAAGACCCCGCCGAGTTGTTGCATTATTATTGTTGCTTTGTTCTGCTTGAATAACATTCCACTTTACAGAGTCAGCCGGCTGCTGATAGCCCAGTGTTTGCTCGCTGATATCAGCAGTTTCAACGTGAGTTTGACGAGACGAGATCGACGAAGCCATCATCATCGTCGTCGTCATCCCGGCCTAGAGGAATTTCGATCGACATATTTTTTTTATTGCCACTACGACGATCGGCTGAAGAGTGCTGACGGTCTGGCAAGATCTGTGACACAAGTGGGGTTCACAATCTTGGCACCGCAACCAGGATATCAAACACCTGTGCGTGAGTGGCCAACGAGTGGGGTACCTTTACACATCAAGCATACTCCTCAATTTGTTTTATTTGTATTTTAAATGTCTCCCTTAATTTTGATAAGCACCAAAATTTCTTAATAATTGAAAAAGAAAATCACCGTAAGAATATTATTTTTATTATGCTTCAAATATTACATGCATCCTCACCTCATTATACGCGCCTATCATTTATTATCCATTCCTGGTTCGTCCCTAGGTAAAGGCCAATTTGATGGTCGGTAAAAATGACACGTAAAATGGCACGGTAAGAATGTGTTGAATTGTCAACTGAATATAGTTCAACTCAACCAAGTGGTGATAAGGCCATTGACCTGATCACCGCACTACCTGATAATTACTGCGCTGCGTGACATAACAATTAGGCGCCAAATTTGTTCTTTCAAAATTTTATCTTCAGTCCGAGAATAAAAGTTGTGCAATACGCATGTATTATTGTTACCCCATTCTATTCTTGTCTTTTCCTCTATGTCTCCGTGACTCATAGTCTACCACGATGTTACGCTCTACCCATCAAATCTTAACAGAATGCAACTGGTAAAAATTGCACAATCGTTCAGGAGGACCGAGCTATGCTGTGACCATAATAATAACAATACTAGCGCACTAGAAAATTGTTGATAATTATTATCGATATAAAGCCAAGTTCACACGAATGTGAGACATACCTTTTGATCTCAGCAACATTCAGACATTCTTCATGGCAGGACAATTCAGTTAAGACAAACACATTTTGTAGGTTTACACGCGCGTCGTGCGTTTATTTTTCAACAGACCAACAACAACAAAAAAAAGGGCAGATAACCCCAAATCTTACAATAGTTAATCTGGTTCCCAAATAATAATAGAACAAGGGAGATAACCCTTAAAATAGGTTTTAACAGTCCGACAAAATTGATAATTCAACACTCCTCCTCAATTGCTGTCAGACTGTTCCATGACTTCCCTAAGACCTAACAGTGCTCTAAGCTTAATAAATTGTGCACTCACAAGTCCCTTCGTCAGCACATCAGCAATCATGTCTTTACTTTGACAGTATTCCAATTCAATTGTTTCCATCTCAACTTGGTCTCGAATGTAATGAAACTTAATATCAATATGCTTCGCCCTTCCATGATATTGTGGATTCTTTGCCATACATATTGTGGATTGGTTATCCTCGTAGATGAGTGTCGGTCCAACCAAGGGTTCATTGAGACCACTTTGAAGATGTCGCATCCATACTGCCTCCTGTGCTGCACTTGCCAATGCCATATATTCTGCTTCAGCTGTAGACAATGCAACACAAGTCTGCCTTTTACTTCTCCAACTGACAGCCGCTCCACTTAATTTAAACAGGTAGCCTGAGGTTGACCTGCGGTCATCCAAGTCACCAGCCCAGTCTGCATCTGAATATCCTATCAGATTTGTTGCATTCTCCCTGTCATACAGTAACCCATAGTTCCGCGTGCCATTTAGATAACGCATGATATGTTTCACAGACCTCCAGTGTTCCATGGTAGGTTGTGAGCAGAATCTTGCTACATTGCCGACAGCATAGGCAATATCAGGTCTTGTTTTTGTTGACAGATACAGCAGGCTTCCAACTGCTGATTGATACAATTCTTGGTTGACTAGCTCGTTTTCTTTAACAGCTTTAGTTAACCTTGCACCAGGATCAATTGGAGTTGATGTAGGTTTTGAATTTTCCATTTGGAATTTTTTCAAAACCTCTGCTGCGTATGCTGGTTGTCCGATCCATATCTTCCCTGAATCTGGATAAGCGATTTTAACACCCAAGAAACTATGTAGTTTCCCCATATCCTTGATGTTGAAACTTTCGGAGATTCTTTTGATAAATTCTTGGATACGTGTCAAAGACTTACATGCCAGAATGATATCATCAACATACACTGCAGCTATGAAGATCTCTCCTCCCGAGGAGAGTGTTTAGATACACGGGTCATTTTCCAATTGCTTGAAATGCATCTTTTTTAGCTGAGCATTCAGTGCCTCATTCCAACATATTGATGATTGTTTCAAGCCATAGATGCTTCGCTTTCATTTACATACAAGGTGTTCTTTGCCTTTGACCTTAAATCCTTATGGTTGCTTCATATAGATGTCTTCTATCAGCTCACCATTAAGAAATGCAGTGGTTACGTCCAACTGATGCAGGTTCAGGTCATGTTTTGCTGCTAATGCAATGACAGTTCGCACTGATTCGAACCTCACTACTGGACAAAAGGTCTCGTCGTAGTCAACTCCATGTTTCTGAAGAAATCCTTGAGCTACCAGTCGAGCTTTATATTGTCCCATGTTTCCATCAGCGTCATATTTTTGTTTGAACACCCACTTACTACCAATAGCCTTCCGTCCACTGGGTAAGACAGTAAGGTCCCATACTTTATTAGTATGTAGTGAATCAACTTCACTTTCCATTGCTTTCATCCATTTGTCCTTCCCAGGGCTAGAAAGTGCCTCTTTCACCGTTAATGGGTCATTCAATCTGTGAGCAATGTAGACCCATTCACCATACTGATCTGGAGCTTTCCTAATCCTTAGTGATCTTCGTGGTTCTGTTGTCACTTGTGAATTGTCATCATCATCATCATCACTGACGTTATGACAGTCAATTTTCACTAGAGGTTGGTTTCCAACTTCCTCTCTCTCTTGTTCACCAATGGATGCCGATTCATTAAGGATGACATCTCTGCTATGGAAGACTCTTAACTTTTCTGTATCATAAAGTCTATAACCCTTGACTCCAATACCATATCCGAGAAAGATGCTCTTCTTCGCTTTAGAATCCATTTTGGATCTTTCATCTTTTGGTATGTGGGCATAAGCACTACACCCAAAAATGCGTAAATGGTTCACAGCTGGTTTGTAGCCTTTCCAAGCCTCGTATGGTGTCATTCCTTGTACTGCATTTGTTGGACTTCGGTTTCGTACGTATGCAGCTGTTGATAAAGCTTCTGCCCAAAATTTCTTAGGCAGCTGCGAGTCTGACAACATTGCTCGCACTGCTTCCACCAACGTCCGATTCATTCTTTCAGCCACTCCATTTTGCTCTGGTGTTTTGGAAACAGTGCGTTCATGGTGTATGCCCTCCTTCTTTAGGTAACATTCAAACTCTCTTGAAGTGTATTCCCCGCCATTGTCAGTGCGTAAGGTTTTTATTTTTCGTCCACTGGAATTCTCCACCATGGTTTTCCACTCCATGAATTTTGCAAAAACTTCTCCTTTGTGTTTAAGCACATATATCCACACAAATCTTGATTTGTCATCAATAAATGTGAGGAAGTATTCGGCTCCACCAAGCGATTTTGCCTCTAGCCTTCCACAAACATCGCTGTGCACAATTCCGAGTAGTTGTGTAGCTCGCCTTCCACCTGATTTTGGAAATGAGGAACGATGATGTTTGCCATCCACACATGGTTCACAAAAGTTAATACTCTTGGTCACATCATAGTCGAGGCCAGTCACCAGCTGATCTCTTGCTAGTTTCTGCAAATTCCCCGCACCAAGATGACCAAAACGTCGATGCCAGATCTCCTCCTTTGTGTTACCACCTGAACATGTAGATGCTGCATGAGCTGCTTCTTGTTTTTCATTACAGTTCAAATAGTACACGTTTCCAATTTTTGAACCCTCAGCTACTATCCTCTGTTTTTCATCAAGAAGTCGACATCCTGATTCAGTGAATATGAACGACTTTCCAGATCTAGTCGCCCTAAACACACTCAATAGGTTGTACGATAGTTTGGGAACATAAAGTGTTTCATACAGTCTACATCTTTGCTGTTTACCGTCTGGCACACTCACGTTCAGTTCTATTGTTCCCACTCCTAATGCTTCAACCGAGCGTCCATCCCCAAGTGTTATTTCCTCTACTAAATCCAATTTCCGGAAATGTATAAACATCTTCACATCATGACACATGTGACAAGTTGCTCCAGAATCCACAATCCATTCGCTCCTTTTGTTATTAGATAATAACGCATGGTGTGCAAATAGTCCAACAACGTAATCGTTTTCAGAACCATTACATTTTCCTTGTGTTTTTCCAGTGAAGAAAGCTTTCTTATTGGGATAGTTCCTTTTAAAACTTTCTTTTTCATCCTCACTAAGCAATCGATAGTCACGTTTAATGTGTCCATTCTTTCCACAGTGATAACACTTGGGCCCCTTTTTAAAAGTGTGATGTTTTGATGTCATCGCTTTCGAGTCAGTAGCAGTGTTTTCCTATTCTCTGACTTTCGTTTCTTCGTAGAGCAGTCGTTCAGTCACTAACACCCATTTGGGCACATCCTGACTTGCTTCGAGCGCTGTTACTAGCATGTCATAGGAATCCGGGAGGCTATCCAAGAGGTGTACAACTCTATCTTCCTCATCAATTGAATCGCCGATGACTGACAACTCTTCAAAGATTTCTGTCATTATTTTAATATGTTTATGAACAGAGTCACCTACTTTCAATTTAAGGGAATACAAGCGCCTCCTTAATGCTAATTTATTTGCCCACGTTTTCTTCTGAAATTGATCTGCCAATTTTTTCCACACCACTGCAGGGTCGTCGGGATCCCCTATCAAATACAAAAGTGACGGTTCCACTGACAAAACAATCGTCGCCAAGGCGCGATCTTTCCGCGATAAATACTTTCCGTGTAATATCGCATCTGTCCTAGGATCGGGGACGATTTCGGTATCATTTACTATGTACCATAATCCGTCCCTAATTAATGTCATTTTGCACTGAATCTTCCAAGTGGCGTAATTTGTCCCATTCAACGGTACGAGATTACCAAGTTTTGTTTCCATCGTGAAGGTAAAACGATACAAAACTTCTTTCGTGAACGAGAATTTCAATATCGCCGAAAAAAAATGTCACACGTGGCTTTATAATTATATCGAGCGTTCATCTGGGCCCATAACCTTTGTTGATAATTATTATCGATATAAAGCCAAGTTCACACGAATGTGAGACATACCTTTTGATCTCAGCAACATTCAGACATTCTTCATGGCAGGACAATTCAGTTAAGACAAACACATTTTGTAGGTTTACACGCGCGTCGTGCGTTTATTTTTCAACAGACCAACAACAACAAAAAAAGGGCAGATAACCCCAAATCTTACAAGGGTTAATCTGGTTCCCAAATAATAATAGAACAAGGGAGATAACCCTTAAAATAGGTTTTAACAGTCCGACAAAATTGATAATTCAACAAAAATGACGTCATGCTCAAAAGTAGCAAACGAGATATGTCGAACAGTCAGACTATGGGCATTTTGGCCACTGTGTTCATTTAAAAATTCAAAATTCATAAAAATTTACAAATTTTAATGAAATTTTCAGTATTTATTAATTAACGATCACCGAATATAATTAAATAATTACTTTATTAGAAATCTTAGTGCAAGCGTATTATTTCGTCTAATTGGCATAGGCTAGACAGCATACATTAAATTAATACTTAATAATAAAATGGTGTTGTCATATTTTTTGTAATTTTTAAAACATGAACATTTTTCTTTGGAAAATAAATTGTGTGATTTAATATTTATTCTTTAAATAAGTTCATTATGCCGGTGTACATCGAATTAAAAGTCTATCAGTTATGCTGTATCGAAATATATCTTGGTTTATAACACAAGAAAGAAGAAGAGGAAGAGGAAGAAGAAGAAGAAGAAGAAGAAGAAGAAATTTCCATTTCTAGCAATTAAACTACTTTTGTATTTTATTATACTAAACCCGAAATTCTCTAGCGACATGATAGGTAATTGTACACAGAAGAAAATAATTCAAAAACATTTTGATGGTCAAAAATTGAGGGATCAGTTTACGTAAAATTTATATAAGAAACTGATTCCCTCCTAAAATCTAAAATATCAGGAAAAAAATGAAAACACTGAATTCTTTAGTGACATGATACGCCGAAAAAAATGGAAAAAGTTTGGTCGGTAAAAAAGTTGAGAAAAACGGATGGTAGAGTATTACGAATAAGCGGCTAAAACTTAAAATAACAACTTTTCGAAAAACTAAATTGCATCTCGTTTTAAATACGAATAGTTGTGAAATGATGATCTGTAGACTTGGACAGAGCAGGTGTATGTGTGCGTTCACAGGTGTATTTTTGAATTACAAATTGTTTTCACAAGAAAAACAGTTCTCTTTTTTATTTTCGTTCAGATTATTATCTAAGATCAGCATATTTACAATCTCTTTTGCCGATTGACGTTGTTAATTTTTGAACTGCTGTCGTAGAACTTGCTTTCCAGGTATTCTGTTTAGGTATTTCTTCAGATTTGGTTTGATTATACCATGCCAAGGTTTGGAAAGAAATGGGCATATATACGGGCGTTAATGCATATTAAATATAAATGGAAAGAAATGAAATCAAGTTTGAGAGAATATTAGGGTCACCAGCTTGCAAGTGCTAACTTAATATAAACATAGTTTTTTAAATGAAAACTCAGGGAAAACATTACTAGAAAACAAAACATAGAACTACAATTTTTCATGAATACAAAAGTAATTTTTAATCAGTAAATGGTCATTCAATAAAGTTTATACAACTCGTTTTATGGTAGGAAAATGTTCAGTGAATAATAAACTAGAGCTAAGGATGTGCAATCTATATATTTGTTAGTGTGAACATGCCCGTTCCTGATTAATATGCGTATATGAGTACTAGACAACGTTGCACTGTGTAAGTAGGCGTAGGTTTACCTTGTTCTAGTGCGAGAAAGTGGGTCGCAATTTGCTTCTGTTCGCCTGAATTTTTGTCAGTGCGTGTGTAGATGTGCACAATGTGAGTTTTGAAGTGTCATTTTATTATCACCTCCCCGGCAAAATCTGTCCTGGCTGTGTATTTCACCGTCTCTTTAGGGGGTTCTCAGTTCGCATCGGCTTATTAATTTGACATAGGCTTGCTAGATTTTTGGTTTGAAACGATATTCATTGGTTGTGAAATATTGAGTTAACACGTTCCTGTGAAAACTAACTTGTTTTTTGGAAGTGAAGAGGAAAGCGTATCCCAACGAACAAGAGAAATAAATAGGGTAGCTCTTCAAGCCATTCGCTTTTCGGCGTTCGTTCGAATCGCATCTCGATCCACCACAATACCAATGTCTCTACCACAACTGGTGTGATGTGCGATTCTTTTAGGGAGTCCATTGTTTTTAGTCATTCTTATGGTTTTGGTATTTTTGTATGTTTGGCACTCTTTATTTAGTCTATCGTCACTTCGTACAGTTAAATCTATAAGTAGAGCAGTCCTTTCCTATTAAGTCCATATGATAATCTGTATATGAACTGTCCCGATTCCGATGCATCTTTAAGTTGCATCTCTTCGCAGATCTCCCAGTAGAGGTTTCTGCATATTTTGTGTTAACGATGAGTATAGCGGCCATCTTCCAACATAATTGATTGAATATTTTTAAAATCAGAATTTAGGGAAAATGCTAAACAGCAAATTTCGCAAGAATAAATTTCTCTTTTTCTTCATTTTATTCCAGTTATGCCTGAGATAACAAGGAGACACTTTATTTCGACATTAGTTTTTAGTTGAGAACCAACTTTCGGCTTGGAGGTCATTTTTATGTTTGTGGTTTAAATCGGGAAGAAACGAAAATGACGAACTTACTTGGGAAATACTGAAATAGAAATGTCACATAAGCCAAAACGGATCATCATTCCTCCACGAAATAAATAATGGTTTCATAACTAAATAGATATGAAGTTTTATTCAAGGGAACACAGGAACAAAATGAAGATAATACAATAGGCTTATTTGTAGCAGTCGGTTTGATGACATAGTATTCTTGAGTCCCTCGACTCGTCTACCAACGACCTAGGTAGCGAGCGCAGGATATACAGGTTAGGGTTAGGGTTAGATATACGTCTTGTCTGTTTGAGAGATAAGCTGGAACTGAAGATCAACACAGTTTGGCTTTCGCGCCAAATCAATTCATCGTGTATGAATGTTGTTACACGCAGCATTGCCATACGCCTACGCCGTTAAGAGACGATGATTACATAATCCCAATCGGATTTTCAATATCACTGCTAGTAACATAGACCGATACAAAATAGTACACGAATGCAAATGCTACATAAATACCTGCTAAGGCTTTTTGTCGATAAAGCAATGATAGTAGCAGCGCATGATAATACAATGAAAGTAACATGAAAAAGCAAAAAGAGTCTATGACTGATAAAGTTGAACAAGAATGTATTTTTATGCTGCCAAAGGCAAAATGTTTCTTTTGCTGAAAAAGAAGCAAAATGTAATACACTGAGGTGTAAAGAGGAAATGTTTTATTTGGTTGATGGTGAAAAACGTTCTGTGATTGCAAAATGAAAATGTTCAGTTGCTGAAAAGTGAAAAGAATTACAAATGTTTTCAAAATAAAAAAAAGGATTCATTCAAACAGAATATCTTACACGTACTTGTACAAAACTGTAGAAGAGGTAGTTAATTACGGCATCAGGTGGTGTTAGTGGTGGTTTAACCGAGTAATTCCGAACAAAAACGTGTGTCTATGATGAAATGTTCTCAGGCAAAAACGTGTTCATGGGTGGTAAACTGTAAAACAGCATCTAAGTCTGTTAACAGAGTTTAAAATCCACTACCGTTGACTATAAAGGGGTGAACACATGACCAGGTAATGCAAGTGATGGACCGTAAAGCAGTTCGGGTGGGTAATATCTTAAGTCTTCCTTCATAGCAGAGCAACAGCTGATGAGAACGATGGGAACGTACATGGCTGAGCGATGCATTCAGACAATCAAGCTAGCTATTAGAAGCAGCCGAGATATAGACATGAGCCTGTTGCATGTCCGATCAACACCCATATACCACGTCATTCCATCCCCTAGAGAACTACTATGTGGTCGGAAGCTGATCAACAATCACCCTGCGAAATGCACAAACAACAATGCCAGAAGGGATGAAATCAGGGACCGCCTGTACCAGAGACAATCCGTGCAGAAGGCACAGCATGATAAGCATGCGAAGGATCTCCCCAGCCTCAGCACAGGTCAGCAGGTTCGAGTGCAGAACCAGGACACCCGAAAATGGACCCCAGCAGTCGTTACACAGGCCTGCACTGAACCGCGGTCCTACATCTTAGAAACCCCAACTGGACAAGTCCTACGCAGAAACCGTAGGCACCTGATAGAAGACTCTAGTCAGCTGAACAATACACAAACCCCAATACCTAAACCCCCTCAGCACATAACCAACCAGTCTGCAAACACACCGAACGAGAACAATACGCCAATTGGCATAGTCAGTAGGTCGTGATGTGCCGTAAAGCTCCCCAAAAGATTCCACCCATAGGTAGACATCACTTTCTGTAAAAAGAGGGATGTCACAGTATGAGGTAGTTACCTCCTCTTTGATTCCCCTCAGAGGTAACTCTCTGGCAAATAAAGAGAGGGAAACCACTTCTGAAGATGGCGACCCAATAGAACCATACACGCATGTTTGTTCTCTGTTACACATACTAACTAAGCATGTTGTATTAACAATAAATGCATCTAACATTTACAAGAGGGCACCTTTGTTGTGATTGTTGTCAATATATAAAGAAGGGACTTTAACAGGTGTGGATTTCGCTTATGTTTTGACACTCAGTGAATGGTACAGACTTATCAATTGGCGACGAGGATGAGATTCGAACTCAATGACAAAAGGAAATTCAGCTTTAGGTATTGGATATTATAGCAATGATGTATCTTCAAGCTTTTTCTTTGCCTCATGATAGGCTTTAAGCTGGCAGTTATCTAGAGAAATAGCGTCATCCGTCTTCTTTCTATTTTTCAACATATTCGTCAGAGGAGTATGTCAGCACAATGTTGAAGGAAACGTCTGTTATAGTTCAATAATCCAAGAAAATTTCGTAATTGAGGTAGTGAAGTAGGAGGATGTAGTTCGAGCAGATGTTTTCTTTGATATTTCTTAGTTTATGACATAACCCAAAAATACAAAACTTAACAGGGTTTATCCTTACATGATAACACTGAAAACGTTCAGAAAGAAAGTGGAGATGTTTAAAATGTTCCTCAAGTGAAGAGGTAGCTATAAGCATGTTATCTATATAGTTATACATGAAATCTAAGTCACGGACTACCTCGCCCATAAAATGTTCAAAAGTGATAAACGCATTACATAAGGCCAATGGCATAGTGAAAAATTCAAAAGCATCGAAAGGATTAGTAACAACAGTCTTAGGAATATCTGCCAGATTAACTGGTATTTAGTGGTACGCATTAACAAGATCCATCTTTGAAAATATATTACAACCGTGTAAGAATAAAGCGACCTGTTACAGTAGTAGAGTTCAACCGACGGAAATCTTTGGTTGGACGCCAATCCCCAGAACGTTTCGGAATCATATGTAAAGGGGATGCCCAAGGGCCAGGTAAGTTTAGAATAATATCTAGATGGAGCATGTGATTAAATACATGCCTGGCTGCCTTTAACATTTCCGGAGAAAGGTGGCGAGGACGAGCAAAGATAGGAGCAGCAGTTGTCTCAATGAAATGCTTAGTAGAATGAACAGGTTTGTTTATTTCAAAATTCAAGTTCGTTAGATCAGGAAGAAAATCCAACAACAAACCGTAAGGGTCACCAGCAGAAGCTACAAAAAATACAGGACTAGTAAGTTGTTCGGAACTTTTTTACTAGATAATCATAGGTTATTGCTAGAATTTGTCAGTCTGCGTCTACGCATGTCAACCATCAAGTCAAAGTTGTGCAAGAAATCAGCACCTTTAGGATGTCAGCAATGGGAGAAAGTTCGTGCTCACTTATTCCTTCTCTTGTTTCTCAGGGTTTTTAATATCAGCGAGCCAAATCGCCGAAGTGTCTGTGGTACATGCAATATCTACGAGAATTCATATGATGCTGTGCAGGCGAGGGATAACGACACATTGATAACTGTCTGCTGGGGCATTTTCAGCTAAATCGCGCATATGTCGAAGTAACTGTGTAGGCAAACGATATCCAAGCAGTTCATTGTTTACCAATGTTTAAAAACGACGCTCAGCAGAAATAGACATACGACAAAGTACTTCTTGTTTAACGGTTTCGTACAATGCACCAAGTTGAAGATCTGTAATTAAATCATTCACCGTAGCTGTCAGTGACGCAGGATATGCACCGAGTAGTAAGTTTAGCTGTTTCGATTCCGAGTGTATCCCGTGGGGAGAGAACTGTGCCTAGATTCATGCAAATCAGACACGAACATCGCCTGAATAGGCCGGGGTTGAATTTGAGCTCATCGTAAAACAGAAGAGAAAGGAACCTGCATTCTTATAAGCAGTCGTAAAAATGAAAGAAAGAAAATGGCTGGTTGATATCCTATTTAAGCGCTCGATTGGAACTTGACTTTTAAGACCCTTATATTAAACAGACAGCTTCTCATTACAAAAGGATGATGTAAAGAAATAAATCTGCAAAATATCTGAAAATATGGTGCCCTAGTTTCCAATAGGCGACAAAACCAACTTGAATGAATATCCCGTGTTGACACGAGGCAAGAACTATGAGTCAGACTAATATTTTTAAAAAATATATTGATCGAATTACGAAAAATGGCGCGCGTGAACGACTCGCATGCAGTAAACAAAATGTTGTCATAGCCAAATTCAAGACACAATACATACTTGCAAAAATATGTGAAAAAACGTTAATGTGCATCCACATTTCTTACAACAGAAGTCTACATCATAAAGGATGACTTAGTATTATAGTTATTTAGGTTCGATTAACTTTGGTGTGATGTAGCAATTAGGAGAAATCCAGAAATTATCCGTGAAAGGCAAGATGAATTTCACGTTTTGATTATTTAAAAATGAGCAGGAATGCAGAAGAAAAAATACGTTATTTTTGTTACAATATTTAAAATCGCAACAAATGTTAATTCAATCGTAACTATTAAGTTACGATTGAATCAACATTTGTTGCGATTTTTTTCGGACCGAAAACAAAAAGGTTGATCTCTTAGTGGAAATAGGGTTTACATAGGAGAAACAGAAATGAAGATTGTATTTGGGAGTGTGTGGTGTCTTTACATTTATCCGAGCTATTATTAATTTAGGAAAAAAAAGTAATTATATAAATAAACAAATAAAACAAATGAAAACGATAAATTACTAAAAACTGATCAAATAATTTAATTTTGAAAATGTTATAAAATATGCAAAACGGTTTGAAAATAGATATATTGTAGAGATGTTGGTGACTTTGAGATGCTTGTTGGAGTAGCCATTCTTCTCTAGAATTTATATCATTTCATGTAACAGTTTCATTAACACAGGGACATAGGTATATATAACAAGTTGGTTCGGACTGAATGCATTATAGAAATGTAATTGAGTCCAGGTCTGTTGATATCGGGTCTTTGAGTTCGCCTCCTGTCAAAACAACGACGTTGTGTTAGCATCTCGACAAAAACTGTTTATACTTGCACAACAAATAAAGCTGAAACGAAACTGCTGGAAGGTGAGCAAGTGCATGGTGTTCCAATCACCAACAACATCAGTACGCAAATTTAGAGATAACAGCGCATATGCTAATGCTCTAATGCTCTGTATTCCTACACAAGTTTGGACATGCCTGTGTCAATCAATGGAAACACATACCAATCTTTATGTAAGAAATCACATGTAAATACAAAAGAAAATAAGTCTCAATCGTATAACTGCTACAATATAAACAACATTATTTTATTGTCCATTACACTTGGTTTTAATTGCATTTCTTGTCTTGAAATAAAACGTTTTTAAAGTGTTCAGAATGTAACTTTAACTCAATGTTTTAATGATTGTATTTTTTAGCATCAAACATATTTTTATTTTGAATTCTATTAGACATAAATTAGTTTGGGGACAAAAATAAATTTTGAACATACTTTTTATACAAAATCAAATAAGAGTTTATGGAATTTCTAGTCAATGTCATTTATGAAACATCAAAGTTCAATTTTATATGATGAAAATTATAATTTTTTATCTGGCTTCCTGTTGGTTGGCCTCCAACTAACAAACTGCGTCCTTTCTAATTAAACTGTGCAGTTGTTAAACACTGTAGACAAATTTGGTAGATGATTACGATAATTCACTACCCCAAGATAGGCCTTCAATTCTGTTAAAACAATTTTTACAGATAGACCAGTAGAGATATTTGCACATACCATTGACTACTTGTCAAGTGGCTAACACTCTCTACTTCTGTGTGGCAAAACATGAACTTGTTGCCGCTGCTGAGACCACTCATTTTCTTTGAAATCATTGATCTTGGGTAACCAATATCATTCTCTCCTGATTATGGTAAGGCAATCATCCTTCCAGCCAGTCTACAGAGCATTCCATATCTATATATTCCTAGGATAGTTCATCAAGAATATATTTATTACTTTGTTGGTTTGCCAATTCTACCAGTTTTCTGCAATGGAACGTGTTGGTTTATTTATAGCGGCTCTTCCGAGCTATTTCTCTTGTTTTCTATTTCTGACTCATTTGTAAGAGTCTTGTCCAAAATGTTTGGCCAGTTTTGTGATAAAGGTGGTTCTACTGGCTCTTGTTTCGGTGTTGATGTTCCATCATAAGGTTTGGGTTCTGGAAGCTCATCAGACATTGGCCGGTGCTCACAATAGCAGCTCGATGTTGATGGTCAATTTCTCATATATCCTGCTCTTCCTGTGTATGTTGGCATGTGTCTTTTCAGATGTGGATTACTTCAAAATAGTGACCCGCATACTTAACAACAATAATGTGTCTTTTTATAATGGAAGTGAAATTTTTGACTCACATACTTCACAAAAATAAGGTTTCTGTCCAATGTGTATGCATGTGATTCTTAATTTGAGAATTATATGAAAATGCTGACCCACAAATCTCACAAGAATATGGTTTCTCCCCAGTGTGTGTTCGCATGTGTTTTTTCAGTTGTGGATTACTAGAAAATGCTTTGCCACATACTTCACAAGGATAAGGTTTTTCTCCAGTGTGTATCCGCATGTGTATTTTAATATCAGAACTAACTGAAAATGCTGACCCACATACTTCACAAGAATAAGGTTTCTCTCCAGTATGTGTGCGTATGTGTCTTTTCAGATTTTGATTATTCGAAAATGCTGATCCACACACTTCACAAGAATAAGGTTTCTCTCCAGTATGTGTGTTCATGTGTCTTTTCAAGTTTGAATTAATTGAAAATGCTGACCCGCATACTTTACAAGAATAAGGTTTCTCTCCAGTGTGTGTTCGCATGTGATATTCCATATGTGCACTCCTTGAAAATTCTGACCCACATATTTCACAAGAATAAGGTTTCTCACCAGTGTGTTTATGCATGTGTAATTTAATATCAGAACTAACTGAAAATGCTGACCCACATACTTTACATGAATAAGGTTTCTCTCCAGTGTGTCTGCGTATGTGCCTTTTCATACTTTGTTTATTTGAAAATGCTGATCCGCATACTTCACAAGAATAAGGCTTCTCTCCAGTATGTGTTTGCATGTGTCTCTTCATATGTGAATTATTTGAAAAAGCTGACCCACATACTTCACAACAATACGGTTTCTCTCCAGTGTGTTTAATCATGTGATTTCTCATGTTAGTATTATTTGAAAATCCTTCACAATAATAAGGTTTCTCTCTTCTTTTTTTAATTCCCTTATCATTTTGTTTTTGCTGGGGGTGGGCCATCCTTCCTCCAGATTGTATTTGTATGTGTGTTTGTAAATCTTGCTTCCTTTAAATACATCACAACAATAAGATTACTTGCCAGTTTTTGTGTGCATGTTATTTATTGAATACAAATGTTTTCTCTCCTCTATGGGCTCGTTTTGCTAGACAATAGGGTTTTTATCAGGCTTGTTAGCATATATATTATTCAATTCGAGATCACTGAACATGATGATATACTCACTTCAGAAGAAAAATATATTTCATTTCATTTTGATTAGATGGGTTTATTTAAACTGAAGTTGTTATCTGCAAATAAAAATAAATTTTATTAAATCATCAATTACACAAATAACGCATGTGCATTAAAATCAATTTATTTCACTTTGAGCATGATAATTGAAAACGTCATTTATATATTACTTAATATACATTCAGTAATACATTGATTTAGTTACTCACTTTTTTAATCTGTATGTATGCATGACACACGATTTCTGAAAGGGTATCAGAACGGAGGCATTAGTATGAGTAAAGATCAGGAATATGGATATAGAACATGGGATATAACAGATAAAACTAATCTGATTCTCACTGCAAATGTTATCTCTTTGTCATACAGATACAAGGTTATTTTAATGCATTTATTTAACAATTTGCAGATCAAAATAAATGCATTCAAATATGGAATAATCTATGTCCTGTTGTTTAGAGAAAACTATTGTCAGTTGGACAAAACATTCTGAAATAAAACTTACTCGGATTGTTAATTAACATCAATCATTTGCAAGTGGAAATAATAATATAATTTCAACATTTCTTTTAACTTTCTTCTTTGTAATTAAATTTGTTTAAATGCTGATGCATTCAATCAAACTAAATAATTTAAAATAATAATCAGAAGTTTTGTATTATTTTGATTATTCGGACTACTGTTATCATATTGGATGTTATTCTAAAAACATTTCGTCTAGAAAGTGAGCCTTGTTTAACTCATAATACTGTATGTCTAACTCGTAAATCTGCATGGAATTTTGAACAAAGCCTTTCATTTAATCCATGGGTCAATCAGTTCTAAGTGACAGTGTAAATCTTTCTTGATAGCTGAACAATGGCCAAAAATTATAAACGACAGATTAAGTATGTAGGTGCATCATATCTGTTGGTTTATATAAGAATGCAATGCCGCTATCAGTTGGCAGTGGAAGGATCCTATGAAACGTTTTGGGGCAGTGAAGGATACTTTTTGAGGCTGGGGAGTAGCTAGTCGTACAGAAAAAACAAGTATGTTTTATGAAGAGATCTCGTAGGAAGTCTGTAAGACAATATCCAGCCAAATATTAATTCTCACACTACTCATTTCACTGACATATAACTCAGGGGAATCACTTCAGCCCAAAGTACATCGATACAGATCAAGAAATACGTGAATGACTGAGTAGTTGGCTATGGTCTAAGAAGATCAATACTTATATGGCTAAACCAAATGTCTTGAGTGCTGAATGTGATGAGAGGTGTGTGGATATTCTTGTGCACCTTTTACTTTTAGCAGCATACTTAAGAAAGTGTCCAGGCAGTGATGTCATCATGCCTCATATTCGGCCAGATGAAACTATCCCAAATCAACTTCACTTTGGTCGATATTCTTGGGTGTACCAAACTGGGAAAGCTATCAAAAACCTCCTGATAATGAGTTATTAGAACAAGAAGACAAAATGAATCTGCCGAGGGGTTGAAAATAATCTGTGTTACTAAAGATGGTACAGGTATATATGTAAATTTGCCAGTTGCAATTTTAGGCAACGCCAGATCTGAGGTATCCAGATGTAAGTGGGCTAAAGTCATGTTGATATCCAAAGCTAAATAACTGAATTGAATGGATGGCAAGACAAGCTAATTTCCACTGCATTCTGTTCAATGGATATATGTCAGATATTACAGATAAATCATGAAGCGAAATCCAAGTGGCAAGGTTACTATTTATATGGCTTAGTACTCAATGTGGAGGTAAGCAGACGATTATACATATAAATTCCAAATTTAGATGTTTTACGACTGTGCAGTAGAAAAACGAAATCTTGGATGTGAGATTGGGTAACGATCAGTACTGCCAGGCGTTAAATCATCAAACTTTCCACCTAGATGCAAATCACGAGAATGATTCTGGAAAAATAAAAAAGCAAAGTCCACACAACCGTGATCTTGCAGTATTTTGTCTCTAAAAGGTTGGAAAGTACAAGTCACATTTTGCAAACTGAAAGTTTTAAGAACAATTTCGAATGCTGTGGAATGTAAATGCAAAACCTGACCAAATTCGATTTAGAGGTCCTACAAGTATTCATGGAAGAAGCAAAATCCTTTATATGTGAGATTAAGTAAGTATCGGGTACTGTCTTGGCATTAAATTATTTGAACACTTCAATACTAAATGCACAGGAAAAATTCATGGACGAGATGAAGGTCGTATGATCCACAGTTTCAGAATATAATTAAATTATCCCCCTTGCCACTTTAAATTTCTCTGTAGGAAGGCGGGGAGGGCATGTAAAACCACATCCGAACCAGAGATGTCGATGTGATATTTCATGGATTTATTAGAAATAATTCAAAAGTTCTTGAAAAAATCTTTCATAATTCCAAAAGAGTGTTAGGAATAAAGCTTTCATAATGAATGTTACGAATGTAGCTTTCATATTGAATGTTATGAATGAAGCTTTCATATTGAATGTTATGAATAAAGCTTTCCATCCTGCATGAACTTTTCAACTTAAATATCTGCTAAACTGACATTTAGAAAGTGAGAGTTCTTGTTATAACACAAGGTTTTTATTTACATCTATTATACAAAGGAGAGTTGTCTGTTTGCTTGTGTTTGTTATCTTGAGATACTTGGCAAACTCCATAAAGTTGATATTTTCAGAATCGGCAAGCTTCCTGGCGCATAATATTTCAGAATCTGAAAAAAATATTCAACCTTTGAGGATCAACAGGCCAGGGTAGCTTTTTACTCCATTTTCGAATGTTTTTATTTACTTATTTGGAAAAAACAATATTATGTACTTATTTTGAAAAAACTGCAAGTCATTCCCGAAAACTCAACCGAAAATGATATCAGAAGGGAGGATGCAGGAAGGTGTGTGGAATATATTCAAAATTATTAGACGATTGTTCTGGGAAAATACCGTTACCACCCTTGATTCTGTCGGTCTGAGTCGAGTTCTAGGAAGAAAGAGGTCCACTCTCCCAGGTTTTACCTTGATACCCGTGTCATTCCTTAAACTTCACCGAAAATGACGTCAGAGTGAAAATGCCGGAGGGTGGGGTAAATGCACATTAGCCTGCCTATGGAAAACACTTTTCGAGGTCTTCTGCACCTTAGCCCCCGTATGGAAAATACTTTTTGACGGCTTCTACATCTTAAGCCCCCTATGGAAAATGCTTTTCAAGTGCTTCTGCACCTCAGCTCCCCTATGGTAAAAACGCTTTTCCGGGGCTTCTACTCCTTAGCCCTGCTATGAAAAATGCTATTCTGGTGATTCTACACTATGGAAAATGCTTTTCAGAGGCTTCTGCATCTTAGCCCCTTATGGAAAAAACTTTTTGGTGGTAAGTACATATTAGCCCACCTATCAAAAACCCTTTTCTGGGGGGGGGGAAGTATATATTAGGCCACTTATGGAAAAACGCTTTTATGGGGCAAGTACACATTAGTCCTTATGATAAATATTTTTTGTGGGCAAGTACACAGCCCTCCTATAGAAAACGCTTTTTAGGAGAAAGTACACAGTAGCCCTCTATGAAACATGTTTTTCTACGGCTTCTACACCTTAGCCCTCTGATGGAAAATGCTTTTCAGGGGCTTGTGCATCTTCCCCCCCCCCATATGGTAAAAATACTTTTCAGGGGATTCTGCACTGTTTCCCCCATATGGTAAAAACGCTTTTCGGGTGTGTCTGCACCTTAGCCACCCTATGGTAAAACACTTTTTAGGTGCTTCTGTACCTTAGCTCCCCTATGGAAAACGCTTTTTGGAGCTTCTGCACCTTAGCCCCTATGGAAAGTGCTTTTCGAGTGCTTCTGCACCTCAGCCCTCCTACAGAAAACATTTTTCGGGGGCAAGTACACATTAGTCCTCATATGAAAAACACTTTCCGGGGCTTCTACATATTAGCCTCTTATATTAGATCTTGTTCATGCTGTGACTGTCATTCCACTAAAGGTCGAGAATTTTTTGATAAAATTCTGCCAAATAAAAAATTAGTTAATCATGTAATATGATTGACAGACCACAGGGAAAATAACAAAATATACAACGAATAACTTAACAAACTCAACAAAATTTATTTTTCTACCGACCTGCATAGCTTAAAACTTCTGAATGTGTTTTAACGTTTTTTCATTTCAATATAGAATTTCGTCGATATCTACTCTTTTGGAGACAATTAATATCCAAAATGGCCGACAATAAGATGATGTTTCATTCCTTACAAAATAGTTTTAAAATAAATCACTTACCTTATGCCAATAAATACAGATGTATCACACAAAACCATTTCGATATACAAAGAGACTTTATTCCCGAGTGTAGAACGCAACAAAATTTAAGCAAAATTGACTTGCAGAGATATGAAAAGAGCAAATACCTGTCACACTTAGTTATCGCCCCAGACCAAACAAATTTGCTTGTAACTTAATACTGACATGAAGCCATTTTCTTTTTTCTCTCCTTTTTCTGAAGATAAAGACTAAAAGGGCTAGGCACTAAGTCTTTAAAGTAGGTTGGTTTAACTCTACATCCGGAGTGACGAGCATGTCCATATGAATTGGCTGTCAACAATATTGGGTGTGTTGTCTCTACCTTGTGGAGGGAGTCAACTGGAACATTGGGATTGTTGGTTGGTTGCCTGCTCAGTAGTAATCTATTGTTGCTGGTCACGCTTCTCATTGTTTCTGGGAAAGAAAGAATTGGTGTGCAAGGCCAAGCGGCTATCGTCCTTGTCTGGATGTTTGGGACTAATCCCTAGGATTTCACCTGGGTAACTAGGAACCCTTAAGCAGTCATCCTTGTGGCTTTTGTATGTGTTGGCCCTTTACTCGGAGCTAACAAACTTCCGAATATTGATTGAACAATTTTGCTTGGATTACCCCAAGTACTGTTCATGCCCATTATTTTTCTGCAAAGTTACACAATGTCCTCCAACATCCACTTTTGCACTTGTCCTATGTGAGCGATTGGGAGCTTAAGAGTACTCGCTCTAAATATGGCTAGGATTGCGATTGTTATGCTGTTCGTTTATTAAATTGATATCATCAGAGTTGATGCATTCATTAATATACTAGTCCTAATGATACAGAACCTCTCTGGGGGACAATCCGAATGATCCAACCTTACTGTTCCACGCACAGCAAGCTACTAAGAGTGAGACTGTAGAGACCTGTAAATAAGCTGGGTCCACCTTGAAGAGATTCTGCTGGATGTCTTAGACAACCTTCTCAGCGATGGGGTGTTGTTGGAGATTTTAGGGTTTCCTGTCTCTACTGAGATATTGCGAGGAAGCAGTAACCTATCGTTTTCAAAGGACTTGAAGCTGATGTGGAGTCTGTCCTTACAACTGACGGTAGATTATTGACAGGTCTGATAGGTAAGTAGGCCTTTAGAATGGCATCTCGTAATGTCTCTGTTTGCTCATCTGGTACAAGGAGTGCAAGTGTATTAATTGACATTCTCTGATAGGGCAAAACTCAGTTAACAGTTCTTTTTGAAAACATCTGCAGCGAACCTAAGCCTGAGCAAATTCGGGGGTCTTCACTAGACTGAGGGATAGCTAGGAGTTGGAAACTTCTCAAAGATGTGCATTGGTGATATCCCATTTTAGCAGAAGGAGGTCACTCTGGTAAACAACTACAAGACCGTCGTGATCCATTGTGGCGGTCTGAACATACCACTTCACATCCCTGATGTTGTTAAGTTGTTTCGAAGGGTGAGTTCTCTACATCAGGTGTGTTTATGTTCGTCTGGGAATTCATTTTGGATCCTTTTCCATGTAGAACAGCTGGTATTTTTAGAAACCCCTTATAATCTCTACAAGGGAAGTCCTAAAGACCGTAGCCTCCTCCTGCCTAAACATGAAAGAGCAAACTTGGCTTGTTGAGTGACTGCATTCAGGAGCATTATGACTGACAAAAATCAGCATGCATGTTTACTATGTCAGCAAGATGTTGGACAGAAGACTGGGAGGGTTGTGTCAGACCAATGTTAATTGTGGCTTCACAGTGAACAGATGAACTGTAATATCAAGATAGGTCCTCTTCGAATATATCAGAGAATGGTGTGTTAAGTTGTTGGAATGGGGATAACATGTCATCAGGGTCGATGAATATGCAGAGAGTAACATTATCTTTGTGTTTAGTTTGAGTCCGGTAGGCACCTGCTAGGCCAGAAGCTCTTGTTGTTGCAATGAGCGTGGGTACAGCCTGACAGAGATGTTGTGATTTCTGTATCTGCTGTGGTGCACTGGTGATGGTGTCAAGCCACACTTCGCCTCCTATACTTTTTGAGATTGCAGCCAACATGAATCCAAACAAGGTTCGATGGCAAACTCTCCATGTTTGCCATCAGGCATGGAGAGTACCAAGTCTGCACCAAGCCCAATAGTGGCTTGTCGGTGTGGAGTAGACAAAACGTGAGCATGTCGGACCTGTTCCACATTCAAAGGTGATTCAGTAGACCCATACTTCAATTGGGTGTCACCAATCCATATTTCGGACTTAGCAGGTCTGATTAACATATTATTTCTGCACACGAATGGGACACCAACGAGTATCTTGATATCAAGATCTGCGAATTATAAGCCCTCAAAATGGCATGTTTCCCTTTCTCCAGAGTGAACCTGGTTTCTCTCATTACATTCAGTGAGATGAGTCATCTACTTGGCTGTGGAATGTTGAACTATGTTCTCTATGGCACCACTGTACAAAACGATCCTCAGCGGATGATGATTTGAGAACATGCTGATGTAAGGATGACTTCTTCATCTTTTGTAAGGAAACTATCATGGTGTCTAATATGACTGTCTGCCACTAGCAGGGAGTCATCAATTTAGATTAATTCTTGGAATAAACCTTTTGGACGTTCATCCGGCTCTAGTTTAATGAGTCAAAGTCCAGAAGGTGAGAGCTACTAGTCTGGAGTCTTATCGTCTGCCAAACACTTGCTAATGATGTTGATGTTTTCACAATAGAACTCCGTGAAATGTTGAAGCAGTTATTTGCCACCTACATCTCAATGATATCTTTTTGGAAAGCAGTGTGTCTGCTGAAATCAGGTACATCCATACCATCATTTGGTAAGCACTGATGTTGGTGTGTGTGCGACTTCTCCCAGTTAGCCTCGAGGAGTAAGACATAGTTTCTATATGGGATAGGCAGTATATAATGTTATTCCACCACACCTCAAAGGAAGAGATAGTCCTTTTCTTTCCGAGGCACCACTGCTTCAGGACACGTACAGACATACTGAGAGATATTTGAGCAACTGATATGTATTTGAATGAAGTTGTACCAGTACTCACCAGTTTGGCTGAGTGTAAAGTTTTGAGATGTGTCGATAGTCTAGTCGAATCATGATAATACATTCAAGCAGTCACCCGATTAATTGGTGCATAACAGCCTCCTTAGTTAATAATTTTTTTTTTTTTTAAATCCTTTGGAAGTAGCATATGTGGGTAAATAAACCGATGTCACCATACAAATAAAGATGTATCACATGAAATTGTTTGAAGGTACGAAAACTCTTTATTCCCAAGAAATGTAAAAACTATTCAAAATGCAAACAAATAAGGCAAATAACTCGGTCATATTTGCTATCACCCATGACCTATAAGTATGCTTTTAACTTAATACTGGTGTTACCACGAACCTTAAGTCCGACTGGCCATCCTTTGACTTAGAATTAGTTTTAGGGCAGCCTTTTATGAAATCATTTTTTAACCTGAAACTTGCGACAATATTCAAACAGAATTGACCGACATTTTTTATTTACTCGTGTTTGGCTTAGTGAAAATGGCGATAACAAATTTAGAGTTAATAAATCTAACTATCAGTTTTCATGCTTTAAAATAATACACGTTGGTAGAAAATTAGGTGCAACTTCATAACTCTACCGACATGAAAAAATTTTTTTAAAAATCTTTATAATCTAAGTACCTCTGACGGAAAGAATATACTGTACACCAAAAATTATGTGAATTGATCAAGTCGAAAATCATTCTTAAGAGATTAATCGGAATTCGTAGGCATTATCATTATGTACAAGGCTGATTCTGAACTCTATTTCTGAAGAGTTGGCAAAAGTTTGAACTTTTGGAGTTATCTCCCTTAGTTTTCAAACATGGCGTCGATAGATCAACGTTCGTCTTTTAGTCATAAAATTTGATTTTCTTTTGTAAAAAAAACCACTTGATCAATTTACGTGATTTTTGGTGTACGATATATTCCTTCCGTCATGGATACCTATATAATAGTTTGTTTGTTTTTCATGTCGGTAAAGTTATGAACTTGAACCGAAAATTAAATTTTCTTACGTTTGGTACAAGTTATTTGTTGTATATTTTGTTTGTTTTCGATTTCTACTTTTAACTATAAATGGCAAAAATTAAAACTGAACTGATTTTCGCTGTTTTACCAGGCGCAAACAAATAGACAAAAAGAAACAACGATTTTATCTTTAATAATTTTTCCATTATAAAAATAATTTTTTTTTTTTAATAAATACTGAAAATTTGATTTACCTTCAATCATTTTCGGTATTTTAGTGATGCTTTTAAAAGCACGTGTCAATATTTTTATTTACTGTAAAATTAGAGCGTCTCCTCATTTTGGGCATCTATATTGCGAGAAAAACAAGTTAACTGGCTTATGTGTTATGGGGTTACCGGTGATTGGAGGATGGCGGGTGCTTTTTGCTTGCTCAAGTCGAAACCCTGCAACGATTTTAGCTTCTTTTTTTTAATACCATCTACCGGAAGTTATTAATTTGCATATCTGTCGATTACTGATTATTTAAGAACATTTTTCGGTGCTTCTGCATTATGGCAACAAACAAAATTTCTTAAAAGGGGAATCCCAAAGTGTTTTTTTTTAGGGGGACTCATAACGAAACGATCATATTCGATTTTTTTCCCTCACAGTAAACCGTAACACAAATAGAGAAGCATGAGAATTTGTCAGAAGATACATTTAAAAACAGTATTCTTTTAATAAAATACATTAAGAAACGGTATTAAAAAGGAAATGAATTAGATTTGAGTAACTTTGACATCATATAAAATAGAAAAATATAAAGTAATTATTTGTAACAAAGTTTAACACCGGGTAGAAATTAGTCTGTGCGTTTGCAAAAAATCGACTAATTTCGTCTTATCTCTAGTTAAATATAAAATGTCTTGAAGATTTTTGTGAAATTAAGAAATAGAATTAAGACACTTAAAATAATTCGAATTATCTCCCCATTCGATTTACTCCTCTAGAAATAAGGAAATAATTTTGTTGTTGTTGCCATAGTCACACATTCATGCATTTTTCTTTCTCCTGGGTAGAGTCTGTTTTTGAAAGTTCTGGCGACGGTTACATTTTGTGAGAGTTTCACTTTGTAAGAGTTCTTGCAAACAAGATCAGAACTTTTTTTTTTTTTTTTTTTTTTGGTACTTGACTCCTGACAGAGTTGGAGTCGCGATTTACCAATATTTTGCCACGTTCTACACCCGACTCTAACGTCGAATAAATTTTTGACAATATCTAAAACAAAGAGAAACATAATGGTTCAGACACGCCCCTGTAGTAAAAAAAAAAAAAGAACTGTAACACTCACTTTTTGTTTGAGAATCTGCTTCCGTATGACATCTGCTTTCAAGAAAGAGACGATTTTTAAAGCGTTACTAATTTTATGGGTAGGTAGAAGTTGAATCCAAGATGGTGACCGGAAAAACAGGTTCGCAGAAAATTAAAGAGGAGAAATATAAATAAACCATTTCGAAAGTTCGGAACTTGACGTATTTCTTTGATGAAGATTACAGCTAAAATTGTTATTTATTTCTCTCAATATTTTTATAAGTTAATGGGAGAAAATCTTCCTTGAATTGATATTATTATGTTAAAAAGCAGAAGACACGATCCGATATTTTTCAAGACAAACTACAAACAGTAACAAAAAATTCGGCGCTTGTGGATTGTAGCCCCCCCCCCCCCCAAAAAAAAATATCTTTAATTTTAGGAGAATCAAATAAGGGGGAGAGAACTCTAGTTTCAAGTTTCAACCACGATGTATCTTAAAATGGGTTTTACTATTGCAGTTATTCTAAAATAAAGTTTTTTTTTTAAATGTATATGTTAAAGGATAATTTAGGAATAAAACAGTCACACCGCATTTGGCACCAATGAAAAAAAAAATGATTTTGAAAAATAAAATGATTTTGAAAAAAAAAATGATTTTGAAAAAAAAAAAATGATTTTGAAAAATAAAATGATTTATTAGAATAAATTATCACAGAAGAAGAAGGAAAAATAGAAAAATACGTAAATAGAAGGAAAAAAAACATGAAACACGGGAAATAAAGTTTTTGAAATAAATGACAGTTTTACACTAGGTAAAATTCGACAATTTGTTTGAAAACAGTTCCTTTTACGGATACATTTTTTTAAAGTTTATTACAATAGTAACATCCATTTTAAGATACATCGTGGTTGAAACTTGAAACTAGAGTGCTCTCTCCCTTATTTGACTCTCCTCAAATTAAAGATAAAAAAATAATTTTTCGAACCTACAGTCCACAAGCCCCAAAATTTCTTAATAATTGAAAAAATAAAAACGTAAAAACAATTTGTATCATGTTTTAAATGTTTAATGTGAGCGCATCATCATCATATACAATATCATTTTGTCTTGTCGCAGATTTCTGTTATTATACATTCTTGGTTCGTTCCTAGCTAAAGGCCAATTTGGCGCTCGGTAAAAAGTGGTACAGGAAAAAATGGCACTGGAAAAAAATGGTAGCAGTAAACATGTAATAATCAATAACGGAAAATTAGGATGGTCCAGGAAGGAAATTTAGGAGGCGGGTTAATCTCCCCATTCTTGGCAGCACTTTTACCCCCCGGCACACTCCGGCGACCCCCGGCGCCAGCATTTTGGCTCACGTGGCTCAATCGTAGTCACTTATAAACAGAATAGTCTTCCGTATTAACAATTAGCATATACCCCCCCCCCCTCCAATGCATTTTTTTGTTGTTTATTGTTATGTTACTTTACGAAATAGAATGACGGTTGATGGATTTTTACCCCCGGCACACCCCGGCACACCCGCGACCCCCGGCGCCAGCATTTTGGCTCATGTGACTCAAACAACATTTCTTAGCTTCTTGGCTTGGAACAAAGTGGAGTATTAAACATTTTTTAAATTGAAAATGGGTTCAATTACTTTCAGAGCACTGATTTTAAAGAATTTGAAACATTTATTTTTTCAGTGGGGATACTCAGAAGGGAAAATCCATTAACCTTCATTCTATGTCGTAAGGTGACAAAACAATAAACAACAAAAAAAATGCATGGGGGGATATATGCTAGTTGTTAATGCGGAAGACTATTGTGTTTATAAGTGACTACAATTGAGTCACGTGATCCAAAATGCTGGCGCCGGGTGTCGCGGGGGTGCCGGGGGTTAAAAGTGCCACCCAAAAATAAGCTTTACTCTGGATTTCTGAATTTTTTAGATGTATCTCTTCGAACTCGTTCAGATCCCTGAGTTCGAAGAGATACATCTGAAGATGGCCGGAGGTTACTGTTTTGTTATGGTTTTCGTAAGTAAATGAGGCAAGACGAGGTGTATTATCTCAGACCAAGATGGCTGACTGCCGGGTCTCGTTTATTCACGTTAGCCCCGAGATCTTACATTGCAGGGGAGGTAACTTCCATCGGTCCAGATTTTGGTTAACATAACAGTTACAGCGGCCGAAACGTTGTGATGCTAACACTCAAGATGAGAAATATAGTCTGAATAACCAAAATTATACAAGCTTTACTCTGTTTTGAAGCAAATATAATCGACTTTTCTTATTTTTTGGCGGGGGGGGGGAGGGGAGGGAGATGAGGCTAGATTTTCTCACCTCTAGTTTTAAATAGAGGCTATTTTAAAATAAATATTTAGGACCCGTTTTTACTGTAGTAATGACGAAGGTCACAAATCACTCTGTCAACTTTCAAAGCAGCTCTTACCGTTCGTTACGTGCACTTGCTTCGCACCGACTCGAATGAGACGGTACGAGACCCGCTTTTATATACCGAGGCACCCCTAATTTGCATGTAAATGCAACAAGACTTTGCGAGACTCTGCGTGTCTCTGTGTGAACCGCATGCTACAAAGGCTCACGGACGCCATGTTGGATTTCCTTCTTTCATCCGCGCACAGGACAGACACACGCAAAGACGCTTCGTAGGTAAGCCCCCCTCATGTTCCCTACATTTACTAGTGAGCAATAAGAACAACTCCTAATATTGTAGTATGTAAACATGGCAAAAGGCTTTATTTAATCCATACCGTTGGGTAAAAATCAGCAAACGTTAGGACAGTGTCCAAGTGAAGAAAGTAAATAAGAAAGTTCTTGAACTGCCGAAAGTCTACGAGCAGCTTATCTTCGAGTGAAGATAGCTGAGCTCGGGAATCCAGGTGATTCAGGCAGGAAAGAGAGGAAGAGGTGTGTGTCATTTTTCTGTTGCTGGTCGCAGTCGCAGTAGCGCACTGATGACTCCTGCTTTTGCTAAAGGCGTCTAAAGTAGATTCCCAGGGAACAGCTGAAATTAATACGCCCTGCAAGCTGATTGGTCAGTGCGCGACCGAATCAGCCAGCAAAGGCAGATCTCCACATTAAGAAATATTTCCTTATTTATGACTGCTACACCACACCCTGCTTAGGCTGAAAGCCGACAGAGAAAAGGGTAGTGTAGCAGTTGGACAGAAAAACAATATAAAATAACAAATATGTGAATTTAATTTACAGAATGTTTTTAAACAAATGTTTTTGCTTTTCAGTAAAAAAAGTTTGTTTATCTTTGTTTTTGTGTTTGCTGAAAAATCTTCTTTGAAAAGTTGTTTTTTCGAGAGGACAAATATAGCGTTTTGAGAAAAGTTGATTTTGCAAAATGTTTGATTTTCTGTGATAAATAATTTGAATAAATGTTTTTGACAAAAGCAGAAATCTTTCTTTAATTTTCTATAAGAAGTGTTTCTCTGGCCAAAAATTTTTTTAAACAGAAATTGTACAATAGAGTTACAATGACTCAAAAAGCTTATTCTATATATATATATATATATATATATATATATATATATATATATATATATATATATATATATAATTGAACAACAAAGAAGGAGGAAGCGGAGAAGGAGGAGTGGGAGAAAAAAGGACTAAAAGTATATATATGTATATATATAAATATCATTTTACAATTTTTTTTTTTATATTTTGATATGTTGATATTTTTTATATTTTTAATATAGAACTACAACTAAAAATACATTAATCACCTAAAAAGTAGTGTAATAGATTCGTCTACACACTTTAAAATGCAGCAACATTTTTGTAAGTAACGGATACATTTTATTAGACAGGCGAACAACACAGGTAAGGAGGACTTTTTTATGTATTTTTTTTAACAACTAATATAAGTAAGCAAAACATTTATACGGAACAAAACTTAGGTTTAGTATACGGAACGTTTATGTTTTTGTCTTTTAAAGGAAGTGGGGTCTGATCAACTCTGCTGGGAAGCCATGAAATTAAATACTGTCTTGTTTTTAAATTCCCGAAACAGTTTTTCATGGTAAACAATTGATGATCCCTTAAATAATGTTAGAAGCAAACTAATATAATAACTGTAAAAGTTAAATTGACTTACATAAGTGATTTTCCACTGAACGACTTGGGACTTAAGGTTTTTTAAAATTATTTTTTTAAATATAGTTTTAATGGTTGAGAAACTTCCAAGACTATATATATATATATATATATATATATATATATATATATATATATATATATATAGTCTTACATAGATTTTGGGGTCAAGGTACTCGCCTACCCCTACGTGTGGTTGTGACATAATTGTATTTTTCCAGGGTTTCCAACAGTACCGGTGTAGGTACTGCCGGTTGATGCACAGTTATATGTCATGTTTTGATGTATATAAAAAGGCTTGTTTTATCCTATCTTTTAATACGGTTCCTTTTTTACCACCAACATCAATAGTGAATAGTTTATCAGTGCGTGATAGTACACAAAATGGACCAGTATAAGGTTGAGTAAAAGGGGATTTCACAGAATCTTTTCTCAGAAAAACAATAAGTCCATAAAGAAATCTATTTAGCGAACGAAAATGTTATGGTCTGTTTCCTATGGTGCATGGGTGGGAGCTTACTAAAATAAGCTCGCAGTCTGTTTATATACAGAGCTGGGTATGTTGCCGTTAAATCTATCAGGGTCCGCATCTGACCCGGCAACGATAGAGGTACTCTATGAACGAGTTCGGCTAGCGAGTATCCAAGGGTTTCCCTGATCACAGCGCGACAGCCAAGAAAGAAAATAGGTACATACTCGCTTCATGGCTGTTGGTCAGAGTAAACACGCAATACGACTTTGAATTGACGATGGAAGCGTTCTATCATCCTGTTAGAAGCTGTATGATAGCTAGTTGTACGGATACCTTTGATCCCTAAAATACTGGAAAGTTACAGAATAGGTGAGATTAAAACTGTCCTCAACAGTCAGTGGCAATAGTAGTGTGAACACTGCAACGCGATATCCAGCCTAATATAAGGGCTCGTGCTACAGATTCAGCCGAAATGTTGTTTAGTGGGATGGCTTCAGGCCACCGTGTGAAGCGGTCGATACAGGTCAGGAGATAAGTAGATCTCTAACTGACCAACCATGGTTCAATCAGATCAATATGAACATTGCTCAACCGAGCGTCTAGAGTGCTGAATGTTCCAAGGGGTGCACGGATATGCTTGTGCACTTTTGACTTTTGCAGGATACGCAGTAACGTGTACAGGCATTGATGTCGCGTCTGATACTTGGCCAGAAAAATCTAGCTGAAATTAGCTTCACTGTGGCTTTGAGTTCGGGGTGTGTCAGATTGTGTAGGGTATCAAAGACAACCATACGATGAGTCAAATGGACAAAATGGCGAGGGGAATATGTTGAGTTGTCACATGATCTGCGTGTCCGAAGTGGGCACATGCAGGTATGTGAATTTTCAATCTGTTGTAGGCCGATACCCGAAGAATAAGACAGAGAATTGATAGGAAGGCAAGACACGGCGCCTGCCGCAGAATTCTGTTCACCAGAAATATGTCGGATATTGTTAGTAAATTACGAAACCAAATCCACGTGGCGAGTTTCGCGAGGAGAATATTTGTCTGGCTTAGCCCGCATGCCGTATGTAAGTGGATGGTGATCACGGTGGATCACAAACTGACGGCTCCCAAGTGAATGCTGAAAGTGTTTCACTGCAAAGTACATCGCCAGGAGTTCACGGCCAAACGTGCTGTTCCCTTGTTTTGCCGGTTTCAGTTGTCCCGAAAAATATGCTAGAGGTTGTAGCTGTTGTTGGTGCTGCTGTTGCAACACTGCATCTACAGCTGTGTCCGATGCATCAATGACACAGGATGTGCAAGCAAAGATGTCGTTGCAAGTGTTTGCTTCACTTCGTTGAAAGTTTTTAGCTAAATATCATTCAGCGAAATCTGCTAATTTTTCTTCTTTCAGTTACGTAACGGAAAGTGAATACAGGAAATCAACATAGTGTGGGACATTGTGTCTGTAATAATTAAGCAGATCGAGGAAGTGCCTTAGTTGGCGAAGTGATGTTAGTCATTCAAGGTCTTTTAGAGCCTTCACCTTTTCAGGTAAACGAGATGTGTAAGGAGAATGATGAGAGGATGAAAGGGGTTATCCTTTTATCTTCTCGTAAAGAAACGGAACAACGAAAAGTTATTTCTGTAACTATAACAAAAAGGGGTTTTATTCACTTAAGGTTACCTATACCGTTTGGTATAGGTAGAAGAGAGTGGGACGGTGTCCGTCTGAGGAAGAGGAAGAATATAAGAGTTCTTAAGAGCTGCCCGTGGATTTCTTCAGGTGAAGATGGTAGTAGTCGTCGAGTCGGGTTACGGCAACAGGAGAGAGAGCGTTTCTTCGTTCCTCGCTGGTGCTCTCTGCGATGTGTCCAAGTTGGTGCCAGGAGGTCGTCTAGTCTTTTTCTCGAACCCTAAGGGAACATAAGTAGTCCCTTAGGAAACTAACGATATTACTGCGCCCTGTGATTTGATTGGACAAGCCAGCTCAGAGGGACAGTGATTACGTATTCAAAAGTAGTCCCTATTGGTGACTGCTACATAACTCCTGCTTAGGCTGAAAGCCGACAGGAAATAAAAGGAAGTGTAGATGTGGGAAATAACAAAAATACAAAATTTGTCAATTAAATGTTTAAAAAGTTTTGTTTTTTTTGCAGGGAAATGTCTTTTCTGCAAGAAGTATTTTCAGGAAATGTTTGTATATTAATAAAAAAATATATATACATATTTTTTATTTAAGAGATTGTCTTCTCTTTGAAAAAATGAATTTTGGAGAAGTGTGGATCCTTAATGTGAGAAGTATGTTTTGAAAAATAGAGTACAAGGCTCATTCTATATATAAACAGTTTTAGACAGTTTTTTGGGCCAATGTACTCGTCGACCACTACGTGTGGTGGTGGTGACATAATTTTCTTTAGGGGTTTCTAAAAGAAAATGTGTACTTGCAGTTGTCTGATGCACAGTAGGGGGAATATTAGGCTGAGGTGTTTCTGCGTTAAGAAAAGCTCTTTTCACCCTGTCGATGGATACGGTGTCTTTTTTGCCACCAATGTCAAGGGTGAAAATTTGTCAGTGCGTGAAAGCACGCGATAAGGACCAGAATAAGGAGGAGTAAGAGGGGCTTTCACAGAGTCTTTTCGCACAAAAACATGAGTTTACGAGAAAATGTCTTTAGGGACCGAAGATTTAATGGTCTGTTGCCTAGGGTGCATAGGTGGGAGCTCATTAAAGTAAGCTCGCAGTCTGTTTATATACAGAGCTGTATATGTTGCCGTTAAATCTATCGGGGTCAGCATCTGACCCGGCAACGATAGAGGTAGTCCATAGACAAGTTCGGCTGAAGAGTATCCGAGGTCCTCTTTGATCGCGGCACGACAGCCAAGAAGGACAACAGGTACGTACTCGCTCCATCGCTGCTGGTCAGGATAAGCATGCAACGCGGCTTTCAATTGGCGATGGAAGCGTTCTATCATCCCATTGGAAGCTGGGTGATAGTTGGTCGTACGGTTACGTTTAATCCCTAAAATCCTGGAAAGTTCCTGGAATAGGTGGGATTCCAACTGTCCACCACGGTCGGTGGTAATAGTTGAGGGGACTCCATAGCACGATATCCAGCCCGATATAATGGCTCGCGCTACGGATTCAGCCGAAATGTCACTTAGAGAGATTGCTTCAGGCCACCGTGTAACACGATCTATGCAGGTCAGGAGATAAGTAAATCCCTGACTGACAGGCCATGGTCCAACCAGATCAATGTGAACATGGCTGAATCGAGCGTCTGGAGTGCTGAAAGTGGGCACAGATAGGAATTTGAATTTGCAAGTTGTAAACTCAGGTGACGACAGATCCAGAGTGTCCAGACGTGGCTGGTCTAAAGCCATCTGTCGTAGATCGATATCCGAAGGTGAAGACAGTGAATTTATAGGAAGGTGGGACAAGGCGTCTGCCGCCGCATTCTGTTAGCCAGATATATGTCGGATATCGTTAGTAAATTGCGAAACAAAATCCAAGTGGCGAGTTTCGCGAGGAGAATATTTGTTCGGCTTAGCACGCAGTGCGTATGTAAGTGGACGGTGATCAGTGTAGATCACGAATTGACGGCCCTCGAGTGAATGCTGAAAGTGTTTCACTGCGAGGTACATTGCCAGTAGTTCACGGCTAAACGTGCTGTAACGTTGTTCTGCCGGTTTCAGTTGTTTCGAAAAGTATTCGAGAGGTTGCATTTGCAACACTGCACTTACAGCTGTGCCCGATGCATCAACGACCAGTGAAAACTGGGCATCGGAAACAGGATGTGCAAGCAAGGATGTTGTCGCTAATTTCTGCTTCACTTCATTGAATGTCTTCAGCTGAACATCATTTGCTGATAGTCCCTAGTCAGACGCTAATCTCCGGAGCGCTTTGGGATTATATGCAAAAGCGAAAGCCTATAGATTGGGCGAGTAGAAGATCATTCCCAGCTGCAGCATATTGCTAAACTCCGCCTTTGTCGGAATTTTCGTGTCGTTAACGAAAAACCGCTCTAAACGATGGTTATGTTATCTAGGACAATTATCATAAAAAAATTATAACAAGAGATAAGGAAAGCAGTAATACAAGATGCTCGTAAAAGTTAAAATATAGTTTTATTTACAAAAAAAAGATAGCCTGGACTGCTTTTTTTTCCAAAGCTGGAATAAATAAATTATTCCTGGATAACATGCAAAAAAAATAAGAATAAAAAAAATACAACAACAGTATCTCTGAACATTAAGGTAGATACAACAAAAATTGCCACAATCAAAGTTAAGGAATAAATCCTTTTAAAACATGAACTTACTATAAAGTCCGTATTCTTACAAATCAATCAAAAGTCTCTTTTTTTTCTTTTCACCAAATTTACAATCAAAAGAAATAAAATTAACAAACCGTGCCGAAGTCCAACATAATTTCCACGATAAAATTAACTCTTTTTTTATTTTATCAAACGTCTGTCAGAAAGTTCTTTTCTTCCTCTTTTTCTTCAATATTTTCTTTTAGCAAATCCGATGCAATATGTATGGCACAAGAACAGTACACATTTCAAATAAACACAATACTCACTATTTTCCATCGTTCGTCTTGAATGGTGAACACGCGCGTATGTGACTGATTCAACTGGCACAGTTGAATATCATCTCAAATCGATCTGTGTGCAAAGCCGATTAGTCTCTATGATTCCTAATCTCCGATTAGAATCTTCTCGACAGCAAAGTATTTCACTTCTCGGGAGCCAATCTCTTCAACATAGGCAATTTCGTTCCCGGAGCTATCTCGTTCAACATCTTCTCCTTATTTCAAGTATCTGGCTTGAAACAACTTCCCAAGGACAATTCTTGACCGAGGGGAAAATATTTCATAAACAACAAGTAATTCAGCCAAGAGATATCATATCTCTTAAATTTCTTCAAGTAGAAATTCTTGCAAATTTAACGTCCCCACGTGGACGGAGAAACAGTTTTAACATGTCTTGTCATTCCAGTGTGCGAGTCTGTTCTGATTAAATTTCGCGCCGATATATCCAGACACGACAAATTGCATCATTGCTAAAAATAGAAATCACGTGACACAACATGGCCTTCACCGCATAACACCTACGCAATATCCATATGACCTTCGACCTGCACGTAGGCCCCCCTACCCTTCAACAAAGGGAAGTAACCGTTGACTTACTTAGAAAAACGTCTAGAAATTTCCACACTCTCCCGACAAAGAAAAAAATGTACAATGTTTATACAAGTCTCATGTACACATCAATACCACAAATAATCATCATCCTGTTCACTCACCTTCTTGCGAGTTCGAATGGGTCTAGAATTGGAAGTCGAGGAATGATCTCCTCCAGCAACATACGGCTGGACCACATCAGGAACCTCTGAACCACAAGGCTCTTCGGGAACCTCTGAGGCCTGATGGGAATGAGTAACCGACAACTCCATCGGAAAAAGGTGTCTCAAAGAATGTTCCTTAGAGGAACCATCTGCCTTCTTAATCAGGGCAGATCTAATATGAGAATCATCACCTGGAGTCAAACCTATCACTCTACCCAAGGACCAATATGGGCGAGCTTTGGCTGGGTTCTTAACAAGAACCACATCGCCTATCGCGATGACATCACCAAAATCAGATTGGTACAGATCACCACTCAGTTCTCTCAAGCCGAGCAGGTATTCCTCGTACCATAAAACCTTAAATTTCTTTAAGAGAAGATCCCTTTGTTTCAGCTTCTCCAAAAGGTCACTCCTAGAAGGAGGAGAATTCTCAAGAAAACATTCTTCAGAATTTATAAAAACAGCACTATTACAATACGGGCGAATAAACGCGTTTGGAGATATAATATCCAAACCATCATCTCCAGAACATCTATAAGTTAGAGGACGTGAGTTAATGGCATTCTGTATATCAGACAACACAGAAAGAAGTTCAAAATAACCCAACTTCTGCCGACTCACTAACTTATAAAGACAAACCTTCACCGTCTTAACAAGACGCTCCCAAACACTGCCGAACCAAGCAGAATATAAAGGTATCGTCTGGTGCTTGATGTCAAAGGTACTAAACTTCTCTTCGAACTCGTCAGACACCAGCACTTGCTTAATCAAACCGCATCCAGCAACGAATGATTTAGCATTGTCTGAGTATATATGGGAAGGCACCCCATAAATATTAAAAAATCTCACCAATGATAATATCACTGAGTGAGTAGACATGTCACTCACTAACTCCAAATGAACCGCCCTCACATTGAAGCACGTAAAAAGTAATATATACATTTTTTTCGGTCCCCTTTCATCTTCAACCCACAAGTGACCAGTAAAGTCTATCCCGGTATGGTTGAAGGGCTTCACAAAATTAACTCTGTGCTTAGGTAAATTGGTTACCTTGGGGTATTTGAAAGATACGGCATTGTATCTTTTACACAGAGCACAGGCAGAGATAACCGACTTCACTGCCTGCCTGGATTTATGTATCCAGAAACCTGACAAACGGAGTTTGCTGAGGGTAGCTGCAATACCCAAATGCTTACATTTGAGATGACAGTCCATAACAATCAAATCAGTTATATGACTGCCTCGAGGTAACAAAATCGGATGTAAAATTTCCGGAGGGTAAAGGCTGGCTTTACCAATCCTTCCCCCAGACCTTATCAAACCTTTATCATCCAGGTAAAGATCCAACTTCGCCACCAACGGAGGAATCTCACGGTTGGAGGGGTTCAACAAAAAGGACTTTTCCCTGGGAAGAAGCAAGGATTGCTCCAACTTAATCAAATAAATTTTGGCCACTTGGCCTGGTTCTTTCATGGATTTCCGCAACTTCAATACAAACTTAAACACGTAGGACAAAACTCTCATGAGTTTTCCCAAAGAAGAAAATCTCTTAAAATCCACTACCGGTGACAATTCCTGAATCACAGGAGCCACAGAGATGGCATTAGTCAGCACTAACCTCTGACTGTCAGAACTCAAACAGTTCAAATCATACACTGGCCAGTTAAAATTCTCACCGACTAGCCACTGCGGCCCCGATAACCAAAAGGGCAATAGAGATTTGAATTTTGCCAAAGAAATACCCCTGGTGATCAGGTCGGCAGGGTTGTCAGAAGTGTTCACATACTTGAACATCACTTCCAAATCTTGTTCACACAATTTATCCACTCCCACTCGAATATCTTTTAACCTATTTCGGACAAATATACTCTTTGTCACAACTGTCTCGGACAGAATCCAGGACAACACGACTTGTGCGTCCACCGCAACCACCATTTTCTTGACCACATCCTTTTGAAACACCTTCAAAAGATTAGGGATACATTTCATAGCCAAAAAGACGGACATCAACTCAAGTGACGGCAAAGTTCTCTTTGCCAAAGGTGCCACCTTAGCCTTGGAAAATATTAATTTAGCAGCCCCATACTGGAAAATGTAAGCCGCAAAGCCAAAGGCTTGTTGTGAAGCATCACAAAAGATTATTAACGTGGCAGGCGCAGAGGAATCAACAGCACATCTGGGGATCATCACACTATGCAGATTCATAAACTCAGGAAACAACTTGTTCCAAGTGAGCTGCAAACTCTCCGGTATCTTCTGATCCCATGACACCTGAGTTTTCCATATCTCACTGAGTATCACCCTTCCCTTGATAGTCACAGGCAAAACAAGCCCCAAAGGGTCGAATATGGAAGAGTTCTGCGATAGGATGCCCCTTTTTGTATCAGCCGGCACATCCAAGGAACCGACCGCCACATGCAAATTATCCTGCACAGGATCATACTCATAACCCAACACCCTCTCCAGAGGAGAATCATGGGTGACAAAACTTTTGTCAGCTTTCATTCGAGTGGTCAAAACATCACTATTGGAATTACAGGACCTTAATGAAAAATTACCATCCTGCATGATACTCAATGCATTCAGGTATAGGTCCAACAAAGTTTTCTGTGAATTGTGAGTTTTTATAAGATTATCCACATAAAAATTTTCCATAAGCATATCCCTACATAAACTATGAGGGTATTTTTCAACATGATGTCTAATGACGAAGTTGAGAATAAATGGGCTGGCCACAAACCCAAAAATCAATGTTTTGTAACGATAACATACCAGTTTGTCATTCAATTTCACAAAAAAGCAAAACCGATTCTTATCTCTTTCGGTTTCCAACCGAATCATGAGAAAGGCCTTACGGACGTCAGCCAACAGGACATAACGGTCCATACGAAACTTCAACAATAACTCTAGCATATCCGTGAAAAGGTTAATTCCCGGATAGACACAATCATTTAGAGAGGGATGTCCACCTGTTCGCAACGAACAGTTGAACACCGGCCTTATCTTTGTGGTACTCTGACTATTGGCCTTAATAACCGGACGGTGAGGAATCCAAGTATAATGAGTGAAATCCTCTGGATTCACTTCCACTCTCTCAATAATATCCTCCCTCTCCTGCTCTAAGAAAACCTGACCGTAGTCCTCATATAGACCCTGCCTCGTCAAACGAGTGACAACCTTATCAAGCACATTCAACGACACTTGATGGTTGGAAGGAACAGAAGGCAACTTTCCCTCGTCCCAGGGCAAACTAACATAGTAGCAACTGTCTCGGTACGAGATCGAACTGCGAAAGGCATCAATTTTATTCTTGTCATAATCACTTACAGAGTTCTCAGTAACTCCTAGTGTTTCCAAACTAAAGAGCTTGTCCACGGCTCTTTCCACAGAAGAATCAACAAAACTATCGAAAGGGTCGAAGTATTGAGACTTCGGCTCAAGCACAAAATAAACATGTGTCATAAGACACCGTGAGTGTTCGGACACAACTTGGCTGTAATTCGCGCCAACAACGGAGGCATCCGTTTTCTTCATAACAGGACTCACAAAATTGGACATATCTCCAAAAGGCACAATTCCCTGAGGAAACTCAAAAACAGACCCATTCATGAAGGGAGACAACTTCATGGGTCCCAAATACATCAGTAGGTCAACACCTACCAAACCATGTACAGTAATACAATCATTTTCAACATTTGAAAAGTCAGCAGCCAATTTCCTCCCACACGCAATAATACTTTCAATAGCAGTAGACAGACCCCTGACGTGAAACTGAAGGTCCAAGCCTTCGTCCACCAAAAAGGGTATAACACACTCAGAGTTCGGCACTTTGACCCGGAACTCGAGTTCATTTAGGCTCCTTCTGGCCGTTCCGAGAAAAGTCTTAATAAAGAAGTCCCTTCTCCTTACAGGCATAGAACGGCAATTCAATAGGTCCAGAACTACATCAGACAAATAGGAGCGCTGGCTTCCTGAATCCAACAGACAATTGAAAGATTTTACAACTCCATTATTGACCACGTCAATTTTAATTATAGGCAGGAGAAGATTCACTTCTCCCACCTGGAGACAGGGGTTAGTATCCAGCCGAGACTTGTCAAAGTCAGGGCATAACGCACCTGCATGTTCGCAACTTTTACATTTCCAACAGGGGCGGAGACAACCACTTTTACCGGGGCACGCCTCGGCGTTATGGAACGGGCTAGTACAACGGGTGCACAACTTAGCCAATTGGCATCGTTGTAACCGATCCCTTAGAGAGGGATACTTCCCGCAATAGTAAGCAATATGGCAGTCACTACTGCAAAGGAAGCACTTATGTCGACTGGGTTTAGTTTTTACAAAAAAGTTCTCCAAAGTGGAGGGCTTCTTAACAGCACTAGCGGACCTGAATCTAAAGGAACCAGACGAACGCGGTATGGCGACGGGCTTTACAGTTTTAACCATCCTGGGTTTGACGATGTCCAACGTGCGCAACACCTCAGAGTAATTATCAAAGATATCTCCCAGAGATGGGTAATTACCATTGACGGTATGAATCAGCTCCCGTCTCACAGAAATAGGAAGTTTTTCAAAAATAATGCTGCTTAGTAACAGATTGCCGGGGGCCTCCTCCTCTAGAAAATCCATACCAAAGGAGTTTTTCAGCTCGTATATTTGAGCTTTCACCTTAGTTAAAAAGCTCTTCACCGAGTTAGTATCTGAATCCCCAAGAGGTTTAGCACTATGGAGATCTTTAAAAATAGAGTTTACAATAAACTTTTTATCTAAAAATTATCTATCTAGGATCTCCATCGCTGCCTCAAAGTTGGCGTCCGAGATGGAAAGATGTCCCACTATTCGGTGGGCATAGCCCCTGAGGTGATTTTTCAGAATAATCAACCTCGTGGACTCACTGGGTATATTTGACACGCAATTTTCGAACTCCTTCGAGAAGTTGAGATACGCCAATCTGTCGCGTTCCAAACTCATGGGGTCGAAAACAGGACAGACAAGTTTTGGTGTCACACTACAAAGGGACGCTTTAGACTTCTCCCCTTCTCTATTATGTGGGGAGCCCTCATCCTTCCACATGCTCTCCAATTCGCTGAAACGTCGATCCACATGGATACGATATAACGTTTCGCTCCGACAGTTCTCAGACATCTCTTCGCGAGACTCACTCTCAATATAGGCACTTGTGATCTGCTCATTGAGCGAATCAATGGACGCAAAGAGTTCCTTAACCCTAACCTTCTGGGAAGAAACAAATTCCCGGTTCTCCCCCTCGCCACCCCCAAGAACATCAATAATAGTATCGACTTTAATTTTTACAATATCTCGCCTTTCTACAAGGAGACTAACAGTGGGGGTAGACGCCATTATGAACAAAATACAATATGGCGATCAGGTGTGGGCTAACCTAAAATAGGCGCCAAACGTCTTCTCAATGGCGGGAAAATGACAACGTAAAATTATCTAAGTAAGATTCCTACAAAAAAAAAATGGAAAAAGGCTGTACCATAGTTAACCAAAGTCGTTCAAATGTAATTCTAACAATTCCACTTGTCAGTCAAAGCAAAATTCTCAAGGGAAAAATAATTACACAAAAATCATTCAATATCCAACATTCAACAGTTCACAAAAATGGCGACTTAGAATACGCGGGAAATTCACAAAAATGACTCCACGTGGCGGACAAAAATGGCGATCAGACTCTTAAAAATGCAATTTTCACATAAAATACATAAAAGAAAAAGAAAAAAAAGCAGTCAGCTTAAAACAGTATTAAAACCTGAACATCTCGCATTTGACTACGTTTTAATTGTAATGATGGGCTGCCGAATTCCGGGCAACACGTCTGTCACACGCAACTTGGCGCCAAAGGGAGAAAGGAGATTATAACTTGAAGTAAGTTCCTTCATTGACTTAGTACCAAAAAATAGCAATAGAAGAAACCCAATCCAAACTAGTAGCACATTTTCGAGTATTTTTTCCAACACGCGAAATATGAAACAAGAAGTAGAATGATTTTAATAGAAAGAAAATTAATTATATTATTCCCAGCACATCATCTGAATACGTTCACCCAAACGAATCTAGGATAGAAAAAGCAGAATGCTTTTAATAGAAAGAAATAGATATTATTCCAGTATATCGTTTCAATACGTCCATTGTAAAACGAAAATGGGACCCCAAAAAAAAGCAGAATGCTTTTAATGGCAACGAAAAAAAGCAGAATGCTTTTAATGGCAACGAAAAAAAGCAGAATGTCGGAATTTTCGTGTCGTTAACGAAAAACCGCTCTAAACGATGGTTATGTTATCTAGGACAATTATCATAAAAAAATTATAACAAGAGATAAGGAAAGCAGTAATACAAGATGCTCGTAAAAGTTAAAATATAGTTTTATTTACAAAAAAAAGATAGCCTGGACTGCTTTTTTTTCCAAAGCTGGAATAAATAAATTATTCCTGGATAACATGCAAAAAAAATAAGAATAAAAAAAATACAACAACAGTATCTCTGAACATTAAGGTAGATACAACAAAAATTGCCACAATCAAAGTTAAGGAATAAATCCTTTTAAAACATGAACTTACTATAAAGTCCGTATTCTTACAAATCAATCAAAAGTCTCTTTTTTTTCTTTTCACCAAATTTACAATCAAAAGAAATAAAATTAACAAACCGTGCCGAAGTCCAACATAATTTCCACGATAAAATTAACTCTTTTTTTATTTTATCAAACGTCTGTCAGAAAGTTCTTTTCTTCCTCTTTTTCTTCAATATTTTCTTTTAGCAAATCCGATGCAATATGTATGGCACAAGAACAGTACACATTTCAAATAAACACAATACTCACTATTTTCCATCGTTCGTCTTGAATGGTGAACACGCGCGTATGTGACTGATTCAACTGGCATAGTTGAATATCATCTCAAATCGATCTGTGTGCAAAGACGATTAGTCTCTATGATTCCTAATCTCCGATTAGAATCTTCTCGACAGCAAAGTATTTCACTTCTCGGGAGCCAATCTCTTCAACATAGGCAATTTCGTTCCCGGAGCTATCTCGTTCAACATCTTCTCCTTATTTCAAGTATCTGGCTTGAAACAACTTCCCAAGGACAATTCTTGACCGAGGGGAAAATATTTCATAAACAACAAGTAATTCAGCCAAGAGATATCATATCTCTTAAATTTCTTCAAGTAGAAATTCTTGCAAATTTAACGTCCCCACGTGGACGGAGAAACAGTTTTAACATGTCTTGTCATTCCAGTGTGCGAGTCTGTTCTGATTAAATTTCGCGCCGATATATCCAGACACGACAAATTGCATCATTGCTAAAAATAGAAATCACGTGACACAACATGGCCTTCACCGCATAACACCTACGCAATATCCATATGACCTTCGACCTGCACGTAGGCCCCCCTACCCTTCAACAAAGGGAAGTAACCGTTGACTTACTTAGAAAAACGTCTAGAAATTTCCACACCTTCGCCGCTTTTAGTTTCTATGCAGGGAGGCGGCGAAAGCGTGAGAACACACTCACTCCTGTAGTCTCAATGTGATGTTTTATTGTGTGAGTTGGTTTTATCACAACTACCTTCAAACCAATAACCCCCAGGTAAGAGTGTGATGAAAACACCCAAGATGAGAACAGTAGGCCGAATATACCAAATTCTACAATGTTATTTTTTAAAATATTTTTTGTAATCATGTACAAGTCAGTGATAGATGTTATTCCAGCAGCATTATGATGTAGTAACATAGTATTGAAAGATTTATTGATAGAAATAAAACCTTACCCTAACCCTAACTCTAACCCTAACCCGAACATAATATTGAAAGATTTATTGATAGAAACAAAACCTAACCCTAACCCTAACTCTAACCCTAACCCGAACATAGTATTGAAAGATTTATTGATAGAAAAATACCCTAACCTTAACTCTTACCCTAACATAATAGTGAAACATTTATTAATGGAAACAAAAGACAGCAAACGTAGAATTAAATGATTGACACGACAGGGACTAATTGCCAATACGCAAATGTGCCAGAAATGTCCTCACCCATTGTGAATGAACCTGCAGTCCCGGAAAAGTAAACATTCATATACAATTACTGTTGGGCTTGCGACGAAATGTAAAAAAATAAAACAAAAGTGGTTCAATTTTTTTAAGGCAGACGCATTAAATGTTAACAATTGCTACAAATTATTTATTGGTGATCCTTGGAGTAATCAATAATTCATGTATCCACAGAAACGGGCTTCTCAAGGCAAAGTTTGGTGAACTGGTACAATTTTATTCGCGACATTTGCGCGATGTGTCGGATCCAGATGAGATGGGTGGTGCTAGTCGAACAGTGGAAATTGCCGAAAGTAAATTCATGCATAGAAAATATCTCCGCGGAGGATTTCATGAAAGCTAATGAGTTCTTGGTATGGTCGAGCGAGAAACAAATGTTACAATAATGTCGAAACGAGAGATGCCAGAACTGTATCATGGACGGCGGCACCAGGGGGGGGGGGGGGCTCAGGCCCCCTCATTTTTTTACTTGGCCCCCGCCCGCCACTTTACAGTCATCAACAGAAACAAGATGGAAAATTCTGTTTCCATCTATCTGAAAGCATTTTTTATCCCTTTTCTGAATATGTAGAAAGAAAAAGCCTTTGATTGTATTCAATTTAAACAAATTTAACTTGAAGTCGGGTATGGCTAAATTATTCAGAACACATAATTCCCGTAAATTCTCCCCAAATTTTTCAGAAAAATCATAATTTTTGAAAACGTTCTCATAATCTATCACTGTGAGGGTCTGGTGTACTACAAAATAGATTTTATACAAATTATCATTAAAAAGAGATCAATCAAAAGGTATTAAACATTGTATTTTCTCGAAAATTCTTTATTATTCAAGGAAAATTTTAAATTTCCGGTATTTAAGTAAAATTTTGCAGAAAATGTTCAATGAACGAACAAACAAAAGTAAACTTGTCAATAATACAATTAATCTATTTGAGCTTGTTTCATAGTTGAAGCAGTCGACTTGGTATGTCGGATTGACCGTGCTGTGTGTCCAGTTTCATCAGAAATATTACAGTAAGGTCGGGAGCGTCGTGAAGCGATTTCAGGGTGAGACATTATTAACATTCGTCGAAGTATATCATGAATATTGTCCTTGATGGACAGTTGTCGAGACAATGCAGCTGGACGACTTAGAAAAGAACGAACGTGCTTGTTCCAAGACTCTATTGGACTCTCACTCCATTTTGCTATCGAGTTACCGTTATTCCATTTGAACTATAAGCACACATTCGATGGTAGCTCAGGATTATCATAATCCATGGTTTAGCCTTCTCATCGATGAAGGAAATTCTGAAATGAAGCATTATCTCGATGCCCAAGGTTTTCAATGCTTCCACATGCACACATTTGTTTGTGAAAGACTGGGTGATACAGGATGATGTTGGTGTTACTCATGAACGTTTCAAAATGTTCGCGATCCACACTGTTACGGATGAGAGAACATACGTTAAAGCGATTTTAAGGGCTGAAAAATCTGTTGCAAATCGGACCATTATTTGTATTTCCTCCACTCGCACATGGTGCATCCATTAACATACTGGTGATTTTTCGGATTGCATCGATACATTCCTTTTACGCATTGTTGAGGATCCGCATAATATCCAAAGTTATTCATTCCATCCTCCTTCCAGTCCTTCTGTCCACAGAACAACCGATACAGTATCTTTTGAGCGAAGTCCAATGAACGGAATTTGAAGTGAACAACAGAGAAACAATGCAAATCTGCCTTGTTAATATGTTTCCAACGAGCTATTCCAATTCCAATACATAAATTTATACTTTTATACTTAATATATTTAAACTTTTATACTTTTTGCTTTTGTACTTTTATATGCACCTTGTCAGTTAATACTTTAACTTTATGTATTCTCTATATTTGATAAACCAATTGATTCTTGAATGTTGTCATTTTTACTAGAAGCGACTTGCTGATATTTTTCAAATGAGCAATCAATCAGTGTCAGAAAATAATTTTATGTCAAGATTAAGTCCAAAAAGGTGTATTTGGCCCAAAATGACTAAATATGGTAATTTGAGCCCAGCCCCCCCCCCCACAAATTGAAATTTCTGTTTGTTCTTTTTTCACCAGAAGCGAGTTGCTAATATGCTTCAAACAATACCTCAACCACTATCAGAAGTTCATTTCATGTCTAAATTATGTCAAAAAAGGTATTTTTGGTACAAAATGCCCTAATATGGTAGTTTGGGCCCAGACGCCAAAAAATTTAATTCTTAAAAATGTTTCTTTTTCTATCACCAAGAGTATTCCATTCCGCTTCTAACGAGACATCAACCACTACCAGACGATCATTTTAAACCAAGATATGCCCCAGACAGTGATTTTTCGCAAATTTGCCCAAATAAGGTCATTTGAGCACAGACGCGAAAAAATTGAAATATTTTGAATTTTTCTTTTTCTATCACCAAGAGAATTTCATTCCGCTTCTAACGAGCTCTCAATCACTATGGGACGATCATTTGTAGTCAAGATATTGAATTTATTCCAATATTTGGCATTCTGGGCGCAATGTGGTACGCCCCCCCCACTTTCTAGCAGATCCCCCCACACACACACACTTTTATAACTGTCCCGCCGGCCCTGTGTATTGCCCATAATTGAGCAGTACGTTCGACCAGAAACACGTCAACGTTTTTATAAACAAGAACATCATTTCAACCGAAGACAAGTAAATTTAATTGACGAAGAGAAAAAAGCACTTGTTGCACAACCAGTGGCAGTATCTAATTCCGATTTATGAAATATTTTTTAACCTAGATAATTACAAATATTTTTAAAGGCCTCTCAATAATTACCGTGAGTACATTAGTTTTTCCATTGCACAAACAAAAACATACACTCACACATATCTATTCTCCCTGTATGTATATATATATATATATATATATATATATATATATATATATATATATATATATATATATATATATATATATATATATATATATATATTATTTTTGGTTTGCAACACAAACATTTTTCTCATTGTTTTTTTTTTCTCTAAAATGTATTTTCATGACGATGTTTTTCAATTTTTACTTAACTTAGATTTGCTGGTCTTTTGTCCTTATATAGATATACTTTTATAAAAAAAATGATTGCAATTTAATGATAGCGAGCCTCCGTGACAATTGTTACAGGCTGAAACCAATCTGTATCCTCTAATTGAGGCCACTCGGTCGTTTATTGATATGGCTATATTGAACGCTATAGAGAGCCTCACCAATGAAGTGAGACAAATGAGCAGATCGGAGCCGCAGTTTCACATGTGTCGACTCCAGACCCCTTCCTTATCTCAAAGGCGCTGCTGCCATACAAACAAGTGAGCTTTCTGCTACTATCAGAGTCGCGTTGGCACTTATGCACGGAGATATAAAAAGCCCCGTTCATTATTGAACCAAGGAAACTAATATCGTGCACTTTTTCTCACGGAATACATATCCCAAGGATGTTTCCTGGTTGATACGGGAGCTGCATGTAGTATTTGGCCACTAAAACTCCTCACTGAGAAGCCACCAGTGTCGCCCATTTAACTGCAAGTCGTAAACCACTCCCCTATTATAAATGGCCACGAAGCACTCCGAAGATAGATGTATTTGGAGGGGAATGCGCTAACAGTCTATTTAAAAATGGGAGAGGCGAACCAGGCAGATGGCGATAGGATTGAAACAAGATTAAAGACAGCATTTTCGGAGAGTGCTTTTGAGGCTTATAACAAGCTCAGAGGAGTAACCTGGACCGGAGAATCGGTTGACGTATATGCGGCAGATATAAGGCGACTAGCGGGATTGGCTGGATACACGGGACGAAGGCTTGAAAAGACAGTTAAAATGGCTCTCGTTTGTGGTTTTCCTGACCGCATCTCAATAGAACTACAAAGGATGACCGACATTGAAACCATGGAAGTAGGAGATCTCGAGGCATGCCAGGGTGATGGCGAAACGTCCTAGTTAACTGGGGGCAATTGCAACCTCTACCGCAAACAAGCCCTGTGAAGAAGTGCAGATAGTGAGGAGACCTAAATTTGTTGGAAAATGCTTTAGATGTTAGGGGTCCCACTTGATGAGAGACTGTAGTGAACCAAGGCCGGGTGTTATCTGTTTCCGGTGTGGCCAGGTTGGGCACATTAGTAGGAATTGCCTTTCACTTCAGGGAAACGAGTAAAGGGGTGCTATTACGCCAGTAGTCGCCCCTTTACTTCTGAAAAGGCGTGAGAGTTTACTGCCACAGATAGTGGTTACTGTCAACTGATAAAGAGAAAGAGCCCTTGTTGATACCGGCTGTACAACTACACTTGTTACGACAAGTGTCGTCAACTTTTGGAATGGAGCCAGCAATATTAGAGCAGTAGATGGCAGAGAGGTGAAGTGTTGTGGAGAGACTGATGCTGAGATTATAGTAAGAAATATACCGCTACGACTCCGATTAATTGTGTTGGATACGCTCGTTGGTGGAATTGATGTGATACTAGGCTTTGATGTTATCGACCGACTGGGAGGAGGTACAATTGCTAAGGGTGAGGTGAAGTTCGGCAAGCAGTATGAAGCTAGAATATGAAGAAGTGCGAACAGTAATAATGCCATCCGGCCGATAAAACCCAGGCGATGTCAGATTGAGGATGAGGACTTCCGAGCCTATTTTGATGGTGACAAGTGGACAGTAGAGTGGCAATGGACCGCAGGACTGCCTTTGTTGACAAATCGGGTTAGCTGCTATGAAAGCACGCTAAAAGGAGAGATAAGACCGCAGTTTGAGAAGGAAGTTGAGAGGTGGATCGACGAAGGAATTTTAATACCATGGTCAGGGAAGATTGAAGGAATTCTGCCACTCATGGCAGTGGTTCAGCCTACTAAGAGGAAAGTCAGGCAAGTATTGGACTTTCGAGAGTTGAACAAGCATGTGGCCTGCCACACTAAAGATGGAATCGATGTATGTGAAGAAGTCATGAGGGAGTGGCGGAAAAGAGAGCGAGCAACCAAAATCGTGGACTTAAAATCGGCCTACCTTCAAATCCATGTGGACAAGAAGCTATGGCGGTATCAATTGGTCGAATATAAAGGTCAGATCTATTGCTTGACCAGACTAGGATTTGGACTGAATTCTGCACCGAAAATTATGACGGCAGTGCTTAAGACCGTGTTGTCCAAAGACGATGCAGTGACAAGAGCCAGCTGTTCTTATATCGATGATGTACTGGTTGACGAGACAGAGGTGACTGCGGAAAAGGTGAGAGACCATGTCAAAACATATGGACTGACAGCTAAGTCATCGGAGTTTTTAGAAAATGGAATGGCTCTTGGATTAAAATTACAGCGGAATAAGGCAGGAACGTTGATGTTTGGAAGAGGGAACGAAGTCCCTGAAGTCATGGACGGCCTAACTAAGCGAGAACTTTTCTCTGTGTGCGGGAAGTTGGTTTGTCATTATCCCATAGTCGGATGGCTGCGGACTGCATGCACTTTTATTAAAAGACCGATGGGAGAATGAAATTGACCCAGAGGTGTTGCACATGATAAAGGAAATGATCGAGGAAGTAAAAAAGGTGGACCTTGTAAAGGGAGAATGGCATGTAAAAAGGAGCCCGGAAGGGGTGATCTGGAGCGATGCTAGCAGCCTGGCATTAGGAGCATTATTGGAAATAGGTGTAACTGTTGAAGATGCTGCCTGGCTACGAAAGAAGAATGATAGCGCCCACATCAATGTTGCGGAGCTTGAAGCCACACTGAAGGGCATCAACCTGGCTTTGAAATGAGGGTGACAAACATTGGACATTAGAACAGACTCGGCAACAGTGGCATCGTGGATTAAGTCGGAAGTGTCGGGAGATAAACGGATCAGGACCAAAGGAGCAGCTGAGATGCTTATCAAGCGTCGACTCGGGGCACTTGGAGACTTGATCAGAGAATTCAAACTGAGAGTAACCGTCACATTGGTTCCATCACCGAAAAATAAGGCAGACGTGCTGACCAGAGTGAAGAAGGCTTGGTTAGGAGAGAAGAAAGATGTGGCTCCGGTGTGCTGTATCATAGATGAAATAAAGCACCTGCATAATATGCATCATTTTGGTAAGGAGAGGACGTTATATCTCGCAAGAAAAGTGAATCCAAACGTCGCAATGGAAGATGTTCAGGATGTAGTTAAACACTATAGGGAGTGTCAGTCCATTGACCCTGCGCCATCCAGGCATGAAAAAGGAGAGCTGCATGTAACAGACAATTGGGGGCGACTGGCCATTGATATCACGCATTATAGCCATGAACTGTATTTAACTATGATTGACTGTGGACCTGGGAGAGTAGCAATATGGCGAAAAATTAGAACAGAAACAGCAGAAGATATAAAGAGAGTTGTTGAGGTGTTTATGGAGAGGGGGCCAGTAGAAGAGGTCCTGATGGACAACGGGATGTCCTTCCGCTCAGAGGTCTTTAGAGAGCTATGTTATAAGTGGGGTGTTAGGCAATATTTTAGAGCAGCATACCGCCCAAGCGGCAATGGAATCATAGAGAGACACCATCGAACTATAAAAGCTATGGCAGCAAGAAGCCAAATTTCGCCCCAAGAAGCGGTCTTTTGGTATAACATAGCACCGAAGGTTGGCCAAGACGAAACGTCAGTGCCACATCGATCTGTCTTCACGTATGAATGGCGACATCCACTGGCAATGACGGAGAGAGTGTAACAGGGGCAAACGAAAATCACTGTGGGTGAGGAGGTGTGGGTGAAACCGCCCAACGTCAGATGTACAAACCGCTGGGGAAGAGGGACAGTAACTGATGTACTATCTGAAAACAACGTGTCAGTTAACGGAGTGCCTCGTCACATATTAGATATACGGAAGAGTTACCTTACCATCAGATGAAGACGTTGAAGAAGTCCCCCAAGAAGAACCTGTACGAAGGTCACAACGTGAACGAAGACGGCCGACGTGGATAGCGGATTATAAAACCAATTATTGATCTTGAAGATCAAGCGGGCGTGTGGTTAACTGCCATTTGAGTTATTCCCCCTTTGCAAATTGACTGTTTGGAGTCTCTAAGCACTAGATGGCTCTGGTAGGGAGTCAATTTGCATAGAGGTGTGGTTTAGTTCCATTTGAGTTATTCCCCTTTGCAGATTGGCTGTTCCGAGTCTCTAATCGCTGGATGGCTCTGGTGGGGAGTCAATTTGCATAGGGGTGGATTTAAAAGTATAAAAACTGTACTCTTTTTTTGAAGAGTTGTGGATGCTCAGTGAGCAAAGTGATAGATTTAATGACAAAAGACCCAGCTCTGTACATATACACACTGCAAGCTTATTATAGTAAGCATCCACATATACTCCCTAGGCAAGAGACCATAAAATCTTTGGTCCCTAAAAACATTTCTTCATGGACTGAGAAAAAACGACTCTCTATGAAAGTAACTCAACAATCTGGTCTCCATCGAGACTAGAACAACAATGACATCAACAAGAGAATGATAGCCTGAATTTATAGGTTGCCACTACTCCTTCAATTTCCTAACTCCTTCCCGACTATAAATATCATTCGCTCATCCTCGCTCACGTTGGTCACATATCCCCCAAATACTGAGAACATAATCTGTAAGTACCACCATTCCTGTTCTTTTTCATACACTCCCAACAAAAACAACAACAAAAAAGTCAGAAGAGAAAAAAAAATCAAGGGAGTTTGCAGCAGTTAGGGTTGCAAAAAAGGGTCTGTGTAAATGTTCGATGCATTTATTGTTAATACAACATGCTTGGTTAGTATGTGTAACAGAGAATAAACACGCGTGTATGGTTCTATTGGGTTGCCATCTTGAGAAGTCGTTTCACTCTCTTTATTTGCCGGAGAGTTACCTCTGAGGGGAATCTAAGGGGAGGTAACTACGTCATACTGTGACATCCCTCTTTTTACAGAAAGTGATGTCTACCTATGGGTTGAATCTTTTGGGGGGCTTTACGACACGTCCAGACCTAGTGATTATGCCGGTTGGCATATTGTTCTTGTTCGGTGTTTTGAGACTGGTTGGTGTTTTGCTGAGAGGGTTTAGGTATTGGGGTTTTTGTATTGTTCACCTGACTAGAGTCTTCCGTTAGGTGCAGGCCTGTGTAACGACTGCTGGGGTCTATTTTCGGGTGTCCTGGTTCTGTACTCGAACCTGTTGACCTGTGCTGATGCTGGGGAGATCCTTTGCATGCTTATCATGCTGTGCCTTCTGCACGGATTGTCTCTGGTACAGGCGGTCCCTGATTTCATCTCTTCAAGCTTCCGATCAAACAGTAGTACTCCGGGAGATGGAATGACGTGGTCTATGGGTGTTGATCGGATACACAACAGGCTCATGTCTATATCTCGGCTGGTTAGTATAGCCTGTCTCATAGCTAGCTTGATTGTCTGAATGCATCGCTCAGTCATGCCATTCGATTGTGGGTACCTGGGGGATGATGTCATGTGTTTGAAACCCCATTCCTTAGCAAATTCCTTGAAGAGACATGAGCTGTAGTGTGACCTGTTATCGCTGATGAGTCTTTCTGGGACCCCTTGTTCCCCAAATATCTGTTTGGTCAGGTTGATTACTTCCTGACTAGAGAAATCCCTAAGTCTGCGGATGAAGAGGTATTTTGAAAAATAGTCCACAATGAGTAGATAGTTGTGCCCATTGATGTTGAAAATGTCAGTGGCTATGATTCGCCATGGTTTCACTGGGATTTCATGTGGCATGAGGGTTTCGGCACCCTGGAACCTATGGTGCTCTTGGCATAAGGCACAGTGCTGGACTATCTTATCGACGTTGCTGTTTATGCCACTCCAAAAAATGCAGCTTTTAGCTCTCGGCTTGCATTTTTCACTTCCCTGATGACGATAGTGAATTTTTCTAGTATTTCCGCTTTCATTGTGTCAGGATTAGTATCCGGTCACCTTTGAGCAGGACACCGTTTTCAACAGAAGTTCATCTCGATAGAACCAGTATGGGCTAATGTCTTCATGTAATTCTCTGAGAGTCTCAGGCCAGACTTGCAGAATTTTTTCTTTCAGGCTGCATAATGTTGGGTCAGCATTTGTTGCTTGGCAGATCTGCGCTAATTTCTCGGTTGAGAACTGCACAAAGTCCACCTTCAAGTCTAAATCAATGACTTCTTTGTTCCTCTTGTTGGGAAGTCTGGATAATCCATCCGCCAGCAGCATCTCCTTACCTGGTCTATATTCCTGCAGCCGTAATAGCATTTGCTGGAGACGAGGGGGTGCTGCTGTAAGGTTTTTATGGCTGATCATCTCTAGGAGTTTGTGATCGCTTTATACTTCGAATGAACACTCATAGATGTATCTTCGAAAACGTTCGCAGCATAACACGATTGCTAAGAGTACTAGCTCGATGTTCGCGTAACGCTGCTCTGCTCTGGTTAGGGATTTTGAGGCAAACGCTATGGGTTTTCCATCTTGCAGCAAAGCTGCCCCTAAGCCTCTGGATGACGCATCCACTTGTATAATGGCCTTTTTGGAAAGGTCCTAATATTTAAGTAGCATTTCTTCGCATATTATGTTCTTTATCTTCAGAAGTGACTCTTGATGGCTATCACTCCACTTGTATTCGGCATCTTTTTGTAGGAGATCTCTTAGGTTTGCTGTGAGGTCGGAGAGTCTGGGGATGAACAGTGCCAGGTAGGTAATAATTCCTAGCAGCTCCTTGACGTTTGTTGGGCTGAGGAGTAGTTTAATCTGCTCCACTTTTTGGTGATCTGGGTGTATTCCTTTTCATCGAATAAGGCACCGAAGAATTTTCTTTTTTTTCGTCGATTGAACATTTGTTGCTGTTAAACATCAGACCTGCGGTCTGTGCTGTTTCCATCAGCCTTTGCAAGTTCCGGTCGTGTTGTTCCTTGGTTTTCCCATATATGATCACATTATCGATCAGTGCCAGGGCTCCCATACATTTTTCGATGATCATGTCCATCTTCTGCTGGAACACATCTTGGGACATAACAAGACCAAACAGCATTCTTTGGAAACAATACCTTCCAAATGGTGAATTGAATGTGGGCAATAGCTGTGACTCTTGGTCAAGCTTGACGGACCAGTATCCATTCTTCACATCCAGTTTGAAGAAGAATTTTGCGCCAGAGAGTTTGTGTTTGCTCCTCCATGGTCGGAGTCTCGTGATGGCAATGCATGATCTCTTTATTTAGATCTTTAGGGTCCAAACATAGTCTTAGTTTGCCATTGTTTGTCTGTACGTATACGATGCTGCTAACCCAGTTGGTAGGTTCATCGACTTTGCGGATAATCACTTGTGCATTCATTGCATCCAGTTCTGCCTTGATCTCGTCCCTCATGTGGATGGAACATTTTCTTGGGGCATGAATGACATGGTAGCTGTTGGACCTCAGCACAATGTGGTATTCCCCTGCCAAGTGACCAATCCGGTCAAATTGATCCGGGTAAGTTTCAATCAGGTCCTTCGCTGAATTGATTGGGGTATCCTTGTTTGGGTTGGCTGGGGACCACTTGGTTTGCTTAATGGCACAATCCAGAGTGACCAGTTTTAAATCCTTTAAGGAGGATAACCCTAGTATGGTTTGTCTATCAGGGATCACCACGTAAAATTTTACGGACCTCCATTCACCTTTATATGCACATTGTAGCAATACCGATCCGTGTTGTGATATGTTCGATCTATTTTAGGCCGTCAGCACTGCTATGTCTGTGTGTGTTGTGCCCGGGAGTGGTTATCCATTTTGGTCCACATATTCCGGGAACATCCATTGGAATTATGTACGTAGGGGAGGGTGTTTCCTTCCGCACCTGTATCCACCTTAGCTTTTAGGTTGTGCACCCCTTTTCTGTTGGGTAACACAATGTCCAGTCTGGTGAATGCCTCAGGCTGACTGTTCTTTTGGTCTTTGGTTTGCATTGTATTGAAAGACATTCTCTCGAAGCTGTCTCCCATTTGGTCCTGAACCTGAATGGAATTCTGATTCCGACGGTCTCTGTAGAAGTTTTGTTGTGTTGGGCGTTTTTCGGTCCAGTGTGCCTGTCTGTCTGACTTTTCTTTTTTGTTTTGGCACATCTTAGCCCAGTGGTTTTTTCGTCCATATGCTGAGCATGTGCTACCTCGAGCAGGGCATTTCCCATTTAGATGGGTTAGTCCACATTTGTTGCAGAACTCCGACTTCCCCGGCCTGTGTTTTATTGCACTTATTTTGTGGTCGTCACTCCCCTGTAGTTCGCCCATTTGCCTCATATAATTTATTGAGGCTTCATGACTCCTACAAATGTTCAAAACGTCCTGAAGCGTCATCAACTCGTTTTTGCTGAGTAGTAGTTTTTTAAGTTACGAGTATTTAGTTCCCGTTATAATTTGGTCGATTATACGCTCTTTCACATCACTCGCGTCTCGGAACTTGCACTTTTGTGCCTGCAGTCTGCATCGCGCTAGGAAATCATCTATGTTTCCCGTTTCCTTCTGTGAGTATTTTTGCAGATAAAAACGCGCGATCCGGAAGTTAGTTTGTGGCTCTAACTGTTCCAAAAACTTTTTTCCAAATAATGGCAGGATTGCGCCTGTCAACTTCGTTAACAAATGTCCACGAGTTGTACCTAGGCCTTCTACTCCTGATAACAATAAAATGTTGTCGACTAGTTTATGTTCTAGGATGCTTTTTACGGAGAAATACAAATTACATTGTTGTTGAAAAAACTTGAAGGATTCCACCAAATTTGCTGCTTCCCAACACATCAATGGTTCGCTTGTACCGCTCGATATTGTTATAGTATTTTAAATAAACAATAAACAACTTTGAAAACGGGAACGAATGCACTCATGATTTTCATCGGTAAAAATCCAATATGGCGCTGGTCGTGTTTTTTTTTGGGGGGGGGGGTTTACGCACACGTGGTGACTTGTGTCAGAAACGACGGCCGTTTTCAAGAAATTCTCTTGTTGTTTTCTCCGTTACGTTAGTTGTAGACGGCATAGTTCCTTTTCTGGTTTATTTTACCGCTGCCCCATGTAAATGTTAGATACCTTTATTGTTAATACAACATTCTTCGTTAGTATGTGTAACAGAGAACAAACACGCGTGTATGGTTCTATTATGTCGACATCTTGAGAACTGGTTTCCCTCATTTTATTTGCCGGAGAGTTACCTCTGAGGGGAATCTAAGAGGAGGTAACTACGTCATACTGTGACACCTCTGAGCCGGATTAAAAACTTCATCCAAAGGCCGTACATTACACTTCCAGTTATGTTGTGTATTGGGTCGCCATCTTGCGAAGTGGTTTCTCTATCTTTATTTGCCGGTGAGTTACCTCTGAGGGGAATCTAAGGGTAGGTAACTACGTCATACTGTGACAGTCTGGTAGTAATCAATGAACGAATCTCTATGCAAAACTAGATCTACGATAACAACAACAAGATAATGGCGAAAAGGATTTTATAGCTTGTAACTACTCTCATCATTCCACCACTTCTTCCCGACTACAAATATCATTCGCTCATCCTCGCTCATATTGGCCACATATCCCCTAAATGCTGAGTGCACAATCTGTAAGTAACACCATTCCTTTTTTTTTCACAGTACTTACGTGGTAGCTGAAAGTAAGACTGTATACCAAAAACTACGGAAATTCGTCCAGTTTTTATTAATAAATAAATAAATAAAATACGATTTTATATATATATCGCCGTTTTTTTTATAGTTTTAGTTTTTTTTCTCCGAAAGTTAGCTCCCTTGTGTAATGAGTCAATTGATTGCAGCTTGCTGTTTTAAATTTGAAATAGCTGAAATGTCTACCGATACGTAAGATCGTTTTTTAATTTTTTTCTTATAATTTAATAAATACTGGATGAATTTGCGTAATTTTTTCTGTACAATCTTATTTTTAGCTAACACGTAAGCATATGTTTCGGGTATCTTTTACAATAATCCGCAGAGTGAACACGCTATAAGAACAAATATACAACAAATAAAAGTAACTGTAGCCGATAAAAGTTATTTTCCAACTTATCTGTGACAGTTGTTTGTATTTTTAAGCCGTTTCAACTGCTATTTATTAGAAATCAATATTTTTGTCACACGAACATTGGACAAGCGATGAGGGGGGGGGGGAGGGTCGTAACGGGGTAAGGCCATCCTGTTTTAGTAAAAATACGCGCCAAAAAAAAAAAGAAATTTTTTTTTACATCTGATAAAAAACCATTTATAGTACGTAAAAATACAAACAAATTTCATAGGTAAGTAGGAAAATATCTATTCTCGACGTAGGTCACCGTCATTTGTTGCATATTTTTATTTTTTTTACCCCGTTCTCGTTCGTTTTTTGGACCCCGTTGGCGACTCTGCGGATTATTGTAAAAGATACCCAAAAGGAGTTTTACTTTTTGGGTCATTTTATTTGAAATCGACACATTTTTTTTTACTCGTGTACAGATTGGCCCCCATGGCTACCCAATATTGGCTCCGTATAATCCGATAAATATTTCTTTAAATATGTTAATGTCATTTTAAAACTAAAGAAGCACCCTAATTTTTATCTAAGAAATCAGTCCAATTCAAAACTTTGGAAATGGTTTATTTATATTTCTTCCGCTTTAATTTTCTGCGAACCAGCTTTTTTCTAGTCGCCATCTTGGATTTTGACTTACACCCATAAAGTTATTAACATTTTGAAAATCATGTCTTTCTTGAAAGCAGATAAGTCATTCGGAAGCAGATTGTATTAAAACAAAGTGAGTATTACTTATTTTGTCACTTTTGGGATTTCATTTTTCCACAGAAACGAGTCTGACTGAACCATTATCTTTCGTTTTGTTTTAGATATATATTTCCGAAATGAGCAGACGTTCCAATTTTACACGTAAACAAATAACTAGACGCCTGCTGTTTAAAGCATCACAAAAATACCGAAAATTACTGAATGGTAATGAAATTTTCAGTATTTATAGAAAATTTTTTTTTTTTTATAATGGAGTCGTTATTAAAAGTAAAATTGCCGTTTTTTTAGATTAATTCTTTTTACGCATGGTAAAAGAAACGAAAATCTGTTCAGTTACAGATTAATTTAATTTTTAGCATTCATATAGTAGAGTTCACAGAGCAGAAATCGAAAACAAGTAAAATATACAAAAATAACGGCACTTCTGTAGTATATATGAAGCAGCAGATTTTCGGTCCTTCTACTGAAAATAAAGGGAGGTAATTCAACCGGAAGTGATTTTTTTACAACATAAAAAATAAAATGCAAGACTGATTTGTTTTTGGGTAACAATTAACAATTTCTTTTTTTTATTATATGAAGTAAAAAAAATTTAAATAAAAAACCCTAAACCCTAACCCTAAACCCTAACCCTAACCCTAAGAAATCAGGCGGTGTGCCTGTAAAAAATCTTTTGTTTTTTGCGGCTGGTTCATTAAATTACCAATGTCTCGAAGATTAATCTCATTTAACTCCATTTTCTAAATACTAAATTCAACTTCCGGTGAATTCTGAATGAATGGTACTTGGAGAAAAAAAAACGGAACTCTTCAATTTCGATTTCTTAATCGGCAGCTGCTTCATATATACTACAGAATTGCAAAAATAACTTTTACCAAACGCAAGAGAATTTTATGTCCTACTGACGTGTATTATTTGTAAAATGTGGAAACTGATTGTAAGATTTATTATCTTCGAATTTATCGCAATTTTTAAATAGCCAAACACGAGTAAATAAATAAAAAATGGTGGTCGATTTTGTTTGGACACGTGTTATATGTTTCAACCAGACAGAGTTATCTCCCTTACCACGAGATTAACGTTCGGCTTTGTAACCTGAACGTGAGTTGAATAAACGAGGTCAGCCATCTTGAATTTGAAACGATATACACGTGCTTTGCTTCGGTCTTTATTCAATACCATAACATGGTGTCAGCAGTGGGATATTAATAAAACCGAAAACAGAATGATAAAGCATAAGGTAAAGAGGCGGACGTCATACAAACAAAAATATCCGAACCAGAAACCGGAATTAAAACAAAACAAAATGAACAGCAAAGTGTCGACGCCAAAGTTGTTCTCATTCGATCAGCCAGGACTGTAGCAGTTTCCTACAAGCCGCCATATTGTTTAAATGTCAATGACTTCTTAGCTGCCTGCTGATTGGTTCAAACAATCTACTTCCTTCTTGGCTTGCCCAATCAGTGGCCATCTCTTGGGCGAATCTCAGATGGCTAGCATAACTATATAAACACTTGAGTGCTATCCCCCCTCTTTCTTTTACTTCTTTGGCACGAGAAGCCTTTTCTTTCTCTTTCCTTCTTTAGCACTGCCAAACACACGTCCCCCTCTTTGGGGACGCAACATACATCTTCCAGTGCCTTTGGCCTTGGGTTCGATAAGAAGACAAGAAGACAAAATGGCTACTGCCGCATATGCATGGAATTAATATCTCTCTTTTTTCTTGCCTCTCTTGACAAGTAGACGACTACTACACCTGACCAGGCTACCTAGCCCTGGCTACTTTGACGCAAAGTCCTGAGAAAACAAAATGGCTACTGCCTCATACACGTGGACTTAATATAACACACACTCATAACTGCTTACATGTGAACTGACTTTCACACCGGTGTACAGACACACATACTTGCATACACATACGGACGCGTCCTGACGCCATAGCCGGTTTACAAACATTCAATATCATGAACAATTCTCTTTTCCCCACTGGGGAAATATAATAACAGGACATACTAACCTCTTTCCATTTTTGTTCACGTACTAACAAGGAACACTCAATAAAGTTGTTTTATGTATTAGAAATAGACTTTGTCTCATTTTCTGTAAGACAATGACCAACGTGGATAAGGAGATTTATTCGCTACAAAACTGTGTCTGGCCTCGAAGAGAAATCCGAAAGGGTCCAATTGGATTCCCTCATATATAGCATGGGTGACAAAGCCGAGGATGTCCTAGCTACATTCAAGTTCTCACAGGAGGACTCAGAAAAGTTTGACGTAGTCAAACAAAGGTTCGACAAGCACTTCATGGCCAGCACAAACGTTATATATGAACAAGCCATGTTCAACAAGCGCTGTCAACAAGAAAGTGAGTCCATTGATGCTTTTATTACTGACTAACACGTGTTAGCGAAGACATGCGACCTAACGGAGACTAGAAGACGAGTTTATAAGAGACAGGATCATTGTGGGGTGCAGAGATGTACACTTATACGAGATCCTTATAATGATACCCGACCTCAGTTTGGAAGCCACAGTAAAAAGGGAACGCCAGAAGGAAAACATTAAGTCCCAACAGAAACTATTACACCTTATTAAAAAAATAGAGTCGAGCAACTGGAAAAGGACACTGTCGTCTATGCAGTTGACAGACAGTACCAAAAGAACAAAAACTACGACAAAAGAGGAGAGAACTCTTCTAGGAATTGCTAAAACTATAAAACAAAAAGGTATCGACAACAGTGCGAGCCAGAAACAGGATGTCAACGTTGCGGAAACAGAAAAAAACACCCGAGACGTACATGTCCCGCTATTCTAGCAGAATGCCACAACTGTAAAATAGTCGGCCATTATGCAAGGACGACAAGGACTACTCTTATAGCAGCGACGACAACATCACCCTGGGTCTATTGACGGTAGCTAAAATTAGATACAACAAACCATGGAAAATTGATCTGGTAATAAATAACATGACAGTGAAATTCAAAATCGACACTGGAGCTGATGTCACCGCAATCCCAGAATGCATTTATAGAAGAATGCATTTACCGGCACTAGCTGCAGCAAGGGAGAGGCTACATGGTCCACGTCATAGCCCCCTACAAGTGACGGGGAAACTAAAGGCAACCATCCAAGGGAATGAAGGGCGACAGATAACACAATATATATATGTCATTCCCGACTTGGAGAAACCACAATTAGGAAGACCGGCCATTGAAGCACTCGAAATAGTGACTGTATTCTCTGCTGCACATAGCATCAGAGATACTGATTTACGCCCATTTGACTCGAGGAAGATGATAAGAGACCTGTTTCACGGCCTCGACACATTCGGGGAAAGCTACACCATACTCCTATGTGAGGATGCTAAACCCTACTCTATCTAAACACCATGTCGCATACCCTTACCATTAATGAAGGAGACACAGAGAACTCAAAGGATGGAAGAGATAGGGGTAATAAGCAGGATTGAAGAACCCACAGAATTGTGCTCCCCCATAGTAGTTGTGCGAAAGAACAACGGAATGGTCAGAATATGTGTTGACCTGACGAAACTAAACACACTTGTTAAAAGAGAACTGCATATGTTACCGACAGTTGACTATGTGCTAGCCCAATTGAATGGAGTCAAAGTCATGACCAAGTTAAACACAAGCAGTGGATACTGGCAAATCCCATTGTCACAAGAGTCCCGCAGACTGACAACCTTCATTACCCCATTTGGCAGATTCCAATTCAATCAACTACCATTTGGAATCATGTCAGCCAGCGGATGTCAGCCATACTGGAACAGCAAGAAGGGGCGATATGTATGCTGGACGATATACTGGTATATGGGAAGAGCCAAAGTGAGCATGACACATGGTTAAAAGCCACATTATAGAGAATTCGAGGAGCAGGAATAACCTTAAATCCACAAAAATGTGAGATATCTAAAACATCACTAAAGTTGTTAGGACATATCTTCAGCCCAGACGGGGTTTCCAAAGTCCACAACTTCCCAGCACCAAACAATATAACAGAAACTCACAGAGTTCTGGGAATGGTGAACCAAATAGAGAAGTTCATCCCGAACCTAGTAGAAATGGCCTTGGAACAATAATCCTACAGCAGCAGGAAGATACAAGATTGCATCTTGTAACATATGCATGTCGGAAACAGACACTCGATATGCTCAGATAGAGAAGGAAGCCCTAGCCATAACCTGCGGATCTGAATGATTCTCCGACTACCTCATAAGGTTGGAATTCACAATCGAGACCGACCATAAACCACTCGTACTCCTACTAGGCAGTAAGGATATCAGTGAATTACCAGCCAGAGTACAGAGATTCCGCATCCACCTCACCAGATTCAGTTATAAAATCCATCATGTACCCGGCAAGGAACTATACACTGCCGATGCACTATCAAGTGTCACATGCAACAACATGCCGACCAAACAGGATAAAGAACTGGAAGAAAGCTCAGCAATATTTGTCCAGGCCATCATGCAATCCCTGCTGGCAATGGATAGATGGTTGGCACAGATAAGGGAAGCCACCAGCAATGATGACATGCATCATAAACTTTGTTAAAAAGGGATGGCCTTCAAAGGATCAAATTCCTATGCTACTCAAGCCATATTGGGCCCATCGAGGAGATATTACCTGGAGGAAGGCCTACTAATGTATGGGGCACGGATTGTGGTCCCCAGTCGATGAGACTAGAGATAATTGGCAAGGTACACTCAGGTCACCATGGAATGCCGACAACGAGCCCGAAAATTAATCTAGTGGCCAAGATTATATAACAAGATAAAGAACGCAGTGGAGAACTGTGAAACATGCACCAGGCTTAGACACCAACCGGTCGAACCACTATTGACAACTAAACTCCCACCAAAACCCTGGCACACCTTAGCTTCTGACTTATTTGAGCTAAACAGCCAGATCTACATTGTGCTGGTCGACTATTTTTCAAAATATGTCGAGTTCACTCAACTGAGTTGAATTACGTCCAGAACAATGATAGAAAGCCTTAAATGCATATTTGCTAGGCATGGAGTACCAGTGATCCTGAGAACAAACTCAGGAAGCCAGTCAAAAGAATTTGCTGATTTCGCAGGATTCTGGGGATTTCTACACATCACAAATAGCCCTAGATTTTCCTAAAGCAATGGAGCAGCGGAAGCAGCAGTAAAATAATTAAGATAATGGTGAGGAAAGCAAGAGACCCATACATGTCCTTGCTAGCCCATGTTGCGACCCCAATGGATTGTGGATATTCTCCCAGCAAACTTTTAATGGGAGACAAATTAAAAAACTATGTTCCAATTCACCCAAATCTATTGACACCCACATGACCTAACTTTGGGAGAGGGATGAGTACAAGAAGGCTCAACAACAAAACACACACAACCAGAGACACAGCAAGAGAGCTGAAACCTCTTGAGACGGGAACCCGTGTGTGGGTTAGAAGCCCAAATACCCCCAGCCAGGAAGGCACTGTAGTTGAAAATGCCCCCACCCCACGATCGTACATAGTAGAAATAGACAACAACAGAGGATATATCCGATGCAACCGCCAACATATCATACAAAGACCACCTCCCAACATAAGTGGAAAGTCCTGAAAATACCCAAACTTCAATAAATGAAAGTGAGGAAATGGTGCATCAACCGACCACTTCCCCAGACCATATAAAAACTAGGTCCGGAAGATTGTCAAGACAACCTATAAAACTGGACATTTAAATAAATAAATATAATAAAAATAATTACTCAAAAGGGGAGATGCTATAATATGTTTTAATCAAACAGAGTTATCCCCCTTTTCACGAGATTAATGTTCTGCTTTGTAACCTGAACAACATGGTCACACGTTCCAGGTTAAAAAAAAACTAACAAAAGGGCTTAGCTGTCTAGAATTCTAAATCAAAAGAGTTGCCAATCGGACTTAGTGTTAGTGAGAAGGTAAATAATTCTTCTAACTATTTTTTAATGGAATAAAGCACCAACTAAATAATCCCAAATAACTACAGAAAACTAAATAACAAAGTTAAACAAAAGAACGAAAATATCAGAACAAAAATAATTGAAATGGAGGAAATTTTAGAAAACGACAACTCTCAAAAATTATTTGAGCAAGTCTGACAATTGGAAGGAAAAGATACAAATCTATATCTGCAAATAAAGATACACAAGGAAAGCTACAGATGAAAAAAACAGACATTTTAAGCACATCAATACATGCTTTCTGCGTGACGAGAATGCTCTACTTGAATTTTGACCGGATGATGATGCATGTTATATCACATATTTTGCCCCATGAAAAGAAGAGTAGGGACTTGTTGACACATGTTCCCCTACAATAAAAGAAACTACAGTGTAATTCGCCAAGAAGCGAACACACATTACCGGATGTAGGCTAGCCACAAGACCGAGAGATCAGTCTATGCAGTTGACCACAAGACCGAGTGATCAGTCTATGCAGTTAGCCACAAGACCGAGAGATCAGTCTACGCAGTTGGCCACAAGACCGAGTGATCAGTCTACGCAGTTAGCCACAAGACCGAGAGATCAGTCTACGCAGTTAGCCACAAGACCGAGAGATCAGTCTATGCAGTTAGCCACAAGACCAAGAGATCAGTCTACGCAGTTAGCCACAAGACCGAGAGATCAGTCTACGCAGTTGGCCACAAGACCGAGTGATCAGTCTACGCAGTTAGCCACAAGACCGAGAGATCAGTCTACGCAGTTAGCCACAAGACCGAGAGATCAGTCTACGCAGTTAGCCACAAGACCGAGAGATCAGTCTACGCAGTTTGCCACAAGACCGAGAGATCAGTCTACGCAGTTAGCCACAAGACCGAGTGATCAGTCTACGCAGTTAGCCACAAGACCGAGAGATCAGTCTACGCAGTTAGCCACAAGACCGAGAGATCAGTCTACGCAGTTAGCCACAAGACCGAGAGATCAGTCTACGCAGTTTGCCACAAGACCGAGAGATCAGTCTACGCAGTTAGCCACAAGACCGAGAGATCAGTCTACGCAGTTAGCCACAAGACCGAGTGATCAGTCTACGCAGTTAGCCACAAGACCGAGAGATCAGTCTACGCAGTTAGCAGGGGCAGATGTAGAGCAACTAATCAGATTGCAGGAAACCTGTTGCTAGGCAGGAAAGGCCCTAGAGAAATAGTGGGAAAACCCTGAGCAAGAGAAAACAAGACAGTCAGATTTCAAGAGCAGACGAGTGAAGTCATGTCAAGATTTTGTGCTCACCTCGCACTTCAAATCGAGACGATATATCCTTACAGACAAAAAAAGGTGGAATTAAAAATTCATCGGCTGAGAAAAATACAGCGTGGATCTTACCACTATCTATCGGACATCACAAAGAAAAACCCATCCGACAAAGTTTACGAGATTACCTAAGCTTGCTATACTAAAAAAAAAACTATCCGCAAAGAATGGACTTCAGGATCTAAAATCCTGTGATAATATCCTCCATATTGCCGACAACTCCGCACTAAAAACTATCCAGGAAAAACGGACATCAGAATAAAAAAAAATTCTGAGATAATATCTTCCACTCAGCATGTCAGCTATCGCAAGAAAAAACTTTTATAAAAGGTATGTGCCCTATGAAAAAAAGAACAAATTACATATTTTTTATATTCCTGACTGATCAACCATTCTCAGTCTTAACAAAACCAGCCTCTCTATCAAAAACTCCCCCAGAGTGGAGCAGAACTATTAGTTGATCAATTTGAATTAATAAACACTTGTTATGTTTGCTAATATTGCCTCTATTGGTTCTTACAAGTGTCTTATTTTTATTTTATGTTTATAAATTTTGATACGAATGCGTCCCATTCTTTTCTTTCCCATGAGTACTTGGTTTTCTCCCTTTCATCGTTTTAATGAAAAAAAAAACTATATATAAATATATAAAAGTCGTTTTCACTAACACGTGATTCGCGGGCCCAATGAAAGCATAAAGGATAGGAGACATGGCTTCTGTTCAACTCTTCGTTGTCCAGGAACAATACATGTAAGATTACAGTATTACATTTAAAACAGATATCTCCGGGAAATTGATTACATTATTATTATTTTTAACACATTAAAACAAGAGAAGAATACGATGGGTAGAGGAGAAAGAGGTGGTTTGGGGAGGGAGGGAAATAATGGGATCGAAGGAAAGAGAAAAAGATAGAGAGACGGCTAAAGAGAGGAAGAGAGATTGAAGTTTTTATATAAACATCTTACACACACTATTTAATTTCTTCTACCTTGTTTTTATATTGCCCTGGGCAAACCGGGTAGCCCTGGTACAACGTAAAAAATCGAAATAAGAAAGTATGAACAATATACAGAATGTTTAAGAAAAATTTGATCATTTTCTGATATTCTTTCATTTAAGAAACATTTGAAGTACTTAATGATGGTAAAATGCAACAAATAGTGACAAAATAAAAATCATAACGTCTTCAGTTTTAAAACATTTCCCTCTTTTTTTATACTAAATGCGCCAAATGATTATATGCCTCTTTTTCCTTTAATGCGGAAAAAGATTGACAAAACTTACTTGTGTATCAAAGAATCGAAAATTTATTAACAATAAAAGGGGGGGAAAAGATCAAGATAAAAAAAAAGGTAGACATGCATATATGTTCATATGTCATTGAAAAAAGAAAATATTAACGATAAAATGTACTCAGTTCACAATTTACAATATAATTTCTTTTACAGAAGTGAAATTCTCTTGTGTATTTTTTTAGTCTGCTCATCAGTGGGCGATAAAATTTCTCTTGAAAAAAGTTCTTTCATTCTTCATGTAAAACCGCTTCAAGCAGACAACATTTTCATTGAGCAAAAGCAAAATTCTGGAAACCGACCTTGTTCATGTTCTTCGGGTTTTTTAATTCAATTAATAATTTAACAAATATCACTCATGTTTCTGAAAATCAAATAAGTATTATTTCCTTACTTAATTAATTCAAATATTATTTTTTTAAATAATTGTAACCCTTTTTTATATTTAAAATTCGAATTTCTGAACTACAGACTTCCAATGAAAACAAACCTTCGATGACTTATTCGTTTACCTTTCTGATAAACGAATATTTAATTCAATAAATCTTTTAAATTTTTTAGTCCTTCTGACTAAATAATAAATATTATCGATCTTGTGTCGATATTTTTCCCTCAATTTGTCCTTTTTTAGACTAAAAGAACATCAACGATCCTTTTGTCGAGATATTCTCAATCAAATATCTGGCCTTCGTTTAACCCTTCTAACATACTGACATATTGTCATAAATTTCTTTTCACAAACTTTCAAATAATAATTTATCATCATAAGTTTTCTTTCATAAACAATGGTTTGTATTTGAGATTTTCAAATACAATCTTTGTATAATTCTAAGATCTCTTCCTCGAATTATGATTAACATAGTCATTAAATTAAAATATCTGAAGTTCAAATTAAATCGCAATTAAGAGATAAACATCTCAAATCTATTTCATTACTTTTAAAGCTATCTTTAAATTTTTATTTAAATTAATTTTCGACATGGTAATGTCGATTTTACATGAAAAGGAGTTATCAAATTAACGAGGGTACAATTTCCCTAAGGAATGAAAATTCTGTCCTCGGAAACAAAATTCAAGATGTTAATCATTCAACATCCAGAATCTATCTGAAGATAATTTCTTCAAAATATTTCAGGAAATTGCCGTCTGCTTTGTTTACATTTAGAACTGACAGCATCGACCAATCAGATGATGACCCTGAGTCAATCACTGAAATGGATTGAAAATTGAATTGTCGTCTGCTTTGAACAATTTTGGCGCAGTTGAACTAAAACTTGAATTCGTTAAAAAACGAATCTTACAAACGTTTATTATCACTGAGCATCTTCAATGAAAATGAAACATGGCCACTTTCTAAAAATTAATTCTCAAAATAGCCGTTTCTGTGTACTATTGATGGGTGATAACTGGAAACTTAAGACACCTGGAACCATTGGAAACTAGCAGGACCCGTTGCACGGTGCTGTCTGGGAGGAATATAAAAGAATGAATTAAACAGCCGACATAATGCAAATAGGTCACATATGATATTTTCATTTCTTTTTGAATCCAGTGACTCTATTTATTGAGCTGGATTTTCCCCACATTACTAACCTACCTTGTGTCTAACTCTGCCCTCGTGGGGAAGAAATGAAATAGGGACAGTAAAAAAGAAAATGTCCCCAAATAACAAAAAACTGCACAATACAAATCTCATTTGTTTTGTTTTACATTTTGTCCACTCTTCGTTCGTACACATTGTCAAGGAAGGATTATTATACTAGCCTCAGGAAACTGCAATTGAAAGATCTATATCGTCTCTTACTTTGCGGCAGTTGAGAAATATCGGTGTTATTTTTTTTTCATAATTCCGTTTTATGAGTTTTTTTCTCGACAACCTAATTATATAAACAAAAGTAACATTCAAAATAGGAAGATGTCTTTATGGGTTTCTCCTTTTAAAAAAAGTAAGATTTAATTTATTTGGAAAACATTAAAACAGCAATATTTTATGATATGCTACGATCGATCAGGATTGTAAAAGAGAAAAATTACTTATCTGTTGAATGTGTAGTAACTCAATAGTTTATCGAAGTATTATTTTGGTGTAAATCATTTGTGCGCCCATGACAGGATCTATGTAATGACTAAACTAACACACTTGTCATTATGTCAAATTTGTCTAAAACTCCCAGTAGAATATGCACTTGGGAGTTGGGAAACAATAAAAATGCTATATACACAATAAAAAATTCTCATGCTTAACCAACCACTAAAGACCAGCACCTTTTCTGTGACAGAGTTAAGAACTTTCAATTCACATGTTTCCAAAGAGAGTTTAATTTTCTCCATCTGGATTCTTTCAATATGAGGCAATCAGCGGTTTTCCTATCCTAACATTTACTCAAGTACATGCCTGTGTGTGATCAGCGTTATAAGGCAGAGAATCAAGGTACTAATCAGTTCCTGTTTACTAGATTTCTGGTGTCTTGGTGACTGTTTTGTTTATACAGTCCCATTCGAGACAAGGTGAGGAGACACTTTTCCTACATTTTTAGTGATTTATGCTATTTTACCTGTCCAATCATATTATAAATTCATTCTGCATTCATTGAAAACAAAATCACTCACTACAAACCCACATGAACAATATACAATATGCAAAAACATTTTATATACAAAATAAAAATGGAAATATATATCATGTAAAAACAAAACCCTGGTGTTAGTATAAAAAAACAACTTTTTTAATGCAGGTTTGAAATCTTTATTCATAATATACGTTTTTCGAAGTTACAATAGATTCTTTTCAGGCACTTTGGAATTTCTTTCATGATATGACTAATTTTTATTTTTCGGTGAGTAATCCTATTCACTACACAAAACATCACATTGAGGCTGTAGAATCAAATTGAGACTCACCGGTATAAGCGTGGTCATTCAATTATCTGTTATTCAGCTTCAGATATCGACATTCAGCAAATGACTTTAGACCAGGTAAATCAGGATATCTTAGATCTATCGTTGCCTAAATTTACAACTGGAAAATTTATATATCTACCATTACCCATTTCAGACACAAAGATTATTTGATTCACCTTGGAACATTCACTGTTCCCTCTTTTTTTCAACAATCCATTGTCAGGTTGTTTTCGATACCTTGCCCAGTTTAGTAAACCTAGAAATATCCATCACAGTGAAGTTTATTTGGGTTAGATTCTTCTGGTCGAATACAAGACATCAAATCACTGCATAGAACTGTTTTTTTTGTATGCTACAAAAAGTCAAAGGTGCATAAGCATATCTGCACATCTCTCAGAATTCCAGACGTTCGGTACAGCCATATTTGTATTGATCTTCTCGTACCATAGTCGATGTCTCAATCACTCACTTATTTCCTGACCTGTATAGACCACTTCACACTTTGGTTTGAAACCATTCCCTTAAGCAACATTTCACCGGAATCAGTAGTGTGTGCACTAATATTGTGTTACGGAGTTCCTACAACATTTTCCATGACTGTGGTGAACAACTCGAATTCCATCTCTTCTTAGAACACTCTAGGAAGAGATTGGATTCGAATTGTACGACTAGCTATGAACCAGCCTAAAAAAGTATAATAGGATTTTAGACCCTTCCACTGCCAATTATTAACCATATCAACATATATGGTTCGCTTACTTAATTATTATACCTTCTTTGCAGTCGTTAAGCTACCAACGAGAACCTAGACTGTCACGTGAATTATATAAGGATATGTATTCACAATTCCGTGTAGATTTCTGAGTTTGGCATAAAGATTCCTACGATTGACAAGAGGCACCTCTAGAAGGCCGGAGGTTACATTGGTCGAAACGTTGTCAGAATACTTCGCCATCTAAACAAATATATATGCAGAGTATGAAGTAAAAATTAATATTTACACTTCCAAATTGTCACCATAAACCAGAGTTAGTAATTGTGTTATTTTGATAATTATTCCCAGGGATATTTTCGCCCGACTCACAATATTTTCACCTCACGTTCGTGGAATTAAACAATCAAATAATCCTCTACAGTTATGTATGCAGAAAAGATCACTTTCGCATTGAGAGTGAGAGTCATTTTCTCTCTAATATCCCATATTCAATATCCATATCTCTGATCTACAGTGATATTAATGACTCCATTCTGATACACCCTCAGTAACTTTGAATAATGTATGCATACAAAATAAAAAGTTGAATGATTAAATCAGTGTGATGTCTATATGAATATATATCAAGTCATTTTTAATGCACATGCGTGAATTTTGTAATTGAAGATGTATTTAATAAGATTTTTTTCTTGATTTCCAGATAACAGCTTCAGTGAAAAGTAAATAAATTAAAAGAAAATCAAAGGAAATATTTTTCTGAAGTGAGAAAATCTGAATTAAATAATATATAGTCTAGCACATGCTTAACAGAAGCCTTATTGTGATATATGTAAATAATAATTCTAAAAAAGTAGCACGTACTTGAAATAAAAGATATTCTTATTCAATAAGAAACATGAAACCAAACACTAGCAAAAAAACTTATTCTTGTTATGTATGTGGGTCCGTATATTCAAGAAATGAAAGTTTACAAACACATATGCGAACACATACTGGGGAAAAACCTTTTTCTTGTCAAGTATGTGGTTCAGCTTTTTCAGGGAGGTCAAATATGAAAAAACACATGCGAACACACACTGGAGAGAAACCTTGTTCTTGTGAAGTATGTGGGTCAGCATTTTTAAATAATTCACATATTAAAAGACACATGCGCACACATACTGGAGAGAAACCTTATTCTTGCGAAGTATGTGGGTCAGCATTTTCAAATTATTATTATATGAAAAGACACATGCGGACACACACTGGAGAGAAACCTTATTCTTGTGAAGTATGTGGGTCAGAATTTTCAGAGAGTTCAAATATGAAGAAACACATGCAGACACACACTGGAGAGAAACCTTATTCTTGTGAAATATGTGGGTCAGCATTTTCAACAAATTCTAATATAAAAAAACACATGCGGACACACACTGGAGAGAAACCTTATTATTGTCAAGTTTGTGGGTCAGAATTCTCAGATAGTTCTACTATAAAACAACATATGCGGACACATACTGGGGAGAAACCTTATTCTTGTGAAGTATGTGGGTCAGCATTTTCAATTAGTTCTTCTCTGAAAAAACACATGCAAACACACACTGGATAGAAATTTTAAATAGCGGGTGAATATGTGGCATCCGGTAGAATGTTCAATCCCTAACAAGCACAAAAAGAATAGAAACCCAATTCTTGTTAAGTACGTGGGTTTTAATTTTCAAATAATTATATGAAACAATATATGGGGACACACACTGGATAGAAACCTTATTCTTGTGAAGTATGTGGGTTAGCATTTTCAAAGAAGACCTAGCTGCAGCGAAATACAAATGGCAGCCCTTAAAAGGGCAATATCTATTTTTAAAAAAGCCATCAGATATAAAGTTAACGCATAGCAGAATCAAGTGTTAGCCACAGGAGAGTGTCCCTGTATCCATTCAAACTATCTGAACTAAAATATAAATATAAAACTTCAAAAACCTCATTCTTGTACGTGGTTCAGAATTTTGCCCTAAAAATAGCCGTTACCAAATATTTAGAATAACAACATCCAAATATCAAATAAGATCCATCGGCATTTCTACACACTTGCTTATATGAGGAATTATGAAACTTTTAGTGATGTTAGATCAAGTAACAGCACTAAGCTGGATACTACACCATATCAGATGAATACTTGTCCTGGAAAACTTCCAAACTAAGGAATTACCACCCGATAAACTATTACACAACCAAATGTTCAATTGAGGAGGAAGAAAGCTTTAGTACCTTAAGCTTTGAGATGTAAGGACAATCTTAAATTAACATTCAGATATATATGTCCTGCAAATAAGAAAAACACATGCACACACACACGCTGAAGATAAAACCTATTCTTGTTAAGTAGGTCAGCATTTCCTGGAAAGTCTACTTCACAAACACATATGCAAACTAACATTGGATAGAGTCATTATTCTTGTGAAGTGTGTGGGTCAAGATGTTCAAATATTCATATGAAGAAACACATGCATCCACACTTTAAAACTATTGAAGACACCTCCTTGAAAACGAAATCAAACACAAACAAGAAGTCACGTGGAGTTAGTATATCCAAATGGTGAATGATGAAAAAGTCAATAATAACAAAGGAAATATCCAAAACGATATGCAAACTACAAGCAACCTGGCATTTACAAAAAGGTTCCAAAGTTTTGGTTTAATCATAGCTACTACAGTGACGGCCTCACCAGACTCCTAAATGCTAAGAAGACCATATCTGATATCAAATAAATCACAATCATCATAACCAAGACAAGAGAAACTCCATGCCTAAACAAATAGAGGCCACATTGATGCCTCAGTACTAGCTATGAACTGTCCACTGACTTTATAGCCGATAGAATCTATGATCACCTTTCCTCTGAAAACTACTTGGAAAAGAAGCAGACTGGATGGAAAAGATGCTTTATAAGCAATGATCAGCTGCTAATAAACAAAATTATTCTAGAAGACTGTAGCAAGCAGCATAACCTGTACATGACATGAATTGACTATCAAAAGCTTATGAACGTGTGCCTTACTCATGGCTATGACGAAGCCTTGAGCTCTATAAAATAAATCAGTCATAAAAAACAATGACTGTACACCTACAGATGTGACGAACGACTATCTCTTTAGTCCACACTAAAGGGACCATTACAATCCGTGACATCTATATCAGAAAATAAATCTTCCAGGGAACAGTCTATCTCCACTTCTATAAAGCGTTCAGTAAGCTGCTCAAAAACAGCCAAGCTGCCTACAATCTTTGTCAAAACTGCCAGAAAGATCCACCAAAGAGAAGTAATCATTTACTTTTGGATAAACTATGCAAATTCTGAAAATGTGTTGAACGAGCTTCTGAAGGTTTTACACGCTTTTTCTAAAGACATCAAGATGGAATTTGAAGTTGACAAATGCGCCAAGGGCACAAACAAGGCTGGGAATAGGATCAATATGGAAAACCTTCAACTAGACATGGAGAACAACATCAGATTAAGTGAAGGAATCATAAGGCCACCACCATCCTGCATCATGTGTGATCAAGAGATCAGGGGAGTGTAGCAGCCATAACACGGTTCCATGAGGAAAAAGAGTGAGTTTGACCCATAACGTTCTGCTTACAGGATATAATCTTGTTATTCTTGTGCGATGACAACAGTTCAAGTATGTAAATAAACATTCTTTTGCATGGGAAATTCTTTATTGAGATAAAAAGGGTAGCAACTTTCTTTTTGGGGCAGAGAAAGTTGACGTGACGAGGTGGGACTGGTGGATCAAGTTGTGATCCGAACGAACGCCAAAAAGCAAATGGCTTCTATTGCACTCCTCTTTCTTTCTCTGCTTCATTGGGATATGCTATCCTCTTCACTTCAAACAAACAAGTGAGTTTTCACAAGAACGTGTTAACTCAATATTTAACAACCAATGAATACATTTTCAAACCCATAATCTAACAAGTCTATCAAAGTAATAAACCACTGCGAACTGAGAAACCCTTATAACTGACAGTGAAGTAAACAGAGTTCGACAGAGATTAGACCCGGCACGCATCAAAAGGGACCCAAGAATGCACGCTTAACCCCTCCGCTGCCTGTGGCTGGGGAGGCAAGAAGAAAAGAAGACGTGAAAAATCATATAACATACTTTGCGCACATCTAGACACGCACTGACAGGAAGTCAGGTGAACAGAAACAAAATGCTACCCACTTACACTCACTAAGAAAGCAAGTTTAACCTACGCATACTTACACAGTGCAACACTGTCTAGTACTCACACATGCATATTCACATTAACAATTCTGACCTTAGTTATGCAACATTTCTTTATCAAAAACTCGAGTTGTATTAACATTTTTAAATGAACATTTCTTCACTAAGCAGGACTTTTATATTCATGTAAAATTATGGTTTTATGCTTTGTGTTCCTTGATTTTTCGTCCACAAAACTTCATAGATGTATTAGATTTACCACAAGTTATAATTGGTACCCCAACGTTCAGTAGACACCTGCATTATTGGTGACTTCTGATATCGAGCAAGTTCGGTATGCACACTGGAGACTATTGTTAAAAAAGGGGAACAAAACCTTCTGAAAACAAAGCCATATAAAAAGTGAAGGTAAACCAACAAATAAATAATTCGGGCAAAATGCGAAATAAACTAACAAAAAAGTCGTGTGTGCATAAAAACAAATAGAGACTAAAGATTTACATATATATATATATATATATATGTATATATATATATTGTTACACCGGCCGTTCTAACAGAAGAGAAACTACACCGGTTCTCACTATAAATGGTGCAAGTAGACAATCACCAGGGAGAAAAAGGACAGTATTGTAACTGTCTAGCCGAGTGCAAGTCAGTTTCCTTACCTTTGTACTTTTTATGTTAATACACTTATCTTAACCCAACCTCGACTTCACTTCTTTTTACTGTTGGACTACTTCACAACATATATATATATATATATATATATATATATATATATATATATATATATATATATATATACCAATACAGAGACTTGTGGAAACAAAGAAAATACAGAACAAACAAGACAACAAAAAGCTCAAATAAACAAAAAATATATAATTGTGAATCACAAACAAAAAGAAAATATTTAAAAAAAAACAAAAACAAAAGACAAATATATCGAAACAACAAAAAGAAACAAAGAAGAAAACAACAAACTAAATCCCTTTCGCGATGATACATACAGAAAAAAAGCACAAAAAACAACGAAAGAAAAATGACCCAATATATTTCGACATTCTTATTAAGTCTAATTATCACTCACGTATATTTCAACGCGTGTCGCGTTTTATTTAATGTCAAAAATATTTCATAATCATCTCGACTTCAACAAAGTTTCTTACTGAGCAGAACAAAAAAGTACAACAAAAATCACAAAATTTGAATCCTTCTACCAGTTTAAAATCAAGCTTTATTGCGAAAAAATAAAACCAAACCTAATATTTTAATCAGCCCCAAAACTGATGCAAAAGGAACGTTAATATTCTGCTAAAAACAATTATAAAAATAAAAATAAACAAAACGTCAAACTTGGAAACACAAATAATGGGACGATTCTGTAAAAGATTAGTAAACATGAGTCAACTATTTTACGGTTCTCAAGTAGGAGGTAAGTCCTGGGAGTATGTATGATGACACACAAACATATATTATACTACCTTCAATGGAGGACGTAATGTCTGGGTGGTTGCTCTCAAGATAACAGAACAGATACTACACTACCGCCCTCCTCTATATTATTTCAGCTTATAGTACAATAGTCTGAGTTAGTATAGTTTTGCTTTCAGACAGACAAATACTATTATTGATAAATATCGAAGTGGTATTATCTGGGTACAGCTATCGATCTTGAACCAGTTTCCGTGAACCTCACGTCGACAGCCAATGCAAAAATAATGAGGAAACTATTTAAACCATGTACTGTGCCGATTTGTTAGCTCCACTTACTCGTGAAGGGGGATTGTGGTGGCTCGAGATGCGATCCGAACGAACGCAAACATCAAATGACTTGAATTGCTCTCCTTGTCTTTTTCTGCTTCGTTGCGATACAATTTATTCTTCACTTCCAACAAGTAAATGAGTTTTCACAGGATCGGGATAAGTCATTATTTTCAAACACAAGATCTTACAAGTCTATGTCAAAGACATGTACATAAAAAGTGTCGTTTTGTTTTGCCAATTTTTAAATACTTTCCGGTAGTTTGTGCTTGCATCCGGGTGTATACTGTGAAGCTGCAGTGAGGTATTGTTGTTGATACTTTTGAGTATTTATTATTGTTATATATATGCGAGTATATTATAAGCTTTTCTAAAAATAAAATAAATCAAGCAAAAAAGAGAGTCACTCGTGTTTAACATATATGTGAGTATATAAATACTTCATGAGCTTCCCACTTCTGTCTTGTATAGTTCCTGGTCACTCTTGATGCCGAGACCCTAAAAATGACAGGATGGTGTCTTACCTCTTTAGCCTTTGTTTTAGTGTGATGGCGTCACGATAACAACACTGGTCTCTGGTTAGCCACATAACCAGTTTAGAGGTAGACTTTTTTTCAGCCAGCCTAGTAGCCCCTTCCCTCCCTATTGGGATCTTGAAGGGCATCTTTTATTAGCTAGCCTGTTTGGAGTCTAGGGGATTGATCTTGTGGTTGGGTCTCTTTCAGGCTTGATTTTTTGTCTTGAAATAATTGTACCTTTCTCACCCTTTTTATTATTATGCCTTCTACAAATCCATACAATAAGCACTTTACTATTTCCTATACTAAAATTACAGGTCTCAGGTTTAACTTTCCTGATGTTCAGTCTTTTCTCTTGTGCAAATCTCCTCACATCCTTTCTCTTTGTGAGACTAATCAATAGCAACGATCTACATGTAGATGGTTATTTGTGTTGGATAATGGCTTTATGGGAATGGACGTATCTGTTGGGAATCGTTGGTTTGACTTGCGCGAATTAACGCGGGTGCAGTCGAGTGCAGATTAGGGCCTGTTCTCACAGAGCTAACAGACGTGACACGGTTACTGTGTGACGAGACCCCAGATTAAGGGTCAGTCTGCACCTGCGAGAGGCTCTGTGACGTCGCGGGGGTTGCGTGGGAAACAGAGGATCCGTGACGTTACTCGTTATCGTGAGAAGCGAGTTTTCGCCAGTCTGGGTAAATGGAAGCAAACCGATGAGACGTGATTGTTATTTACAACAGATAAGGGAAATATTTCCCCTAAGAAAATTACAAGCGAGAGAAATCCTTTCCACCCCTCACTACGAATTGTTAAGAAAATAATTGTTAACTAACTACGATAAAGTAGTGATTTGCTCTCTCCCTCTCTCTCGACGTAGTGAATTACTCCCAGTTGAAATAACAACACTTGTAATAAAATGAATGAAATTTAAAAGAGAGTTTGTCTTCGGAGTGCGCCATGAGGCTTTTGTTGCAGACACGGACGGCGTGGTTCACGGTAGGAAGGAAAGAACAAAGAATTCATCCACTAGACGATCCGACCACCCTCTACAAGTGAGGGAGAAAGTTAAGGTATGCAACATTTGTTTCTGGTCCACTTAGACTCTTCCATGCATTTGCATGATCTTGCTCTTTTTTTTGCAAGGATCTCCACATTGCCCGTGTCCCTAATTTTGAATCTCATGGGTGTCATTTTATCTGTCTTAGGTTGTCTTTGTGCACTCCACTTCCTATTTGTCTTGTTTGTACAATTCCCCTTCTGGCAATGACTGCTCTGTTGTTGATGCTATATCCAGCAGTATTGATGATGCATTGCAAAAACATTACACATGCTCCTTCTTTGTCTTTGGAGACTTCAATGCTCATCATAATGACTAGCTGCCTCACTCTAACCGCACATATCTAGCTGGTGAAATCTGGCTTAACTTTTCTGTCTCATGACTTGTCCAAATTTGTTACCTTCTCCACACGTTTTCCTGATAATAATGTTCATCAACCATCCTTAATTGATCTTTTTTTACTTCTGTTTGTTATGTTTTTAGATCTCGTTTTAGTTTGAAGACGCCGTCATACTGTCGGCACGTGTTACCGTGACGACCGCTACCCAAGTAAGCCTTGTGTACGTGATTCCCGACCGCTTAAAAGTGGAATCGGCTGCATTGGAACTCGTTCTCTAATCGCTGTGATGGCACAAAAGTCAGAGCACATGATCATACTTGTTACCATAGCAATTACACACGGATTGCTCATGTGCCATGCTCACTGTGGCAAAAAGAACGTCCCAAAAGAAACACAATTTTCTGAATCATTGGGCCATCTTTCATCCGAAGACATATGTCTACTACAACGCCGCCACTTTTCTATAAATAGTGGGGTCAAGCAACAGGCAGGCAGAGGGACCGCTAGCCACCGAGACCCGCGGCTGCTACGATAAGCATCGCGGCCGCTCCGCCCCGACCATCAGCGCTGCTGCTTCTACTAACGACAACAACAACAACAACAGTCACGCTGCTTCTACTCCTACCACCACCAACAACAACAATCATCGCTGTGTCTACTCCTACCAACAGCAACAATCATCGCTGCGTCTACTCCTACCAACAACAACAGTCATCACTACGTCTACTCCTACCAACAACAACAACAATCATCGCTGCGTCTACTCCTACCAACAACAACAACAGCCATCACTGCATCTACTCCTACCAACAGCAACAATCATCGCTGTGTCTACTCCTACCAACAACAACAACAGTCATCGCTGCGTCTACTCCTAACAACAACAACAGCCATCACTGCGTCTACTCCTACCAACAGCAACAATCATCGCTGTGTCTACTCCTACCAACAACGACAACAACAGTCATCGCTGTGTCTACTCATACCAACAACAACAACAAGTTCTGTCGCTGCTTCCATCACTACCATCAACAACAACGACGACAATTCTTGGTAATTTCCTTCCGTTTGTTTGGAAAATAAATGATTGAATTGTTATAATTTCCATCCTGTGTTGTCTATTCATTTCTGCTTGCCACCATACGCTTTAATAATATAACATGTTCCTGACTCATGTTATATTTCCTCTTCCTCTCCATTGGGTCCTCTGATTATGCTATGTTTATGTTGAGGTTAATGTTTCAGTAAAGTCTTCTATTGATCGTCTCTTCCATGGGAAGACGTTCAACTATACGAAAGCTGACTGGGATTGGCTTTGCAGCTTCCATCGAGTTTTATCTTTGGTATGTCTCCGAATGATGCTTCTTGTTGGAATTGACATATTCATTCCTCATCGTAAGTTTTAAACCAAACCTTATTCTCCTCCATGTGTTTCATCTGTTTATGCTTCTGCCATTTCTCATCGTTACCATTACTTTAACCAGTATCGTCGGGATGGTTCTGAGACATCAGTACATAAGAGCTAGCAATGCCTGCAAGAGTGCAATCTCTGTGGCTAAGTCTAGCTATTCTCAAAGAAATTGTGACTATCTAATCTCGAAGGGTTGGCTGTCGTGATTTTGGGAGAATCTACAATCGTATTATTAATAATGGCAAATCTGATATTTCTTCTTTTTTTAATGGCCTTCAGGTTATTTCATCTTCTAAGGAAAAGGCTTATCTCTTTGCTCATATTTTTGCTGACAATTCTTCTCTTGATGATTCTGGTGCTATTATTCCTGATTTTCCCTTAAAAACTGATCAGTCTCCTGATTATGTTATCACTCCAAAGATGGTTGCTGGGGTTATTTCTGATTTTGACCAGTCTAAGGCTTTCGGTTCTGATTTAATTCCTGTTGTTGTTCTCAAGCGTTGTGCTCCTGAACTTTCTTCTACCCTCTCTAAATTTTCTCAATCTGTTTGTCTAAGTCATGTTTCCCTTCTTGGTGGAAGTAGTCCTTTGTTGTCCCTATCTTTAAAAATGCTGGTGATTTGTCTGACCCAACTAAGTATCGTCCGGTTAGTCTCCTCTCTGTTATTAGTAAGGATTTTGAAAAGTTGGTCAACGGCAAGCTTGTACATTTTGCTGAGAAGTATGGGCCTCTTTAGTAATGTTCAGTATGGCTTTCGTTGTTTTCATTCAACTGCTGATCTTTTAACTGTTGTAACTCAGCGGATCTGTTAGTTTATCGTTAATTCAATAGATAGAAGAGCCATTGCGCTTGACATTTCGAAGGCTGTTGACAGAGTGTGGCATTCAGGTCTCTTACACAAACTTCAGGGTATGGTATTGGTGGTGAGGTTCTTACATTATTAGGTCTTTTCTTCTTGATCGAAGCTTGCACGTAACTTTTGACAGTATCTCTTCATACTTATTTCCTACCAATGATGGTGTTACTCAGGGCTCTATTCTAGACCCAACACTGTTTCTCTTCTATATAAATGATCTTTCAAAGAATATTGTTCAGAAAATTAACATCTATGCTGATGATACCACTCTTTATTATGGTGTTGCTTCTCGCCCATGTCCCTCGGATCAATCGAAATATGCAGCTGATCTAGAAGTTGACCTGGGTTCAGTCGTGGATTGGGGTATGAAATGACTTGTTTCATTTAAGTCAGTTCAGACTCAGCTCGTGTCTTTCAGTTGTAGGCGTGTCCCTTTTTTCCTGAGATTATCATGGATAGCTCTGCTCTTGAGGAAAAATCGACTCTGAAACTTCTTGGTCTTTCTTTCCTATCAAATCTTTCTTGGGGTTCATACATTAGATCCATTTCTTTTTTTGCTTCTCGTAAAGTTGGTTCTCTCTATCGCCCCAAACACTTTCTCACATCTGAAGCTATTCTCTATCTCTATAAATCTATAATAAGACCATGTATGGAGTACTGTTACCATATTTGAGCTGGTGAATCTCTGTCACATTTGAGGGTTTTTGATAAAGTGCAAAAATGTATCTGTAATTTGATTGGCCCTACCCTTTCTTCTACACTGCACCTGCTCTCTCACAGACGTAATGTTGCTAGTCTCAGTCTTTTCTATAAATACTATTATGGCATGTGTTCTTCAGAATTATGTGCTCTATCCCCGCTTCTTTTGTTCCAGCTCGTTTGACTCATTGGTGTAGTGGTCTCCATGAATTTTCCTTTCTGATACCTCATTGTAATACAGCTTCCTATTTCAGTAGCTTCTTCCCAAGAACCACAGGCTTATGTAACTCTCTTACTGCTGACTGTTTTTCTCCTACCTATAACCACGGTCTTTTCAAGACTAAGACCAATAGGCATCTGTTTTTGCGATAACCATATTTTTTCTTGTTAGCTTCTTACATCAAGTGACTTCATGCCTTGTCTGGAGCGATTTGCATAAAAAATGTAATAAGCCAATGCGAACTGAAACGTCCCTATAAAAGACGGTGAAATAAACAGAGTTCGACAGAAATTAAATCCAACGCACCTCGAAAGGGACACAAGAATGTACGCTTAACCTTCCCTCCCGCACCTTTGGCCAGAGAGGTGAGGAAAAAGAACACGTCAAAAATCATGTGCAAACTGACTTACCTCGCACACATCTAGACACGCATTGACAGGAGGTCAGGTGAACAGAAACACAATTCAAACCTACTTACAATAACAGAACAAGGTTAACATATGCATACTTACACAGTGCCACATTGTCTAATACTCACACCTGCATATTTACACTACAAATATAAACATACACATCGTTAGGCCTCGTGTCTGCTTATTTACTGAACATTTTCCTCCCCAAAACACGAGTTTATAAACTGCATTAAATGAACATTTCTTCACTAAAACTGACTTTTGTAAACTTTTAGTTTCATAAATGTTTTGTTATTTAATGTTTTCCATGATTTTTTATTCACAAAATTATGTTTATGTTAAGTTAGCACCTGTTAGTTGGTGACCCTAATATTCTCCTCAATATTTCATTTCTTTCCATTTTATATGCATGCACACCCGTATATTTCATCCCGATTTCCTTCTTTTGTCATTGACAAAATCATTTTCATGATTGTAGTCTAACACAGGCCATTGAGCCACGTCGAGTGTTGAGCGAGAGAAAAGGAGAATAGATTGAGTTGGCGTCGTTTGTGTCAGGTTATTCTATTGATGAGATTCGTTTGTGTCACATTATTCCATTGATGAGATTCGTTTGTGTCAGGTTATTCCATTGATGAGATTCGTTTGTGTCAGGTTATTCCATTGATGACATTCGCTTGTGTCAAGCTATTCCCTTGATAAGATTCATTTGTCTCAGGTTATTCTATTGATGAGATTCCTTTGAGTAAGGTTATTTGATTGATAAAATTCGTTTGTGTCAAGTTATTCTATTGATGAGATTCGTTTGTATCATGTTATTCACTTGATGAGATTCGTTTGTATCAGGTTATTCCATTGATCACGTTCGTTTGTATCAGGTTATTCCATTGATCACATTCGTTTGTATCAGGTTATTCCATTGATAATATTCGTTTGTATCAGGTTATTCTATTGTTAAGATTCGTTTGTGTCAGGTTATTCACTTGATGAGATTCCTTTGTGTCAGGTTATTCTATTGATAAAATTCGTTTATGTCAGGTTATTCCATTGATGAGATTCGTTTGTATCAGGTTATTCACTTGATGAGATTCGTTTGTGTCAGGTTATTCCATTGATGAGACTCGTTTGTGTCAGGTTATTCACTTGATGAAATTTGTTTGTATCAGGTTATTCACTTTATGACATTTGTTTGTGTCAGGTTATTCCATTGATGACATTCGTTTGTGTCAGGTTATTCCATTGATGACATTCGTTTGTGTCAGGTTATTCCATTGATGAGATTCGTTTGTGTCAGGTTATTCCATCGATGAGATTCGTTTGTGTCAGGTTATTCTATCAATGAGATTCGTTTGTGTCAGGTTATTCCATCGATGAGATTCGTTTGTGTCAGGTTATTCTATTGATAAAATTCGTTTGTGTCAGGTTATTCTATTGATGAGATTCGTTTGTATCAGGTTATTCACTAGATGAGATTCCTTTGTGTCAGGTTATTCTATTGATAAAATTCGTTTGTGTCAGGTTATTCTATTAGTAAGATTCGTTTGTGTCAGGTTATTCACTTGATGATATTCGTTTGTATCAGGTTATTCACTTGATGAGATTCGTTTGTATCAGGTTATTCACTTGATGAGATTCGTTTGTGTCAGGTTATTCCATTGATGAGATTCGTTTGTGTCAGGTTATTCACTTGATGAGATTTGTTTGTATAAGGTTATTCACTTGATGACATTTGTTTGTGTCAGGTTATTACATTGATGACATTCGTTTGTGTCAGGATATTCCATTGGTGAGATTCGTATGTGTCAGGTTATTCTATCGATTAGATTCGTTTGTGTCAGGTTATTCCATCGATTAGATTCGGTTATGTCAGGTTATTCTATTGATGAGATTTTTTTGTGTCAGGTTATTCTGTTGATAAGATTCGTTTTATCAGGTTATTCCATTGATGAGACTCGTTTGTATCATGTTATTCTATTGATAACATTCGTTTGTGTCAGGTTATTCCATTGATGAGATTCGTTTGTGTCAGGTTATTCCATCGATGAGATCTGTTTGTGTCAGGTTACTCTATCGATGAGATTCGGTTGGGTCAGGTTATTCTATTGATGAGATTCCTTTGTGTCAGGTTATTCTATTGATAAAATTCGTTTGTGTCAGGTTATTCTATTGGTGAGATTCGTTTGTATCAGGTTATTCACTTGATGAGATTCGTTTGTGTCATGTTATTCCATTGATGACATTCGTTTGTGTCAGGTTATTCCATTGATGAGATTCGTTTGTATCAGGTTATTCTATTGTTAAGATTCGTTTGTGTCAAGTTATTCACTTGATAAGATTCCTTTGTGTAAGGTTATTCTATTGATGAGATTTTTTTGTGTCAGGTTATTCTATTGATAAAATTCGTTTATGTCAGGTTATTCCATTGATGAGATTCGTTTGTATCAGGTTATTCACTTGATGAGATTCGTTTGTGTCAGGTTATTCCATTGATAAGACTCGTTTGTGTCAGGTTATTCACTTGATGAGATTTGTTTGTATCAGGTTTTCTACTCTATGACATTTGTTTGTGTCAGGTTATTCCATTGATGACATTCGTTTGTGTCAGGTTATTCCATTGATGACATTCGTTTGTGTCAGGTTATTCCATTGATGAGATTCGTTTGTGTCAGGTTATTCCATCGATGAGATTCGTTTGTGTCAGGTTATTCTATCAATGAGATTCGGTTGGGTCAGGTTATTCTATTGATGAGATTCCTTTGTGTCAGGTTATTCTATTAATAAAATTCGTTTGTGTCGGGTTATTCTATTGATGAGATTCGTTTGTATCAGGTTATTCACTTGATGAGATTCTTTTTTGCAGGTTATTCTATTGATAAAATTCGTTTGTGTCAGGTTATTCTATTGATAAGATTCGTTTGTGTCAGGTTATTCACTTGATGATATCCGTTTGTATCAGGTTATTCACTTGATGAGATTCGTTTGTTTAAGGTTATTCCATTGATGACATTCGTTTGTGTCAGGTTATTCCATTGATGAGATTCGTTTGTATCAGGTTATTCTATTGTTGAGATTCGTTTGTGTCAGGTTATTCACTTGATGAGATTCCTTTGTGTCAGGTTATTCTATTGATAAATTTTGTTTGTGTCAGGTTATTCTATTGATAAGATTCGTTTGTGTCAGGTTATTCACTTGATAGTATTCGTTTGTATCAGGTTATTCACTTGATGAGATTCGTTTGTATCAGGTTATTCACTTGATGAGATTCGTTTGTGTCAGGTTATTCCATTGATGAGATTCGTTTGTGTCAGGTTATTCACTTGATGAGATTTGTTTGTATCAGGTTATTCATTTGATGGCATTTGTTTGTGTCAGGTTATTCCATTGATGACATTCGTTTGTGTCAGGATATTCCATTGATGAGATTCGTTTGTGTCAGGTTATTCCATCGATGAGATTCGTTTGTGTCAGGTTATTCCATCGATGAGATTCGGTTATGTCAGGTTATTCTATTGATGAGATTTTTTTGTGTCAGGTTATTCTGTTATTAAGATTCGTTTTATCAGGTTATTCCATTGATGAGACTCGTTTGTATCATGTTATTATATTGATAACATTCGTTTGTGTCAGGTTATTCCATTGATGAGATTCGTTTGTGTCAGGTTATTCCATCGATGAGATCTGTTTGTGTCAGGTTACTTTATCGATGAGATTCGGTTGGGTCAGGTTATTCTATATATGATATTCCTTTGTGTCAGGTTATTCTATTGATAAAATTCGTTTGTGTCAGGTTATTCTATTGGTGAGATTCGTTTGTATCAGGTTATTCACTTGATGAGATTCGTTTGTGTCAGGTTATTCCATTGATGAGATTCGTTTGTATCAGGTTATTCTATTGTTAAGATTCGTTTGTGTCAAGTTATTCACTTGATGAGATTCCTTTGTGTAAGGTTATTCTATTGATAAAATTCGTTTGTGTCAGGTTATTCTATAGATAAGTTTCGTTTGTGTCAGGTTATTCACTTGATGATATTCGTTTGTATCAGGTTATTCATTTGATGAGATTCGTTTGTATCAGGTTATTCACTTGATGAGATTCGTTTGTGTCAGGTTATTCATTTGATGAGATTCGTTTGTGTCAGGTTATTCACTTGATGAGATTTGTTTATATCAGGTTATTCACTTGATGACATTTTTGTGTCAGGTTATTAACTTGATGAGATTCGTTTGTGTCAGGTTATTCTATTGATGACATTCGTTTGCGTCAGGATATTCCATTGATGAGATTCCTTTGTGTCAGGTTATTCCATCGATGAGATTCGGTTGTATCAGGTTATTCTATTGATGAGATTCGGTTATGTCAGGTTATTCTATTGATGAGATTTCTTTGTGTCAGGTTATTCTGTTGATAAGATTCGTTTTATCAGGTTATTCCATTGATGAGACTCGTTTGTATCATGTTATTCTATTGATAACATTCGTTTGTGTCAGGTTATTCTATTGGTGAGATTCGTTTGTATCAGGTTATTCACTTGATGAGATTCGTTTGTGTCAGGTTATTCCATTGATTAGATTCGTTTGTATCAGGTTATTCTATTGTTAAGATTCGTTTGTGTCAAGTTAGTCACTTGATGAGATTCCTTTGTGTAAGGTTATTCTATTGATAACATTCGTTTGTGTCAGGTTATTCTATTGATAAGATTCGTTTGTGTCAGGTTATTCACTTGATGATATTCGTTTGTATCATGTTATTCACTTGATGAGATTCGTTTGTATCAGGTTATTCACTTGATGAGATTCGTTTGTGTCAGGTTATTCACTTGATGAGATTCGTTTGTGTCAGGTTATTCACTTGATGAGATTTGTTTGTATCAGGTTATTCACTTGATGACATTTGTTTGTGAAAGGTTATTCACTTGATGAGATTCGTTTGTGTCAGGTTATTCTATTGATGACATTCGTTTGTGTCAGGATATTCCATTGATGAGATTCCTTTGTGTCAGGTTATTCCATCGATGAGATTCGGTTGTATCAGGTTATTCCATTGATGAGATTCGGTTATGTCAGGTTATTCTATTGATGAGATTTCTTTGTGTCAGGTTATTCTGTTGATAAGATTCGTTTTATCAGGTTATTCCATTGATGAGACTCGTTTGTATCAGGTTATTCTATTGATAACATTCGTTTGTGTCAGGTTATTCCATTGATGGGATTTGTTTGTTTTGTAGAATTGTTAATACTGTTCGGGAGTCAGACTTTTGATTTCTTTTTTTCGTTTTCAACTTTCACTTTTTCACATTATCTGTTACTACATGTTTAACGAAGAGGCACAATAATGTAGATATAAAAGGTAGAATGGTACTTTGTTTTATATATTGCACTAGCAGGGGCTATCCGGCGTTGCTCGGGGCAAAAGTGTATCTCCCCCCCTCTCGCCCCCTCATCCTCACCTCCCCTGCCGTCTCTGCCTGCTCCGCCTTAAATGGTACTTTGTCTTATATATTATATAACGAATACCGACATAAATTATTTTAATATTTAAAAGAATTTAAAGTTAATTTACTGTAACAAATAGTTTTGAGATCCGTAATCCGCGTTCAACGATTTAGAATCTGAAAAGAGAACGTAAGTGCCTAACCGGAGAGTCTTCATTTTCAGACCATTAAATTAGACGCGGGTTTCGCTTTCGTTATGTAGTACTTAGTAGGGAAAGCAAAATTGAAATATTTCAATATTGGCATTTGTTCTGTTTACCTTGTCTCGTAGCCGACAGTGGTTTTCTACCAAACTTCATTGACATAATCTTCAAACACAACCTTTTTCAAAATAAGTAGTTTTTGACTAATTAATGGGATTAAATTTACCCGGGAAAAAGTTCAATTCTCGCAGGTGAGAATGCAGTAACAATTCTGCGGATAAGTACTGAAATAGAAATAGGATGACAGCTTTTGTGAGAAAGAAAAAAACCCATTTGTATATAGTTTTTAAAGCAGTTTTACTAGGTGATAAAAATGCAGACACACACACATATATATATATATATATATATATATATATATATATATATATATATATATATATACATGGACGGCGGTACCGGGGGGCACTTTTTGACTTGCCCCTCCCCCCCCCACTTTACGGTCATCAATAATGAAGTTATATATGCATGTGTTTAACCGGGCCCCCCACTTTTTAGGAGAGCCCCCCCACTTTTATAACTGTGCCGCCGGTCCTGATATATATACAACACAATAATGAGTTCAAAGTTCAGGAAGGAGGTAGGTTAAGTTGGGTTTGCAAATAGGTGCTTCGCAAGAACTTATCTTGTTAAAGAGTTCGAGTAACGGGTTGCACATGTATGCGCCTCAATTCTGGCTCTTGTTGTGGGTAACCGGTGCTGTCTTTGAGAACTTTTGTTGCAATGCAAGCGGGCCGATAACAACCAAGGTTGGGAATCTGGGAATAATGATCGGCTAAATCCGAACTGCCGTCTAGGGCTCTGTCGAGATGTTATGAGATAAACATCGAAAATTTAACAGAAACACATCCAATAAATGTCACAAATCGTGCGAATGTGTAGTGTTAAACCGAACTCTATATGTTTATTAATGTATTTCGTTTAATTTACACATACCAGGCTTTGGCAAAATCACTTGATGACTAGAAGATTATTGGCATTTACTGAAGTGGAAGGGAAGTCAGTAGAGGATCCGGGAAATTTCCCCAACGCATAACGCATTTTAACTGTGATACGACGTGAAGATGGCGAATGATATAAGACGCCAATCTGTCCTTCGACGCCACACCTCCTCTAGCCATATTTAGGGAACCTAACTTCAGTATTTTACGAAAAGCTAGTTTTGGGAGGGTTCCCGTCAAAATACACCTTTCCCTCTATAGGGCAGCTAAACTAACATTCCACTTGGATGTCGGCGGTATGTCCCCGGATAGTCTCATCAGTACTCAGATGGGAGAATATTCCATGGGAAAGGTCATCGACATCCTGTCACCATTAATGTTCGTTTCTAAAACGCAACCTTAAGATATCACAATGCCACTCAATCTAGCTAGTGTGAATGTCCGGGGGCGGAGAGCCGGTTCTCGCACAATTTGAGTTCGACATGATCTTCAGCAGCTTGGAGTGGAGACCCACTATATTCCAAGTGATTATCTAGGTGCGCTGACTAGGAATTTCCGTGTCTATTCAACGTACTTCTATTCTCGCTCGACGGGAGTTTCCTGGCGAGTAAAGCGCACTTTTGATGCGTCGTGTCCCTGGCTTCATGAATTCGGAAGGAAGGCCTTTCGTTCTTGATGTTACAATAAACAATAAGGCATTTAGATTAATTGGGGTTTATGCGCCCACTAACTACGCTGAGCTTGCTCCTTTTTTTCAGCGAATCGAGCAGTTCATGAATACTTCTCGGACAGTTATCTTAGCGGGAGACTGGCACGCGGTCCTGGATCCCGATTTAGATCGTCTGGGTAATCGTTCTAGGGGTACTAACCAAAACCGGGATGCTAAAGCATTTCGTGAGTTTCTCGATAAATTTGATCTTGTCGATAAATTCCATAATGAGAAGTCGTGATGTAGTATGGACTTAGAAAGCTAGCCGTCACGGCTTCGGTTCGTTACAACTTCTGAGTTATATCGACCGGTTCTTAATTAGGAGAGTCTACATAGAAGTATTAGAATGTCAAAGATTTCATAATATAGTTTACTCGGATCACCGACTTATTCGGGTTCGTGTAAACTTAGCTAGACCTAAACCTAGAATGACTGGTTACTGGAAACTCAACACGTCGTTGTTCGATGTGAAGGGTTACCGGGAACAGCTAACACTAACAATATTGCGAGAAACGACGGTTGCTATAATTGGGAATAAGCGGTGGATTAAACTTAAGAAAGTAATTAGGTCCTTTACTGTCGACTTTAGCCGACGACTTAACCTAGAATCTAGGGCAGAAAAAGCGACACTAGAAGCTAGATTAGATCGGTCGGTTGAGGCGGGGGATAGCACTAACGTACGTGTCACATTGCCGGATGGACGATCCGTAGCCACAAACTAAGGTATTTTGGAGGCGTTTCGGTCTCATTTTCAAGATCTTTTCACCAGGGAGCCCAGTCTGTCATTAGCGCATTTCGATCCCTATTTAGCTGATTTTTCTCGCCTTGAGGCGGCCGAAGCGGCTAAGTACGAAGGTTGTATAAAAAAGGAAGAACTCTTGGAAGTCTTGGCTCAGGTCGGCTTGGATCGGTCTCTGGGGATCGATGGTTTTCCCTACGAGGTGTATTTGAAGCTGTCACACATTTTTGTTCCCTTGTTAACAGTTTTATTTAACTCTTGGTTTAGGAACGGGTCTATTCCTCAGTACTTAACCAGGGGTATTGTGAAACTGGTATGCAAGAGCAAAGATGGTGAGAATGGGATGGGTAATTTTCGGCCCTTTACGATGTTAAATACAGAGTTAAAGATTTTGGCCAAGATTTTAGCCAATCGTCTGCAGGTTGTCCTGCCTGGTCTTATCAGCCCTGAACAGACTTGTGCTGTGAAGGGTAGGACTATTCAGGACAACTTGCACGCGTTACGCTTGATCATTGAGGGGTCGACTCAGAGGCCGCGCTGATCAATTTGAATCAGTCCAAAGCATTTGATGGGGTGGACCATCGTTACTTGGAGGCCGTTTTGTCTTCGGCCGATTTTGGCCCCCATTTTCGCTCTTGGATTCGCCTCTTGTATGCAAACCCCGGTGCGTTGGTGAAGGTTAATGGTTTGAGATCTGAACCATTTAAATAATCCAGATCTATTCGTCAGGGTTGTTTTCTTTCACTGATCCTCTATGTGCTTGTGTTGGAACGTTTCCTTCACAGGCTTGTGGTGAATCCGGTCCTACGTGGAATTGCATTGACTGGTGCTTGCACCACGTTAAATTACTCAGCCTATGTCGACGATCTAACAGTACTTGAAACGAGGAGTGCCGAAATTAGTGTCGTCGACAGAGAAATACGAATGTATGAAACGGTAGCAGGGGGAAAAATGAACTGCGACAAGTCGGTGGGCTTGCGCATCGATGCCTGGAAAGGTGTATCTCTACAGAGACCCTTCAGCTGGACTGACGGACCTTGCAAGCTACTCGGCGTCTGGTTTGGTCAGGATCTTCAGCTGGAGAAAAATTGGTCGGAAGTACTGAAAGCGATCGGGTCGCAGCTGGTTTGTGGACCCGTAGACATCTTTCGTTAAAGGGGAGAGCGGAAGTGTGTGCGTCTCACATCTATCCACTCATCCTATATCGTCTATCAGTGCTTTCACTCCCGTCGGATACGCTGCTTGAATTACAGCGGGCCCTCTTCAAGTTTTTATGGCTTAGCCGGGACCCTAAAGTTCGTCGTGAGATCTGTTATCTGCATCCTTCTGAGGGCGATTTGGGTATGCCTAGTGTTAAGATTCGTCAACATACGCTACGGCTATTATACCTGGATCGAATGTATACACGATGTGAGGAAAACGGTGGCTTCTCGAAGGAAGACACTAAGAAAACCTTTCCGGCTTTGAAACGTGTGCACTTGCATGAGGAGGATGCATACAGGTTTCTCCAAGGCGAGTGCTCCTTTTATCGCGAGTGTCAACATGTCTTGAAGTTCCTTTTACGGATGAACGAAAGCCTCTCTGACACTCAGCTGTTGTCCCGAAAGGCATTATATCGGGTTATAGTGAGGGAATATGTTCCAAGTGATAGGATTGAGGGTCTCGGTTTGACGAGGGGGAGCTACGCTCAATCTGGCTTTGGGCGCCTAGGTTGAGATGCTTCGATAACGACGAGGCATCTCTGGCCTGGCTGATAATAAGAAATTCTCTCTGGATCAGCAAGAGACATCATGCAGCTGGCTTCGCGAATTCTCCTACTTGTGTCCGATGCCGTAATGAAGACGAGACTTTGAGTCACGCATTCTTTTATTGCCGCATCATTGTGCCGCTCATTAAGTTTCTTGAAGGTCTCATGGTCCGCATTCTGAACGTAACGTCTTTCGACCTAGAGCCGATTAATGTTTGTAGCAATTGGGCTCCGACAATGGATAGGAAAAGACGTTTTGTATTTTATAGCTTGCTAGCGATTGCGAGAGACGTTATATGATCAACACGCCTGAAAGTAGTCACCTCTCTCAGTCATATAAGAATTTTCAAATATCGCCTGAAGATTCGCATTAGGGCTGAGAAGATGAAACTCCCACCGGCAAAGTTTGGTAAAAGATGGGAGAGAATGGCGCATGTTTGTCCGGTGAAACCAGCTGGCATTGAGTGGTATTTGGACGTGCCCTAGGCAAGAATATTGGATTGCAGAAACGACCGTTAATAACGACCCGTTTAAGGCTAGCCTAGGTTTCTCTTTATAGTTCATAACTTAGCCAGTGTATGAATGATTTCATTAGAGTCCCATTTTATTTTTGTCCTCACCTCTGCCCCGTTTTTTTTTTATCCAATTTAGTTTTGATAATCTCCTACCCTATCCCAGATATAGGTGACAGATAGCTTGATTTGCCAGAGATGCAGGTCACCCTTCGACATTTTTGAAGGAGGTCTTGTGAATTAAAGCGTTTGGGCCTGCATCAACTTTCTTTTCGTAATCGACTGGTAAATCTGCATATCTGCCACAGCTTAGAAAGGGGGGGGGGTCTTTTTACATACACGAGTTTTTTCATTGTAAATATTTCTCTTTTTTTTTACTGTACATAAATTTTTTATCTCCCAAACACCCCATTGCATGTTATTTATATATGGGTTTTAAGTAGGATAGTCATGGTATGAATTATGTTGGTGTATTATGCATGAATGTAGTATGAATGTGGTATTTTGGTAAATGATGGTCACAAATGAAACTAGCTAAGTTAGATCAGTTAGTAAATGTTAGAAAAGACCGACCTTTACCCCGCTCCTTTTTGGGCCTTGTGCCACATTTTGTATATATTTTTTTATGTATATAAATAAATATCTGTATGCCGAATACAGTTCAACCCCATTTCTCTCGTTATCGGGTTGTCTTCATTTGTGCTCTACTGATTCAGCTGTTTTTTTTGTTTTTTTTATTGTTGCTATTGTTATAGTTGTTGTTATTGCCGTTTTTTTAAAATTAATTCTGCTTCAAACACAACTTTTTACAAAATAAGTAGTTTTTGACTAATTTTCCAACGGAATTTCTTTTAAAATAATTCATGTTGGTATTAGTAATGATTACCAATTTGTTATAATGTGAACGTTTTAATTTGACCTTTAGCTAGGGGCGAACCAGGAATTGATAATAACAGAAATCTACGATAAATCTTAATGATAGTGCATATGATGAGGGTGGAGGTGGGGTTGGGGGTGCGTTGGTTGCTGCGTTCACATTAAACATCCAAAACAATAAAAAATATATTTTATTTTTATTTTCAATTATTAAGAAATTTTAGGCATTTGTTACTGTATCTAACTGAACGAAAAAGGTTTTTTAAAAATGCAACAAATAAATGTTACCAAACGCAAGATAAGTTACTATCTTACCAACCAAGATAACTTTATTTATGTTTCAACTTATTTTAAAGCGTTTTTAGTTAAAAACAAAACTAATGTCCACTCTGCTAAGTTAGTACGAAATAAAAATGACGGCCCATAAGCCCTGCACTTGGAGCCTTGATAATCGCTCAAAAATCGAAGATGAAACAAAATTACATCCCATAAATGTAACCGATAATGCGAAAATGGGCATGCCCGAAAATGTAATGTTAAACCAAACTGTATATTTTTATTTCAAGTATTTTGTTTGATTTTCGATTTTTGAGCGATTGTCAAGGCCCCTGGAGCAAGGCTTATGGGCGGCCATTTATTCTTTCGTATTAACTTAACAGAATGGACACTAGTTTTGTTCTGAACTAAAAAAAAATAAAACGCTTTAAAATAAGTTAATACACCAATAAACTTATTCAGGTAGGTAGAAGAGTAACTTGTCTTGCCTTTGGTAACATTCATTTGATGCATATTTGTTCTAATCACTCATTTTTCGTGCTGTTCGATACAATAACAAATGGCCGAGATTTTGCTACTGTTTTTTTTTATGTCGGATTGTGTGTGTCTTCTGCTTTAACATAATATAAATTCAAGGAAGATGTCGTCTGTCATCTTTTATTTTTCTCCCGTTAAATTATAAAAATATTGAGATAAATAAATAATAATTATAGCTGTAATCTTCATCTAAGAAATCGGCCAAGTTTCGAACTTTAAAAACGGTTCATTTAAATGTCTTCCTCTTTAGTTTTCTGCGAGCCTGTCTTTTCCGGTCGCCATCTTAGAATTTTCACCTACACCTATAAACAAAGAAACTTGTGTAAAATCGCTTCTGCTTGGAAGCTAATAAGTCATTCGGGAACAGATTGTGACACAAAAAAGTGAGTATTTCTTGCAGTTTTTACGGCACTTCTGCATTCTTTATGAACCCGCAGCCGATTAAGAAATCGAAATTGAAGAGTTCCGTTTTTTTCTCCAAGTATCATTCATTCAGAATTCACCGGAAGTTGAATTTACCGGGAGTTGAAGTAGAATTTAGTTTTTAGAAAATGGAGTTAAATGAGTTGAATCTTCGCGACATTGGTAATTTAATGAACCAGACGCAAAAAACAATCGATTTTTTACAGGCACATCGCCATCCACAGGTGCCACAACAAATCATGTGGAAAACATGTGGCAAAAGGCCAAAATGCGTTAGAAAATAGAATGTGGCACCCACACGCAAATGGTGGAGTCTTACTTAATGGAATTTATGTGGCGGCAGAAGTTTTCTGCTAACCCCATGGAAGCCATTATAAATCAAATTGCAGAACTTTATCCTGTTCAATAAAAGAAAAAGGACAAAAAAATACAGTCCCCCCCCAATGAAAACTTTTCATTTAGATAAAAAAAATCTCACCAAACAAAACTTTTCAACTACAATATATTTAAAAAAATAAAAGCAAAATCAATGTTGACCAAAAAATTCATTCCCCCCCACCCCAATCAAAACTTTACATTTTTATTTATAAAATTTTTAATTCATATAATAAAAAAAAACAATTGTTAATTGTTTCTTGTTACCCAAAAACAAATCAGTCTTGCATTTTTTTTAGGTTGTAAATAAATCACTTCCGGTTGAATTACTTCCCTTTATTTTCAGTAGAAGGACAGAAAATCTGCGGGTTCATAAAGAATGCAGAAGTGCCGTTTTTACTACTTTCGGAAGGGGGTATATGCTCGACGAGCGAAGATAGACGGACGGGTTTATGGTCGGGAATGGGGGTAGGAGGATGGTAGTAGGTAATCACGATACCTATATATTATGAAAAAAAAAGAGAGGAATGGTGGTACTTACAGATTGTGCGCTCAGAATTATGGAGGATATGTGGCCAACATAAGCAAGGATAGCGAATTGGGGAATGGTGGGAGTAGTGGCAACCTTTAAAATCCTTTCCGCCATTCTCTTGTTGTTCTTATTGTAGATCTAGTCTCCATGGAGACCAGATCGTTGAGTTACTTGCATAGATATCCGTTCTTTGATTACTACCAGACCCTGTTGGCATGGGTCGCTTAAATGTTATTCTTTTTTGAAACCCCGACTGCTGCGGACTCACATCTGGGTATCGCCAGAAAGTATTTTTTCGGCACATTGCAAAAAAGAAACTTTAGTGGATTATTCCTTTTTTGTTGACCGTTCGGTTACTTGATTAGTGATCGAGTTGCACATGACGGAGGTGTCCAGGGAGCAGATCCTTCGTCGGATGACAGTACTGAAGATTAAGGGTGAGGAAAAACTAAGGCTGTGCCATGTTTACACAATCTTCAGGAGGGATATTCTGGAGTACATCAATGAAGTGGAAGTTTGCAAAACAAAGCTTGAGCTAGCTCCGATTCCTGAGACTGACGTACCGAGGTTAGCTGGGCATCACAACTAATGGAGTACCTCATGCAGCTAGGTGCACTGGATTGTTTCTTTGCCTTCACCAACTGCCAGTTCTTTATCGGATCCAATTTCTACGACTACTCCAGGAAGAAGTTCTGCTTCTGTTGTGGTTAATCTCCCCCCCTCCCACACACACACATTCAAATCACTGGACCAACATTCAGTGAGTTTGAGATGACCACCAACCACATGAGTTTCCAAAATTTCTTGCCAAGATTTGAAAACTCTGTCTCAATTTCCTAAAGTGCTCCTTTTCCGACAGAGCACTGCGGCTAATCAACCACCTAAGCTGCACAGACATAAACTACCAGCGTGCTCTGTCATTATTAAAAAGGGAGTACTTAGATATTGATGAGATAATTGACCAGATATTCCAAGATATAATGGAATATATTCCTAAGAAATATACTACCTATACAGACTTTAGCAAATGTATTTCCAGGACTGCCTCTCTGCTGGAAGAGCTGGGAAGCTCCTATTCGTGTGACTTCTCAGTGTGACTTCTCAGTGTTCCAAAAATTTCTTAAAACACTTAAAAGGAAAATGATTGGACTGACAGGGAAGCGATCACCATCATTATTATTCATTTTGAAGCTTACAAAGGAAGCAAAATAAAAAAAATTGCTGGTCAAAGATGGCGCATCCACTAGTACAACATTCAACGCTGGCTCAAGTTCCGCTCAAGGATCTTCGCAGAGGGCAAGGACTATCTCTTTCTTTCGCATAGACACTAACCTCCGGACCTCTCCTTGCCCCCATTCTATTAGTGACGTTCATCAGAGGACAAAGGACTGTTGCTGTTAATTGTCTCTAGGACACAGGCAGTGGGCGGTCGTATTTGTCTGCTGATATGCTGCATTACTTGGGTTCACTTGAGTCTATTAGCATTAATTGCCAGCTTTGATTGTCCACCCACCTTGGTGAGTGTGACCAGAAATTCAGGGAGGTGGTTCTGAGGATTGATTTGGGTTAGTGGAACACCTTGAATTCTCCTGTTTTGTTAGCTGATGTGATGGAACTATCTGTCCGACTGGCCAATTTGGAACCACTGTTGAGCGCTTTCAGGGATGCTGAGTGTTCCCTTGCTGGGCACTTTGAGGCTCGTTCTGACTTCATACTGATAAGGAGTATCATCGGATTGGACCTCCTGCATCAATTAGGTCCCTTTCAACTGGTTCATGATCTGAAAGGCTGGGCCTTTTCTATCCCAGCAGGTCTTGTTTACTTTGGAGCAGTGGAATCATTCTTCTCTGAGCACCAAACCACACATGAGGTGGCCCACCTCTCATTTAATTCTGTAATGAAGCAGACTCCCCAAGTAAATTTCTCCCACTTGTGTTTCGTGCTGGAGCACCAACTCACTAACCTTGACCCCTTGCCGGAATTCTTTCCGAACACTGAAGTTCAGAGGGGGTTAGAATAGATGTTCAGTATGGAGTCTCTGGGGATATCTGACAAGGATACCCTCTCTGACTACGATCAGGAGCAGATCAGGCGCTTTCAGAGGGCTATAGAGTTCAGGGATGGAACATACTATGTGGAGCTCCCCTGGCATACTGACAAGCTAGACCAAGTTCCATTTAATCATGTTGTTTCTTTGTGTATCTGGGACCGAGTAGCTAAGGACCTAATAAACAAAGAGATGCAGTAGGAATACTTGGGAGTATTCCAAGAGCAGGAGCAGGATGGAATAATTGAGGAGACTTTCGTGCCCCGTCACGAATTTGATAAATATCTGTGGATTCCTTCATCGACCTGTTTTTAAGTCTGACCTGACAGCTTCTACCAAGATCAGACCCGTGATCATCTGCAGTTTGAAAACAGGTAATAAGATGTCCCTGAACAGTTTACTCCGGAGTCAACCTCACAGGAGACATGTATTTATTAATGACCTTCTGAGCTAACAACTCTGTTCTGCTGGCGGACATCCTGAAGGCATTCCTGATGATACATCTCAGACTGGAATCTGACAAAAACAGAACCTGTTTTTGCCTTAAAGATGGGAATCGTCTTCGCTGCTTTAGATATTCAACTTTGATTTTCAGGTTCACTTCTAGCCCGTTTGTACTGGGGTGCATTCTGAAATTTCTTGCAGCACAGTATCCACTGGATGCTTGTCACAAAATGATGGAAGATCGATTCTACGTGGGCAACCTCGTCAAATCAGAAGCAGATCCTCATAAACTTGACGATTTGTACTTCTTGTCAAGGGAACGTTTGCTGGATAGAGCGTTTGTAATTCAGTCATGCAACACCAATAATGACACCCTCTGAGATAGGATGAAACGGGATGGTACACTGAGGATACATGATGATGAATGGGAGAGTGTACTGGGGTACTGATATAATCCCCTTTCAGCGGAAATACATGTGGGCCCCCCGTCAAGTGTGATCCCAGTGCTGCAACGAAGAGGGGGATCCTTTCAGAAGCAGCAAAGATTTTTAACCCATTGTCTCTCTGTCTTCCAGTTATGATCCGCAGCCGTATACTTATTAGGACTATGTGTAAAAATGGTTCTGTTTGGGACGATCCTCTCTCCTGAAGTTTTGAGTGGGTGGAGGGAACTTGCTAAGGATCTGTCAGGGTTTAATGATTTCCCTTATAATCTACAGGCCCTGGTTGAGGGACAACCTGATGACATGTACTTCTTTTGCGACGCTTCTAAGGAGGCATATGGGTTTGGTTATACATTGTACAGAACCAACGATCTTACCTGATGTTTGCCAAGGCAAATGTTGCACGAATAAAGGACAAAAGTCTGCCTGTGTTAGAGTCAATGGCAGTTAACCTTGCCTTTAAATGCCTGCCAACCATCTTGGACAATTGTGGACTGTTTGTCCCAACCAATTTATGTGTAGCCATCGACACACAGGTGGTGTTGTCCTGGCTTTTATCCCAATCCATAGCCAGCAAAAACATCTTTGCTAAGAACAGACTGAACACAAAATCCAGCAGATATGATTACAAGAGGGTTCGCGTTGAGGAAGTTTCAATCCGGCTTTGAATTTTGGTGCACTGGTCCTTTTAAGCTACGTGAAGGAATCCTTGTGTGGCCAGCACAAGAATTACTCTGCTTCAACGAGTATTGTCAGTGGATTGCTCATACTTCGATGATCTGTTCTCTGATCGAGGCTCAAGTATACCTTTCAATCATACCCATTCACAGGTTTTCAACCGTATCCATTCTGCTGAGAGGTTCCTAGCCATTAAGCTGAAACGATATTGGGGCACCGATTCCAAGGTGACGATTTACATAATGAAAACTCTCCAGGGACAAGAATTTCCATCAGAGACTAAGTATCTGAGAAAGCCGGTGGGAAGATCAGAACTCATGCGGGTTCGCACTTTGGATCTTTTTCTGGATGCAGATGGGTTGATGCTGTCAAGGGGAAGAATTATTCGATCGTTGCATCTTGCCTACGAAGTAAAAAATCCTATTCTGATAGGAAAACACTACCCGGGTACCAGACTTATAATCTTAGACTGCTACGCAAGACTATCCCATCCGGGAACTGGATCAACCTTGGCCGAGTTGAGGCAGAGCGGCTACTGGGCCCCACAGGGAAGACAGGCAATTAACAAGGTCTTAGCATCTTGTGCTAGATGCAAGAGGTACAATTTCAGACCCATGCTAACAAATTCTGTGGCCAGCCTACCGACTCTTACTGATTTAGGAGTTCCTTACCAACGCACAGGAGTGAACTTCACCGGCCATCTCTGGGTAAAGAATAGAAGCCTGGAAAAGAAAATGTACTTACTTTTTTTCACTTGCCTGAATCTGAGAGCTGTCCAGACATGGGCGTGCTGTCCTTTTTCCAAGCTCTTGCACGCTTCACCAATCAATGCAGAATTCCAGCAGCAATATATAGTGACAATGGCAACACCTTCTTATGAAGTGAGTGACTCTTTAGTCTTCTCTCTCTACTACAGGAATACCAGAGGAAATTCGGCTCATGTTGCATGAAACTAAAAGCAATCCCCCTGTTTTTCCCGTGATATGGCAGAACTTGGGATGTTGCATTAAAACAATCAAAAATTGCCTCTTCAAGATTCTTGGCAGGGGTAAATTGAATTATTTTACTCTTTTGACAGTGCTCTCTGCTATTGAGAGATCAGTAAATAACCGAGCCTTGACGGACCAGGTGTCTGCAGATAACCATGCTACAGCTGTCACTCCCAACATGTTCTTGAAGCCCAACAAGTTATTAATGCGGTTAGGGAAGAATGATCTTACTATGGCAGTGCCACCCAGCAGAGAGAGGCTTATTAAAACTATGGAGCTCAGGAACCAATGTTTGCCGGAATTCTACAAGTTGTGGTACAACGAATACCTTTTGGATCTGGGAAGGAAATCTCTAGCGCGTTCTTTATTGCGATTGGAGAGACGCATTCAGAAGGATGATGTGGTCCTTGTTAAGAGTCCCCTAAAGCCAAGACCGTTTTGTGGAATATTTTAGATCTTATCCGGGGCGTGTATGATGTGGTTAGATCAACCTGTGTCAGGAGGGGGGATGGTTTATGAGGAGGTCCACACGCTGAAACATCTCTATCCTGTAGAACTTTCTATAACATCCGATGACAGTATTATAGAATCTCCGATCAGTAATTTAATCCAAACAACTGGGAATGCTCTGGTTGCAGATGAGGACAGAGAGCCTTCGTGTTTATCTCCTGTAGCGGAAGACCATGTCTGGTTGTGTCCAACATGCAATGCTCCTCAAGAAGATCTGGACAAAATTGCATGCGATTTGTGTGATGAGTGGTTCTATTTTCGATGTGTCGGCATTGACGACGCACCTCCAATACGACAAAAGTGGTACTGCCATGAATGTGTGCCCCAGAAAAGATGTAGGGGTAGACCAAGCTTACTACTTATACTGCAATCGGGGTAGGATATTCGTAGGAGAAAGAGGAGGATACCTGCACCGCTGTCTCCTCCATGCGAACTGTGATTGGAACACTAGGTCCGTTTACTCTTTTTTTGAGACACTCATTGATGTTTTTTTCTCTTCTGACTTTTTTGTTGTTGTTTTTGTTGGGATCTATGAAAAAAAAGAGGAATGGGGGTACTTACAGATTGTGCACTCAGCATTTAGGGGATATGTGGCCAACATGAGTTAGGATGAGCGAATGATATTTATAGTCGGGAATGAGTGGGGGAATGATGAGAGTAATTACAACCTATAAAATCCTTTCCTCCATTATCTTGTTGTTGTTATTGTAGATCTAGTTTTGCATAGAGATCTATTCATTGATTACTACCAGACCCTGTTGGTGTGGGTCACTTAAAGAGTATTCTTTTTTGCAACCCCAACTGCTGCAGACTCCCTTCTGGGTATCGCCAGAAGTATTTTTCCGACAATATTCAGGTTCTACCATCCTCTTACGATGACCAGAGAGAGTGTGTTCTTTGACCCAGCAGAGAAATCAGTTCTCTGTCCATTACGTTTTGTTACTCGTTACCAGACCCTGTTAACGTGGGTCGCTGAAAGAGTATTTCTTTTGCCCCCACACCACCCGACTGCTGCCGACCCCCTTTTGAGTATCGCCTCACGAAATATTTTTCCAACAAATTTTACATGTAAACAAAGAACCTTTTTTCAAGCATCACAAAAATACCGAAAATATTGTAATTAAATTTTCAATATAGAGTTATCTTTTTAATGGAAGCATCATCAAAGGTTAATTATTTCTACGAAAATGATTAATTTAATTTTGACATTCATATAGTATAGAACAGAACAGAAATCGGGAACAAACAAAATATCCAACAAATAACTTTTATCAAACACAAGATAATTTAATTTTCTACCGACTTGAATAATTTTAAAGTGTGGAAACTGATAGTAAGATTTATTATGTCTGTATTTGTTATCGCAATTTTTACTTAGTCAAACACGAGTAAATAAAAATAGTGGATTTTGTTTCAACATGGTTGTAAGTTGCAGGTTAAAAATTTTTTTTAAATGGCTTACCCTACCCATAATTCTAGGGAGTTGCGAGTCGAACTTAGGGTTAGTGATAAGGTAAATCACTTTAAAAAATATATATTTTTAAGGGTTAAGACAGCAATATATGGTCGACCATTTTAGATTTTTTACTGTCTCTAAAAGACAAGATATCGACAAAATCTTATATTGAAATAAAAACTTTAAAACACTTTCAGAAATTTAAAACTATGCAGGACGGTAGAAAAGTACTTTTTATTGAGTTTGGTAACAGTTATTTTTTGTATATCTTGTTTCCTATATTTGACTTTTACTCTGTTAAGCATACTACATGATTACCTAATTTTACATTTGACAAAATTTAAATATGAACTTAAAAATTTTAAAGATTATATTCTATAGTTTAGTTAAGGTTTGTCGAAAAATTCTCGACCCTTAGTCGACAGTCACAACGTGAAAACGTTGAAACCAAAAAAATGTTGTTTTTTTCAGTTCAGTTAATGATTAATTTAATTTTTCATTTGACAGAATTGAGATTATTTGAGGATTTCTTTGGTTGACACTTGTGCAGCACCTATGCGAAGCTTGTCAGCACTGTTACTCGTGTATATATATATACATATATATGTGTTCAATAGATAAGCATCTCGATGAAAAACAAAGCAACAACTCGAAAAAAGGTATACAAGAAAAACTTTGTTTCACTGGGTTCACTATGAAAATGTGTTTATTAGAATGTATACAAAGAGAGCATGAGTAAAATGATGTATGTGTGAGTAGAGAAAAGTCTTACATACCAGCATAGTGTGCTTGTGTGTGTGAGCGCACATGGTGTGTTATGTGTTTGTCAAAGAAGACGTCAGACTGAGACAATCTACAGGGTGTGTCTGCCGAAGCTAGCCGAAAGAAGAGACTGAATTTTGCTTTTTTTATAGTCACAATAGTAAATCCACTAGTCGTTTTCAAAGGGCAGAGAACTCGGTTCTAAAAACGCTCTCGGTGTGTCAAATTGTGTCTGAGAAACGGAGGTAATGCTACAAAATCAATAGAAAATATATAGTTGAGTAGAGGTTTGTCGAAAGGTTCTCCATCCTTATGGGAGGTTCAGTCACAGTGTGAATAGAATCGAAACCAGAAAACGGTTTCCATTTGATAGAATTTTAATTGAGATGAGGTTTTTATTGCGGGATCATGTAACACTAACAGGATAATCCTATATAGTCAGAAACAGTCTCAGAACATATATTTAATATGGACAGTAATGCATTTGAAAAAGCAAAATATTTATTCGCAAAAATACTCTTGCAAAATGTGTCACAATCACAAAATCACTCAATGGTTGTCTTACTTAAAACTCCTCTAAACAATATGCAGCATGTTTCAGACAAATTTGATCATTTTCTAACATTCTTTCATTACAGAAACATTTGGAGAATTTAATAATTATAAAATACAACAGATAGCTCTTCCTGTGTAATATTGGCGGGTTTGAGAGCTGGAGACTATAGATAATGTGAAATATTGAAAAAGAGTGTCATGCATCATACTTACTGGTGCTGAATTAAAAAATTTAGAAATCTAAGTTGCAACTCAGTAACATTTGAATACCTTGAAAGTTGTGAGATGTGAACACTAACAGGATAATCTGAAATAGTCAGAAACAGTCTTTAAACATATACTAAATATATGGGCAGTAATGCATTTGAAATAGCAAAATATTTATTTGCAAAAATACTCTTGCGAAATGTGTCACAATCCAAAAAAATGGCTAAAGACTGGTCTCATCACTATTAACTTAGTTAATCACAATAATTGATTATTAGTTTCTCTAACAATCATTGATTATTAGTTTGTCTAAGAGAGTTATTTTGTATTTCCACAATGTGTCTGTTATTGGTTGAGATGTCATTTTTTGTTTTCTTTAAAAATGCATCAAATTTGTCCTAAACTTGCAGTATAATATGTAGTTGGGAGCTTGGAAACAATACCATGTTATATGCATAATAACATAAATATATAACATAAATATATAACATAAATATATAACATAAATATGATAATATAATAAATATAATATAATATAATAATAATATGATAAATATAATATAATAAATAAATAAAATATATAATAATAATAAATAATATAATAATAATATAATAAATATAATATAATAAATATAATAATATAATAAATATATAACATAAATATAATGATATAATAAAAATAATAACATAAATATATAACATACATATATAACATAAATATAATAATATGATAAATATAATATAATAATAATATGATAAATATGATATAATAAATAAATAAAATATATAATAATAATAAATAAAATAATAATAATATAATAAATATAATATAATAAATATAATAATATAATAAATATATAACATAAATATAATAATAAAATAAACATAATAACATAAATATATAACATAAATATATAACATAAATATATAACATAAATATATAATAACATAAATAATAACAATAAAAATGTTATAGATAATGTAACCTCTGTGTTAGTATAAGAATACTACTTTCTAAATGTGGACAGAAACAGATTTGTCAATTTAAATGTTGATGCAGCTTAAAAATCATTATTCATAAATTATGAAAGCAGACTTGCATCTCTAACAAATCAAAGCACCTGTCACCTAATGACGAAAGGGAATAATCTAACTATTAATTGTCTGAATGTTTGTTTTCTTTGTACACTCACATTAGACACTTTTTACTACATTTTTTTTAGTGATTGTTACTAATTTTACATGTTTCAAAATTAACTTTAAATAAAAAAAAACAACTTAATTTAATTTTAAGGTTGGTGTGAACATGGGGTAGTCTGCCATTTAATCTTAACTCAAATTGAGTTTTTCGAATAAAATATATTATTTACATGATTCTTTTATTGAATTATTACTGGTGGGCGTCGGTGGTTTTCAAAACTCATCACGATTAAATTCTTTGCGTGTTTTTGAAGCAGGTGGTCATACAACAGTTTTTCCTTTTTTAACGCAGTCCTTTGCATTATTGTTATACTCTGCAAGATTTTTCAAGCTACACCAGTTAGGCAGTAGAGGGCAGACAAGGCAGTGTTGCATTGTATGGTCCTCATTGCCACATTCACAGATGGTTGGGTCAATTTGGTAACCTTTGATCACCCCATTCATGTTCTCAGGCGGTTGAGTGTATTCCACTGGAGACAGTATTAACAATCAAATTAAAAGAAATTTTAAGATTAAATTTTATGCTTGTAAATTTAGTTATAAATATTAATACATTAAACCATCATCACTGTGAAAAATATTCAACGTCAATTTTATTTGATAAAAAAATTACCTAATAGTGTATAGTAAAGATTACCTATTGTTTACTGTTAAATATAAAAGAATTGGAATGTTTTTAATGATTCGGCACAGAATCAAGATACTAATCTATTCGATATTAACTAGTTGTCCAGTACACAAACTGTCCATTGACTCATTCCAAATAAGGTGATGAACCACCTTTCCCTACAGTTTTTTGTGATATGGCATAATTTTAAAATTAGTTTTGTAAATAAAATAATTTTCATTAAATTTTGAGGTTGGGTTTAAAATGGGGTATTTTGTCATTTAATCTTAACTCAAATTGACTTTTTCAAAAATAAGATAAAATTCAATCATTCTGCATTCATTGAAAACAAATCACTCATTGAATTTCCTACTTAAAACACATATGAACAATATAAAATATGCAGTGTAGAATAAAAATCCCTTATATACAAAATAACATGGAAAATATATATAATGTAAAAACAAAACTCTGGTGTTGGTATAAAAACCTCTACAGCAGATTTGACATCTTTATTTATAACATACCTCTTTCGAAATAGCAGGTACTGTTCAGTCATTTTCTTAATGTATTTCATGAATTGACTAATTTTATTTTCATGGTGATTAACTCTATTCACTACACAAAATATCACATTGAGAATCAAATAGATACTTACCTAAATAAGAGCCCCGAATAGTTGATAGGAAAATTATTGCTTGAATGAAGAAATCTTTATAAAATAAGATTGTCCACTCATGGATTAGCAGCCAATCAGAACACTGGAGATTCTTATACACCTGGTTGACTAGTGCCACACACCAGAAAAAAGTATCATGACATCACTCAGGCACCCAAAATCACACAGCATCGCTAAACTAATGCCAGCAAAATCCGCTAGAACATTGCTTAGGTTACTCCCTCAAAATCAACTAAGCCAGAAGGAACTAACTTTTCTCCAAAGACCATTAGCTCACATAATAGAGACAGGAATGTAGAATAAAATTGCCACTTACTAGCATAGAACTCAAAATAGTTCATAGGAAAATCCTTACTTGAATAAGCAATATTTATATAATTGTCCACTCATGTATTAGGAGCCCATCAGAACCTAAACAATGGACGTGCCCGTCTAAACATAATGGAACATGCAAGCCATCTTATATACCGACTTCCTAGGCTTCTAGACAGCTGAACACTGACTACTAAATGTAATATAGAGCAAATATCATGAGAAATATATATAACGTAAAACCAAAACCCTGGTGTTTATATTAGAAGAACCCATATTTTCTAAATATATAAGGCAAGCAGATTGTTTAGTCGAAAAGTTTAGTCATGGTTGACAGCTTTATTTACATAACAAAAGAGCTTTGAAATTATGTCAAGATTCTTTCTAGGCACCTTTGAATTCTTGCTTAAGACTAATTAATCCACAAAGTTTTATATCAAGACATATATATATATATATATACCAAATTTATTTTGAAATATTAATTATTTTTACTTACAGACACTAGTATTTCATGCTATATGCAATCATCAGTGTAGGAAATGTTAATTACCGATGGATTCGAACCCATTCGCAAAGTCACCGTCGACTCTGCATTATGTGCTCTTACCCACAGGTATATATATATATATATATATATATATATATATATATATATATATATATATATATATATATATATATATAATCATAGATGAAATACTACAAGATCTGGAATTTGTCCTTGAACTTGCCTTTTGTATTTTTTTCTAGCGATTTGAGTCTAATTGGCAACTTTAGATGATTTAACACCATGACAGTACCGATCATTATTTAATCTCTCATACAGAAGATTTCACTTCTCTACTGCACAGTTGTAAGACCTCCAAACTGGATTCAGTCAAGGCTTCCATGAGATTCCAGTGAATCCGGTTGATATTCCTAAAACTGTAATAACTCTATCTAAAGCGTTGTAATTCCTTACTATGGCTGTAGGTTTGTGAAACGTGGCTAGTACCTACCAACATTACATGGATGGAGTACTGCAAGATCTGAACTTTGTCTATAACTTGATAGACAACATTCCCAATTGAGGTACCTGTCACTCATTTCTGCCTACTGCGTTTTTAGTATTTCTGTTCTCGTTTACTTGGGTTATGTTATCACCTTTGAAGGTATATCTCCATTACTTAAGAAGTGCAAAAGCATCACCCTTCCATTTTATTTCGGCAGCACTTCTATTGTCTGCTGAATTATCACAGACTTTTATCCCATATAAATACATCGTATACATCATCTTACCGACCTGTAACATAACAGACAAAAAACGTGCAGATTTCATTAAACACAAATAGGTATTCCAAACTAATTTTTTTTTAATATACACAAACCTTTGTAGGTATACTGCAAAATATTTTTAAAATACAAAATGTATCTTGGTATCTCAATTAGTACATGAGTTATGGCCATTTAAAGTTAGTTGGACATTACGTTTTGTGTGATACTGAATACAAGTTCAACTCAAGCAGTGTATACCTGAAGATAAAAGCTTCAAATAAATGAAAAACGTTTATAAATATAATTCCATAGTTCATTAAAAGAAAGATAATATAAATGGAATAAATAATTCTTTGATATACTCAGTCTTAAACATTGGTGAACATCAAATGCTGTCACAAAATTTGTGTAGATCAATACGGAAGAGCAACTTTGACTGTTCATAGAAGTTTTATTTTAACAGCTATCACATTGAAACTTATTATTGTGATTCATAACAAGATACAGATTAAGCTTTTTTATTATTCATTAGTATATCCATAAAACCTCTTATTTTTCATCGTCGAAGCCCAAGTTGGCAGTTGGCCAGAAAAATGGGCCAAATGTACACTTTACCAACCCTTTTATAAAAAAGTTACCTATTAAAGATACAAGTCTTTTATGCTTGACTAATTGTGTGATGAGATATTAAAAAAAGTATATTTCTTTCAAATATTGGAAACTTTTGTGGAAACATCCAACTTTTGGAATGTAAAATAAAATAAAAAGGGATTGACATTGAAACCTTAAAATTTGTTTAATCAAAGAAATCATCAATCAATTTTCAAACAAAGGTTCATTATAAAGCTTTAAATGAATTTTGTAACATGTTTTAATCATACATTTTAAATCTGTAAAGATAACTATATTGAATGGAATATTTTACTGTCAGTTTCTTTCATCTTATGTTTTTTTTAACATAGTCCACCCCAAACAAGGCAGGCCGCCACTGTAGACGTCAGGGGTTACTGAGAAAAAAGGGAGAAGGTTTTTTTTTGGGGGGGGGGGGGCGGGTTCAACCTAAATTGGGAGCTGCGCAGCGAGATGTCTGTTTACATTAGTTTTAAATTTCTGCATGTCAGTACCGTCGGGGAAACAGGGGGCAAAGATAATTTGGTTATACGTTTCTGTTATAGCCAACATATAAGGGATATGTCATATACTTCCATCACTTGGTTGAAGATACTGGAAAGATCCTTTATGACGTCATGAGGAATGACGTTATCTATTAAAATAGACCATAGATGACCACAGACCCGAAGTAGTATGGGTAATCAACTATAGAACAGGACTATCATTTAATGAAATATTTAAAAAATAAAAGTCAGACAAAATACTTTAAACATGGAAAGTTAGCACACAGTTGTAAATATTTATTCAGAAAGATAGAGAGGGGAGAGAGAAAAAAGAAAGAAAAAACAAATAGAGCAAGAAAATAGATATAGAGTAAAAAGAAAGAGAACAGAGAGAGAGAGAGAGAGTACATAGAAAGAGTAAAAGAAAGAGGGAGAAAAGAAAGAGTAAGGACAGAGTAAAAATAAAGAGAGGGTATAGAGAGAGAGAGAAAAAATAAAGAGAAAAGACAGAGAAAAAGAAAGGACAGAGAGAGAGAATAAAGAAGCAAAGAGAGAGAGGATAGAGAGATAGAAAAAAGAGAGGATAGAGAGAAAAAAGAAAGAGAGAGAACAGAGAGAGACACACACAAAGAAAGCGAGCGAAACAAGAAAGAGAGTGAGAAAAAAGAAAGAGAGTGAGAGAAAAGTAAAAGACCGAGAGAGAAAAGAAAAAGGGGGAAAACTATTTTACATGCACGTGAGGGGAGGCATGTTTACACACGCGTTGTATTCAAATTAATAAAACAAAGTTAATTTACTTGAAAATAAAAAAGTAAACTTAATTCTGTTTCATTGTTAAGTCGTTTGTGATGTTTAATGAGATCGATATAAATCCTATTTATTATCGTTGGGGAAACTCTGCTTTTTCCAATCGTATAAAAAGCATACTTTGTAAAATTAAATTTCTGTAAAAAATATTTCAGTGAATATTACAACTTAGAAAATTTGTCATGAAAATGTACTTACAATTCTATACTTCACCACCCAAATTCAAGAATAACCCTTCATCATGTGGAAGGATTTTTCAAAGTTGACTAGTGGCACGAACATGAAGAAAACAGGACTAAAAATTTGTTGTAGAATAAATCATTCCTCATTAAAATAGTTACGTAATTCAAATCAACCTGCAAACAAACTAATCATCGCACAAGAAAAGAATGATATCGTTAGAAATGTTATTTACATACTAATTTCATAGATATAACCTGAAAAATAGCCGAGATATTGTAAGTTAAATTTTACAATAATGTCACTGTTTTGACCCATTTTCGCAATATTAACAGACCAGTTTGGGATACTTACTAGAATCCTTCAATAAAATGAAGCAGAAACTATTTGAATTTTTTTTCTCTGGTACTCAGTTATAACTATTCTATTGGTTCATCGGACACATCATTAGAGACAGTGTTGCAGCAACACACACTCTTACAAACTTGAAACTGACAGAAACTAATTGCAGAAAGGTGGGTGTCAATTCTTGACTATGTACGTTGAAAGATGCGAATTTGTGATTCATACTGATTCTCGTCTATTTACATCCACACTACATTCTAAGTCGGATAAATATTCACCTTGCTAAACTCGGCACTTGAATTTCGATTCATAATTTATCAGTAATATCTGACATCTTCGTTGAACAGAAGGCAGCAGAAGGTAGCTTGCTTTTCCTCTCATTCAATTCTCTGTAATTCAGTATTGCATATCGACATTCAGCAAATTTCTTTAGACCAGCTACATCTGGATACCTGAGATCTGTCATTACATCAATTTACAACTACACATTTACATATCTGTGTCCACTCCAGACACAGATGATTTGAGATACCTCAATAGATTCACTTCGCTCTCTTGTTCAAACAACTTGTTGTTTCCATACATTGCACATTTTGGCAGATCTGAAAATATCGACCACAGTGAAGTTTATTTGGTCTATATTCTTCTAACCAAGCATGAGGCATGACATCACTGTCTGGACACGTTCCTGCATATGCTGCCAAAAGTCAAAGGTGCACAAGCATATCCGCAAATATTTAAGAACATTCAGCACTCCAGACATTCGGTGCAGCCAGATTAATATTGATCTTGTATGATAGTCAATGTCTCAATCATTCACATATTTCCTGAGCTGTATAGACCACATCGCAATTTGTCCTGAAGCCATTCCCTATAGCGATATATCTCCGGAATCAGTAATAGGTGCACTAATATTGGGCTTGATATTTTGTTACAAAGTTCCTAAAACCTTTTTGCCGACTATGGTAGACAACTCGAATCCAGTCTTTTCTTAGAACACTCTAGGAAGAGATGGGATTAACATGGTACACCTAGCTATACATCAGACTTAAAAAGTATAATAAGACGCTTCCACTGCCAATTCTTAACCAGACCAACATATATGACGCGCCTGTGTACCTATAATGCATTCTATGCAGTCGTTAAACTACCAAAGAGGATCTAGACTGTCACTAAGAACATGGATTAAATAAAAGATTTTGTTCAAGATTCCGTACAGATTTTCGAATTTGGCATGAAGATTCCTGATATTGACGAGACGCACTTTTAGAATGCCGGATGTTACATCGATAGAAACGTTGTCAGAATAACATAGTAGTCGGAATTATTCCAAATCATACAAAACTCTTGATTATAGTTTAAAATCATTTAGTTTAGTCAGATACATCACCATTTAAAAAAAAAAGATATATACGCAGACCATGGCATAAAAATTAAGGAAAAAATAAATTGGAGCTAAAACCACATTCGTTTTATTTAGATAATTATGTAAAGGAATATTTTCGACCAACCCACAATATTTTGAGTGAATAGAATATTCCATGCATAAGTTAAAAATTCAAACTAGTACAATCTTTTACACAACCTTAACATATTTTGTGGTCACTTTGACTATTATTTAATTGTAAAATATGTATTATAATTTTATTGGGCAGTATTAAATGTATTGACTTAATGATCAAATTGATTTGAACCATAAACAATATAAAATAAACTGGATATATTCAAATGTTTGCATTTAAATGAAAAGCCCATTTTAACCATTTTTGCTGTGATTCTTAGATGTTAAATGTGTTTATAATGCATTTAGTTTAATCTACTATTCGTGGAATGAAATAATCAAGAAAGCCTCTACGTTTATCTCATCCGATCACATTCGTATTGGGAGCAAGATTCACTTTCTCTGTAATATCACATATTCTATATCTACAGCGATACTAATGCCTCCATTCTGATACGAACTCCATAGCTTTGTATAAAGTATGCATACAAAATGAAAAAAAATAAGATTTAGTCGGTGTGGTGTATCAAGGAATATATATTATGTCATTATATATTAAATGTCATTTTTAGTTTTGCTCAAAGCGAAATGAATTGATTTTAATGCACAGACATTATTTTTTGAAAAGAAGATTTATTTAATAAAATTTCTTCTTGATTTCTAGATAAAAGCGTCAGTGAAGCATAACTGAACCCATCAAATCAAAAGAAAATGAATGGGAATGTAGTTCTGAAGTGAGTATTTTTGCTAATTTAGAATTAAATATGCTAACCCATGCTTTATACAATATATTGTGATATATGTAAGTAATAATTCTATAAAAGATGTACATAAAAGATATTCTTATTCAATAGATAACATGCAAGCAAACACTAGCAAGAAACCTTATTTTTGTGAGGTATGTGGGTCCGCATTTTCAAGAAAGCAAGAATTACAAACACACATGCGAACACATACTGGAGAGAAACCTTATACTTGTGAAGTATGTGGATCAGCTTTTTCAGGAAGTTCTAATATGAAACAGCACATGCGAACACATACTGGCGAGAAACCTTATACTTGTGAAGTGTGTGGGTCAGCATTTTTCAGTAAGTCACATATGAAAAGACACATGCGGACACATACTGGAGAGAAACCTCACTCTTGTGATGTATGTAGGTTATCATTTTCCAATAATTCTGATATGAAAAAACACATGCGGATACATACTGGAGAGAAACCTTATTCTTGTGAAGTATGTGGATCAGAATTTTCAGAGAGTTCAAATATGAAGAAACACATGAGGACACACACTGGAGAGAAACCTTATTCTTGTGAAGTATGTGGGTCAGCATTTTCAGTTAGCTCTTCTATAAAAAAACACATGCTAACACATACTGGAGAGAAACCTTATTCTTGTGAAGTATGTGGGTTATCATTTTCGAATAGTTCTTTTATAAAAAAACACAAGCAGACCCATACTGGAGAGAAACCTCATTCTTGTGCAGTATGTGGGTTATTATTTTCAAATACTTCTGATATGAAAAAACACAAGCAGACACACACTGGAGAGAAGCCTATTTCTTGTGAAGTATGTGGGGTATCATTTTTAAATAATTCTGATATAAATAAACACATGCGTACTCACACTGGAGAGAAACCTTATTGTTGTCAAATATGTGGGTCTAAATTTTCAATTAGTTCTAATATGAAAATACACATGCGGACACACACTGGAGAGAAACCTTATCCTTGTGAAGTATGTGGGTCAGCATTTTCAAATAATTCTAATATGAAAAGACACATGCGAACCCACACTGGGGAGAAACCTTATTCCTGTGAAGTATGCGGGTCGGCATTTTCAAATAGTACTAATAAGAAAAATCACATGCGAATACACACTGGAGAGAAACCTTATTCTTGTACAGTATGTGGTTCAGAATTTTCAGATAGTTCTGCTATAAAAAAACACATGCGAACACATACTGGAGAAAAACCTTATATTTGTGAAGTATGCGGGTCAGCATTTTCAAGTAATCCACATATGAAAAGACACATGCGAACACACACTGGAGAGAAACCTTATTCATGTGAAATATGTTGGTCAGCATTTTCAAATAATTATGATATGAAAAGACACATGCGAACACACACTGGGGAAAAAGATACTTCACCCTACAAATAAACCCTTACTAAATATTTAAAATAAGATTCTTCAGCATGGCTACTCACTGACTTATATAAGGAATGGTACAACTTTTAGTGATGTCAGATCAAGTAACAGCCCTAAGCTGGATACTGCACTAGACCAGATAGATTCTGGTCCTGGAATCCGGCCAAACCAAGAACAGACGACAAGATAAACTATTACGTAGATATATGTTAAATTGAAGAGAAACAAAGTAATATTCATCACGATTTTACTAACCTTTGAGAGGTGAAGAGAATATGTAATAAATACTCAAATATATATGTACCGCAAATAAAAAAAATTGTTTATCAAGTATGTCGGTTAGTATTTTCCGGAAAGTCGACTTCATAAACAATATATTGATCAGCATTTTCACATATCTATGATATAAAACAATACATGCAGACACACGCTGGAAAACTATTTAAGAAATCGCAAACAATAAAGAAGTCGAGTGGATTGAGGATATCCAAAAGAAAAAAAATTATACCAAAGCCGAAATGCTAAAGTCAGTAATAACACAAGGGAAAATACCTAAAGAAACGGCCTAACTACAAGAAACTTGGCAATTACAATCTCTTAATTCTGATTCCTGAACTACATAGCCACTACAGAGACGACTTCAGTAGACCTCTAAAATATAAATCCAGAAAACAATGGCTGTACACCTACAAATGTGGTGAACCACTATCTTCCTAGTCCACACTAAACGAAACACTACAGTCCCTGGTATCTATATCAGAAGAAGAAAAGTATTAATAACCCTATTTGAAAACGAAATCGCAAACGACCAAGAAGCCAATCCGGTTGAGGATATACAAAGGATGATTGTGAACTAAGAAAATGCTAACATTTATCTAGTAACTACAAAAAACGAGCACGATATGCAAAATACAATAAACTTGCTTGAAGCAGCTTACTACACTACATTGCTTTTCCAAACTACTAAGAAGTAAAAAGACCTGCATTGCTCACCTATAAATCAGAAACCACATACCAAGACAAAAGAAACTCAATGCCAAAACAAATAAGAACTAATATGTTGTATCATTACTACCTCCAAACTGTTCACTAACATTGTAGCCGACAGCATCTATGCCCACTCTGTTCCGAAAACAACCTGGTAAAGACATAAACTTAATTCAGGAGGTGCTTCGGCACCAAGCACTAGCTGCTATTTAAAAAAACTATTCTAGAAGACTAAAAAGCAACAGAAGAACTTGAACATTAAATCCAGTCATAAGATAATCAATCCTGTCATAAAATGACAATGCTTACAATGACAACAGATGTGGCAGAACCACTATCACCTTACGCCACATCAAACGGACTATTACAATCTTGACATCTATATCAAAATAAGAATCTCCACTTTTATTCTGCATGGTAAAAGAAAGCTCAGAAAGCTGCTCAAAAACAGCTGATGTGCCTACAATTTTAGCCAGGGCTGCCAGAAAGATCTGGCTATGACGATGCCTTAAAATAAATACAGTCATAAGATAACAATGACTTTACCCCTACAGATGTGACAAATCACTATCTCCATAGTTCACACTAAATGGACCATTACAATCCTTGACATCTATATCAGAAGAGGAATCTTCCAAGGAACAGCCTATCTCTACTTCTATAAAGCGCTCGATAAACTGCTAAAAAACAGCCAGGCTGCATACAATCTTAGTCAAGGCTGACAGAAAGATCCATCAAAAAAAGTAATAACCTACGTTTGGATAACCTGAATCGTTATGCAAATTCTGAAAATGAGTTGAACGAGCTTCTGAAGGTTTTACACGCTTTTTCCAAAGACATCAAGATGGAATTTGAAGTTGACAAATGCGGCAAATGCACAAACAAGGCTTGGAAAAACTTCAACTAGATGTGGTATGGAGAACAACATCAGATATCTGGATTGGCAGGTGTTGAGGAAAATCAAAGAATAAATATGCCATGTGAATAAGATTAGTCAACGCAGCTCACAAAAATAAGATGACTGCAGTCAGCCAGCTGCAATTCCGGCAGTTATCATGTACAGTTTTGGCATCATAGATTGACCCCAACGAACAATCAACAAGCTGAACGCAAGACATTAACAGTCCATCGTATCATATACAGAAATCAATATCTCTCTAAGTTGTACCTGCCTAAAGAAGAATGAGGACTGGTATTGAACATCTCACATCGAGACCATCTTTTGAAAAATTATGATAAAGGTGTAAGAGGAAGTATTTTGGTGCCAAGGACCATTTATTAATCCAAAGAGCAATCTTGCAAGTAGACAACCTATCTCCCTTACTCTTTTGCATGGCGATAGATACGCTTAGTAAGTTTTCGAAATGCCTACAACTCGAGCGAACAAGACCCAAGCAAAAGAGTTACCCAACTTCTCTTCATTGACAATCTAAAGCTGTATGATAGCTAAGACAATGATTTAGGCTAACTGTTGCAAGTTGAGCATACCTTTCAAAATGATAGTTTGAATGAAGTTTGCCATGGACAAATGTACCAAGGCCTTTTTCAGAGCTGGAAAGATCCATACAGGAATCTTGCAGCTTGATAAATAGACTGACATCAAAGACCTGGAAGAGTAAAATCAATACAATAACTTGACACTGAACATTCAATATGAGAGAAAAGATTGACGTTTAAGAAAGATCTTTTAAACACAGCTTACAAATAAAAACAAAATAACTGCCATTAATCAATTTGTTATGCCAATAATTATTCAGTTTTGGAATGGCCACAAGATAACATCAACAGCCTAGACACAAAAGAAGAAAAATGTTAAGAATCAGTATCTTATAATGCTGTATCTTACCAGAGATAAACCATGAACATTGTGGGCCAATATGTGATGAGCTCCTGATGATGGTACATCAACATCAACTAACAGAAGCCAATACAAACAACTCCATCACACAGCTGACCACACATTTTGGACAAAGATGTAGCACAAGTGGGGCAGAAATACCAAAGAAGCATGCCTCAGAAATAGGCCAAAAGAGACGGGAGAAATGCACTAGGACTTTCTATAGTAGAAAACTTGAAGAATCGGTCAACCAACGACATGCTAATTTTTTCTGAAAATACTAGGAATATATAGGTAACAAAAGTTATGTTGACTGGCTTGAGAGAATAGGGCTCCATTATAAGGATGATAATTTCTGCTTAAGATCAAGGCCTGATGGTCAATGATTTTAAGAAAATGAGTGGACTCAGCAATGACAAATGAAAGGGAGTGTGGGTCACCTGACATCCAATTGCTGGGGGATGCTACTACACAATTTGACAATAAGTTTTGTAGATATGACCACTCTCTATGTGGTTTGACTATATGAGAAAAGTAATAGTGCCCCTTACTCTTGGAATCCGTCAAAAAAACAAAGCCTTCAAAGAAAAAGAAACTATTACATTATACAATGATCCATTGGGGAGAATAACATTTTCTCCAATGCTTTACTAGAATCATGTAAAAACAAGCAAAGCCCTCAAAGAAAAAGAAACTATTACATAATACAATGATCCATTGGGGAGAATAACATTTTCTCCAATGCTTTACTAGAATCATGTAAAAACAAGCAAAGCCCTCAAAGAAAAGAAACTATTACATAATACAATGATCCATTGGGGAGAATAACATTTTCTCCAATGCTTTACTAGAATCATGTAAAAACAAGCAAAGCCCTCAAAGAAAAGAAACTATTACATAATACAATGATCCATTGGGGAGAATAACATTTTCTCCAATGCTTTACTAGAATCATGTAAAAACAAGCAAAGCCCTCAAAGAAAAGAAACTATTACATAATACAATGATCCATTGGGGAGAATAACATTTTCTCCAATGCTTTACTAGAATCATGTAAAAACAAGCAAAGCCCTCAAAGAAAAGAAACTATTACATAATACAATGATCCATTGGGGAGAATAACATTTTCTCCAATGCTTTACTAGAATCATGTAAAAACAAGCAAAGCCCTCAAAGAAAAAGAAACTATTACATAATACAATGATCCATTGGGGAGAATAACATTTTCTCCAATGCTTTACTAGAATCATGTAAAAACAAGCAAAGCCCTCAAAGAAAAGAAACTATTACATAATACAATGATCCATTGGGGAGAATAACATTTTCTCCAATGCTTTACTAGAATCATGTAAAAACAAGCAAAGCCCTCAAAGAAAAGAAACTATTACATAATACAATGATCCATTGGGGAGAATAACATTTTCTCCAATGCTTTACTAGAATCATGTAAAAACAAGCAAAGCCCTCAAAGAAAAGAAACTATTACATAATACAATGATCCATTGGGGAGAATAACATTTTCTCCAATGCTTTACTAGAATCATGTAAAAACAAGCAAAGCCCTCAAAGAAAAAGAAACTATTACATAATACAATGATCCATTGGGGAGAATAACATTTTCTCCAATGCTTTACTAGAATCATGTAAAAACAAGCAAAGCCCTCAAAGAAAAAGAAACTATTACATAATACAATGATCCATTGGGGAGAATAACATTTTCTCCAATGCTTTACTAGAATCATGTAAAAACAAGCAAAGCCCTCAAAGAAAAAGAAACTATTACTAGGGGTAGGACGTAATGGGTGAACATTTGAGATTCATGCGAGTAGTATTTTTTGTGTTCATTTATACATAAATAACACTAAACAATCAAACATTTTAAAAATTTTGCAAAATTCAGAAGGTGCATGGTGACGGGGAAGGGAGGGACTTTCTTAGTACCTTCTGATTTAAAGAACTCTCCTACGGGAGGTAATTAGAGTCATGACATCACATCCTCATTTTCAAAATAAATGAAAAGAAAAATAAATTGAATAAATGTTCTATTCGCTAAATGTTTCTGATTGTCTGGTTATGACTTGTTGTTTGTTGTGTCAATGCCTGGATTTTATCATATGTTGTTTATGAGGTGTTTTAGCATGTTGCTTTATGTTATGTATGTATTGTCTGATCTTTTTATCAAGATATTCCTTTCTGCAAAGTGTCAGTAAATGATACACCAATTTACAGGTATGAATGGTGACAATGTAAGGATTGTCTTTATTTCCCTGTACTAATCTACAGGGGAACACAGACCTACTAGATAATGCTATGAGGAAACACGAAATAAGGGAAAATACACCCAAGTACAATATACACATTTATTACATATTGAGAAACATAACATTACAAGAACATACAATATTTCGTTTACTCACCACTTAGCCGCCATGTCATAGTTTGTGGGATTTTAAAACAATTTGTAATTTCTTAGATTTGAGATATTTGACGGACATTGCACGTATATTATGAACATTAAACTAGCTTACGCAGATGCAATTACGTTTCAGCAACATAATACTTCGTTGGAGCCGTAAAATGATGATGAAAGAAAATTCGTACAACGAATACAAAAGAAACAGAATCGGAAATCAGAACAAAAAGAAGCATACAAACAACAACTACAACAACAACACGGTGATGTTGGGATTGCCTTTATTTCCCTATGGGGAAACCCAGACCTCCTAAATACGCTATGAGAAAACACGAAATAAGGGAAAATACACCCAAGTACAATATACACATTTATTTACATATTGAGAAACATAAACGGGCTACGACAGAATATTACAGTACATACACTATTTCGTTTACTCACCACTTATGGTGTAGGCCTACTAGAACTGGTAGGGTGTGCATCGTTTCGATCGCGTGGTATCCTGACCAGCATGGCGAACATCAATCTTACTCTCCCCCTTTGTCCGTGGCAAGTCTCCCTTCCTAAGGGGGCACTACTCACCGGTGCCCCTAGCAACCGGTGCCATTCATTCTTGTTCCCCTACAACAGTTAATAGATTTAAAAATATTGTTTTATATGAAAAACCAGGCTGGGCTACAATTGAAGAAAAGCAAGTGTGAATTTCACATTGAGGAATTAAACTATCTTGGTTTCAAAGTTAACAAGGAGGGCACCACACCAAAGAAAGTGGCTGCGATAAAAAGAGCCCACACACCCAAGAGTGTCACATAATTGATAGCCAATCATGGAGCAGTGAATTATTATCATAAACACCTAACAAATGTATTCACTTCACAGTCTAATAGGTCACAGTTTGGAAGTGGGAACTCAGCAAACAGAAAGCCTGATACAAAATTCTAATTTTTTGTAGACGTACCAAAAATGTGGCACTATTTATGTTTAAGTTGTATTTTGTAACAAAACCTGACAAAGTAGGGAGATAAAATTTTTGTAATTCGAGACTTTCCTGAATAAATTTCTAGGGTTATAAAAGAATGTGGTAAATTATTAAAATGTGTAAGTTATCATATCCATCGACTTAATCATTAAGTATTTTAATAGACTGCAGCAAAAAAGGTGGGCTCTGTGTACCGTACTAGTAAACTCCTCACACCTGACATTATCCTGTATCTCTACAAAGCCACCATCCGGCCATGCATGGAGTATTGTTGCCACATCTGGGCTAATGCATAATCTACTAGACTCCCCCTTCTTGACAAGGTCCAAAAAAGAGTCGCCAACCTAATAGGTCCCTCACTGTCAACCAAGCTCCAGTCCCTGCCCCATCGCTGCAATGTAGCATACTTGTGCTTGTTTTACAAATACTTCAATGGATTATCTCCGATGAATTGGCTACTCTGGTGCCCCCTCGATGTAAGTTCACTAGACCAACTCGACAATCAGCTAAATTCCATCCATTCACTGCGGAGATCCCCAAACTCCAAAAGCTTCTTTCCTTGTGCTGTTGGCCTGTTTCTCCGACGGTACTGAAATGCAGAAATTTAAAACTAATGTAAACAGACATCGCGCTACGCAGCTACCAATTTAGGTTGACATCCCCCCCCCCCAAAAAAAAACAAAAACTTTCTCCCTTTTATTCAGTAGCCCCTTGCGTCTACAGTGGCGGCCTGCCTTGCTTGGGTGAACTATGTTAAAAAGAGATATAGTTTATTTAAAAGATGTGTCATATCAGTCGATTATGAAAAGTTAATTTAACTAAAAACACGTGAAAGATAAGTGAGATAAATTTGTTGAGTCATTTAAAACAAACAATCGTTCGAATCATCTTATGAAATGGTGGTCGATGTTTTGGGTAGGTGTTCGCTAATTTCAGGCTGAAAAGATCATACTAATCTTTAAAAAGCTTACCCTAATCCGACTTGCAGCCACCGCCGGATTTAAGCTTACACTTCGACTAACCCCATTTTTTACTATCTTCACAAACGAAGAAACGGGAGAGAAAAATAGAAAACAAATACTTATTACCAAACGCAAGAAAATTTATTTTGCTATTTAGCTGTATAAGTTTCAAGTGCGTTTACTGATTGTAGGATTTATTATCTATGCATTTGTTATCGTCACTTTTAATCTATTGATAGAGTCATCTTCCAAAATAGCGGTCTATTTCTTGGGTAGGTATTCGCTAACTTCACCATAATTTGTAAACACTATTTGAAATACAGTGAAGTCTAATGAGGAAGGACGCAAACAGCCAACAGAAAGCCTGATACAAAATTCCAATTTATTTTTGATTGTATGTAAAATTGAACTTTTATGTCTTTGTTTTTGTATGAAAACAATTTTCAAAGTTTATTTTGTGCCAAAAAGTTGTTTGTGTGTGATAAAATCTAAAACAGTTCAAATATATTTGATGCTAGAACTGAAGACAAAGATTAAAACACTGAATAAAAGTTACATTCTGAACACTTTAAAAATAATGTTATTTCAAGACCAAAAATACAAGTTAAACCAAGTAAAATGGGTAATAAAAAAACGTTATTTCTAGATTTATTTTGAAATAGTTTTGCATTTTTGTTGCACAATTTTCATGATTCGATCAGTTTTAAATTATTTATCGTTTTATTTTGTTTAATTATTTATCGTTTATTTTTACTTTGTTTTAATTAATGTTTGTTCCCTAAATTTATAATTGCAGTTTCTTCGCCTTTTGGCAAGAATCAAAGTAGGGACAGCACATACTCTAAAACACAATCCCTAATCATTTTTTCTCACTTAAGTCTTATTCCCACTTAAAGATCAATTTGCTTCTTTTCGGCCCTTAATAAAGCTAAAACAGTGGGTCAGTCTATTATTTAGAAAGTATTGTATTTATTTCTTGTTGTCTCACTTCCCATTTGTAAATACATATATGTATAAATACAATTTAAATTTGGAAATCATTGTTGATATTTTAGGTAAAATGCCCCTTAAAGCAAATGGTGCAATACAGAATGTGACGGCAATATTTAGGGGGCAGCTTCATTTTATTTTAGAAGCAGAAAATGGAGATCAACATTGAACGAACGGTTTAACGTGGCAGACTTTGAAACATAAATAAACAAACAAGCGATGGTTAGGTTTTAAAAACTATCGTGGTTGAATAAATAACGTTCGCTGAAGCGTTTGACTCGAGTAGAAGAATGTGTTGGACGAGAAATCTGAAAAGTCACAAAGTGGTGGTATGCATACTAGCAGCCAACACCGTCACTAGCTACGTCTGCGGGTCTGGTTAATAGGCAGGCCCTTCTTCTGGAGCGGCTTATCAAACCACGCCAGCAATAACTCACTCATTTTGACGACGACCAACGTGCAGCAGCTGTAGTCGGTAGTGTTAGTAGTCAGGCACTGCCGGTTGGGAAAAAGTGCGTGCTTGCAGCAAGCTTGGGCACAGCTAGCCAAAAAGTGACAAAGTCGTGGTGTCCTTACCTGCAGTGAATGTCAATCGCATCCGGCGGTCAACCACTTCAACTCTTCTAAGGATATAACCCAGGTGGTGGACCGTCTACCCGTAGTGGACGCCTCTCTCAACCGGTACATGCACCAGGTTGTCTCAATCGGGTGAAAGATGAAAAAATTACAACCGAAAAAGGCAATTTGCGTAATTCAACTTTTTTTAGAGGCCCTCTTTCTGGCGTCAGACTGCGTATCGGACAAGTAGGCACACCAGTTATCGTAATTGTTACACCAAATGCTATATAAAACTGGTACGGTAGGATAAACACTTTAGTCTTAGTAGGTATCATGGATAGCACCACAGCGCTAGACACGGTCACTTACCACCGCCGGGTGTGTTGTTGGTCGACAGGCAGTGTGTGGTAGTAGTCGGCATTTTGTCACGTCTATGGACATCATCACGTGATTCAACTTTTTTAGTGGCTCTCTTTCCGGGGTCAGACTTTTACTAGCACTAGTTCTTAAAGGAATTGACAAGACACCACCAGCAGTATAGCCCGAAGTTTAATTGGACTTAACATCGAGAAACTCATTCGGTCAAGTCACCATACAGAATTGATAGATCAATAGCTCTTTCTCCATTCGGTGGGTTTATTCTAATAAGAAATGAGATTACAGGCTTATAACTAGTGACGTGTGTGATTTTTATGGTGGGCTTACGCACTTCTTATAGGGATTGGTGGCTGAAGCTATGATTTTCGTAGATGTCCGTGGCTGCACACACGCTGCACTAAAGGTATCAGAGGGGATGTTTCCCTGGCCTGAGATGATTGCAAAACCTCTTAACAACATCCCCTGATAGGGATCAGGGCCTGTACCCAACCTTGTGAATGAGGAATTCCCGTTAGGTGCGGGTCAAGTGGTTGGAGTAAATGACTGAACCCGATCGTTTAGCAAAAATAACAGTTTCAGTAGTAGTTGAACTCGTGAAAGGATCATTGTCTTTCAGTGTTCATAATCAACATAGCCCGTCGTCATCAATTTACAACAGTGCGCGACCAGTGCCACCAATCTTGCCGTACAGAGTAGCTACTACCACCGCCACTGCCGCGCATCCCAAGCCATCACCGCAATCACAGGCACCACCCTCCTCACACATGCCACAAAACCAATCCAACAAAACCATAAATTGAAAAACAAACTGCTAAATCCTGGATGGATAATCACTTGGCTCGTCGTCGATGAAGAGCGTGGTCAAAGACTGATTATAATTACAGAACTCATTGAACATCGACAACTTGAACGTACTCCAGTCGAGGGGCATACCAGGTCTTTTCCTTTAACAAAAGGCTGGAAGACCGACGCTTTCTTGGAATGAGCTGTGTAAACGTGACCGTGCAGCCCTGGGGATTACAAATTTAGATCCTCGCGACCGCCGAGCCTAAAGTGGAAGACTTTAATCAAGGCTGACAAGCAGGCTCTACTCTCTTATAGAAAACTAATCTAAGGCCTGTTCAAAAATAAATCGTATGAAAAAGAAAGAACATCTTACTGCCCCCGTGCTATTGCAGTGGCAATTCTTGCTAGCAGCAAAACGATGGGAACCAAGACGTCACAGGAGAGATGTGCTGCTGCACATTCGTCTCCCGCTGACAAGCCACGAAATATTTCCCTTCAAGCGCATATAGAATATCCTGCTGTAGGAGAAGGAGAAGTTTCTCCGCTTCTCTATTAGTGGTCACTCTCTGTTTTTTTTTTGCAATAGCCAACGCTTTGAACAGCGTGTTGGGCACAGCTGTAAAGGCAGCCACATTAACAGAAAGCAGGGCACTGACATACGATGCCGATCAAAACCCTCTTCTTTCTTTAAAAGAAAAACTTAATCTGCTGAGCTCGGTTCGGACGAGATGACCTGTTGAACTTAACGCTTAGTGGAGGAAAAGAAACCATTGAACCAGGAAACCCCGATGCTAAATCCAGTCGCAAGTAAAATGCTTTGACACATGTGGAAGCATGGATTGAAGGTAGCCGTTCATTTTTCTCTCATGAAGTTCGGAGTTCCATCGATTAGGGTCACCTTCAGTAGGTGTCAGGGCTATTCGGTGCAGACGGTAAGTGACGGCCTTCGAGCTGACAGTCGAGTTGCTTTGGAATGCATCACGTCGGGTGGTAAGTTCCATGCAAGGCTAAACCCCGGGATGAGTACGATAGTCGCCAAGTACCCTGAGGGAAAGTTGAAATTCATTTTAGAGAGAGTTCAAGAGAATGTGAAACCACTTAATGGTAAACAGGTGGGAGCGCTCACTGTGATCGTAGGGGAATCAGATTGGTGTTGCTACGGTGCGATTCCAATCTCGTGTTCTTGACCAGACTGTTGCGAGCGTTCTCGTCCTGTCCCACGTAGAGACTAGATTTTTGCAGGCTAGCTTTAGTTCCCGCATAGCCAACGGAGGTAACGAGCTGCAGAGATATCGCGAAGGGAAATGTGATAACGAATGTGATGATGGCTGTGTTTGGGAGACTGTAAAAAAAATGTCCTCCTTGCTCTCACCCTTTCCCTCACTTCCCCGCCCTGCTGTATCCGTCGCCACTGCATTTTTTCATCTACCTCTTTCTATGCCCAACTCCACTGCTCCCACCCTTTTTATACTACTTGGCAATCTATGGCGTTGATGCTTCAGCGCAACAGGCACTGAACACACTTCCCATACAATCAATCATTGTGCTCCCTACCCAGCATACTAGTAGACACGTGGGTTTTTCCATAAGTGGTAGCTGCTTCTGAAAAGCCGTACGTTTTAATACGGGAGCAATTTTCCGTCAGGCCCACGAACGTAATTTCCTCTTTTCTGCTGCGGACGAAGAAAATCTTACACAATCCATTATGCGTATTATACTGTCAGACATTCTGTGCTGGAAACCTTGTGTCGTCCTTCAACACCCAACCGTTGAGAAATAAATTGTGGGAGAGAACTGGTGCGACCTTGTTGTCACGCACGTTGCAGGTGTTCAGGTACTGTCCTACGAAGTCTTGTAGTAGTTTCCTACAAGCCGCCATATTGTTTAAATATCAATGACTTCTTAGCTGCCTCCTGATTGGTTCAGGTACACTACTTCCTCCTTGGCTTGACCAATCAGTGGCCTTCTTTTAGGCGAATCTCGGATGGATTGTATAATTATATAAACATGTGACCGCCATCCAACCGTTCTCTTTTACTTTGGTGGCACGAGACGACATTTCTCTCGCTTTCCTACTTTTGCACTGTTAACCACACGTCCCTCCCTCTGAGGACGCAACATACATTTTCCCGGGCCAATGGCCCTGGGTTCGACAAGACGCCAAAATGGCTACTGCCTCAACACGTGGACTTGATATTACAGACACACATACTTGCAGACACATATGGACGCATCCTGACACCATATCCGGTGTACAAACATTCAATATCATGAACAATTCTCTTTTCCCCACTGGGGAAATAAAATAGCGGGAAATTCCTTTACTATTGTCTTCGTCCATACTTATGGACATTCTAACCTATTTCCCTTCTGTTGACGTACTAACGAAGACGACCCAATAAAGTTGTTATTAAATGTTAGAATGAGAGTTTGTCCCTTTTATTCTAAAGTCTCACTGCGATATCCCTTTTGTCCGCTTGCTACGTTGTGTCAGGGACGTGCATCAGCAATACTCCTGACCCGACTTGAAACAGACCGAAAGTTTAAGATTCCCCTCTAGCATCTTCTGTAATAATCCTGGCATTACCGCACTTTTCTTTTTCTTTTCTAGATATGCGATCGTTCACCCCCCCCCCCTAAGAGGAGACCAAACTAGAGAATCATAGAACAACTTCTGCCCTCATTCCGCTCATGGGTGAGATCCCACGACTATAACTAACTAGTCGTATTTCATTTTGTCGAGTTTAGCACTGCACGCGGGCTCTTATCCCCCAGGTCGTTCCTTCTCCTTGGACAACTCTGGCATAGCAAGCGATCAGGGACCTCAAATATAGCGATTGATGACTGGTCAGGATAAAGCTAGAGGAATTTCTGGTGGAAGTACGAATCGCCTCTGACATGCAAATCGATCGTTGCCATTGGATCGACACGTGTGCAAGATCTATTATGGTCATTGCATATTTTTAGTTTAATAAATTTAAAAATAAAATTGTTTTCAGATTGTTCACAATCAAAATAATGAACGAATTATAGTTCTAAAAATCAATGAAACATCGTGATGTTTGATTACTTCAAGGCAGAAACAACACAATTAATTTGTAGGGGCGACAGAGTTGTCTCCCTTGAATAAGATTTCGCTTTTCGAGGTTCCCTCTTTAGAAAGGGGTCAAGTCTCGTTATCTCGGAAGACACGTTTCTTGGACCCAATTCTCGCAAGATTTCAGAAACCCCAGTGATGTTCTGTCTCTTGTTTGGCTGTCCTTCCTGGCGGGAAGTAACCCTTCTTGTTGGCTCCTCCAGAAACTCCAAATGCCTCGAATGTGAGTAGACTTTCTGACTATTTCACACAGCTCCTTTATTTGAATAAAAACTATGTGCATTTAATTGTTTTGGGACTCATAGTAAATGTTTATTTCTTAATCTTTGACCGTGTCATCGTTTGTCAAAAGAAACGTTAAATAAACGTACATGAGTTTGAACTAACTTATTCGTGTTTCCTTATTTGTCGACACCCACGTGCGTTATTGTAAATGTTTATGTTTTCCTTGGTATTTACAGCCTGTTTTCTGTAGACTGAGAATGCGAACCACTCAACCGAACAAATTCTTGTTTTATTTTTCAATTAATATTGAATAAAGTTCAGTTTCAGTATAAATCAAATCTGCAATTTTTAAAGTTTTTAAAAAGCTATCATTTATTATCGACCGTCTGACTTTTCGGCATGCCCCAAAATGTTTGACGTAATTTTCTATCGCAATGACTTCTCTTAACGAAAGTCACAACTTAGCACCAGCCACTTGACACCAGCAGATAAACTCGTCTCAGTGAATGTTAAAATTACTCACTATAGTCAGTACTTGTTATTAAAACATTCGAATTTACTTTTATGACCTGGTAATTTAGGTTATAATAATCACTAACTCGTAAACAAAATGGATGGACTTTCAACAGAAACTTATAACAGATTTATTTAAAATGAACACAGAATAAAATAATGAGTTAATTGGCCGTTGTACGCGATTTGGTATTTACAGTCTAAATCCGTTTACTTTCTCTCTCCAGCCATCTCCTCCTTTCCCAAGGGCGATAACTCCGAAATGGTTCAAAGGGGCGTAACTCGTTTTCGTTAGTTGTCCTAACATCTCCCCGTTTTAGTCTTTAACTGTATCGAGCGCACCTGGTGTCAACTTGGAGGTGCTTGACTCTAGTGCGACTGCGCTTTGGCCAACTCCTGTGAGGTTTTTGACAATTCTCACTTGTACTTGTCTTCATGGGAGGTGATGGAGATAGCAGTTCAAATGTGTCCATTAACAAATCAAGCGGAATGGTTATTCTGTTGTCCACTAAGTTGTCTACAGAATATCTGAGACGCAACTGGTTTTTGTGCCGTGCCCAGAATTGACTTCCGACTTGAACATCATACAGGAGTTGTCCATTTATTTTGCGGATGATGCATGGAACCCAGTTTGGCCGGCCAGTTCTGTAATTCCGAGCGAACACTGGTGTGCCAACTGAAAATGCTTTTGTTTTGTTAGGGCTTGGTTGTTGCCTTTGTGGCTGGGGACGTAAAGCGTCCAGTGTGGTACGGAGTTTTCGTCCCATAAGTGCCTCTGCTGGTGATAGACCATTCTTCACAGCACCATTTGGTGTTATTCTATATGAAAGGAGGAAAGCATGTAGTATCTCCTCTGTTGTTCCATCCCCTCTTGCTTTTAGTAGTGCCCGTTTGAATGTGTCTACAAATCTTTCGGCTGCCCGTTGGATTGAGAATGGTTCGGTGGCGACCGAACGTGTGTTATGCTGAATGTAACCCTGGGTTGATGGCTGATGAGCACGCAACATCGTGCGCTTTTTCTTTTCTTTGTTCGTATATTGTTATCTAGTAGTAAAATAAACGTACGTCTCGCGTGGAAGCTTACGAAAATGTGTTCGTATAGTTAACTGGAATTCGTCCTGCTATACAGAATATCAGAATGTTGCCGAGAACAAAAGGTACGCCTAAAATTCGTGTGAAGTTAGATTTATATCGATAACAATTGTTCACAATAAACTCGGCTCAGTGAACGACGGTCACGATCGTGTCTATTTGTCTGCTGCTTTGCCATAATATCAATTAATAGAAGTTGGTGTCTGTCATCTTTCATATGTTTACCATTAAAACATAAAATATTGAGACAAATAAAATAATAATAATTGGGCGTATTAGAAGCGAGCCGCGATAAATAGACTGTTTCTACTGCACCTAACGGTCATTCGCTTTGTAAAATATTTAAGTTAAACGGCAGCACCTTTTATCGCCGCCACTTACAATTACTTATCGCTAGACGGTATTTTATATTGTTGTTTTGTTATCACGAAAAAATATTTTACAAAACGAATTATTATTCCATCTGTTTTGTTTACAAAATGCTTTACTAAACAAAATTAAAATAGATAATTAAAAGAAGAATTTGTAAACATCGGTAATTTAAGAACTATATTTTTTAAAGGGGATTATTTTACCTGGAAAAAAAAAAGGCTACGAAAAAAAATCCTTGAATTTAAACACCTTAAAACGATTAAAAAAAGAAATGATAAATTCTACATGTTTAGTGTAATAATAAAAAAGATCATTTATAAAAAATAATAATATACAAATAAACTTATACGGGTAGGTAGAAGAGTAATTTATCTTGCCCTTGGTAACATTTATTTGTTGACTTTTTTTAAAAAATATAACTTTCGTTAATTTCAATTATTTAAATCGACAAATGACTTAGTAATGTGGGGAAAATTCATAAACGTTAATTCTATTTTAAAAAGTAACAAAATAAAAATAAACCAACTGTGTCATTTTAGAGGATGTCAATGGATTGAATAGAAACATAACGACAGAGATCAGGTTCTATAAAAAATGGCGTCCTTTATTTACATCAGGCAAAACATAAGTGCCCCGGTAAAGGGGCGTAACTCCAGACGGTGAAACTCTTATTCAGTCCCTCATGCAACATCTTCCCTTTTCTCAATAAATAAAAAACAGAAGATAAAGACAAACAAAAAAAACAAAACAAAAAGTCTGATAAGAATTAAAAACAGAGTCTACAAAACACAGTGATCTAGGCATTCATTGGGCTGACTACCCTCCTACCTAACAGGGATTATTCTTCCCTTTCACTTATGTTGTGAAATCCTTGAATCTCATAGGATCTCTTATTATCCTTCCCGACCGTGTTGTCCGCAACCTTTCCGGACTTGGTTTTGTTGGGAATGGGGTCGGGTTGAGGTTTTCTCTTATTTCACCTTCATATTGAGGTGGTTCTGAGTTACATATCTCTTCTGTACTCTGCCCTGTATTCTTGGGTAACTCGCTCTGCACTTCATATGGCTGTTGTATTACTGATGTGAGTGGGGGTGTCTCTGCAGTTTTCTTCAAATCTTCTCGATTCCGTCGATATAAGTCCCCACCCACTTTTACATGGTATGATCGCTCATCCAGTCTCCCCCATACAACAGCTTTCCTCCACTCTTTTTGACCATTTATGTGTGGTTTCATCCGTACTACATCTCCAGGATACAATGGTTTAAGTGGTTTTACTTTGTGGTTGAAAGAACGTTCTTGCCTCCTGCAGTCTTGCTTCACTGATTTTCTCAGATTTTTGGGCAATGCTGGCTTGAGTAAATCCTCTCTGGTTGGGAGAAGTGTTTTTGTTCTCCTTGACATCAGCTTCTGAGCTGGTGATAAGAGACCTTTGGCTGGCGTATTCCTGTGATCCAACATTGCTAGGTATGGATCAGCCTTATCGTCCATCGCTTTCCGGAAAAGGTTCTTTGCCATCTTTATCGCAGATTCCACTTTGCCATTTGCCTTGCTATTGTATGGACTGACAGGTGTATGTGTAAAACACCACTTTTTTGCGAAGGCAGAAAATTCCTGGCTACTAAACTGAGGCCAATTATCAGTTACGACCTGATCTGGTATTCCATGACGTGCAAAATGGTGTTTAAGTTTGGTTATCACTGTCTTTGCTTGTGTATTGAGAAGATGATCGATTTCCCAGAAGTTGCTCATGTAATCAACTGTGCACAGGTAGTCTCTATCTGCAAACTTAAAGAGATCTACTCCCACTTTCGCCCAGGGTCTGTCAGGAACTTCATGGACCATTAATGGTTCTGCCGGGTTGGCCACTGCATATTTTCTACATATGGGGCACTTTGAAACATAGTCTTTGATGTCACTGTTCATATTTGGCCAATACAAACAATCTCTTGCTCTTCTGCAACATCCTTCTACTCCCAGGTGTGTGGAATGCAGTTTTTCTTTCAACACCGCTCGCTGTGTCAGTGGAACCACTACCCGGTTTCCTCTGAAAATTAAGCCATCTAGCACCGTCATTGCATTCCGCATATTAAAATATGGTCTCACCTCTGGGTCAAGATGTATTTTTTCTTCTGGCCATCCTTCCAGAATTACTTGCTGCAACTGCTGCAAGCTTCTGTCTTCCTTCGTGGCTGAGCGCAGTTCAAGCAGCCTTCTCTCTGTTATAGGAATATATTCTGCTTCCTTGACATCATCTTCATCGTCCATATCTTCACTGCCCAATCCATAGATGTATGCTCTTGATAGCGTGTCTGCAAGGAACATTTTCTTACCTGGATGGTACAGAACTGTAGCATCGTAAGCCTGTAGTCGCATCAGCATGTTTTGAAGTCGTTTCGGGCATTTCACCAATTCCTTTTTCATAATCGCTTCCAGTGGCTTATGATCGGTTAGTACTGTTATCTGTCGACCAAACGTATATTGATGAAACCGTTCACATGCGTAGAATACTGCTAGTAGTTCCTTTTCAATCTGTGCATACCGAGTTTCTGTGTCGGTCAGTGCACGGCTGATATAGGCTAGGGGTTGACCTTCTTGTAGTAGTGCAGCCCCCATGCCCTTCTCACTTGCATCGCATTGGATGACCAAAGATTTGTTGGGGTCATAGTAACTCAACACTGGTGCCTCACTCACTACCTCTTTAATTTTCCCAAAAGCCTCTTCATGAATTTGGGACCATGTCCATGGCACATCTGCCTTCACCAAATTTCGAATTGGGGCCATCACATCAGATATGTGTGGTAGAAATTTTGCCAGGTAATTCACGAATCCAACCAATCGTTGCATTCCTTTCACATCTGTTGGACACGGCATCTCTTTTATGGCTCTTACTTTCCCAGGATCAGGAAGTAAACCATCACTGGTTATTATGTGTCCCAGGAAAGATATAGACGTTTGTCGTAGGTTCAATTTTTCAGCATTCAATCGCATCCCGCGATCACGACATCTCTGCAACAGTTTCCTGAGTTTTCGGTCATGATCAATTATTGCTTCTTCCATCGTTTTACCCTTCCCAATCACCAGGAGATCATCCGCTTTGTTAACCACCCCCTCCAAATCGGACACATTGTTAAAAAGGGTCTTTTGAAATATCTCTGGAGCTGGAGAAATACCGAACGGTAAAACCTTCCACCGGAACCTACCATATGGTGTAGCAAATGTTGTTTAGCGACTGCTGGCTTCGTCTAATTTTACATGCCAGAATCCATCTCGTAGATCCAGGGTAGAAAATACCTTGCTGTCAGCCAGTTCTGGTAGTAAATCGTCCAGTGTAGGTAACTGAAAATGTTCCCTTTTTAGAGCTTTATTCAGTGGTCCTGGGTCTATACATATCCGCAGGTTTCCATTTTTCTTAGTTACCAGTGCTAACGCACTTACCCATGGTGTTGGGCCGCTCACTGGTTCAATAACATTCTTCTTAACCAGTTTTTCCAACTCGACTTTTAGCCTGTCTTTAAGTGCCACTGGTATTCTCCGTGTTGCTGCAACATTTGGTGTTACTCCTGGATCCACCTGCAAATGTACCTCTCCTGGTAATTGACCCAATTCTTCCCTGAACACATCTCTGAAGTCATTGATAATTCTGTCCGAGTACTGGCTGCTGGATTCATTCATCTGGGAAACTTTGGCGACCATTTTGAATTTGTTGTTATTGATTGTGACGAGTTCCATTTTCTGGATTGCATTTGCTCCCAGTAAGGGATGGAAATCCTCTTTCACAATGACAAACTTAACCGCATATTTTTGTCCAGTTTTGGGGTTTATCATTTTAACTCGACATTCTCCCAACGGCTTCACTTCTGCTCCATTCCACATGACAAGGGTCTTATTTGAATGTTCCAGTGTTCTTCCAATCACGTGTTTCACATTCAATATATTCACGGACGCTCCACTATCGAGCTGAAAAGCAATTGGTTTTCCCTTGACCCTCATTTCTGCCTTAATCACCTCTTGACTCACAGCATTCACTTTTTCCTTAATCGTTATGTTGTCTACCTGTCCATAGTCTGAACAACTACTACTGTCGTTTTCCTGGTCCTCATATTGGGTTTTGACAGCCTGCACCTTCTTTTTCCTTGGTACTTTGCATTTCACGGCAAAGTGGTTTTTTCCATTACATTGATAACAGGTCTTGCCAAATGCAGGACATAACTCTTTTCTTGGTCCGTGCCGCAGTGCACACGCCCGGCAATCTCTGTCAGTTTGTGCCGATGTCTTTCTCCTGGGTTTAAAATCAACCTTATTCACTCCTTCAGGCCTTAGGATTCTGGACTGGACCGTGGCATTTTCAGACAGCTTACAAATGTCAATACATTTTTGTAAGTCTAACTGTCTTATTTTCAATAATTCAGCTTGTGTCTGGGAGTTGTGTATTCCCAGCACTACCTGATCTCTGAGTACTGATGAAACGCAATTGTCACAAAAATTGCACGTTTTTACTAACGTCCGAAGTGCCGTAATAAAGGATTCCACAGTCTCTGATCCTCCTTGCTTTCTAGAATGAAATACGTAACGCTCGTAGGTTTCATTCGTTTCCCCTATAGCGTATTTATCAAATGCCTGAATAATTTCGGTGGGTGTTCTTTCATCTTCAGGTGTTAGAAATTGAAATCCGTAGTAAACTTTCAATGCGTCATCTCCCAACGTGTGAAGCAAAAGTGCCGTCTGATATTGTAATGAATGTTTCGTCAAACACGTAATAATGGCGTAGTTATGCCATTTCAGTTTAAACAACTTCCAGTTCGCCGATAAATTATCTTCCATACATAAGGGCGCTGGTGGTCTTATACTAGCCACTGGTCTGTTTGTGTCTTCCGACATTTTTTTTTTCTTTTCTCAACGTGACGTACGTACGAATTTACAATTTAAAACAAGAATAATAAAGTTACTTATCTGTTTCTTATCCTTTTGTACATCTTACTTAGACATATCTTCATCCCACCGCTGCCACCATGTGTCATTTTAGAGGATGTCAATGGATTGAATAGAAACATAACGACAGAGATCAGGTTCTATAAAAAATGGCGTCCTTTATTTACATCAGGCAAAACATGAGTGCCCCGGTAAAGGGGCGTAACTCCAGACGGTGAAACTCTTATTCAGTCCCTCATGCAACACCGACAAGAAAAATAATCTATTCATGGAGGGGGGGGGGGCAATAAAATAACCTTTCGGTGTTTATTTTTAATAATCAAGACGATTCTCTATTTTTAAATGATTGCCATTGATTGGTCCATTTGAGTCACGTGAAACAAATCCTGGAGAATTGTGGCGGATATAAAAAGTGCTTCCCAGTTTTACATAAAAAAAGATTTTGACTTTTAAAAAAATTATGATTGTTTTGTGCATAAGAGAAAGTCTATTGATTGCGGCTTGCTGTTATGAATTCGGAATAGCGGCATGCTAACTACGGGTCGCCCCTTCTTCTGATAAGCCAATAATTGTAGCTTTAATATTCATACAAAGAGATCGGTCCTGTTTCGAAATGGTTCTTTTAAATTTCTGTCTCTTTAATTTTCTGCGAACCTGGTTTTCCGGTCGCCATCTTTTATTTTCCTTTCACTTGTGAACATCGTCATTTTTTAATAATCGTTTCTTTCTTGAAAGCAGATAAGTCATTCGAAAGCAGTTTGTAAACAAAATGTGAGTATTAATTGAATTTCATTGCTTTTGGGGGTGTTTTTTTACAACAGGGGCGCGTCCGAACCATTATGTTTAACTTTGTTTTGTTTTAGATATAGATTTTCAAATAAGACAACTTTTTCCATGTATACAAAGAACCGGAAAAGGCTTTTTAAAATATCACAAAAGCTAAAAAGAATTACTGAATTGTAATGACATTTTACATATTTTATAGAAAAACAATAGCACTAAAGACGTTGAAATCGATGAATCTTTCTTCAAGAGAAAGTATAACAAATGTCGGTTTTGGGACGGAGTTTGGGCTGTGGAAAACGACTAAACAATGAAACATATCATTTTCTTGGCCTTTTGGCTATGATCAAAGTGTAGTATCTGGTCCGATGGATACTGCACCCCATAGACTGGTATTGTCTTGACCTTCGGAGCTTGATTTACGCCGGTCTATGGGTCTGCCCTGTGCAGTTCTAGAAGGTCCACCCTCCCAGACTTCGCCTCCCCTCTTTGGGGAGCAGTAAGTTTATTGCTTACTGCCTAGGGCGCCCCTACCGGGGAATGCCGACGGTTTTTACTTGGCATGAGAGTCTTTGTTATAGCACTGAGATGAGATCGAACAACATCTTTGGACCGGCATGACGTGTGGATATGGCCGGCCACACGTCGGACCGCGTGTAGATTAAATAAAACAGTTAAGATTTAAGACAAACAAAGAAGAAAGGAAGAACACAATATTATTAAAAACTTATATTAAAGAAAGCGAAGGAATGGGGAAGATAAACAACTTATAAGGCATTTTTATAAAGTGAATAAAACGTAAAACATTTATACTAACAGAAACAATTTATTTACTTAAACATAATTGTAAGCGTAAATATATGTATGCGAGATGAATGTCTTTTTGTGTGTATATTTGTGAATGTGCGAAGAAATGTTTGTCAAATTGAAAGATTGTAGAATGTAATATGTGTTTGAAGAAACACGAGTTCGTTTGGAGAAAAAGTTCGTTAAATTGAAAGATAGATTCTTGAATTGAAAAGGGTTACCTATCTCTTCCTCCCTCCCCACACAGCTCGTTCGAGCTGGTGGGGGGGGAGTCAACGAGAGTTCTTTGTGTGCGTTCGTCCCAGAACGCTGAGGGAAAAAAGAGGGAGAGAAAAGGAACACGTGTTCTTTTATCGACTTCAAATCTTGCGTGGTCAAGCTGGCCGAAATCCTTCGGCCAACGTGATTCTGCGAGATTTCACGAGTTTCTCCACTTCATGGACGAAGAAGAAAGAAAGAAAGAAAGAGAGAAAGAGAGAGTACCTCATTTTGGTGTCTACCACGTGGAGACGATTACGGCCAGTGCAGTGAATGCACGAACAAACATGCATACATACATGTTCACACACAGTTAATTCTAAATAGGACCACGACGGCAACATCCCACCAGTCACAGATATCAAGTCGTTTCCTTGCCAATGGGTAAACAATAGAATGACGAATTCTGCTTAACAATGATAGGAAGAACCGACATCAAAGGATTAAAACGTGACATCACTACGAATCCTGAGCCGCCACAACCCAGTTATCCAAGTGGCAAGTTTTCTGACACCTCTTGGTAGAAAAAAGCTTTCTGCTCCGAAATGACCGAGTGGACACACTTTCACAGTCCTTATTCATACTGAAAATCAAGATCAAGTGAGTTGTTGCCTTTTAGCTTTATGCAAGGTTTTCGTCCTTGAGCCACCTGCATTACTGTTTGACAGACATACTTCTCTAGTCAACCCCCCGCCCGGCCAAGACCCTGGCTAAATCTGAACATTTGCAATCCCATACCCTTAGCACTAACAAGAGGACTGCCAAGCGACCTGTCTCAATTTTCAGCAGGTGAGCAAGGAAACAATAGAAGTAGCTGTATTTCAGGTTAAACATTGCCTAACGACATTTCCTAACGACACCAGTGCAAGAGGAGGAGGACTGATGTAATGAGGTGCACAAAGATGTGCAGCTGAAAAGACGGACAAACGTGTATATATATATTTGAGAAGGTGTAAGGTTTTTGACAATCCCCTGAGGCGCCCCTACCAAGGTATGCCTACAAGACTGCTCAGGAGTTTTTGTAGGCCAAAGTACACTTCCACTAGTGAGCTGGCTTTTCAAATCCCGATTGATTTTGTGTCTAACCTTCTAGCAAGGATGTAAAATGCAGAATAAAAAGATTATCTTTGTCATGTCTGCCATTTAAACGGATGCAACAAGGTGAATGAAAAGTTCCTACTGTTTGTTTTATTGTTAAGCATTTTTGTGAAGAATAAAGCTTCTAATATGAAACTTAATTTTCTGTCTTTTCAACCTTCTGGAATGTTTGTTACAGTAAATAACGGTTCAGTTTTGTATAACTGGTAACAGCTCATACTATAATTACAATCCTTTGTTTATACTTATTTTTAAATTTAAACATAACAGTTAAAGGGAGATTACTCAGGTCAGTTCTGATATTAATCTTAGAATAACGATTTTCTATTTCAATGTCTTTAAATAGTAAAACACCTTTTTTATGTCTTCTTCCGAAATGTAATTCTTTCGTTTCATCTGATTTGACAGTAATTCAAATAATTTGTTCGATATCATTATCAATTAATTTGTTGCAGATTTCTATTAAGACACGTGCCAAGATAACAAGGAAGATATATAAGTTTCTTTAGATTGTACTGATGACTTATCTGCTTTTGACGATATATTATCAGACGACAAAAATTTATTTGCTTTCTGACTAGAAGAAACATATTTTTTTAGAATCAATTAGACATTTTCAGCAGTTTTGTTGATCCTAAAACACATTTTAACACGATCCGAAACCTCCTGATTATTGTTTAAAATCATTTTGTTTAATCGAATACATCGCCATTCAAACAAATTTAGATGCAGAGCAGAATGGTAAAATTAATATTTCCATTTCCAAATTATCAACGGGTTTGGAGTCAAAATCCTAAAATTAAAGATGAGGTCGATGTAGTGTCGAAGATCACGTACCAACGTGATCGGGACGAGAGCAGGAAGGAGCAGCAGCAGCGACATAGCTAGATACATAGATAGAGAGATTACGACCGTGGATACACACACGTTGTTATAACCCTTGTTAAATAAAGATATGTTTACAACCACCACAATTGACTGTTGTTTATTACCAAACACCACAAACTGGCGACGACGATGAGATGACATTCTACAAAAAAAAAAAGCAAAGAAAGACATCTAAAAAAAAAGTGTAAAAAACGAACTTTTCTACGAAAAAAAAACACAAAAAAGAGGTCACACGTGCTACAAGAGAGAAAGAAAAATATACTTTTTTTTTCTTCCAAAGGAAAAGTACAGAAAAAAACGAGAGATAAGTAATTCGTTTGTTATCACATTTATTGTCTTTAAATAACAATCCTTTTGTTATTCACATCTTTTTAACAACAATATGGCAAAATTCGTCACATTGGGGGGGGGGGGCTAAGCCCTCCACGTGCGTTAGATACGATCGGAGATCCAGAGTCTTTACATAAAAGATGGGTAAATTGGAAAACCGATCTGGAAATTTTCATACTAGCTTCAGGTGTCATAAATTCTGAGCAAAAAAGAGCTATCCTTTTGTTAACAGGAGGCGAGGGTCTGCGTGAAATTTGGACGAATTTCACGGACGAACAAAAAGCCGGACACGAGGCTAATAAAGAAAGAGTCGATGTATTCCGAACAGCTATAGAACTGTTTGACAAAACGTTCGCTCTAAAGGAAAATATCCCTAAAGCGCGTTCAAGATTTTGGGAGTCTGAACCAAACACGGGAGAAACCGTGAATAATTATATCACTCGCTTAAAGAGTTTGGCGAAGGTGTGCGGTTTCACTCCAGAACCGAACGAATTCGTCAGAGACAAGATCCTTCTTCACATAAAGGACGCGGAACTAAAAGCCAAATTATATGGTGAAAGCAACTTGACGTTGGATCGTCTCATCCAAATTATTGGGACGTACCACCACAAAGAAGCCCTAATTTTAGGATCTACTTGTACGTCTGATATAAATAGATTAAGCGACAGACAAAAACCTAAACCAAGCCACAATGTGTCATCTGCATGTTATAAGTGTGGAGGTAATGGACATTTTGCAAGAGATTGTGTTAGAAGCAAGCATCATAAGTGTGGAATCTGTGGGAAAAAGGGACATTTTGAAGTCTGTTGTTTCTACAAAAACAAACAAACAAAAACGCAGAATGGAAACGAACATGACAGAGCCCCAAAATACAGTCGTGGTGGACGAAAGCAATATCATAACAAAGGAATTCAACAGAGTGTAGGGGAAAGGGAAGATAACAAAACTGGTGGCGCTAATGGGTTTAATTTATTCAAAATATCAATGAGTGAAAATGTAATAAACCTCAAAGTCAGAAACACCACCATCCCTTTAGTGATAGACTCAGGAGCACAGCATAATACATTATCTGTAGAGGACTTCAAGAAAATAGAAAAAGAAGGACCCAAAATTAAGCTCCAGCCAGATTCTACTAAACTATACCCCTATGCTAGTGAAAAACCACTTCCCCTTCTAGGAAAGTGCATATTGAAGGTTGAAGTTCCTAGCACAAATCGCTACATAACAGTTCCATTTTTTGTCATACCACAGGCCCAAGCATCACTTTTAAGTGGTAGAACTAGTAAAAGACTAGGACTTTTAAGTGTGGGCGTTAACGCCAACATCTTGAACTGCTCGGAACTGGATATATGGACAAGAATACGAAAAGAATTTCCAAAGGTTTTCAGTGGATTGGGAAAACTGAAAAACTACCAATTAAAATTCAAAATAAATCCAGAAATTATACCTGTCACTCAGCCAGTACGTCGGATACCATTCAAGCGGCGGCAATGTGTCCTAAACAAATTGCAAGAACTGGTTGATCTGGATGTAATTGAGAGGGTCAGGGAACCTTCTCAATGGGTGAATCCTTTAGTGACAGTGGAAAAAAGGCCCGAGGACAATGGAGAAAGCGATGTGAGGATATGTATCGACATGCGTAGAGCAAACGAAGCTATCGTTCGAGAACGTCATCCAGTGCCCACGATTGAGGAAACTATACAAGAAATGGCTGGAGGCAAATATTTCTCAAAAGTAGATTTGAATATGGCCTACCATCAAATAGAGTTGCATCCAGACTCCAGAGAAATCACAACATTTGCTGCACCTGATGGGCTATACCGGTATAAAAGACTTATGTTTGGGGTAAACATGGCCTCAGAAAAATTTCAGCAAATCATAAGTCAGGTTATAGCTGGCTGCCCAGGAGCATACAACATGTCAGATGACATCATAGTAGTCGGGAAAACAGAAAGTGAGCACGACACTAGACTCGCCAAAGTTTTCCAACACCTAGCCGAACAAGGACTGACCGTCAATGAAAAGAAGTTCCAGATTAAAATGACATCTATAAGATACATGGGCCACATTCTGACACAAGACGGCTTGAAGGTCTCGGACGAAAAGGTGAAGGCTGTAGTTGATGCTCCTCCACCAAAAGATGCATCACAGATGAGGAGTTTCTTGGGACTGGCCCAATTCTGTGCTAAGTTTGTGCCCCATTTTGCTAGTGTAACTGCACCACTTTGGGATCTTACAAGACTAGATTCTGATTGGAAATGGGAAGAAGAGGAACAATATTCCTTTAACAAACTAAAGAAAGGGTTAATTGAAGCGCCAGTCATGGCATACTACAGTGTTGAGTTGCCAACTAGAATTACAACTGATGCTTCTCCCGTTGGCGTGGGTGCAATCATTGAACAACAGCAGCTAAACGGATACTGGAAACCAGTATACTATGCCAGTAGGAAGCTCACACCAACAGAGTCCCGATATTCTCAATTTGAAAGAGAAGCACTGGGAGTATTCTGGGCATGCAAAAAGTTCAGTCTGTACCTCATTGGATGTGACTTTCAGATCCTGACTGATCACAAAGCGCTGGTAAAGGTACTATCACCTTCCTCGAAGCCCCCTTCAGCAAGAGTGGAGAGATGGCTGTTGTTTCTACAACAGTTCACCTACAAAGTCATCCACATTCCTGGCCGAACCAATAAGGCGGACCTGCTGAGTCGACAGCCCGTTGAAAACCCAGACAAAACTGAGGAAAAGGAAACAATGGACTACATCTACAGTATCATTAAAGATACTGTACCTCAGGCACTGACTCCCTGTGAAGTGGAAAAAGCTTCAAAGGATGATGCTACGATCTCCAAACTTCGGCAAGCTATATCCGAAAATGACTGGACCCATTTCAAAGGTACTGCATTTCATGCAATCAAAGATGAACTCTGGATAGCAGGACAGATGGTCATCCGAGGACGCAGGATCATAATCCCTGAGGCACTTCAGGGGCGGGTAGTTGTACTGGCTCATGAAGGACACCAAGGGATTGTGCGAACCAAAAATCGCCTACGGTCCAAAGTTTGGTGGCCAGAGATGGATAGAATGGCAGAAAAGCGAGTAAAAGCGTGTTACCCATGTCAAGTGGTTGGCAAAAATGCCCCTCCAGAAGAACTAGAGAGTACACCGCTGCCTGACCAACCCTGGACCTATGTAGCTGTTGACCTACTGAGTGTCTCCGAAGGGAACTACCTGCTGGGTGTTGTCGACTACTACTCAAGATGGCCAGAAGTTGCGCATATGAAAATAGCAAATGCCAAAAATGTAACGGGTGCACTAGAAATGATGTTCAATCATCATGGATATCCCAACTATCTGAGGAGTGACAACGGACAGCCATTCTCATCAAGAGAATTCAATGAGTATATGAATACTCACGGCATCACCCAGGTGAGAGGGATCCCGTATTGGCCACAGTCCAACGGCGAAGTGGAACGGTTCAACAGAACAATCCTAAAGGCAATTAAGATCGCCAAAGTCGAAGGGAAAGACTGGAGGACTGAACTAAGGAATTTTCTGTTCCAATACCGAACCACCCCTCACACAGTAACCGGAGTATCCCCAGCGAAGTTACTAATGAACCGCGAACTCCGAGGTAAGCTGCCAAGTATTGTAGGAGCGTCCACTGATTTTAGTGACGTACATGATAAGGATGCTCTACACAAACTAAAACGCAACATAGCTGCTGACCAGAGAAGAGGAGCCAGAGACCAACAGATCCAGAGAGGGGACACAGTATTGTGTAAAAATTTACATAGAACAAACAATCTGGACGCTCGGTTCGAGTCTCAGCCCTATCAAGTTGTGGAAAAGAAGGGAAATGCTGTTCTAATACAACAACCCCAAGGCCAAGTGAGAATGAGAAACGCTGCCCATGTAAAAAAGGTACCCGGCGACATGCAGTATAGTCCTGACTACACCGACGTCCCTAAAGCAGTTTACTCTCCCCCTGATACAACCCACTGGCCCCCTACTTCTACAACAGATATCGAAGACACACACCTCAACCCAATCGATGCGCTTCCCATCTCCAGTCCAGACCCTAAGGAAACTGCTCAAGAACCCCTAACACCGGCCCTAACTGCCCCTAGTGGTTCAATCAGAACACCTAGAGTAAGATCCACCCCAGTGTGGCAAGAAGACTTTATAGTGACATAAATTTATAAAAAAAAAGAGGGAAGATGTACTGTCGAAGACAACGTACCAACGTGATCGGGACGAGAGCAGGAAGGAGCAGCAGCAGCGACATAGCTAGATACATAGATAGAGAGATTACGACCGTGGATACACACACGTTGTTATAACCCTTGTTAAATAAAGATATGTTTACAACCACCACAATTGACTGTTGTTTATTACCAAACACCACAGTCATACAACAGCAGATTACTAAATGAGAGGTCGTCGTTGGTGAAGTGGAAATCAAAGGATGAAGCCTAGTACAAGATGCATGTGCCCTGATATACAATGTAAACCTTTCACTATCCACGTATCTCAAGCTTCACTTTTATATGAAAGATCACTCCATATCCATTCAACGTATTATAAGATAAATTCATACAAAAACCCAACCTGTCAGTAAATCGTAGAAGCAACTAAAACCTATCGAACGTCCTAAAATTGAAATGTTGAAGCAAGTTCGGTATTGATGTTTCTGGTTCTCACCAATTCTGAAGATATAGATGGTAATACTAGTAAAACCAGTTACATAAGAGCCTTTTGGTGTTCCTTTTCAGTTTTGGTAAATCACAAACTCACTTGGTGTAAAAACCTCCAAATTCATTGCTGTTTTGTTGTCCTCTGTGTTTGTGGCATGAACAAGAAAACTGGTGGAGTGCTTAGGAGCCCTTTAAACCATTCATTGATGCAGCACATTACAATGTAGTCTGAGTTGTATATTGGTCATGAAAAGCTTCTTTTTATTAACACTAAGCTTTCTATGATTTACGATAAAATTAAACATCATACAAGGTGACTCTGGAAGCTTTTGTAAAGTAAGTCGGAAAGAAGCAAATGACTTAACATACATTTTGCAAGGTTGATGATTTACAACGACTCTGACCAAGCTGGGTAATGCCATGAGCCAATGAATGTTAAAGATTTGAGGTTAGGGTTAGGGTTAATAATAATAGCTACTATGCCTAAAGCTTTTATATCATCTGGTGTCATAGTCTTCTCCAAATGTTTAGTTTGCTGTAGCTACTGGAAAGAAGAAAATCATTTTACCAGTGTGCACATTATTATTATTATTATTATTATTATTATTATTATTATTATTATTATTATTATTATTATTATTATTGATATTATAGAGTGGGATTTTATTTACTCCTCCCCAGGAGTTAGGCACAAGGCGAGTTTTATCTTACTCCCACAAGTAAGATGTGACCCAAGATCGGGTCGAGAAAGTGGGGTTTGAAAAGCCAGCGCTCGAGAGGTGAGCACTCTGGCCATTTAAAAATTGCCTGGGCAGCCCCGTCGGCATTCCCCGGTAGGGGCGCCTCAGACAGTAAGCAATAAACTTACTCCTCCCCAAAGCGGGGAGGCAAAGCCTGGGAGGATGGACCTCCTAGAACTGCACAGGACAGGCGTGCAGTATCCATCGGAACAGATACTACACTTTGATCTTAGCCAAAAGGTCAAGAAGCCGCGTGGGATACAATTATATAATAAGTTTTATTTTCCTATCATAACTGAAAATATCTATTCTTAACATTCACCGACATTCCACCAGATGTGCAATCATTCTTGGAATATTTTTGAGATAACCGATGGGAAGCATTTAGCTTCTTATGTTGAACAGTCTGATGAAGCATGGAATAATTACATCAGGGCTTACGAATCTGGCACGCAGAATGCCAGTAATCCATCCGCTCGAACATACAAGATATCTTCACTCAAATGTTGGTTCAAAGTCAAACTATTATCGCATCAAAATGAAACTTTATCAGTGCAGTAGATGTGAAAATATGGACATACTATTAGATCATGCCTTAAACATTAACAATCAGTTCTAAATGAAGCAGCCTTTATTGAATCTTTATGTATGTAATTGTGAATCATTGAATTATAATGTCTTTAGAATGAATTACTGTATTTCTGTATCGAGTCTATTTAAGCCACATTTAAATATTTTGATTCTAAATGAGCTAAAAAAATAAATGATTATCTGACTTTTTTACTTTGCTTTTCACATGTGAAATTGACCTCAATTGCACATACTCATCAAAAGCAAAATCTGTATAATGTTGAGCAGAGAAATCTAAAGCAATGAAGTTTGTGACTTCTAATACATTAAATGCTTGAGTTTCAAATACAAAAAGCCTTAAGTATGGCATTTTACGACCAAAAGGGGATTTCCTAACTCAAACTTTAAATTGTGTTTTGAACTAGAGGAATTTTGCACTTTAGTTATAAATTTCAACAGAATTATGTATGTGCTTTTTTCTAAAGCAATTGGTTGTAGCTACTTGACATTTTGGCTCATGGATGGTATCAGTATACTTGCTTTGTAAAAAAAATTTGAACTGTCTATTCCATAAACCTTTTATGCTAGCAAAACTTATATCGCTGATGGGTCACGTACATGACGGAGCAAAGTGACCTTTCAATTATCATGTATAAGAGGTATTGCTCTGTAAAATACCTCTATCTTATTGATATACACTCAGATAAATGTCTGAACTTATGTATGAATGCTGTTAAAGAGAGTCTTGAAGCTTTTATATACCCAAATAAATCCATTAAAAAAGAGTGAAAAAAGATGTATTTATACGGAAGAGGTTCGATGGTTTTCAAATAAGCCGTATAAAAAATATAAAACGTTAAAAAGCACCCCAAGGCCAAAAATAGATACTTCAACCTTTTTAGTTTTCATAAAAATAAGTGCTAGTCATGAATTCTTAAGAAAAATTTACACCATCATAGGACCACTTTTCATGGAATGGGCCTAGGACCACTTTTCATGGAATGGACCCGAATTCTTTATTAAGTGCTCACCTGCTGTATGTTTGAAACTAATATATATTAAGTCATTATATATTAAATGTCGGTTTCAGTTATGATTTAAACGAAATAAATTGATTTTAATGCACCTCTGACTTAGCTATGTAATTAATGATTTATTTTATAATATTTATTCTTGATTTCCAGATAACAGTTACAGTGAAGCATAAATATATCCATCTAATCGGAAGGAAAAAAGAGGAAATATATTTTATTCATCTGAAGTGAGTAAATCTGCATTTTCGCTAATTCCGAATTCAATAATATATATGCTAACCTGTAAATAATGTAAATGTATATAATAATTTTTGAAAAAAACCGCAGATACTGGAAATAAAAACATTATTTTTCAGTAAGTAACATGCAAGCAAACACTGACGAAAAACCTCATTCCTGTGTGGTATGTGGGTCAGATTTTTTAAAGAAACACAGTTTAAAACGACACATGCGAACACACACTGGACTGGCTTAAAAAGGTTCTTTGGACTGGCTTAAATACCTAAAGATTATATTGACAAAGAAGGTTCTTTGGACTGGCTTAAAAGAGGCGCTCTTTATTATGATCACGAACGGCTTATAATGGCCGCCCAAGACCAAGGTCTTATGACTAATGCATTTAAAAAGATGGCAGGACTTAGTAATGATAGCAAGTGCAGATTTTGCCACACAGAACTGGAGACTGTGAATCACTTGATATCCAGCTGCAAAATTATGTTAGCAGATGGAAGCTACACAACGCGCCATGATGGTGTATGCAAATACATACACTGGAACATCTGCAAAAATCTAAACATCCAATGTAGCACTAAGTCCTGGGAACATCTACCGGAGAGGACTGTGGGAAACGATAAGTATACCATACATTATGATTATGTCGTTCCTACATCTACCTACCTGGAAAATGCAGCAGTCAAACCGGACATAGTCATATTAAATAAGGCAGAAAGAGAGGCAACACTGATTGAGGTGAGTGTTCCAAATGACAGTGGCTTAAACAGAGCAGAAAGGGAGAAGGTAACAAAATACCAAGGCTTAATGTATGATATGAAGAGAAACTGGAACCTACAAAACATCAACATTATCCCAGTTATAATAGGAGCTAAAGGCCTCATGAAGAAAAATTTCAAAAAGTATCTGGAAAGTATTCCCGGAAAACCAAGTGCAAAATATAGCCAAATAATTGCACTTAAAGGAACGGCCAAAATCCTTAAAAGAGCACTCAGTTGGAGCCTCTAAATAGCATGTGATAGTCTGGCATTTGGAAGAATGCCTCGTCCCTATGCTAACGAACACAGAAATAAGAAAATTAAAAAAAAGAGAGAAACCTTATTCTAGCAAAGTTTGTGGATTAGCATTTTCAGAAAAGTGTAGTTTAACGACACACTTGCGAACACACACTGGAGTATTTAGCAAGTATACCTGGTGAACCAAGTGCAAGAGAAATCCAAACAACTGCACTCAAGGGAACAGCCAGAATCCTGAAAAGAGCTCTCGGTTGGAGTCTGTAAATAGCAGGTGATCATATGGAATTTGGAAGAATGCCCCGTCCCCAGCAAATGAATGAAAATAAAAATAAAAAAAGAGAGAAACCTTATTCATGTGAACTATGTGGGTTATCATTTTCGAGTAATTCTGGTATGAAAAGGCACATGCGGACACACACTGGAAAGAAACATTATTCTTGTGAAATATGTGGTTCATCATGTTCAAATAATGTTAGTAAGAAAAAACATAGGCTCACACATACTGAAGAGACAGCATAAAAATCCGGTTTTCAATGAGGCGAAGCTAGAATATATGAGATTAGAAATAGCTGCCCGAACACCCTACATCACGAGTACAGCCCAAACCACATCACTATCAACCTGTGAATTCAAGCGAAAATTCTGGGTCTATGACTGCCTATCATGCATCTCCTTTCTCAACTGGGTCCTCGACAAGTCTTTTTACAATCAGCAAGTAGCCCCATGCTGAAACTTTGCAATTCCTCCTCACCGGATTACATCTGGAATTGTCGGAGCCAGATGATTAAAAGTTGTCCTTGGAGGAAGAACTTCATAACACTATTTAGGAAGTCCAGATGATGAGGTTAGATGAAAGACCTCAACTGCCTTAAATGAAAGCCTTAGGTACAACCCAGTGAGTCATAAGAAAAACATACTTAAAGGAGCGGCTAGAATCCTAGATCTCTTGGTTTGAGTCTCTTAAATAAAAAAGGAGAGAAACCTTGTTCTTGTGAATTCTGCAGGTAAGCATTTTCACAAAATTCTCCTTTAAATAATACACGAGATGGACGCGTTATTCTTGTAAATTCTTCACTCAATTAATCTTATAAATTCTGGTGTTGAGCATATCAAAACTATTCTCATTTACAAATACAACTGTGTATACACACATATATCCTTGCAAAGTCTAAAGGTCAGCATTTTCAAACTATTCCCATTTAAAAATATGCAAACCCACAGGGGGTAAAAATTTCTTTTGAAAGGTGAAACGTTGCATTTTCATATAGTTATTTCTTTTAAACTCACATAAAAGCACAAACGGTTAGTCTTTGTTTTCGTGTACAGTTGAACATTATCGCAGTTCTATTCAAACAAATTATAATTATGAAGTATTACGATTACAATTATATATAATGATTATGATAATACAAGTAAATACAATTGGTCTTTAATTTTCTACAAGAACCTCAATTCACATTTATACATACACTGATAATCTGGAAGCATGAAAATTTACCTATAACATCAAATTGAAAGCTGACAGTGTTTTATTACAAATGCATTCATGCAGGCAGATATATAAAAGACAAGGCTATCAAACTAAACATTGTTATATGACTGTTATAATTATTCATGTAACCATCCAGAATGATTATGGTCTCAATAGAGCCGAACTAAAAAATCACAATATATCAGGATCTTTTTTTAACATAGTTCACACCAAACAAGGCAAACAGCCACTGTAGACGTAAGGAGGTACTGAGAATTAGGGTGTAAGTTTTAGGGGTCATCCTAAGTTGGGAGCTTTGTAACGAGATGTCGGTTTACAGTAGTTTTAAATTTATGTATGTCGGGGAAGCAGGGAGGGAGTTCCAGAGGCTGGCAACACGAGGAAAGAAGCTATTGAAGTAGAAGGCTTTCCGGCATCTGGGGACCTCCACAGTGAATCAATGGGATTTAGCTTATTGTCGGGTTTGTCTGGTGTATATACATTGAGGGGGCACTAGAGCAGCTAGTTCAATTACTTGAAAACAACATGGTCTCTGAAAGAATAAAACATTTTACCGGTGGTGGTAGGAGCAACTAGCCTAATAATAAAAGAAATCGAAAAATACCTAGGTACAATCCCTGGAGCACAAACATTTAACTAAGTGCAGATAACAACTCTACAACAGACAACGTCTATCCTTAAAATGAGCCCTCGGATATACATTTAACTCATAAAGAAATCAAATGTTAGCCCCAAGAAGGATCTAACTAAAGGAAAGTAATGGTGCAGCTTCTGATGATGCTACACAAAAAACAAACCAGATCAAGTGTTAGCCCCAAGAAATGATGTCTCACCAATAACTAAAAGAAAATACATAAAAGAAAATTGGTGAATTAATAGGAATCAACTTAGAATTTTAGAAGTGAAAATATCTTTAAATTTATACGAGTGGAAAATATCTTTAAATTTATACGAGTGGAAAATATCTTTAAATTTATACGTGTGGAAAATATCTTTAAATTTATATGAGTATAAAATATCTTTAAATTTATACGTGTGGAAAATATCTTTAAATTTATACGTGTGGAAAATATCTTTAAATTTATACGAGTGGAAAATATCTTTAAATTGATACCAGTGGAAAATATCTTTAAATTTATACGAATGGAAAATATCTTTAAATTGATACCAGTGGAAAATATTAAATTTCTTGCCAATTTTGTTGTTTCTAATTTGATATGAAATGTGTACATTTTCATAATGTGAAACTTTGTTTGCCTTATCATTGCAACTGGTCATTAATTTGTGTGAACATCTGATGAAAGATTATCTAAATCTGGACACACGATGAGACTTTTTTGTGTATGTTAAAAAAACCTTGTGGAAATGTGTTGTAATGATGGCAAATAAAATAACAACTTTGTATAATATTTTTGATTCGTTTTTTTGTTTAATTTTATAAACGTCGTTAATAATCAAACACTAGTTTCTGTCTTATTTCATTTAGTAAGTGCTAACTTAATACATAAACAGAGTTTTTGGAAATTTTACTTTCAATTCGCCACTAGACAGTGTAGGTTGAGGGTGGAGGTCAACATTTCCTGCGATTGTTGATATCTGTAACATCATCATCATCAGCATCATCATCATCATCATCATGTGGTGCATGCACGGGACAATTTGTATCGCCCAGTTATTTGCCTTGTTATAGTGACAATTGGAACTCTCTTGTTTGTGCAAACAGTCTAATAAAAATCTCTTGTCTTATAGCACGTCTTTACATCTTCCTCTCTCGTTATCGATCTTTCAATACTATTCCTCTCTGTTCATGCTTGATATATATATATATATATATATATGTATATAACAACAACGTCCACTTGAGGTGGCTTTCTTCATCGCAGATTTGATTGCCTGTACACACTGCTCGGCCAGACCGTTCGATTGCGAGTATCTGGGTGATTATGTGCGATGCTCAAAACCCCATCCCTTAGCGAACTGCATGAAGAGAGCAGAGCTGAAATGTGGGCCATTATCACTGATGACCCTCTCTGGGATCCTTTGTTCTCCAAAAATGTGTCTGATCAGATCTATGACCTCCTGGTTAGAGAAGTTGCTTAATTTCCTAACAATGGATATTTAGAGTAGTAGTTCACTATTACCATAAAATCAGATCCGTTGAAATGAAACATGTCTGTAGCTACTATCTTCTATGTTCTCACCATGATCTTATGTGGCATCAGGGATTCCGCACTCTGCGATTTCTGGTTTTCCTGGCATATCTCGCATAGTTAGACTGCTCTGTTTGTGTCCTGGTTGATATTTTCCCAGAATACGCAGCTTTTGGCTCTCGGTTTACACTTCTCGACCCCTTGATGTCAATAGTGGATCTTGTTTATTACTTCTGCTTGCATAGACTTGGGTATAATAATTTGATTGCCCTTGATTAGGATCCCATTCACGATGGTCATCTCGTCCCAATAGGGCCAGCAGGGTCGCATTCTTGTTCCAACCTCTCTGATTGTGTTGCAAAATCAAATCCCTCAACATCGCACAGGGTGACATCAGCATTTGTTGTCTGGTGTATTTGAGTCAATTTCTATGCTGAGAATTGTACAAAGTCAACCCTGAGGTCCAGGTCGATTGCTTCCTTTGATTTCTTGTTGGGTAGTCTTGAGAATCCGTCAGCTAGTACCATTTCCCTGCCAGGGCGATACACAATGGTTTGGTCATAATCCTGGATACGCCATAGTATCCGTTGGAGACGAGGTGGAGCTGCAGTCAGGTTCTTCAGATTGATCATCTCCCGTGGTTTGTGATCGCTTTCGACCTGGAATGAGCATCCGTACTATTGTCAGGCGAGACAGTGGATGTCTTCTTTTCTGCATTAAAAAGCTGGCCGTTCTGTTTGGAGAGTTGCTTGAACAGACTGTCGTACTCCTCGTTAGAGTGAAGCAATCCTGAGGCAATCTATAAGGCGAAGCCGATAGAACAGTTACCTGAGTGCACCCGAGCTATCACCTGAAGAACTTAGGGAGCATCTCGTAATAGCTGCACAGTCAGCCAAGAGTGTGCTTAAAAATCCGCAGAGGACAGACCAACACGCTAAAGTAAGTTGTTTCCGTTGTGGGTGGAGTGGTCACATTGTAAAGGATTGCATGGACAGAAGACGGGGACGCATACGGTGCTTTCAGTGTGGCAGGATCGGACATTGCCTCAAGCTTTCAGGGAAACGAGTCAGGGGACAAGATGTTAGCGTCGCTCTACTCGCCAGACGATATATAAACGAGGTACAGCTAATCATCAGAGTGCATGTCGACCAAACGCCTTGCTCGGTGCTTCTTGATTCAGGCTACTCCCATACCATAGAAAGCACAAGATTATGCCATAACTGGAGAAAAATACGCATTAAAATAACAATAAATGGCGAGACACAGGCGTCCTGTGGAGTAGCATGAGTAAAGATTTGGACTGACTCTTTTGTATCCACTGAGGTCAATGTCCTCGTCATATGGAAAGACATGCTGGGCTTCGACCTACTGCTCGGATATGACGCTATCAAGGAACTAGGTGATGTTCTCATTACACAAGCTGGGATTGTAAAATTCCCTAAGGCATTGGTGTGTGTCGAACTTTGTATTGTTCGACCAAATTTCAAGGTAGAGTTTGATCAACGCCAAAGATCTGGACTGCGTCGTGGAAACTGCCGGAAGATAAAGTACCAATCAAGCTACGGAATGGCGTCACAGAATACCGTGTAGCCGCGAACGTTAGAGCCACATACGAACAAGAGCTTGACGCCTGGATCAAAGATGGCTAGTTGATCCCATACCCCAACCAAGAGCTTGCACCTCCAAAAGGGCTTATCCCTTTAAGGACAGTGGTACAACATCACAAATCAAAGGTGCGACAAGTCACGTGAGCTTAATCAACATATAGAGACTTACATGGCTGATGCCGATGTATGTGCAAGCAAGTTAAGAGGGTGGCACCAGAAAAAATCGAATGTATCATTACTCGATCTGAGGAAGGCCTATCTGCAGGTGATGGTCAACAAACATTATGGCCATTCCAGACGATGGTATTTCGCGGCAAGATATACTGCTTGACCAAACTTGGTTTGGGGTTGAATGTGGCGCCAGCAGATCATGAAGACCATCGTTAGTGCTGTGTTATCCCAGGAGGAGACCGTCGAAAAGGCAACATCGACGTACCTTGATAATATTTAAATCAATGAAGATGTCAAGTCGGCGACTGATTGCAGAAAGTGTTGAGAGAGCAACGCACGAGGACCTGAACCGAGGATAGTGGTGTGTCAATGGAGAAGACATGAATGTATGGGTTAAGGCTAGTTCACTAGCACTGGGAGTCCTGTTGGAGAAGTATGAAGTCATGTTGGAGGATGCTTGTTGGTGACGGCCTGCGAACAACGCCCAGCACATCAACCTAGCTGAGTTAGATGCTGTGATGAAGGGCGTTTACCTAGCACTACAGTTGCATACAGAAAGGTTGCACCTGCATACTGACTCCCTTTGCGTCTATCACTGTGTGTCTGACATGCTGACTGGAAAAGCAAGATTACGCACCAAGACAGCGAGTGAGATGCTGATAAGATGAAGGTTAGACACTTCAAAGAGTCTAGTCTGCGAGTATGACCTTGTAGTAAGCGTAACGTTGGTCCTGTTATACTGCAACCTTGCTCACCAGCCTCGCAAATAGTAGGATGCAATAAAGGCGTCAGGAGGACTCTGTATTTTGTGAGCCATGTAAACCCAGAAGTGGCCAAATCAGAGGTGAAACAAGTCATCAAGCATTTTAAGATATGTGAGTCAATTGACCCAGCACTATTGCGGTGCAAAAAGGACGACTGGAAGCAAGTGACGCATGGAAAAGGGTTGGAATGAATATCACACATTATAATGACAACCACTTTCTTACTCTCATCGACTGTGGACCAACCCGTTTTGCGGTTTGGCGACTAATTGCACGCCAAGACTCAGCAAGCGTTATTCGACAACTATTGTCTGTCTTTTATGAAAAAGGAGCACCGCATGAGATTTTGGTCGATAACGACCCAGCATTTTGCAGCCAGCAAGTAAGACAGTTTTTATGTGGATGAGGAGTTCAATTGCGATTGCAATGCGCTTACGTACCACCAGGCAATGGCATCGCGGAAAGAAGCCACCACAGCATAAAGAGGATTGCTGCCAGGAAAGAATGCTCTATTGGAGAAGCAACATTCTGCTACAATGTTACGACGAAGGATGACGTGTCCCTGTCAACTGCACCTGTGAATGGCATCTACACATACCTGACTCAGGTAAAAGGAATCGACATTGTGCAGTCAGTTGATGACGAGAAGATAGACAGGCTATATGATGTGGGAGATCATGTCTCGGTGAAACTGCCAGTCTGTTGATGTACCACCAAACTTAAACGGGGACGTATGACCAGTATGGTCAGTCAGCAATCTGTCCTGGTTGATAGAATCCCACATCACATACGCGATCTCAACCCTGCTTTGGGGTCAGAGCATTCCACCACTGAGGATAAAGCCGATAGTTTGGAAATAGAAACTTTGTCAAATGATTCAGAAGCGGAAACTTCATCGGACGATTCAGAAGCAGAAACTGGGGTGCATCTCCCACTTTGAAGAAGCGCACAAATCAAAGGCCACCACCACCTTGCATAATGTGTAATCAAGAGATGAGGAGGGGGTGTAGCAGCCATCATGCAGGTCTACAGGGAAAACGAGTAAGGGTTGTGCCGTGTATGGTGCATCGGAGATTAAACCCAAAGTGTTACTGTTGCAAAATGGAAACTTGTAACTTTTATGACATGTGAGAGTTCACGTATGCCAATGAGCCTTATTTGCATAGGCTGATTATTGTAATAAAAAGAGTAGAGACTTTTGCTCCGGGTCGGAGAAGAGAAAAGTTGACGTTGGAGATAGATAGATAGATAGAGAGAGAGGGAGAGAGAGAGAGAGAGAGAGAGAGAGAGAGAGAGAGAGAGAGAGAGAGAGCGTTCGTTCGTTCCGATTCCAATTTTCATAACTACAGTTCCCTTAATTAATAACTTTAATGATATATTAAGAAAATACAGTTCAGCTAGGGCTATTACTTCGTCTAGGATTTTATCTATATTTTCTTCTTTGCACGTAGCGTAAAATATCGGGGACAGATCTCAACCGTACACCGTTTTTTTTTTCTAGCATTTCTTAATAGAAAGACCGAATGAGTTGCCCATTTGTCACTTATTCTTTCAATTAGTTTTGTCTTTTATTCATAGCGGTGGCAGATCAAATTAGTCCACCGCAAAAAAGTCCGTCGTATAAAAACAATTTCTTTGACAATATTCTATATTATGATGTTTAATTTGTGATATATTTTAATTTCTTTTTTAATAAACACTGTTTGCTTTTTCTCATGTGTTTCTTAGTAAATTACAATTGAAGATAATCGAAACAGCTCAGACGGATCAAACCTAGAAGCTCCCCCGCCACCTACACTTTAAAACTTGTTTAAAGAAAATTAATGGGAAAACCAGAAGAGTACCCAACTCAAAGTCAGCGGCAAACGGTGTTCGGTCAGATTTAGTTCCTGATATTAACGACTTCCTGTTTTAGGTCTCTTACTCTTCTAGTTTGCCAAGTTTTGTACTAAGTTTTATTAATTTATTTATTAAATTGTTAGGTGAAAGTACAGAAGCCCCTCCCATGTTAAGAATGGTTTTCTAAAGAATCGTCTGCAGTTTACGGACCATGCTAAAATAATAAAGTTATTATTTAGTAAGCCATTCTTTACATGGGAAGGGAGCTTTGTTAACTATTATGTACTTTCACCTAACAATTTAATAAATAAATAAATTTGGGAAACCGAAACTCTCGCTGGATGTTATATTGCGGATGAAGTTTAGTATCAAGAACTACATCTGACCGAAAACCGTTTGCTGCTCATTTTGAATCAGGTAGTCTTCTTGTTTGCCGATTAATGTTACTTATTTAATTTGTTTTTTTCAGAAAAAAACACTCCTTTAACACTACAACTTGTTTATATATATATATATATATATATATATATATATATATATATATATATATATATATATATATATATATATATATATATATATATATATATATAGGGCATTACGGAGCCCTCCAAAAAGGAGGGCGCTCCAGGAGCACGCTTCAAAATTATTTGATTTTTTTAAAAAAGTAAGTTTTTTATTCAGCAATATAAAGGAAAAATAAAGAAAGTCTCAGAGTTTACTCTGAATTATTTAAAAAAAATGATATCTCTGGTAAATGTATATGAGAGAGAGAGAGAGAGAGAGAGAGAGAGAGAGAGAGAGGGGGAAGAGGGAGAGGAAGGGAGAGAGAGCGAGAAAGAACGAGAGAGTTACACATGGGAACAGTAACTGAACTTTTCCGGGGGTTTTCACATCTATGTGTTACATTTTTGATAGGACGGTGTTCTTAAGGCAGGAGACAATTTGGCGTCAAATGTCTTTATATGCGCCAGTGAGTCTATAGATGTCTTTGAATTTATTTTCTTATAGATTTGAACTTTTATCTTTATTGCTAGTTGAATAAATAAGCCAATTTTTCTTTTAATTCGTGTTTTTAAATAAAGATTTTTAGGTTCAATTATACTATAGGGGCTGTTGGATTTTCTCACCCATTTCGCTCGGTATTCACCTAAATATTCGATATTTTTGGGGTGAAATGGTACATTTTGTCCTGACAAAAAATTCTAATTTATTTTTT